>CM017575.2:13602809-14802809 GCA_007844105.2 Rhamnella rubrinervis | reverse complement strand
CGAAAACCATGTAGCAATGGCCAAGTTTAGGAGCTTCAAAGAGAGGCTAAGTTTGGTGTTTTGGGGTTTTCTTCTGGCTTTGAGATATGCTAAAGCAGGGAAGACAAAGTCCAGTGGCGTGAACCCAATTGCCCCACAAATGGACACAAAGTCCCCAAAGAAAGGCATGGCTGCAGCAACCAATGTTATTATAGCAATGTATGTGGCAGTAAAAGCAAGACGGACTAGGCTGTTTCTCACCCACAAATGTCTGATTACTTTCTTGGATAGTAGACTTTCCTCAAAGTAAGCATATGTTGGCCTGCAGTAAATCTATACAAACAGAGCTATTAACTAACCAGAATAGTAAATTTCAAGGCTATCCAATTCTGTTTAAATGTGAGGCTCAAGTATATACTTGCCTGAAAGCATCCTGCTATCTGGACCACAGCAAACAGATTTGCCATAACTATGGTCCATTCTGGAATGTTTAGAGAAGCCAATATGTAAGGCTGGACTTGGGATCCAAATGCCCAGTATCCAAAAAAGGCTAACTGCCAGTAACTCAACACTATGACAGTATATGCTGCTGATACACCTTTATACATATTCTTCCTTGCTGGTTCTTTCACAGTATTCTGGTAAAAACAAGTTCAATTATATTTACAAACAAATAAATGGAAAAAAGGAAAAGAAATTCAATGAGAAAACAAGTTACAAAAACCTGTATCTCAGGAAGCATTGCATCCCCAAAAGAAAAGGCAATTGCGCCGAGGGCGTTGAAGGCTCTATAGGCTTTGGTAGATGAGCTTCCATGTAAACTATAACTGACTGATTCTCTATCAATCTTCTTTCCTAGATACAACATGAGTTTGAGCAGGAGGGAAATTAAACCAATTTTCAAGCCAGCAAATACAGAAGAGAAAGATATGCATGAGACAGGGTTTGCCATTATGAATTGCCAAGTCAATTTTCAAAGCAGCAAGCAAGCAAATATAGCAGAGAAAGATATGCATATCCATAAGAGATGGCTTAATTACCATTATAAATTGTGACACCAATGGTGGTACCAGCAAAACCAACAGTACAGAAAGTGCACAGTGCATTAACCCATCTCAAGGAGTGAATATCAGGTAGCTGAGAGAGAAGAAGTTCAAAGCCCCCAAAGAAGATAATGAAATGTTGCAAGCTTAACCTACTATCCCTGTGGTAATACTTGTAAACTGCCTGCACATCCATGCATATAAGATTGGATTCTAAAATCACCATGTCCCTAGAAGATCAAAATAAGAACAAAGAAAGAGATGGCCAAGAGTGGTATTTGGCATGAATATGAATTCATAACCTTCAGGCTGCTCCCAGCGGCAATATGAATAGCAATATTATTGCCCACAGAAGCCACCTGTTGGAAAAATGCTATGGACCAGTAACCCCAGAATCCTTCAATGAATAAGGAAACTATATGTCACATTGAAATTGCTCTAAATTAATAACTTTGAAAATTTTAAATAAAATGGAAGAAAAATAGTTAAATGTTTTATTATTTGTCAAACTTTTAATCACTGCATTATCAGGTGTGGTGTGTGGGATTTACTTTGTGGGTAATTTGAGAAGGGACACATAAATTACTGTAATTGAACGGAGATAATAATAATAATAATAATAATAATAAATGAAAGAAAAAGATTAGAAATAGGAATTAGTATTAACGAACCGAAAATGCTTTGTGCAAGATTGCGATAGGTAACGTGTTTGTTGCCGTCCCACTTCCAAAGAGAAGCGACGAGAAAACTAGAATACCAAGTGGCGAGTGTGGCAGAGACCAAGCTAGTGACACCCAGAGGCCAACCCAGAGAAGCAAGAGCAAAGGGCAAGGGAGCGTAAGCTGCTGGTGTGGCAATCGTCGTGGCCACATGGAAAGCCGCGTGCTTCCACGTCCCTCTCCCTGAATAATCTTCTTCTTCTTCTTCTTGTCGCTGATCATCTCCATCATTAACCCTGGTTTCGTACTCTGCTTCCGTTGTTGAATTTGGAACCATTTTAGTTATGTGGGTCGCAGCTTCTTCTTCTGGCAACGCCGCTTATTTTTGGCCCCCTGCTACCTCTTTTGACTTTTTGTGTTTACTGAGCACACTGAGTTGGACTGTAGGCTCCTCTATTCTCTATCACTTTGACAAACACACAGCTTCCCAAGTCATCATTTTCTTCATTTAACTCCTATAATTACACCAACCAACCAATGCCATGCCTGCACTTCCACACACTTCAATTATTATTATTACGCCTATGTTCGTCTCGTTTTTTTTTTCATATTATTTTTTGTTAATACAAATATACGATTCTGACTTTAAATTTTAAAGAAAAAAAATAAGTCAAATAAATAGTTGTTATTCTCGGCGATAAAACTTTTCATCGTAATCTGCATTCCAACATATTTTAGTTAATGATGTTGATTAATTCATTAAATATAATGAATGAAATATGTCACGTCGTGGTTTGTGTTGCAGCAGTCTATGCTGAATAATAATACTCTTCAGTTATGCTCACTTCTTTTTTGATGTTTCTAAATCAAATTATAAAATTTCACCCAAAAAAAAAAACTCAAATTATAAAAACTATGATGTTTAAGGAAGGAAAAAAATGGAACGTTAAAGTTTCGAGTAATGAATTTGATAATCTCTCTCTATTATTTTTGGCTAACGGAGCTTTCAAGTTTTTGTTAAAAATTCGAAATATTTTGATGTTTTAAAATTGTAATGCATTTTTTCTACCAAAAAAAAAAATTGTAATGCATTTAACAAAACCAATTCGTAAGCCCAAAACGACAATTAAAAATGAAAATAATCGGACGCGGGACCCTAAGAAGGTGGGACCTCTACCCGCCTTGGTTATTGCGCGTCAAATTCTGATTGGTCAGAAACCGTCTCCGTACAGGCTTATATAAGCCCTACCTAGACCCTCAAATGCAAAGTCTCTCTGGTGTCTCTCGCTGCTTGCCTCCGTTGAGACTGTGACCTACGGCCTCTGCAGATTGTTGAAGTTCTCGAATCCCTTTCGCGTCTCTAATTCGCTCTCAGACGTAATGGTTTATATTCGTTCTTGGGATGACTTTGTTGAGCGCTCCGTACAGCTGTTCCGTGCCGCTCCAGAAACTGTGCGTGAAATTCCTCTGTTATTTAACTCCTTTTTCCTTCTCTTTTTTTGTTTGGCTTCTGGGAAAATTTATTGGAATATGGTCCGGATGCATGTGTATTACGGTTGATTAGCTTTGTTGTGAATTTTTTTCTTTTTCTTTTTTTGGGCAACCATACCATCTTTTTGAATGGTATCTTTTGCTTATTGCTGGTTAGTGATTTTTTCCTGATATCCGACTAATCTGTGCTATTTTGCGGTTTTCTTTTCGATCTGCACTGTGAATGTAGACACGGTATGTCGTGAAGTATCGGAATTGCGACGGTAAATTGGTGCTCAAGGTCACTGATAATAAAGAGGTACTGATTATTTTTCTCTGATTTAATTTAGTTTAATCTTGTATTAATATATTATTGATTCATCTTGGAAATAGGGCATTTCAATAGGTCGTGGTTCTTCAATTTTTAAATTATTAAATTATAGTCCTCCGGTTCCTGACTAACTATTAGATTGACATCGTTGTTGAACGTTAGATTGGATCTGTAGTCAGTTCACTGTGAAATCTTTATGTGAGTTTGGGGTTGTGAACTGCTGCTATTGGTTTTTAAAGAAGTCAAAGAATTGAATCATAGTGAAATGCTCAATCCTAGAGACTCTGAAACCTAAAGTTTGTTCAAAATGAATTGATGCTTACTCTTTTATTTTTTGGCTAATGGAATTGAGCTTACTTGACAATATTTTTACATATTATGCTAATATACGGATAATTCTCTTTCGTATACTTAATTTTATATTGTGTTAGTCTTGCAATTATAAATTATATAATCCTCACCTATGAGATTGTAATCAAGAAAGTGCTATAGCCACAATCTTGTTTATTTATCTTAAACTTGTATATATTGTGGTTGTTAGTGATTTTAAATATCCGTGGAATCTGAATTTCTCTATTGTACATCTATTCTCTCTGGTTTTTGGTGCATGTGAATAGTTTGCTCATTGGAGCTATGATAAATTTTCTTTACCAGGAAAATTTAGAATTAAAAAAATTCCAAAATCTTTCTTCAAACATCTGTGGTTGACTATGAGAGATACAGAGTTGACTTGCTCATTGCTAATTTTTATGATATCACATTAGTGTTGAGTTATGAAAAAGACTATGGGAATGCATGAAATTCTACACATAACCCTTGATCTGGTGTTCAAGAAGTTTACTTTATTAGGGATCTAATGGAGAGGTTAATTTTAGCTACTCCGAAGAAGTGAAAGAAATTTGTCACTTGTTTGGGATAAACAGTAACAAAAAGGTGGCACAGAAAGTATGAAGATAGCCACTAATGAGGAAAACTAATCGCCCAAGTTTAGTAATATTTAATAATATTCTTTTTCAAAATTTTGATAACAGAGATCTTATACACATTTTCTGGTGTATGGAACAGGACCATGTTTTAGGATTGCTTTTGAATTTGATAATATTGCTTCTTGGAATTTAATTCATCTGCTTTACTCATGAAGTTAGTCTAGTAATGTTGAATAACCTATAATTTATAATTATGAACATCTTTATGACTTTAGTTTTATTTGCAAGGTTCTTATAGATGACATTTTCTTTTATTTGGGAAGTTACCCTGATCCCTCCCTTCAGGTTTGGTACATGGTGCCGACCCGCATGTCTGAACTTACATGTTAAACTCGTCTTTTATAGAGATTTGCAACAAATTTCTGTTAAGTGGATGTTAGTTAGACAAGTTTCATGTTAAAGCCTTTTTAGATGCCATTCTTCTACTACTTTTCATAAATATAGAGATATCATAGTTGGTGAATTATACCTAAGAATTAAATTTTAGTCATATCAAAGTAGTAATAAATATTTCTGATGCTGTTTGACGAAGAGCTGAGGATGTTGATGATAGTTCATGATACATAGGATTGGAGTTTTACATTTCTATGTTATCTTATACTGGCGTTTGATGTTCTTTCACTGCTACATTAAATTTCCTTTCTTTTAGGTGTAGGAAGTCTATCTTGGGAAGTTGTAATAAAAGTCAAATGACTTCAGTCATATATGGAATTTAACTTGACTAAATTTGTGTTTTATGCCCTTCATGAAGACGTTTGCTTTATCAATTGCATATTACCTACTTTTGGGCATTGAAAAATTTGGATTGAAACTTTCTTTTGGCTTACTAGCTACTTGTGTAGTGTGACCTAGGATTCAACTTTCTAAGAGATAATCTGTTGCGCTCATACGAGTCCATATAATTTTTGCAGTGTCTGAAGTTTAAGACAGACCAAGCACAGGATGCTAAGAAGATGGAAAAGCTCAACAACATATTCTTCGCTTTGATGGCTCGGGGTCCTGAAGGTAATTTTTTTTCTAACCTTTGTAATTTTCATGACTTATGTACATTTGTACATAATAAATTTATTGACAGTATAAGAATAGAGTAAACCAGCGTGATTTCTTGAAATTTAGGTAGTCCTGTAACATTATTGAAATGAAATCTCAGTGCTACACTCACTTTACCGACCAGAAAGTTTGCTCGATTTCTAGATCAGATTAAATGCTAAGTCATATGATGTAAGTTTGAACGTGGAAGTAATATATGTTTCAGTAGAAGCCTGTGGCTGCTTTGAATTCCAGCCCAGGGAAACAGGAAGAAGGAAATTGCAGTAAGTGACAAAATATTTTAAAATATAAAAATAAATTCACATGCATGGGAAAATATTCTTTACGTGGCACATCTATAGACCTAGTTATAAAGTTTAATGACCATCCATTGTTTCTCTATTTCTTATTCTGCAGCGGATACATCAGAAGTTACCGGGAAAGAACAAATGGAAACTCAGCCAACCAAGAAAGGACGAGGAAGAAAACAGTAATTAGTTTTGTTGGCTACGAAGACAAAATAGGATTTTGGCAAATCTTATTATAGGATTCGTGGATTACTTGGAAAAATATCTTTTTTTGACAAGAATAATCCAATGCTTTTTGCCTCTTTTTTTTTTGGCTTTTGTTACATTTGAAAGACATTTGCTTACTGGCTTTATATTTGGTTGTGCTACATTCCCCATCACTAACTAAATGAATTAATAATGATCAAAAGTTTTCTAATAGGTAGCCCCCTCAATGAGTGTCTCCAACATCTCATAAGATAGGCACACAAACATCAGTTTAATTATTTTTTAAACAAAATCAATATGAATTTAACTTGATCAACGTAATACTTGCTTATTCATTTTGTAAAAGCAAAGTAATTGGAATCGGGTGTGATTTTTGAAAAAGTGCAATTAACAATAGTCTTATAACAAATTAATATGTATAGGCTTGCAATAATGGCTGTAATCAGAATTAGAAAGGTTGGTTTCGTTGAGAAATGCACTAAAAAAAAAGAAAAAGAAGCCAAAATCAGGACTAGGGATTGCAGATGTTGTATTTGAATGCTCAGCGAAGCAGACCAGAATGGACAAAGCAAGGGGGATCTAACACAGTAAAATTACGGATACGACAATACGAGTAAAACACTTTTCACTCAAGTTAAGAGACACTACATGATTTTGATGGAGGTCAGGAGCTCTCAAACTTTTTTCTGCCACGATTTCAGGACTAGTTAATCATCTTACACGAGGTCACGAGTGAATTTTCAGCTCAAGAATGCTTCTTAGGGCTTGTGCTTGTAACCTTCCAAACATGCTAAAATCGTTAGTATGTAATCATGCCGTACTGTCTTTTGCAGATCCCAAAGCACCTCCTTGCTTTGCTTCACTTTATCATAAGGGCATTAAAAGGGTGAAAGTTGTTTAAATCCATGTGCCACAAAAGCTAGTGAAGTTAGCTACCTTTTTTTCTTTATTTCCCTAAGAAAGATGTTGGTAAGCAAACAAAAGCAAATGGGGGAAAATATTCTCTCTTTCAATCAGATAAAAGAGACGGATGGACACTGGGACATAATGTTTTTGGTGGGCATTGAGCTACGACAAAGCTCATTAATTGTTTTTTCAACTTTTCTTTTTTTGAATTAATAGGGTTTGCTCCTAACACTTAAGGGTGGTAGGCATGCAATCAGTGAGCACTCTAGCTAGTTACCTTGATGGTTTCAAAGCGTGCGCCATTATCTCCTTTAAGTGGGTAATTCATGGTCGTGGGTACACGAAAATATTAGAAGGGACGCATCAGGACTAACTATAGTTTGATTCTCCTCCAAAACACACACACACTAACTTGTGGACATGCAAACTAAGAGAGGCCGCACGTAGTCTATGATTCGGCAAGAAGAATGATTTGAGTATTTACTATTGGAGATAGAATGAAAAGTGTAAGCTTTATCATTTTTCTTTTCATAAAGTTAATTCGTACTCGGAACTTAACCTTAAAAGTCAGGTAAAAAAAGGGAATGTGACAGTAGAACTGCATGTCATGGGTTTTAACCACACGATCGTATCATAAACTAAATTTAATTAATTAGGTGATTTGCTAACATATATTAAATTTTTTTAAAAACACACACACACACATGATGCATGAATGGTTGTTTTTTTTTTGGGGGAAGAGGTAAAGAGATTGGACAGAGACAAAAGAATTGGTGCTTTGCATGGCTATCCATTTCGTTATAAAGTTAATCCCTTTTGCTTCATAAAAACGAATTGTTCCCCACTCCTAAGTTTATCGTTGTAAAGTCGTGTGACATCCTATATGAAAATTCATGCATGCTTTTATACATGCTCCTCCTTTTTTTTTTATCTCTCTTCTTTTCTGCTTTTATTACGTAGTTACTCATAATTGTGTTTTGATTCCTCTTTTGTTTTTGCTTATGCTTTGTTTGCTTTGTAAAAAGCTAATGTTTTTATGGCACTAAATTATATTAGACATTTAAAAAGATTCTCTAGGATTAATGCATGAATATTATTGGTGATTTTAGTAATTTTGCTTCTTTTTTCCTTTAATATTGTATAATTGTTTGAAAGATTTTCAATAATTTATTTTTGTTTCATCTTATAAATTATTGTTCAAACTCAAATAAATATTATAAAAAAAAACTGCTCAATTGGAATGAGTAATGAGAGAGTTTGAACTCCTTTTTCAGTTCATTAAGCCTATGAAACGAGGTTTGGTCTTTATTTGTTTTTCCTTTTGATTTATTTGTTTTTTCATGGGCCATGCGCTGGAGTATCTTTTCTACTCTATAAGCTAGGCATGGAACATGCATGCTGACTATTTCTAACTTCACCACCTTCGCAATTCACAATTACAATTAACAAATTGTCTTATTCCTAATTATTGGTAGCTTTAGTTTATTATATATGTAGCCCTCTAAAAAACAAAATACATGAACATAATTACTACAGCTTTTTAAGTGGGTCCTATGGGAATGAGATACGGCAGGCATATCATATGTATTGGTAATGGTACGTATCTTTTACATAATTAATACCTATGAGAATATTTCATCTACTAATACTCACCACTCTATTAATGTTAGGTATCGATCTGCCCCTCCAGATAACGATATAACAATGTTAATCCAAAGCCAAAATTATCATCCCATATATGTTTTTGCATCTTTGCCCAAATTAGATAATTTTTAATTGGTTTAATTAAAGCAAAAAACAAAATTAGAAGAGAAAGGATAAATATAGTTTTGGACCAATTTGATACGGCCAAATGAGAAATACTTGCGTATCACAATAAACCCAATGCTAATTAAAAGAAACACATTAAATTATTTATAGGTTAAATTATATTTATTACTCTCCCGGGTTGTAAATGTAATTAGCCCTTATTTACAATTGAAGAGTATATATATATATATATATATATATGAAACAAAGTCGTAATTAATGTGGGTTATAAAAGCATATATTTTTGGTGATAGAGTGGACTCTCATTTTTGTTGTTCTATATGAGCATTCACACCACGCCAAATTAACTTGCACGGCTCGTAATTATATTATGCTATTGTAGAATTCCCAAAAAACACAGCCTCATACCGATTGGCAGATAGCAACCTGCAGGGGCATTTTAGTAATCCAATGCGATGAGGATGATATTCTGCTGGTCTAATTTTGGCTCATATTCATCTTTATTCTTTTAGGATTGTTTATTATTAATTCCTTGATTTAACAAAACATAATTGGGCATTTAAGTAGCTGATTAAAGAGAGAGAAAATGAAGGGGGCGGAACAAAGTCAACGCTGGTGGGACCCAGTGGGCCCTCATTGGTCTTTTACCGAACAAACAGTGTTCCCCCCCCCCCAAACGGCGCAATATAGCATTTGGCGGAGGTAGCAGTCAAACAACGCATTGGGGTACGTGTCGTGCTTTCGGGGAGTAATTTACTCGTGGCATGAAGTCATTGGTGGCCTTTAACAACGGCTATATACGATGCTCTCGATTACTGGTCCAACTCTGGGCCCCACTTTTGGCGGACATTTTCATAAGCCGCGCAGACGTGGGAGTTGGGGGCGTAAATACTTCAAAATATTGCATAGCCTTTTCCGTTTTATTTATTTATTATTATTATAAATTTGTTAATTGGAGAGGAAATTAAAATTAAATTAAAATAATTAAATAAATAAATCAAACAACCCACATGTGTTTTCCACATTTTAGCATGAGAATACATATAAGTCAAATTAAATGCCGCATTTATTCGTCGTTATAAATTTGTAAATATTAAAACATGACAGTTTTAATAATTGAATATCAATAAATTATTTGTCACAGTTCTCGATGTTTTCGAGTGAAAATTCAATACATAATCATCATCATCATCTTTGATGGCTGTCATTGTAAGTATGATTATAACATTCTTTATTTCTTTCCCATAAGACTTTTTTTTTTTTTTTTTTGATGAATATCTTTGCCATGAGACTTGGGCTTTGTCTTATCTTCCCCGTTCCCACCTTTCTTTCTTTAAATAGGAACTCCTTTCCTTCTTTCTTTTTTTCTTTTAATTTATTTGGACCTCTTTAATTATGAGCCACTTTGATTTGACTCCATGCAATTATATGATTAGAACAGTTTTAGTAGCAAGTGCTTTATGAAAATTTTGAGGTTTTTTTAAGGATAACGGAGGCATAATAACATGGTTAATCACGTGTTTACTAAACATTATTGATGTTTAAATGACATTCTAGATGCTTAATCAAGTATTTGTATTAAAATACAAATTGATATATGTATATATAAAAATTATTATCTGTCATAAATCATAATTAAAACGAGGTGATGCTTTTTTTTTTTTTGGCAACTGTGAGCTTTATATCAATATAAATGAACAATTAATTCACATTAGATTATCGTTCTTAGAAAAATTAAATTTGATCCAGACATTTTTATTTATTGAGGAAGAAAGAAAGAAAAAAAAAAAAAAAACTTGAGCAGCACATTAGTTGGTATATAATGGTTTTATAATATGAGATACTTTTAGAACAACAATAAAAATAAAGTCACGGGGTACTGACAATTCAAAAAGTTGATGTTGGGTGATCTTTCGTAACTGTTAGTTTTAAAAAATTAAACTGTAAAAAAGTGGAAGCTAAAATTCAAGTCATCCTAATTGAGACATTTGCAAGAGATATATACAAGGCATCCAATAACTATAATTTTTTTAATAATCATGATTATATGAAATGACAGTATTTAGTCACGAACTAACGAACTGTCAATTACTTCTCAACTCCCCTTACATTCAAGAAATAATCATCCATATCTCAAACCTATATGGACATGTAAAACATTATCTTCTACGCTGAAATTTCTAAAGCAGAAGTAGTAGTAATGATAATAATGAAAAATATATAAAAATTCCTAAACAGCCTACATGTAGTCATTGATTTTGTTTAGAGGTGAGATTAGAAGCTCCTTAATCCTTGAGATGAAGAGGAAATTAACAATGTAACAATGGTAACGTATACAAAGGCAATTGGGTAAAAATCTGAGGAGTATTGGGAACCAATGGCTTTACAATTGTAGGCGATGCAAGGCACGTACAGCTACAAGCCTACAAACAGGTCCAATAGTCCCAACAAACCTATTCACTGCTTGACAAGTAAACAAAAATAGCACACTGTATTTCATGTGTGAACTGGGAACTGGGAGGTAGTAAGAGATGCAAGCTGAAATGGCAAACCACTCTGTGCTCTTGGGGAAGGATTTTAATTGCTTAGAAAAAGTTTTGTTTTTTTTGGTAATAAATTGATTAAACAAAGTTGAATTGTGAGAAGAACAAGGAAGAAAAAAAAAAGGGAAAGAATAACAAAGGTCTTTGGGTGGGACCCGCCTTCAAATCTGTGACATAGACGGCAGTTTCATTTCATTTCTGGCTTTCCCTGGTGCAATGCTTATTTAAATTCCTCTTTCTTCTCTCTCTAGAAATTCTGCTTTATCTCTCTCTATTGAACTCTGTTTTTCTCTTTGGGAAAATATATATTTAAAAAATTAAAGATGGTGGCTTTGTATTCTTATGGCCGTGTGTGTGAATTCTCAAGCGAAGCAAAGTCTTCTCTTTCACACCGTCCTTCTCAAAAGCATGGAGGAAGAATCTAGGGTTTGACAGCACCAAGTCCAACAAGGTCTGTACTTTGGTGCTTTTCTTGCTCTATCACTAAGAATTCAATTAATTTCTGTAAGACAATTTTAAATCTTTCCTTTTCTATAAAGCATTTTTCTCAGACCGAGCTGATTCTGATCTCCTGGGTCTTCTTAGTTTTATAAAGGTTACAACTTTGATAAGCTTAAGTTCATCAAAGCTAAATAAAAATTCTTCCTTTTTGGGCGGCTTGTTTGGTGTAAAAATGGGATTTTGGATATTTGGGTCTTTGTTTTGTTTGATGTGGATTGTTGAACTTCCTATGATTTAAGTGGATATTTGAGATTTTTCCGTCTTATGGTGGTCTTTGATTAGGTTTTCGAGGTTGGAGGTATTAGGGTTTTCTTGCTAAAATGGAGGAAGTTGAAGAAGCTAACAAAGCAGCAGTAGAGAGCTGCCATAGAGTTCTTAGCCTCTTGTCTCAGCCTCAAGATCAAGTTCAGTATAGGAATTTAGCGGTCGAAACTGGGGAGGCTGTGTTTAGGTTTAAGAGAGTTGTTTCTCTTCTGAATACTGGTTTGGGTCATGCTAGAGTCAGAAAGCTCAAGAAACTTCCAATCCCTTTACCCCAAAGTATCCTCCTAGACAACCCTAATTGTAGAACAGACCATCTATCCAAAAGTCCTCACTTTCTCCATTCTAGCTTTCCGGAAAACCCAATTCAAGAAATGCGTTCAAATGTTAAAAGTTCTTTATGCTTGGGAAATCCATCTTTGGAACTGAGCTCTAATGGCAAAACCCCCCTCCAACTTGCCCAATCAAGCCCAGCACACTATCACTTCCTTCAGCAGCAGCAGCAGCAACAACAGCAGCAGCAGCAACAGCAACAGAGGTTATTGCATCAACAGCAGCAGCAAATGAAACATCAAGCAGAAATATTGTTCAGGAAGAGCAATAGTGGCATAAACCTGAATTTTGATAGCTCTAGTTGCACACCTACAATGTCATCTACTAGATCCTTCATTTCTTCCTTGAGTATAGATGGAAGCGTGGCTAATTTGGATGGGAATGCCTTCCATTTGATTGGGGCACCACGCTCATCGGATCAAAATTCGCAACATAAGAGGAAATGTTCTGTAAGGGGAGACGATGGTAGTGTGAAATGTGGTAGCACTGGTAGATGTCACTGCTCAAAGAAAAGGTTAGATTTGTTTTCTTATATTCCAATTAATTTGTTTTTGATCTGTTACTGGTAACTTCAAAATGTTTCTCTTTCCTTCTATATGGAGGAGATGAATTTGGCTTTGCTTTGCTCTTCTTGCTTCATTAGTTATGCTCTGCTGGCAGGAAACATAGGGTGAAAAGATCAATCAAGGTCCCTGCAATTAGTAACAAGCTTGCAGATATCCCTCCTGATGATTATTCCTGGAGGAAGTACGGCCAGAAGCCAATCAAGGGTTCTCCACATCCTAGGTATAATTAATTTCTTCATTTTGAAATGTGAATAAGATTTCCATGAAGCCATAAAAGTTTTTGCCATATTTTCATATAAATTTGTGTAGTTATAGCTGATCGGCTTTGTGCTGTAATTTGACATAAAATTGTGTAGATATAGCTGATGGGCTTTGCTTTTGTACCTGGCAAATTTGGAGTTTGATGGGAATTAGGATATTGTAGTATAAAAATGTATGTAGTTAATGTGCTTGAAGGTTGGTTTATGCTAGTGTTGCTGTTTAATTGTTCAAAAAAAAATTTCCGCACTCATGGAGCTTAGGCCATACACACTTTCTCTTTGGAGATTGATCTGTTCTATTTCTGATCTTGTTAAACAGTTATTCTGTTCTTACAGATGTCCAAGTTGATGTTTAGAATATTTCTTTGTACATGATGTGCCGTAGTCTTCATTGAATAGCCATCAATACAGGTCATTGTTGAAAAGATATTCTAGTTTCAAGTGGTGGAATTTTCCGCTCATTGTTATTTCTTACGGAAAAGATGGAGAACAAACTAAAAATTTCCTATCTTTCAAGTTGGAATATGGTGTGCCTGCCACATATGGTTATAAAATTCTTAATCTGTTGTTATCTTCTTGTTAACGATCGAATGTAGGGTCAAGGTAGAATGGCTACAATATTAATCTTCATTCATTTTTATGAACTCTTGTAATGTTTTGGATGTACCTTATAGAGTTTACTTTGGAGGATCATCTGAGAAATTCTATGTAAACTTGTGCAGGGGATACTACAAATGTAGCAGCATGAGAGGCTGTCCAGCAAGGAAGCATGTGGAAAGGTGCTTGGAAGATCCTTCCATGCTTATTGTTACCTATGAAGGAGAACATAACCACCCCAGGATGGCATCTCAATCAGCAAACACATAAAAGTCTATGGAGAACTTCACTGAAGAAGGCCAACTGCAAGTTATGAATACACTCATCTGTGATTGGCTTGAGATGCTCCTGTACATATTTTGCATGGTTCAAGCATGGGACATAGTCGGAGCAGTTTCTTTTTGTTTTCCTTTTCTTTTTTTTTCTTTTTTTTTTTTTTCTCCTCTTGGGGAATTGGGTCTCCCAAACCTTTTAGGATGAAGCAAAGTGGTGAAGTGAAGAAATTCTGTAGAATTGGGGGTGTCAAATTGTAAGAACTCTTCCATCGTTTTTAAAGCAATCAATGGTTTAAACAGTTTAGGCTCTTTTAAATTAATGAAATGCCTTTCATTTATGTTTCCCATTCTAATAATACTTTAGCACGCCTAAAATTTGGCATCCACGAAAAAAGGGAATTAAAAAAAAATGCTAAATAAAAAATAAAATGCTAGAACTTCATTCTCCAGACATAGGAGAGAATAAGAGGACTTCTCTGAAATGACTTGTGTTACAAGTACATGGTAAATAAGCATTATGGTCAAGTTCTTGTGGTGTTGAATTGATAACGAAAGCAGTAGAGTAGAGCCATTTCTTTTTTGTCGCCAAACTAGTTGTTTCTTGGAAGTTAGAAGAGCAACAGAGGAGAAGAAACATGGAAGTGCGTCAGTCAGGGACTGAGGGATACGAAGAGTGATGAAGAAGAGAGGTGGTCAGTAAGGAGGGGGACCAAACACAAGCAATCATTCATAGTCTTTTTTTGATATGATATTATTCCTCCATTAGAATCCCACTATTGTTCTCTCCAAACGGGGTCCAAATTCCATCTTTTTCCAAAATTCTCTATCGGCCTGGCCTTCCAATGCTCTCTAATTGGTGCCCATTTTTTATTCCAATCTTTCACACTCTTCCCATTGTGCTTTCTTCACTTCTGTGACCATTGATTGGCAATACATTTCTCGTTCTTGGGTTGCCGTTGGTTGCTTCCAAGTGTACTGGAAATTCCTTTTTTAAGTACATCTCTCTAACCACAGGAACTACCCAGAAAAAAAACAAATAGAAAAAACATAAATTAAGTGAAATGGCCGTGACATTAGTGAGATCAGCTCCGAGGTTGAATGCTGTAGAAGTCAGTTTCAAAAGGCTCATAATGAAGCATACATTATGGCTGGTGATGGGCTATAAAATTTTCACTATTAGTTGCGGATATGGAAATGCCCCCCATAAAAAAAAAATTGCATCATGATGCACAAGACTACTTGTTAAAATTTTAAGATTATGTAACAAGTGAGTGAGCTTTCTTCATAGCCATTTCTTGTGCCCACAAATATTGACTTCCAAGTATGATCATTCATCATAGATTTCAACTTTTCATTTCATTTGACTATAATTTATTTTGAAACATTTTAACGGTGGAGCTTTATACATGTCATTCTTAATGGGAATATTAGGAAATCAATTTTTATGGTAATGCTTTTATTATATTAAAGGATGCAGATTCCAAATAGGAGTAATTACTGAAACAATTGATTGATGAGAAATTCACCAAGAAATAAAAATAAAAATTTTGATTGATGAGAAATGTGGAGGCCTTTCTAATTTTATTATGTATATATACATATACACACATAAATTTGGGTGTCTTCCAGGTCAGACTACAACAATAAATTAAAAGGACACAAATTTAGGATCATGATGATGGAAAGCGAAGACCGAATGGAAATGAGTGCACGACTTTGAAACTCAGATGTTGGGTCCCACTTCCCACCACTTGCTGGGGTGGAATGGCTTTCGTGAATGTCCCCATCCGTACAGATAAAAACTCCCTAATCAAAAGGATTAGGCTTGGCCAAAATTTTATTGTTTTTGCTTTTTGGATGGAAATTATGGTTTTTCTTGGACCAAAAATACAATGTAAAAAAAAACATCCATAAAAAAAAGAAATTAAATAAATAAATAAAAGTGGCTCTGAGTTGATTTCAGGTGGAATTTGGTAATAACTCAAGCCCAAATGCATACAATTGGCCCAACGAAACTCAACAGTCTGAGCCCACAACTTTTGGTTTACACGCTGGACCCGAGTGGAGCGGGAAAATACCGAAATCTAATTGCCCATGCGGCCCATGCCCAAGAAATTTGAGTAGCTTTAGTAGTGAGATACCCTTATACTATACACTATGTGATTCTGGTCTCTTTTTTTTTTCTTTTTCTTATAAATTTTAATTTAGTCTGTCTTTTTTTGGTTGAAAATTACATAAAATAAATTTGTTACTTTAAAAATAATAGAAGATTTACAGATAATCTCATGCTCTCTTTATTCATATACATGTATACTATTTGCCAGCAAACAGTTGCCTGCTGCCATTATCCAACATTTTTAAATAAATTCCACATCGATTTATTTTGCTTTTATTTTCCCATAATAATTCCACCTTAGTTTTTACAAATAAACGAAATCCAAAACACATCACCGAACAAAATACGAATCAAAGTACAATTTTGCCATACAGACCTAAATAAATAAATAAATAAATTTTCCATCGAGTCTTTTTTATTCCAACGTGTCAAACTTAACTTTCAAACAACCACCGCTTAAAAGCGAAATTCAATATTATAAATTCTTACGGATTTAAGAATCAGATTACATCGTGTATCGCATTGGAATCCCCTCTATTTGCATTTATTAGTAATTTTTATTAAATTAAATCAAACACTAAGCCAAAAAGTGTATAATAAAACAAATAATTTAATTTATTACTCTGCTCTAGATGCTCCCTAAACCGTGATTTTTACTTCTTTTTTTTCTTCCTGATTTTGCAGTTGGTTTCTATTAAACTCAGCAAACTGACTAAATTTTGCATAAAAAAAATCAAAAGATTGAAATGAAAAAAGAAAAATAAAAAAAGTGTAAAGATTGAAATGAATGATTTAAAAGAGGTGGTTAAATTTGAAGCCCGGCCTTTGCTTCATATTGGTTATGGCAAACAAAACTGTACATAGGTGGAAACGCAGATAGACACAGGGGCAAAAATGGAACGTAGCTTCACAAAAAATAAGACAAAACGGAAAACCCAACTTCTCCGGCATGACCTACCTATCGCCGGGAAGAACCGTCACACAGGCGGTGCCGGAAGATTCAGGTCGAACGAAAAGGGCTTCTTCTCCTTCCTCATCTTCTTCTCCTGCTCGTTCACCACCACATCCACATTCTCAAGCTTGTATCCTTTGTACTCCGACCTCATCGGAGCTCCGCCAGTAACCCCGCCGGAAAAGTACATAGGCTGCCTCCAGAACTGCATTGAGTCGCTGTAAACTTCACCGCCTCCGATGACCCCATGAGACGGCGGCAGAGGCGGGGATCCGGCGATTCCGCCATGGCCAAAGTTGGTCTTGGCTTTGGGACCCCGGAGGCTCCGTGCGGCCTCGTCGTAGGCACGCGCTGCCTCTTCGGCGGTGTCAAAGGTGCCGAGCCACTTGCGGGTCTTCTTCCACGGATCGCGAATCTCGGCGGCGTATCGGCCCCACGGGCGCTTGCGGACGCCTCTAAAATGCGCCTCCTTGGTTGACTCCCTAAACTGCGCTACCTCCTTTGATGAAGGCAGCGAAGGCGGTGGAGGCTGCGAGTTGGTGGGAGCAGCGGTGACGGAGAGTGAGGTCTTGCGCAGTTGGAGTGTGTCCACAGCCATGGATGCACGCGAGCCGGACTGTTAGGGTTTTGCGGTGCGTGGTGTTTATATGGGAGGGGACAGTCTCGGTTTTGTTCTTTCTTTTTTTTGTTTATTTATTAATTTTTTTAGATGTCAGACAGTCTGGGTTAATGCCGACAGCTTTGGGGTTCTGGATTTCTTTATCTACGATTTTCTTTGATAATAATAATAATAATAATAACAATTTAAAATATAATTTATTTATTTATTTTTTAAAAAAATTATGGGAATTAATTTAGTGCATTAAAAGCATGCGTGTATGAATAGGATTGGGAAGATGGGTTATAATGATGCTTTTGAACAAATGGGACAAGGGACCTCAACTCTCCTCTCCTACACATTTCCGTGACCCATTCCCGTATTTTCTTTATTTTATTTTTTTCCATAATTTAATTCAAAAGTATTGGATAATCTCGTACATTTTACTCCATGTGTTTTGAATTAGGGTGAGTAATAAAATTTATTTATTCTTGATATATTTCGGTGAGGAATTGCATTATAATTCGGTGGATTGGTCAACTTCTTTATTTTTATTATTATTCAGGAGAGTAAAGAGGAAAATGGGAAAACCACTATTGTCCTTTGAAACATGGAATCTTGGAAAAAGGTGGGTCTACCACCGGAATTTTTGTCTTCCTCGATGCAATCAAATGTGCGTGATTTTATTTCTTGTAAACTACCTACCAAAACAATTTCTATAATCTATTTTTCTTTTTAGTTTTTTTGGATTAATTTGTTAGTTTACTTTTTATAATCCTTCCCTTAAAAAGTTTAGATCGAGGTTGTTGACCTTATCTAAATTGAAGGTCTCAATAATTATGAAAAATATTAGATGGAGCTGGGTGGTAATTCCCTGAAGAGAGAATTGTTCTAATGTTTAATTTATTTGAGTTTTAATTTTTTTAAAAATATTTATAGAAAACATGTACAATACATTATATTTATAGCTACCTAAATATGATGTCATTCCACAACAACGAGACGGCGTCCCCCGTTCAAACCACAGCATATCTTTTGCGTGTAACTAACTTTATTTAAGAAAAAAAAAAAAAAGCAGAAAATTATAAGATGGAAATTTTGAAGCGGGTACTTAAAAAAAAAGAAAAAGCAATAATGAAGCGGTCGGAGACTTTTACTGCTTTTAAATCTTATAATATGGAAAAAAGAAAAAAAGAAGAGGCAGAGATAATAATTTACAAAGAAAAAGAGAAAGGGCCCACATTGTGGGTCAACAAAGACCAGTACGCGACGTGCAAATTACACGTGGTGGGTTACACGCTATACGCGGTGAAGAAAAAAATTAATGAAACGGCGGCGCATAGTTACTGGAGGACGAGCAGGAGGAGGAGCTGAAGAGTCTGCCACTGTGGAATGTGGATGTGGTTCTTATTTTATTCTTTTAATTAAGAATGTTTTAAAAAAAAAAAAAGAAGGGAAAAGCGAAAGTCAAGTGGCGGGATTTGACGTCGGCAAACTAAGAGCTGGGAACACGTGGGATCTGAGGAGCACGAGGGATCTGAGCGCCGGCGGTTAATTAAAATAAATGAGGGTGTGGTTTCTGGGACCCTTACCTGTTTGATAATCGGCGTTGTTTGTTAGAGTACTGCTATGCACCGTAAACTGTGAGACATACAGATGACGTGGCATTTATACAGCAACTGTAATTATAATTTTCTCATATCTTAAATTAATTTAAATTTATCACATTATTTATAAAAATTAAAAACACAGTCAGCCTTGCTGCTTTTTATCAATTTTATTTTTTGTTTCTCTCCCTATTTTTAACTTTTAACTTGAGGCTTTGTTTTAAGTCTACGAATTTCTAATTTAAATGGGTGGAATTTTTTTTATTTCTCTTCGTACTTTTAGTGTGCGGTTTTTTTTTTTTTAAAAAAAAATTTTATTTTATCAAACTTATAATTTTTTAATTTAAAAAAGAAGAGTACCTGATTTTGAATCACTATCTCAGAAATATAGGTATCACATCTTACTTAAAAAGTAGCTTTTAGTTGCTTTTTTAAAAAACTAAAAGACTAAGAAGACCAAAAACACAAAAACGAAAACTCACTGATAATCTTTACGGGCTAAAACTACTGCATTATAATCTTCAAGTAGGATACTTAAACCATGTATGCCAAATTCGAAGATACATATTCCCCAAGTTCAAACTGTAACTAAGCGAAGTTTTTTCTTGCTAAACACTACATCATAGTGTTATTTTAGTAGGCCTCTCTTTCAGTTGATAGAAGTGGAAATGGGTTTTAAAATTTATGTCCGAACAAGTTTACTTCACCAGCTCATGGAAATCAATCTACAATGGTCGGCAGGCCCAAAGCCAGGTCCAGTTCTAAGACATTAGACATGTAGTAGTTTAATATTAATGAATGTCAGATCCAGCACAAAACCTGAATCAAAAGCCATGCATTTTGCTTCAGAACAGGTAATAAAAACCTCACCTCCACTCACTTCCAACGAAATGCAGCGAGCTGTAGAGCCACTACTTTCATTCCAAAGTTTGTTTAAGCCCCAGAGCTTTCTTCTTCAGTACAAACAACAATCATGTTCGCCATTTGCAAATATAAACAGCCTTGCTTTGCCTTCTCCAATAATATAAGCAGCCTATATCACATCCTTTTACCTCATGAACTCAATACCTTATTATTCATTACAAATGAAAACCCAGTGGGGCATTTCCCATTGAAGCTTGGAAGATATATATATATATATATATTATAATTAAATTAGATAATTTAAAAAATACAATTGCAGGTATAGAATTATAAGTTGAGAGTGAAAGAGTATAAAAGATACCATAAAAAAATTACAAAAAGAAAATTTGGGTTTGTCGCCCACCTGGTGGGTGATATAAAAAATTGAATAAAAAATATAATTGCAGTTATAAAACTGTAGATTGAGATCGAAATAATGTAAAAAAACACAATATAAAAAAAAAAGAAAAAAAAAATTGGGTGTGTCGCTCGCCATGTAGTGGCCACGTCACCTAATTTATCAACATCCTGTATATATATAAACTAGTTAATGGCAATTTGAAAATTGGGATATTGAAGTTTATTAGTTTGAAAATTTAGAGCTTTAAGATATTTCATGGTTGATGATTTTTTTTGTTTTTTTGGGTAAATGGTTGATGAATGTTTTTTTGATGATACGAAAATATGGATCTTTCAGTAACACCATTGGGTTTAGACTTCTAGTTCTCGAAGGAATTTATCTCCTTAGTCCAATACAAAGACATAGTGTATAAGATATGTGGACCATCAATAGTAGATTAGTGTGTAGAAGCCACATTCATGTTTAGATATTTATGTCAATATTAATTTGAGTTGATTTGATACACAAAAATGAAAATTGTAAAATTAATATCCATTTGCGGTTTATTAATATATATATATATATATATATATATATATTCTATGTAAAGAAGTATGGCATTTCATCATAAGCTAATATAAATGTTTTCAAGTTTCCCCTGTTTCACGACATTTTGAGTGAGGATTTGAGATTCCATGAAAAAGAAAACTTGGAGCTTAGACTACGAATTCTTGTTCTTCTAACAACAACTGCTATATACTATCTTTGTTCCCCTGTTATGACTTATGAATTGAGAATGCCCACAAATATAAAACAAGCTCTTTGCCAGGCCAATATTCAGCTTATGAACATTCTATTGATTTCAATGCAAAATGCTCGACACGGAAAACATGAATAAAATGAGACATAGACTAAGCTATTGGGTTCATTATCCACCTGGAAAAAAGATTTTATGAAGAAAAAGAAAATACTGACCATACATATATGTTGCAACCAATGTATAAATATATATATATATATATATATATTTTGGTTTCAAGTTATAAAATTAATAATGTCCTAGTCCATGATCAATTTTACAATAAAATCCCATTGAGATTAAAGCTAATGGGTCAAAAACCCCATGTTGTGAATTTGTAAACTTGGGTTCATAATGCACAAGCAAGAGTTGACCTAGCTTGGAATGTGACCATAATCATCTTTATGCTCTGCCTCTAGGGCATGTAAGTATTGATTGGGTTGGGTGTCAGCAATACCCTTGACACCATTCACTTTGAATTTGAATAGTCACTTGCACTGATACGTGTAGGTCTTCAATTTATCGTTTCGTAGATCCATCACCTTAATCTGTTTAGATAAAATTTCACATATTTCATGCCAATCAATGGAACCAATTTGTGCTAGCTATACAACCATGTAACACAGTGGGTATAGACAAGTTGCTATGGAGTTCGTGTTCTACCAATCGGATTTATTTCATATAGTCAAGCACTTGTGTTAGTTTGGGCCAGCAAATGATAAATAAATACATCACAAAGTGAAATTCATACAACTTTGTCTTTGTTCATAGCACAATTCTAAGCTAATTAACAATGTATTTTATATTCGGTTTAAGTTAGAAGATTAATAGGGTACTGATTCATAATCAATCTTACAATAAATTTCCATCATGGTTGCATACAGCTAATGGATCATATCAAAAAAATCCCAGAAAATGTGTCGTGAAATTCGTAAAATTGGGTTCATAATGCTCAAGAAAGAGTTAACTTGGAAATATAACTATAGCTCTCTTGGCGCACCACCCTTAAGAGCATGTCCCTGAATTCTGAGTTATTGATTGGGTGTCAACAATACCCTTGACACCTTTCACTTTGAGTTGAATAGTCACTTGCACTGATACGTGTAGGTCTTCAGCTTTTGTCATTTCGCATCTGCATCATCTTAATCTGTCTAGATGAAGTTTTAGACATTTCATGCTAGTGTGCTAGCTACAGCCATGAGGTACAGTGGGTGTATACAAGGGGACAACTGTATGGTGCTATGGAGTTTGTGACCTTGTGTTCATCAATCGGATTTGTTTCATTTAATTAAGCATTCGTGTTTGTTTGAGTCAGCAAATGATAGATAAACACATTCCAAACTGAAATCCATACAACTTCATAGTCACAAGTCCAAGCTAATTAGCTAGACAAACTTCAAGATATGCTATGTTGTTTACTATACACATCAAAGCGATTTTGTAATTTTGATTCTGGGAACTTGCATGAACATTTTTTCATATTAGAAAAGCTTTCTAGATGCGTTTCTAATGCACAACTTATGTGTGGGAGTTCTTTTTGGGTATTTGATATCGAAGTACATTACCTAAAAAGATAATATTCTTATACAGTGCAAAAAGTAGAGATAAAAGATTAGGACTATATACTTTGCATATAATACATGAAAACTGAAATAGAGATGGTTAATTACCTAAGCATGTGATTGGTTTTATGGGTTTAAAACGCAGGAAAAAGAAATGTAAGGTGTGAAATGTATAGGTTGCGTGGGTTGCTATATCAAACAAGTTATATAGGTGTGACAAACTGCAAACAAGCAACTCTATAGTGAAGCTTACATAATTAGATTAATTTAGATTAAGAACTTGCATATACATTCCATGTTCACCATTGAAATTACTACATGTTGTTGTGTGTTAGATGGAAGTCATAAATCATTTTATCTTTCACAAATAGGATACATACCCACATGTATTTTGTCACACATTGCACATTTTGTCCATAGATGTTCAACTTTGGTGATGTTCTAACCCATAGTTCTCTACCCAAATCTGGTCCGATTTCCATGATTCTTGAAACAATGGATTCTTTAACTAAGTTTCTATCATACAAGATGAAGAAATCATGTTTTGGTTCCAAGCATTCTCCTAAAATCACTTGAAACCACTATAACATCACAATAAACCCTCATCCTGACCATTGTGGCTTTAAATCCAATTTTCTCCCAAATGAAAAATCCCCACAATGTGAAATTATACTCGTTGTAAAGCTCATATAATAATCTACCGAATGAAAAAAATTTCATTGAAATCCATTTAGTGTAGTTCAAGTTATGCTCAAATGAATCCAACACAAAAGCACACCTCCACTAACATTGAACACCCTTTTTCTCCCAAACCCTGCCCATCTTATAGCTATCCTATTAAACGATTTGGAACGTTGATACCGCTTTATCCAAAGGCTCACATTTAAACTTAGGGAGGGGAGAGATCCGCGTGAGACAACTTTCATCCAATCAGCATTCAGCTTTCGGTTATCTTCTTCAGGCACTTGACTATTTAAAGTATACCATTTCCGTCATCGTCTCGCAACCGAAATTACCAGTAAACACACATAGTCGTAGATCTAATCTTTCCCTTATCTTTGTGTATTTGCTTCTGCATCAAACCCTAGATCTTCATTCCAATCGTTATCTGGTTATCCAATGGCCTCTGAAGAACCTACCGTGGCGGCTGAGTCCCCCCCTGAGCCGGAATCTGCCGAGCCGGCCGAGGAAAACCCGCCGGCGAAAACGGGCAAGTCGAAGAAAGCTGCCAAGGAACCCAAGGCCAAAAAAGCTGCAGCTACCAGAAAACCCAGAAGCCCTCCCTCTCATCCTCCTTACGTTGAGGTACCAATTCGTATTCAAATGCTGCGTTTATTGATCGTTATTCTATATTTTATCGTATTTGATATTCTGGGTTTAGATCTGATTGTGAATTTGGTGGTGTTATGTAGATGATTCAAGACGCGATTGTGACGCTGAAAGAGAAGACTGGTTCGAGTCAGTATGCGATCGCCAAGTTCATCGAAGAGAAGCACAAGCAGCTTCCACCCAACTTCAGGAAGCTTCTGCTCTTCCATTTGAAGAAGCTTGTGGCTGCTGAGAAGCTTGTCAAGGTCAAGGGCTCATTCAAGCTCCCACCGGTAAGGTCTTCTGTGTCTAAGCCATCGACGACTGCTTCACCGGCGAAGAAGAAGCCTGCCGCCGCCGCCGCCGCTAAACCAAAGGCGAAACCTCCTGCTAAGGCAAAAGGTGGGAAGTCGACCAAGGCATCAACGAAATCGCCGGCCAAGCCGAAACCGGCCGTTAAGGCAAAACCGAAAGCTGCTGCTAAACCAAAGGCTGCTACGAAGACCAAGGCTACTGCTCCGGCTAAGACAAAGCCTGTTGCCACTGTGAAACCGAAAGCAACAGCCAAAGCGAAGCCGGCAGCAAAGCCGAAGCCTAAGGAGAAGCCTACCAAAGCGTCAAGGACATCGGCAAGGACAAGCCCGGGGAAAAAGGTAGCGCCCGCTAAGTCGGCGACGAAGAAAGCGGCAGCAACTAAAAAGGCACCGGCTAAGAGTGTGAAGCCGAGGAGCGTAAAGTCACCGGCGAAGAAAGCTCCGGCGAAAAGAGGAAGGAAGTGAGAGAGAGGAAGACAGCGTAGTGTATGTAGGGGTAGTCTTGTAAATCTGTTGATCTTTGTGGGTGTATTTAGACTCGCACACGCCCTCTGAAAAATATATCGGATTTTAGCTTTTTATTAATTTTTTTTTTCTTGTTTTGGAGTTTGTTTTTTTTTTTTTTTTTTTTTTATATAAATATTTTCCTTTTAGGAATTGGAAACAGTTTGAGGTGTAACATTTCAGTTTTAATGAAAACATGAGATCGGCTTTGAGCTACTTAGGAATTTCGTGTTTCGATCTTACTCTTGTGTGCGTGTGGTTTGTAATCTAATGAGCAATGAATGCAATCTCTGCCTGCGATATTTCTGCACCTTAATTTCATGCCGTGTTGTGCGTTCGTGCGCCTTGTATGTTTGAGATTTGCTCTGGAAATGTGCGAGTCCTCAATTAGGGTTTTAGACGTCTCAGTTTGTGCTTTCCGGTGGAGGACTCTTCATTGAATTAATTGCGAAGACTACCCGATAAGGAAATCTTCGCGTTCAGCTTTTAGTACGTTGTAGTTGGTCTCTGAAATGAAAAACTGCTTTTCAAATTTCGGTTTGCAGCTTCGTTTTTTGGCTTGGTAAGCATTGAATCCTCTTTACTGTGTCTGCTTGTGGAATATATCAAATAGACAGTAATCTTGGGCATTTCTTGGAATTGTGAAGTTTTAAGCCAAATTCAAGAACGGATTTTGATATGTGTATTGCCCTTTTGTTTCTTTTTGTAAGTTGTCGATAGAAGAACTTAGAATGTTTTACAAAACTTGAATGCTTGTCGTTTTGATACCATGTGGGCATTCATGTCCTTTGCATTGGTGTCATTTTCTCTTCATATGGTTGATCATAATAGGTCCGGAAGGATAAGATAAACTTTGTGTGCTAGTTGTGATGCTGGTGAGGTGGTTATCTATTTCTTCCTTTTCTAGGACCGCCACTTCTCAAAGTATTTATGTCCGACTTCTTTTAGTTTGAGAATGGCTATTGTAAGTAAATTCTCTGTGTGGCTTATATTGGGAAAATATAACTTGTTTTTAGATATTAAACAATGTGGTTTTCTTTAGTAGAATCCTTAATGTTGATACTGAAAATAACCAGTGTTTGTGATGTTGCTAACATGTACAAAACCATGCAAGAATTGAGACACACAAAAACACTGGTCAGGTTTTGGCCTGCATGTCCCTTCAATACACGTGAGCTGGATAACTGATATTCGGATTTTCAGATTGTGCATATTAAAAACTAGAGTTTTGCCTCTAACAGATCATCATGAGACATTTCACTTTAGATAAGTTTCCTATTTTATGTTACATTGGGTTGACTTTTCTGGCAAAAGAGAGAGGTTTAGTGCCATGCTTGAATAAACTCCAAAGAAGTTTCTCTTTATTGATTTCTACTGAGGAGAAATGGTTAGTACTTTGCTCAAATAGACTCCAATGGAGTTACATTCTAGGGATTTCAACATAGAGAGGTTTAGTACTCTGCTCGAAGAGTAGAGACTTCCAAAGAAGTTTTGTTTCAGGAACTGATAATGAAAATATAGAATCTTCACTAAAGGCATTACTTCCTTGATTTCTTTTTGGCTTAATTTTATGATGTGCATGCTGATTCAACTGAGCCTAGGTGTTCATTTAGCCTAGCCTCTTTCCCGAGTTAGGTTCCTGCTTTTCGGTTGAGTGTGAGGTGAGCTTTGGGTTGGAGAGCTTGTCTGACATCTGTATCTTCTACTTGTAACATACTAGCTGACCATTTTGTGAGCTTGAATGTTAAATTCTTTAGAGTCTTATTTATCTTTTATCTCAATTGACGTGTTAAGTTGCCAACAACTTTCTTTTATTAAATCTTAACTAACCATGAAAGTTTATTATTTGTTTGAAATAATTTAAAAGCTTCCTTCTTAGAAACAGTCAGAAGCGATGATTACATCCCTAATGACTTCCCCACCACCAGATACATCAATAGAGTTAGGTCTTGTGGTACACATTGTATTGCAATTTGTAACTCATGGTCTATAAGGATATCATGTCTGTCCTAAAATAATTTCTTGCATCAATGTTCTTATACATAATGCTTTATCATTTTTCAAGGTTTTGCTCATAGATGCATGAATTTATGGTTTGTTTTCAGAGAATTTCATATAATGCAAGTGGAAGGAGTTAAGGTTTCTTCTTGTCCTTAAATAGTTATTGTTTTCAAATAGTACAGAGAAATAGGTCAAGTTTCTAATTCTTAGTTTCTCTTTGCTTTGAATCTTTTAAGAAATAGAATGCTGACAGTCTTTTATTATCATCTTCTCTAAACATTATTAACTGTTTGATTAGGATTTGATAATCATTATTAATATCAGCATACTGGTTTTGTTTTTCGAGTAACTCACTAGGATGGCACCTGAACTTGGACTTGAAGGCATTCAGTAGATTAGCACCTGATTATGTCTCATTCGTATGAGATAAAATATATTAGGATGAGAAATTTAAGTGCAATGTTCTAAGAGTTGAACACGAGCTGGTGCACATTTACCAACCTTCCACTCATCGGCTCTTGTGTTGTTAGTTCATCTCTTTAAAGTGAGACACTGTCTGGTCTATATCTTTTGAGTAATTTAGTCATGAACAAGAGCTTGGATATCTTGTGGTCTATGTCTATGCGATGAAAAAAGTTGATTCTAGAAAGATTTTTGACATGTTAATATATATTTCCTAAGTTGATGCATGAGGCATGTTAGAAGCGTGTCTTTCTTTGGTTTTAGATGAACTGCACATTACCTTGTACATTGGTGCTTGTTATTGGAGGTTTTTTTTTTTTTTTTCCTCCACGTGTAGAGCTAAGAAAAATGGATTGCCATGTGGTAGAGGGGTGGTTTTTCATATAACTCGACAGCTAATAGCTGCAATTAGTCCTGGGGCTAGCAGTAAATGGATGAGTTAGGCTGCTATTTTTCCTTTCAGTAGGTGAAGACTAAAGACTATCTTTAAATGTTTTACATGGCTTTGACACTTTTGATACTTTTTAAGTTTCCATAGTAGCTATGTGTTTCATCACACACAAAGTCAGTTTTAAACTTTTAACTTGGATTTTGATCAGATGGTTTTAAATCGTTTGAGTCACGTCACTTGCTAAGTCAGAGAGAATCTATCCAATGGTCATCAGAGCTTCAACCTTTTGTGCTTCTGCTGCCAAGGCAGGGTCATCCTCTCCAAGAACTGCTCCAAAAGGTAAACTCTCATCCTTGTTCCAACACCCACAAAGACCCACATCTTCAGATCCCGGAACTTCTGAAACTTCAAGCAAAACCTCATATTTGTTAACTAATCCTACAAGACACACTTCTCCAAATCCCCAAGCTTCACCCGAAAGGATAACTCCCAATGTTCCAGTATGGGTCCAACTCGAGCAATTCCTCAAAACCAGCTGTAGATCAGATAATTTTACTCTTTGTGAAGCATTGCAGTACTTTGATGACATGGTTCACATGCAGCCCACTCCTCCAGTGTCATCATTTAATCTTTTATTCGGTGCACTTGCTAAGAGTAAGCATTACAATTATGTTTTTTCACTTCATACTAGAATGAATTCAGTTGGGTTGTTACCTAATTTCATCACACTAAATATTTTGCTTAATTGCTTTTGCAATGTGAACCGTGTTTGTGATGGTTTTGTGGTTATGGGAAATATGATGAGGAGGGGTTATCGGCCAAATGTTGTAACTTATACATCTTTGGTTAAGGGTTTATGTGTTGAAAATAGAATTGCGGAGGCAACTGGGTTGTTTATGAAAATGATGAAGTTGGGGTGTCAGCCTAATGTGATAACTTGTTCTATTTTGATTAATGGATTGTGTCGAACTGGAAATGTGACCATTGCTCTTAAGTTACATGAAGAAATGACCAAGGGGAATAGCGGATATGGTGTTAGTTGTAAGCCGAATATGATTTGGTATGGGACTATTATTGATGGGCTTTGTAAAGATGGATTGATTGACAAAGCACATGAACTTTTCTCGGAAATGAAAGACGTGGGAATTCTTCCAGATGTGGTTGTGTATAGCTCTCTAATTCATGGTTTGTGTTATGATGAAAAATGGGAAGAGGCTAAACGTTTGTTCACTGAAATGGTGGTACAAGGGGTCAGGCCTAATGTGGTAACTTTCAATTTGTTGATAGATGTGCTTTGCAAGAAGGGGAAAATGAAAGAAGCCAATGGTTTGCTAGAATTGATGATTCAGAGAGGAGAAAATCCTGACTCATTTACTTACAACAGCTTGATGGGTGGATTCTGTATGGCAGGTAGGCTTGATGAAGCAAAAAGGCTATTTCTTTCCATGCCAAGTAAAGGGTGTGAACCTAATGCTTGCAGCTTCAGTGTGTTGATAAATGGGTATTGCAAAGAGTGGATGATTGATGAAGCTTTGGATCTCTTTAGGGAAATGACTATCAAGGGAGTTAGGCCAACAGTAATAACATTCAATGCCTTATTAACTGGTCTTTTCCAGGCACGTAAGGTTGATGACGCACGAAGGATATTCAAGGAGATGCAAACTCAAGACCTAGTACCTAATTCAACGACATACACTATCTTTCTGGATGGGCTTTGCAAGAATGATTGTGTTCCAGAGGCCGTGGAACTGTTTCATAATCTAGAAAATTGCAAGTTTGGACAGAGTATTGAAACCTTCAACAGCCTTATTAATGGATTGTGTAAATCTGCAAAGCTTCAAATTGCTCTGGAGCTGTTTCACAGATTGCCACAAAAGGGGTTAGCGCCTAATGTTGTAACATATTCCATTATGATCTATGGGCTCTGTAAAGAAGGACAACTAGAAAAGGCAAATGACTTGTTTTTAGAGATGGAAGGAAAGGGTTGTGCTCCAAATACTGTTACATTTAATACCCTTATGCGTGGTTTCTGTGAAAATGGTGAGTCGTCAAAGGCCGTTGAACTTCTTCACAAAATGGCGGAGAGACATATGTTACCAGATGCCTCTACATGCTTCATAGTGATGGACTTGCTGTCCAAGGATGAGAAGTATCGAGAATGTTTAGACTTACTTCCAACTTTTCCTGCACAAGAAACTAGTGGGAAAAAAAAATGACATGATATGAATTCAAACTCACTAGCATGAGCTTTCAGCAAAACTTATTCATTTGGAAGTACTTGGATGAAAAGCTATTTCTTCGACCAGGCTCTATGGAATCTGAGAGCAAATGATTTGTATTTAGAAATGGGAGTAAATAAGGGGGTTCATGGTTGAACTTCTTCACGAAATGATTGAGAGAGGCATGCCTTCGCATCCTCCACTGTAAAACACTTGCTTGCTCTCGAAGGATATGAGGTTTTTATGAACGTCGAAGCTTCCAACTTTTCCTTCCCGGAAAGATGACATGGAGGCCTTCAGCAAAACTTGCTCATTTTGAAGTGCTTCATTATTAAGATGGAGGTTATTTCTTCAACCAGAATCCTATGAAATCAGAGGCTGATAGGCTTGTTTCCACGCTCCGAAATCACAGTTCTTGTGCTTAAAATGAAAATGCAAGTGATAATATGAAGCATTGGATTGAATCTGTCTACACAATTTACTTTGGCACACGTGTAATTTTTTTTTTTTTTAATTTTTGATGAAAATTGGCACGTGTAATTTCATCTTTGTTGCTTCTACTGTGAAATAGTATGGAACTCATTTGTCCATTTATAAAGAAACTGTATTACAGGTATAATAAAGTTGTTTGTATTATCGTTCTTATATTTTGTCATCTAAACTATTGCATCTCTTGCTTTTGTACCTTGTTGAGAAGAACTACTTGGCAGTCCATGCTGGCGCAATTTTTTAATCATTTATAGGCAATTTCATTTATTTTATGTATGAAATTTGGAATCCATTCTAAAAAAAACAAAGAAGAGGATTTATTTATTTTTAAATAGCATAAATAAATAAAGTAAAATATTGGTATTCTTGTTTGCTTTTATAGACTACGTAGCTCATATGAAATTGATTAATGGATCTTAATCTTAATGAAGGCCGGCCGCGTTATCGACACCAATATAATCACAAGCAAATTACGGGAGTAGCCCAAATGTATAAATGTGACAACATTGTTGCCCCTTTCGCTATGCATATCTTCTTCCCGACGTCCTCTGTGTTCGTGCAACGGTGGTGGTGGACGCTGCCGACGCCTTCGCTGACAAGATTCGCGTGTTCGACGGTCGAGCGAGCTGTGGTGGTGGACGCCACGAGATCAGGTATCGCAGATTTAAAACTCAAATCTGGTATTTTTTTAATGGGTTGCTGCGGGCGGTCGGAGTTCCGTCGGAAATGAAATCCGTCTGAACTTCATCTTTTCCGAAGATTTCCGTGAGGATACCAATGAAATTTCGACGAAATTCCGCCGGTTTCTGAACTTTGATTGTTTTCTCCGATTTTTCATTTTCGTTGTTTTAGGCTGGAGTCCAACGGTTTCTGAACATTTATTATATTTTGGGTTTTTTTTTTTCATTTTCGTTTCTGCGTGGAGTTGACATTTTTAATTATTTTGTGGTGTCTCAGGAATCTCCAATAATTTTGGGCCTATTAGTCTACTGGGCCTGGAAAATGGGTCTAATGAAGGGCCTGTACCCTTGAGTTTTGAATTCCCGAAAATTTGTTTTAAACTGAAGCCAATAAAAAGTAGCCGTTGACAATTAGAATTCTGCTCCTCCTTCAGTTCTCAAATTGCCCAAAAACCAGAAAAACCCTTTGGGTTCACCAAAAATATGCATATGCTATCTTTTCCCTTTATTCTTCTTCTAATCTCATCTCTGAAACTCAAAAACTGAAAACGAATGTGATGTGAGACTCTTGAAAAGCCGGAATTTTCCATGGTGAAAGGTATGGATTGTCCCAAGTTTTCTGTCTCTCTTCATACAAAAAAATGCTTCTTCGTATTAAAACAAAACCCATCAAATGCTTACAGCTTCATTGCTATCATCAGCCAACTCACCGGAATTTGTTATTAATTTATTATTATTTTTAATTATGTTATTCTTTATCATTGTTTTGGTTGCCTTACGTTTTTCATTCATCTCAATCATTGTGCAGTGTTCAGCCACCGGTTCCAAGCTTTACCCCCACTGTCCACCTCTCTGTTCACGGCCATGGACGACTTCACACAGCCCCACCATTTCATTTTTTTGTTGGGGTTATGAGGCCCATTTATATTGTTTTTCTTTATAGCCGTTCTGGGTTCTGAGAAAGTAGGAGAAGACCAAATCAAGCATGAATCACACAACCCCACTATTTGATTCACTAAAATAAGGCGAAGATCTAACCAATTAATCTAAGTAATTAAGAGGTAAAAATTAAAGGCAGCCACTTTGGCTAAATGTTGATTGATCCCTAGGTGTTTGACAGAGTTGCCAATAGGACTAATTGAAGGAATATTTAGGGGTTTCACTATTCTGCTTAGTACTCCACCCATAATATTCCAACTTTAGTCAGAGAAATTGCTTCACTTCACACACAGCCTCCACCGCAATGTCTAATATCCCCCATGTCACCACCATCACCAACCATTAGGGACATTTCATTGGTCATATTTCATCAATCGTAGAGTGTTTCATTGTAGCTAAGCATTTGAATTTCTTTGGCTCTTCGTTGGATACATACCTTGGATTTTGTTCAGTCATGTTTTGTGAAGCATTCTGCATAGCTGGGTTTATTGCTCTTGCTGGCTGGCCACACGACTCAACATTTTCTGCCTATCCAAACACTATTTTACCGGCTTAGGTACGTTTGCTATGTTTCTTACCTATTTTAGTTCGTTTTCATGCTATCCAACACCTTCTCAATTGAATTTGGCATTAATCCGATCGATATGGTAAATGCATTAAAAAAGAAAATCTTTAAATTAATTTTGTTTCCTCATTTTTTTTTTTTACTTTTTTTTTTAAAATTATCTATTATATGCATTTTCTAGGCTGTTTTCTAAAAATAAAATGTTTCAAAAGTTTTTAAACTAAAATAATCGACTTTCTATTTTGTTAATGAATGATTTCGGTTACAATCTTTTGGTTTTTATATTTTATAAACTAAAATAAAGTAATAGTTTTTAGAGTAAAATTATTGGTTTTTTTATTTTGTTAATAAAGTATTTCATTTACAGTCTTTTGGTTTTTATATTCTGTAGTACAAAATCTTCGTAGAATTTATTTATATTTTCATCATATAATAGTATGAATTTTTTTTTATATAAATTGAAACGTAATTATATCATATAATTCATTAGATTTAATTTATTTCAATTGATATAAAAGTTTAAACTTTTTTATTTTTTATTTTTACAATTTTCTAATGTTTTATGGTTTATTTTCTCTCGAAACTTATTAACTTGTGAATAAAGCAAGTTTCAAATAATTGCTAGTTGTGCAAGATAAATCAAGGATCAAATATCCAAAAGGATTATAAAATATTTTTCTTTTAATCCAGGTTATTTTATTTTTGTTCGTTTTTGAGGGAACAAAATTGAAAGAGTTCTTTTTCAATGCATTTACTTAAAAAGCTACGACATTAACTGACGCTAATGTATACAAAATAATTTAAATTTTCTTTAACAATTTTTTTTTACTGCGTTTATAAGTAATATTAATAAAATAGTATTTAAAGTATTTATTTTTGTAAAATAAAAAGAAGGAAAATAAATTTTTATTTAAAGTATTTATTTTTGTAAAGGAAAAAAAAGAAAGAGAAGAATTTGTATTTTTTTTTGTAAAATAAAAAGAAGGAAAAGAAATTTGTATTTAAAGTATTTATTTTTGTAAAGGAAAAAAAAAGAAAGAGAAGAAATTTGTATTTAAAGTACTCTTTTTTTTCTTTTTTTTTTGTAAAATAAAAAGAAAGAAAACAAATTTGTAGACTTTTTTTATATTATTATTTCAAAGAAATTTATAGGTTTTTTTAATAAAAAATTATTATTATGTTAACGCTATAAATATGATTTTAGTTTTTTATTTTTTAAAAATATAGTTTTATTAGTCATAAACTTTTTCCCCACTAAAGTTCTAAAAAACAGTATTGTTGCAGTAAATTTTATAAAACTGATTACGTTCTCAATCATACTACTGTAATACAATTTTTATATTAATTAAATTAATATTAATCAATATTTCACTGTTTATCATTCATTGATATAGAATATTTTTGTAATATAAATAATGTATTACTTTATTATTATTTTTTTTAAAAAAAATTGCCAACATATTCTAATGCATTTACACAAAAAGAAAAGCTATGAAATTAATTAAGTTAAAATTATGCAATTAACTAATAAATACATCAAATATCGATTGGAAAAATGCCAAATTCAAATAGTGAATATGTTTGGAGTGCATCAAAATGGATTGAAATATGTTGGTGACAAGGTAAACTTACTAAAAGTTTGTAAGATGGTTTTGAGAGGCTTAAATTGTTAAGTTGTGTGAGATCCTTGTCTAAAGTAGGATTCATCTCAAGCCTCATAGAGAATAAACTGGTTAAGCAAAATTTTCACAAAATTATGACTTCCACAAAATTTAAAGGGAAGGCAACGAAATTGAAAGTCATAGAACCAATGCTTACTATAATGGCATACGACTTCGAGAGAGAAAGAGATGGACCAAGAATGGTCTCTAATGCCGTGTAATGGTAACAATGAGGATTTAGAGACTTGTGCGGTGAAACTTGAGAGGTCATTTTTTAGGGGAGATGCTGCCCAATTTTTTATTTATTTAATTAATAACCATGTGTCATGTGAATAATACACATGCACCATGCCATGCCTTTTGGCATGTCAAATTGTTTTATAACAATAAGAAAATATTGTTTTCAATTGTCTCATATTACAAAGATATATATATTTAAAAGAAATTTAGAGGAATCATTTATAAATAAATCAGATTAATCTATACGAATTTATTAGGATTTAAAAAGCCCAACATGGCAGTTATCCTAGACACTAATTAGGGATGGGATGACCTTGTTGGGTGCTGGACCTCTTGCTAAGTACTTATTCGACCGCTATGACAAAGTGTCAATCCAGACTCGGGTGGATCAGTTTGTGTTTAAAACATCGGGTCCAGCCGCTGGAAAGCTTACAGTTGCGGGGTCACCTCGTTTGTTCTTCTGGGTGTGTGAGCTTACTGTGGCGGTGTCATCATCTTCAAGCATCGCTGCCTCTCATCCTTGTTCGCATTCCCACGGGAGACCCAGATTTTCATAGACCAGAACTTGTTCTGAAAATTCAAACAAACCCTCAAATCCCTCAAACCTTTCTTCACCAAGCTACAAAGACCCACCTTTTTTTTTTTGTTAGAAGTTCCCAACTTTACCATGTTTCCCAATGTTCCTGAACGCGCCCAACTTGTGAAATTCCTGAAAACCAAATGTAAGTCAGGTAATTTTAGCCTTAGTGAAGTTTTGTGTTGCTTTGATGACATGGTTCACATGCAGCCTACTCCTCCAGTGTCATCATTCAATCTTTTGTTAGGTGCACTTGGTAAGAGTAAGCATTACGATTATGTTTTTTCACTTCATTCTAGAATGAATTCGCTCGGGTTATTTCCTGATATCGTTACGTTAAATATTTTGCTTAATTGCTTTTGTAATTCGAATCGGGTTCGTGATGGTTTTGTGGTTATGGGAAGTCTGATGAGGAGGGGTTGTAGACCAAATATTGTGATTTATACTTCATTGGTTAAAGGTCTATGTGCGGAAAATAGAATTGCCGAGGCAACAAGGCTGTTGATGAAAATGCTGAAGTTGGGGTGTCGGCCTAACGTGCTTACTTGTTCTCCTTTGATTAATGGGTTGTGTAGAACTGGAAATACGACCATTGCACTTAAGTTACATGAAGAAATGACTAAGCGGATTAGTGGTAATGGCGTTAATTTTAAGCCGAATGTGGTATGGTATGGTAATATAATTGATGGGCTTTGTAAAGATGGAATGATAGAAAAGGCAAAAGAACTTTTCGCGGAGATGAAAGATTCGGGAATTCTTCCAGACGTTGTTGTTTATAGCTCTCTAATACATGGTTTGTGCTATGACGAAAAATGGGAAGAGGCTAAACGCCTGCTCAATGAGATGGTGGATCAAGGGGTCAAGCCTAACGTGATAACATTCAATTTGTTGATAGATATGCTTTGCAAGAAGGGAAAGATACAAGAAGCTAATGATTTTCTGGAACTGATGGTTAAAAATGGTGAGAATCCTGATTCATTTACTTACAATAGTTTGATAGGCGGCTTCTGTAAAGTAGGTAGGCTTGATAAAGCAAGAAAGCTATTTCTTTCTATGCCAAGTAAAGGGTGTGAACCTAATGCTTGCAGCTTTACTGTGTTGATTAATGGGTATTGCAAGAAGTGGAAGATTAAAAAAGCTTTGGATCTCTTTAAGGAAATGATTGACAAGGGAGTTAGGCCTACTGTAAGAACATACCATGCATTGTTAATTGTTCTTTTCAAGGCAGGTAAGGTTGAGGATGCACGCAGGGTTCTCAGTGAGATGCAAGTTCAAGACTTGGCACCTAATTCAGCTACGTATTCTATATTTTTGGATGGGCTTTGCAAGAATGATTGTGTTTCTGAGGCCTTGGACATGTTTCATAATTTAGAAAAATCTAAGTTTGGCCTGACTATTGAAATTTTCAACTCCCTCATTAATGGTTTGTGTAAATCTGCAAAGGTTGAAATGGGTTTGGAGTTGTTTCATAGATTGCCGCATACAAGGCTGGTACCTAATGTTGTAACTTATACCATCATGATCTTTGGGCTCTGTAAAGAAGGACAGTTAGAAAAGGCGGATGGTTTGTTTTCAGAAATGGGAAAGAAGGGTTGCGCTCCAAATACTGTTACATATAATACACTTATGCTTGCTTACTGTGAAAATAATGAGCCTTCAAAAGTGGTTAGACTTCTTCATGAAATGGTGGAGAGACAAATGTTACCAGATGCCTCTACATTCTCCATTATAATAAACTTAGTGTCAAAGTACGAAAAACATGGTGAATGTTTAAAGTTACTTCCAACTTTTCCTGCCCAAGAGACCAAAGGAAAGATGACATGATTGATTTATAGTCACTAGCATTTGGTTCTGCATGTGAATGATTGGGTAAAGATAAGGATAACTCTTCAAAGGAGATGAATTGGAAAAATCACAGGAGAAACAGCAGCCTATGGGACAGTTAGAGTGTTCATTGAGAAGTGAGTCTACTCGAGGGCAGCGGAGGAAGGAAGGCCAAGAAGGTGGGTATGAAAGTAAAATTGGTTACACATAGCAAGAGCAGTGGACTCAAGAAGAATATGCCTTTTATTTGGAGTACTAAGGGGAATTTAGATGGTCCAAAAATGCAGAATGAAACATTGACATAGATACAAGTACTTCCTGTTCCTATTTATTCAAGGAAGCAATACTCTAGCAATATTTTTGGACCGAGTATTGGCAACAATGGGAAACCAGACAAACTCTTGTACAGAATTCAGGCCTAACCTTCTTCACCCAACCTACCAAGATTCCTCTCCTCCATCTCACTCTGTCTTCCTGACAAATTTAGATCGAAATCATTTATGAACTTTTCCTGTCACTTTAGGAATCAAAGTTGGTGATGATTACAATTTACATCAATGGTACATCACCTGATGCCACACATTTAAGACTCCATTCAGATACCGTATATTTAAGGCTGCACTGACAGCATCTTCCAAGTCAGTCCGCCTAGTTTTGGTTAGCAAAATGTGTATTCTTAGCAGATTATATATGTATTTATGTGTATATATCAACTTATATTGTTTTGGCATTACCAAAAAAAAAAAAAAAACTTATATTGTTTTGGAATTGATATCAATTCCAAAACAATATAAGTTGGTATATACAATATAAGTTGATAGAATATTTGGAATTGATAGAATATGTTGTTTCTGTTCAAAGTATGATATTGCTTTAAGCTTTAAACCTTTGTTTACTAAATGGAAAACCCCTTTGAGATTCCTCTCCAAATATCTTTTTTAACGGCTCATCTCTCTCTCCCTCTCTCCCCATCCCCACCCCCACCCCCACCCCCGCACCCCCAATAATGTATCATTTTCTCCTTCCATTCATTAGTTCACAGGGATGAGAAGGTGATTAATGAAATCTATATGATCAGATGGGCACAATAGAATCTTCAATCTTGCAGATTAATACGGAAAATGATTTGGTAATTAATTAAGCTAAGCTAAGCTTTCTTTATGTTGGCAATGATATTGACGCCCAACAAAATCTGTTTTTGGAGGTAGACTTTTGTGTTTGTTGTTGAATACTTTTTCGGAGCATCATTGGCGGGTAAAGTCAAAAAGCAATGGGATTGTATTTTTTATTCTTTTTCACTTTAAGCCTTTAAGTTGTATGTCGGGTCTGCTTTATCTGTTTAATTCACTTTGGAAATTGCCTTGTTGTAGACTCACGAGTACTCATCGTCCTAATACGCCAAAATATCAAACACATACAGTAGTTTCTCATGGGATTGCTGAGTCAATTGCCTCCTCTACGTAAATAAATGGACAAGGAGTTGGTATACAGGGAAAGACCTAGCTAGCGGAGGGCAGGAGCGACAGGGACCAACCCATTTATTGATTTGTAAGGCATAGTTTAGTAAATCTGTGTCTTGTAAGTTGAAAATGATCCTGGCATGTAGGTCTACAATGATGCATGAAAAAGTTACCTTACAAGAGTAATACATAAGCAGACAAGTCCCTATTGGTTGGCACCACCTCCCTTTTATTTTTCACTTTTAAACCTTTCATTCCCCAGCAAGCTCAAGTCCAATCAAACCTCCACAGTCACAGAGTAGTACTTAGATTCCATTTTTTCAACCTTACTTTTAACATGAGAATCATATCCATTATTATAACACTTCTTCAATCAAACACATTGTGTATTGTTCTCGCATCTTGTCTACACTCATTGCAATCATGTTCTCTCTCTTGGCTAGCTTGTAGAGATATGCTTATTACTTGTATTACAATATTGTTGTCTTGTTTGTTTATATGTTTTCTTTTTGCTACAAAACAGCTGATAAAAACAAAATAATATCCAATAACCAGCCATGGAGCTAGACAGTGTGATCTTCAGCTTCCCCTAAAAATATAGACCTCACCTACTTAAAATTATGAGCTTCACATGTAGATCTGACCCACATCGAAGTATTAGCTAGTTCTTTCATGTACAATTGACCCACAAGAGTAATTTCTGACACACATGGTAGATATACATTGTTTGGCATGGAAAAATAAGGATATGTTATACTGAAATTAATCTAAAAAAGAAAAGAAAAAAGAGAGACTACTTAAAGCTCTCTTCTCTCCACCTCCTAATAAAGAATATAGTAATAAGCAATTAATCTAATTATAAAAAAAAACAGCAACTAATCTAAACTTACATTCTTTCTAACTCTCTTAGACATATAATTAACAATTAATATTTAGTATCCCAAATTTATAAAACAGACCAAAAAGATGAAGTAATTGCTTGTCGTGTTCATATGCGTTCACATGGTCAACAGGCACACATTAGGCGAACACTAGAAAAATAAGAAAGAATAAATCATGCCCACCTACCTGATGGCGGCTCCGGTTGTGAATTTCCGGCCATTATCGCTCTGCTAATTACACTCTCCAATTCAATCCGTGGTTGTTGATGAGCCGTAACCATGCAGAAACCATTTGATGAAAGATTATTTCATGTATGTATGTATATATAGAGCTTTGAATATATTACCATAAATGGAAACTGAAATTCCCATATTGTTGAGGGGAATGAAGCCTGGTCCGAAATCATTCACACGATGTGTTTTGAGCTTCACGCGAAAGATCTCGAACCAGACGACATTCCCCTCAACTGTTCACAACATAGAGAGAGAAGAGAGAGAGAGAGAAAGAGAGAGAGAGAGAGTGAGAAATGGCATAATATAGATTTGATATCGCCATGCATTATTTTTACATGGGGTCCTTTATATACGTAAGAAAATTGAAAGCAGAGATTCTTTCTTAGGTCACATGACATGGAGTCCACTTTCTACACTAATGCTATATATCTAACATTGCTTTCACACATACACATAGCTAGGCCGTGTTGTTTAATTATATATGTCTATAGCCAAACATATTCCTGCCAAAAACAAATTTGATGATCAGGTCTAGTACTTTCTTTTCAATTTTTTCTTCCAACATAATAATTAATGGTCTTCTAAGAGGAAAATAGATCTTAATTATAGTCTGTTTGTGATCATTCTGAGGTCAACACAAATAGCTAGCTATATGTACCTCCAAGGCACACCAAAAAGGATACTGCATTATATATAGCTCATAGATCATCTCCGTCCTCCAAACGACCATACATAATATTGCCCAATTGACATTATAATTTTGATATTTTGAAATGAAAAGTTTCTATATATATATTCACAGCCGATAACATAAATATATATAATAACATGAGGGGTTGGATATTATGGGAAACTAAAATTGTTTTTTTTTATGTGTGTATGAGTTGAACCTTATAGAGCCTTAATTAGACTGTGAGGCTCTGACTTGCTTTCATATATTCTCAGTTCTCAAGTAAAGGATATGTCTTTTGCTTGCCACTAGGGTAAAGGGGATGTGGATGAAGAACCTTCATCAATGATGGCATGCATTACGCAGCTAGCTATTGTGATTCTAAGCTTAAATCCCAAGCTTAACATATAGATATTGACCTGTTAAAGCTATTAGAGTGCCAACAAAATATAAAAGAAAGTCGAAAGTAGACAAAAGAATACTGGAATATGAAGTCATGACCGGCCCCCATTATATGCTTAATGACTAACTAATTTTGTCTTCATTTATTTTTTCTTCAATTTAAATGATGGTGATGTTGACGATGACGATGGTGATTTGTGACGAAACCCCATTCATACTTTGCATGCCTGCAGTTCTCCAAGTTCTAAGCATATAAATTATGATTCCATGCAAGAACTATATAACATTATTCATTCAAAAAGTTTAAGCAAAGAAAATTAAGCATGAGATCAGATAATTTGAAGCTTATGTTTTACTAATGATCAGTCATATTATTATGTGTCTCATCTCAAGATTAATGTGATCATCACTGCCAAAACGTGAACAGAATAATAATCAAGATGATCGATGACGTCAAAATATGTAGTAAATAACCAAAAATGGGATGCATATAATGAAACTGACCAGAATTAATTAACTAATTGCTGCATGCCAGAAACACAATCAATGGAATCTAACTCTCACGTCCTGTCCAGCACAAATCTGATACCAATTCAGATTCCGTACACTGTCTAGAATTAACACACCCCATAATTAAAATTCTGCATGATTTATTTGTCTGTCATGCATGTTTCAAACTACAACAAATTACCCATTAAAATCTATGCTCGTATCCTCTATGTATATGGGTTTCTTTTATATTCGTCTTTATGTTTAACCTTCATTATCTTTCACAGTTGCAAAATCAAACTGTGTTCAAAATTCCCATTTTGGATAAGATTGGTGGGAGTAATTGAAACAGTTGTGAGCTCCAGCTATATAAGGACTTACATATATCATTTATGTATGGCAATGGCATCATTAACTGTGTGAACAGTAGATTTTGTGGGTTTAAGCCATGAGGTTCAACAGCAGAAGCAAAAGTGAAACAGTAAATTAAGTGACAGCTCCGTAATACGGCCAAACCATGCATTGGCGCAGAAATCTATATATTGTGGAAGGAAATAAAAAGCTTACCAAAATAATTTAAAGTTTATGAGTGGAGTTGTTCGAGTCAAAATGAACTTTTTGGTTCCCCTGTTCTTGTTTTTGTTTGGAAAATTAAATAATGGTGCCAGAATAAAGTTTTCCTCGTACATTACATTATCTTCGCAAAATAATATAACTATTTGATAAATAATGTATAAGATAAACCAAGTCTTATAAACAAAAAGCAAAATGGGAATCATTGCTTGCTTCTCTCTCTCTCTGCTATTATCCTATATAATTTAGCACACAAGTCAAATCGCCTTTTCTGAGTAGCATTCTGTTTCCATTTTTCTAGCATGTTTTTGTTCATATATATATATAAAAGAGTTGGTTAATTTGGTAATTACATTGGTATGAGGTTCATAATTGAGGACACGTATGCAAAGATTTCGAATTTTATTGGGTACCCTATTGTTTTTTTGTGTTGCAGAACTACTTATGAGTAGGCATTCTATGGTTAAAAAGCAGCAATTTATTCATTGAGAATACATGCATCTTGATGGGCAGGACCCTCTGACTAGGGACCTTTAGTCTCCAATCATTTCTTTTCAAGACAAAGGTAATTAAAATGGGCATGAATTATATTTCTAAGCAGCCAACTGACTGCTATGAATTACTATATCGTGGAGTTTTCATAGTATCAATTAAGATTGAAACCTCCATAGAAACAGGGTAATTATGGTGGGCCGATCATAATAATTGCAGCATAGTTAGTGAATTATTTTCCGACTAAAAGGCAGAGGAACTGAGACCTTTGATAATGATCGAATTCTCACCGTTGAAAATGATCCTGTTTTTGACCTTTGGAGGCATCACCTAATCACCATGCTTCTTTTCAACACTTATTGGCTTGAGATCATGTATATATGTAGTACAGATGTACATTTATCAAGTTCAACTTTCGAGGCATCTGTTTCCACATTGGAAGTTCCAAAATATGACTATCAATGGGAAAGTTCAAGGAACAAGATTAACAAAATCAACCTTAATATGTTGAAAACTGAGCTAAAGTTTCCATTTTGCAAGAAACACGCAATTGCTAGTTGCGACCGCATCAAGATAAGAACACATGCAGATGTCTGCGGAGGCAGTAAAAGAAGCAAATGGCCATGTGGTACTTGACTTTTGAAATTTCTACCGCTTCTTTAATTGACTATTTACAGTGTTTCTACTTGCCAGTAAATATTTATAAATGTTGGCAACAAATACTTTGAACACTTCCACAATGTCATAAAAGCTTTGGATCATTTCACACTAATCATGAACAAAACTAAAGAAATAATTCAAAGATTTGACTTGAATGCATGTTTTTTCGACTTTCTCAATGGAATATTGTTTCTTTTTCTTTTGGACATTGCAATTAATATATAGTTACAATGGGTTGGCAAGAGGATAAAGGCCTTTACTTTCATGATAAAGCTAATTGTACAATGCATTCCAGTACTCACATGCCCACCTCGTCTCTCTATAATGTTATTTTGGGTTGTTTTCATTTGTTCTGCTTTTACTATTGTACACAAGTCTACTCTACGGCTATACTCAAAAGGTCATTGGAAAGTTAGTCATTTTCACTAGGGTTGGGTTTAGCACTTAGAGCGTCCTGTTCAGCGCTAATTCACCAGAAAAAGACCAGAGAGTTCTAATGGCAGAGAGGGATAGCAACGGGGTGACCCCGCACCACGGGGTTTTCATACCCTGTTCCCATCCTAATCTCTATTTACGGAGAGGTGGGGTGGGGCAATGGAGATGTCCACCCCTTGCCTAGTTTATATATATATATATATATATATATATATAATATTTTATATTTAAAATAAGAATATATATGTAAATTTTTACATGTAATATTTTTTAAAATGATTAAAAGAATAAAAACATAAATTCTTACATGTAATATTCTAATAAAATATTAAAAAGACTAAAAAAATTTAATACATATTAAAAAATATACATATATACGGGTTCGGCCTGCCCCTCCAACCCGGTAGACGAGGAATCCCGTCCCCTTGGGGGAGGGACCCAGCGGGGGTGAGTCAAAACCGGGCAAATTGGCAAGCCTAAAGGGTAATGAGTTAATAGGTGTTTCCCCTTTTCATTTTCTTTTGGAGCATCGGCTAGTGATAAAGGCAACTGCATGAATGATTTCGAGGTTGATTTTAGGTTCGGCTCTTGTTTAGCTGTAGGGTGGGTGAAACTTGTCCTGTTCCATAATGATATTTAGATTGATTGTCCACAAAAAAAACACCATGGATGTAACTTTCTTTTTTTCTTATAAATTTAATAAAGAAAAAAAAATTTTGTTTTTTAAACATAACAAGTCATTTTGTGGCAGACTAGCTACCTACTGTTGATGAGGGTGATTGTAAGTTGTAACATAAATAAACATGACCCTGGTGTAAATATAAAACTTGTGTATATGAAGAATTTTGCTGCTTTTAGATATTGTGGGGGGAGACTCAAATTTGCGTTTAGAAATTAGTAGTCTTGTACAGGTAAAGAAGCATAGGTTAGTTTGGAGGACCTCATCTGACCAAGAAATATGTTCAGAATTTTGAACAAGCACAGAAACATGGGTGGGGATTAAGGACAGTCCATGCTTAAATCCACCGGACTTTCAGATGGAAAGTTTAGGATAACAAACACAATATTCAAACGTCAGGAGATCTGTGAATGAAGCAGCATTAGATAGAAAGAGGACAAACGAACAATTTCGAGACAGAGATGAGCTGAAGCTGAAACACCTCAAACAATGCAACTGAACAGCAGCTAAAATATTAGTGCCTACGGTGACTAAATTACTTGTCTATGTTCCGACGCCTATGAACAAAAAAGAATTCATAAGATTTCAGTAATAATTATCAATCTAAATCCAAAAAAAAAAAGACAAATCCTACATCTTCTCTGCACTGTAATTATTTAGAAAAATTTGCCAGACTTAGAGTGTTAGGTAACTATATGGGAGCTGCACATGTTGTTCGAAAATGCCCAGTTTGATTGCATCTGCTGCAATGCACTACACGTTTCGCCCGGCCACCTTCTCTTCGAATTCGTCTTTTTCTCGGTCGTCCAGGTGGACGAAGGGACTTTGGTGGGTTTATAATGACCTCAACTTCTTTATCACTTTCATTCTGAAAACTGACTGACGTCTCCTTCCAAAGAGTTCTATCCGGAATTGGGTGGATTGTTTGTGAGTATGCCTTGCGATAATTTGCCACTGTGAAACAACTTTCAGTGAACCGATGAACATTCTGCCTACAAGAGAGGAGGGCTGCCACAGCATGAGAACAGGGAAGCCCACATAACTGCCATCCACTACATGTACAGCGACGGGTTCGGAGATCCACTACACACCCTCCTTGTTGGGATATAACTTCAAATTCAACTTCATTTGCTCTGATCACATGATAATTTTCAGCTTGGTTAATTGCTTCCGAAACATGTTTTTCTGCAGAAGGGACCAGTATACTTGTCCATTGCATGCTTGTATCACGACGATCATTGAACCAAGTCATCAACTGTCGTCGGATACACTCCATCATTTGAATTATTGGAAGCCCAGAGGCTTCAGCCATCCAAGAATTTAAAGATTCAACTATATTAGCTGTCAAATGCCCAAATCTTGTCCCCTCAAAATATGCCGTAGCCCACAAACGAGATGGAATTTGTCGGATCCAACGGGCAGCTTCTTGTGAGATCTCTTCAATCTCAAGAATTTTTGCTTCAAACTCAACGACAGTAAGGACATATGCAGCCTCCCATAGGAGATTGACAAGCACAGTATTGTTGAATTCCTTCTGGAAACTATCACACAGATGACGCATACAGAAACCATGAAAAGCAGTTGGAAAATTTGCATCTACTCCATCTATAATACCCTTTTGTCTATCAGACAGAATTGTAAGCCTTGGCATATTTTCCACATTAATTTCAAGCAGAATATGCAGCTCAGACAGGAACCACATCCAGTTATCGTCATTCTCCTCGTCAACCACCCCAAAGGCTAATGGAAATAGAGCACCATCTCCATCAAAACTAGTGGCAAAAAGTAAGGTCCCAAGGTACTTGCTTTTCAGAGGTGTTCTATCAAGTCCAATAAGCGGCCGGCATGCATTCAAAAACCCATAAATTGATGCTTGAAATGAAACAAATAGGCGCTGGAAACAGTTATCAGCAGAATCCCCATATACAAGTGCAATGCTTCCTGGATTTGTCCTTCTGATTTGATCACAATACTGTGGTAGAAGACGATAATCTTCCTCAAATGAGCCACGGACAGAAGCCATGATTCGTTCCTTTCCTCTCCATGCTTGCTTATATGACAATGTGATCCCATGAACTCGGTGAATCTCTTCTAATATCTCCTTCGGTTTACAATTAGGATTTTCCCTCAAGTGATGTTCCACAGAATTTGCAACCCACTGGACTGAAGCTTGTTGATGACCAAGATGGGTAATACCACCACAAGTGTGTGCCTTATGAATGGTCCTAATTGTGAAGGTAGGAACACCAGGAAGCTTTGCAGCATGAATTCGCCAAGGGCACCCTTCAGCTGCACATTTAGCTGTGAAACGCGTTTTGTCAGACTTGACTGTTTGTATTTCAAAGTGAAGAGAAATGGCCGCGTCTCTCAGTGCCCTCCGACAACTCTGGACATCAGGAAACTCTTGCCCAACAATCAGCTGTTGATTAAGGACGAGGGATCGAGACTGAAGGATAGGGGCACCAACTATCATCTGGGGATCCTGAATAGTCATATCAGAGACAGGGACAACACTCATCTCCTGATTTTGATCCATAGCTAAATCCAAGTTTTCATGAAGATCATCGTTCTCCACAACACCCAATTCATGACTATCTAATAAACCCAACACATGGGACTCATCAGTAGCAGAAAGTCTATTATCATGATTGTCAATAACACTATGGTCTTCATCAGCTTCAAAATCATTATCTCCTTTCAGGTCCAAATTATTTTCTTCAAGATTCTGAACATGCGTATGTCCAAGAGCCATTTCATGTTCATTTGTCTGCCCAAGACCAAGTCCCCTATCATGGATATGCCCTAAATCAAATCCACTATCATGGGAATGCCCCAAGTCCAAATCCTCATCATGGGAATGCTCCAAACCAAGCTCATTGTCATGTGAATGCCCCAAAATCAAATCTTGATCATGTACATGTCCAACTGCAAGGTTATGATCATGGCTCTGATTGTGATTATGCCTCATTTCCAAATGTTGATTTGACCTCAATGATAAATCACCATTTTGCCCGATAACCAAATTATGAGTTGCCATTAAGTCAAGGAGGTATCAAATATACTACAGATAGAATCAAATGCTCTTACAGCTGTTGAAAAGTTCTGCCTATTATGTGTATCCTGGTGGAAGACCTGAGTCATATAGACAATTATTTTGGATCAGCAATTTTAATCTGGCATTTAACAATGATAAATAGCTTATCCCAATGATGGTAACACAACATCATTACCTAGATTCTATTTTATTTTGGTTACTTCCTCTTGAAGTTAGTGAAATTATAATGAATACAGCATCAAAATTGTTTTCCTTGAGCGTATGAATTCTAAAGAATTAGCTGAATAAACCAAGAGAATCATTATTGTAACAGAAACACCAAAAATTCCAGTAAATCACATATCTCTAATTAACATCATATCCCATGTTCGGTTACTAATAATATTATAAATTTATTCTTTGTACATCTTCAACATAAAAAAGTTAAACTAGAACAATAAAATCTCAACCCAAAAGAACACCACTTACTAGAATGGTGTCACTCTTTAACTTTTCCAGACTAACAACTTTCTGGGCACCAAGAAAAAGCAAGAAAATACAATATTTTCTGTATTTTCTGAGTCACCAAATCCAATATTTTTCCAGACCATTAGAGATATGAAGTGAGTTATAACTTACGGATGCATGAATAAGTCCCACCAGAAACAAGCAGAGAGAACCTGTCAAAAAAAAAAAAAAAGTTAAGAAGAGACCCAAACGAATAGATTACATCAGAGACTAGAAAGGGATAATTAGGGTTTTAGAAAATAATGAAAGAATCAGCGCTATACAGTCAATGAAATTTTTTGATAATTTGAAAGTAAAAGAGAGAGAGAGAGAGAGAGTATGTGTGTGTGCGAATTTTGAGTTTGGCGGGTGTGGGTAAGAGGGAAAACCTGAAAAAGAAGAAGGGCAGAGAAGGGGAACGCACTGAAAATTTTGCATTATGACCTAGGGTTACCCCTTCTCGAGGGTGTTTATGTCATCACGTTTTCCTCCTCTCTGTAATGTCTAGAATTCCCATATTACCCTCAACTCTCTATTTGTTAATTAATATGGTTTTTGTAAATGTTAAATATTTAAATACTTCTGGCTCTTGAGGCTGCAAGTGACTTCAACAATTTTTTTTTCCGGGTGTTTCACCTCCTCAGAATTGATGAAATTTTTTTGCTAACTCGGTATGAATTATTTTTCTTTCTCTAAAAATGTCTTACACACTGACGTCGTTAATTAGAAAATTTTATTATATTTGACAAAATAAACATTAAAATAAAACCCTCACGAAAGCACGTTGTCCAATTAGCTCGGATATGGTTCAATTTTTAAAGCTAAATTTTTGTCTTAAATATATGTTTTATAAAATAACAATTAAATGATCTTTTAATTTCATAAGTAACAGTTACTTTATCAGCTTAATCGTCGTGGAGGACATGATCCTCCAGTTAATTTTGTTAGGTGTCTCGTAGGGGTTCGCTATGAAGGGTATAAAAGGGAAAGAAGTACATCATTTTGAAGGGTATACTTGTTGTTTAAAGGAAGACGAGGACCTATGACCAGCAAGGGCAAGTATATTCTCACAAAAAGAGTAAGGGTAATTTAGTACTTCTGTCCTCGTCTAGAGGGAATGTGCAAGTCGGACTCAGAGCCCGACCAACAGCAAGTGGTACACTGGCTGTTTGAACTTATGTGGTGGATGCTAATAGGAATCACTTAGCCAGCCCTGTCTCTCACCTTTAGCAGCTACAGAAATTCAATAATTTCTTTCATGTCAAATAAAAAAAAAAAAAAAAATTCATCTCAACACAACAATGCTTTTCTGCAAAGACTGCACTTCACCAACTCCAGAAATATTCCGCCCTTCGAGCTGAATAACCTCAGAAGTTCCTTTATGAAGCCGCAGTTTGTTCAACCGGTAGACAATTCTGATTCCATGTCCCGGAACCCAGGTTTTTTCATGGCAGGCTTGGAAGAATAATCAAATCCACTAGAACTAGTTTCTGCAGGATCAAATTCATCCCTAAAAAAACCTACCTACTTGTACTCATGTACTGTTCCCTCTTCCCGCGCTGACTCTAGCTTAGGAAGCAATTCAGAGACCACACACTGCAAAGAAACACACCTCAGCCTACTGTCGCTTCCCATTGTGACCATCTTTGACAGCTTCACAACTTCCTGACTGCCCAAATTTTCACCAAATATTTCATTCCAAAATGCATCATCATCGTTGAGATCTGACGCCTTCATAAGTTTTATAACTTGGTCAAGTGTTGCCACATTCCTACCAGCACCTCTACCCATTGCAGTTGCAGCACCAACTGCATTCGCAAATGCTAGTGTGCTCACCATTGGCATGTTTCGTATAAAACCAAATGCAATAGCAGCTACAAAGCTATCTCCACAACCCACTGTGTCTATGACATTCACCTGCCACATTTCCAAAATAGCGAATGAAGTTCCAATGTCAATCAAGGAAGGAAATCAGAGAGTTCACAAGAAAACAGAACTTGAGAGGCAGCCTGGATATGCAAATGTTGTCTTTTTCCGTAAAGACTGTCATAACATTCAATAACATGAAATGTTAGAAAAGAAAACTATAGCAGATTATCCACATAATGAATATTATTCTGCTTCCTAGAGTACATAATAATAATAACAATGAAAAAAGAGGATTGAAACTAAAGGGATTCAACAGGGTTGCAACAGCAAGTAAAATGTCTAAAAATTTGTTTGAACTAAATGTATAACTGTCACCAAATAGTAAGAAATGACTAAGAATTTATACCTTGAATGCGGGTGCACAAGATACACTTGATTTAGACACTAGAATTGAACCTTTTGAGCCCATTTTGACAAGAGCCCATTTTACACGCACCCCTCGCTTGAGTAGCTCCTGGCCTGCTAACATCGGGTTTCCTATGCCAGTCAGTGACTCTGCCTGGAAAATTAGCATAATCAATAGAAGTGATTAGAGGAAGTTGAATAAAAATTAAATTACAAGATTTAAAACAGGCCACAAGCCCTTGACATTTGCAGTATAACATTGAGGCAATCAGGCACACATAATTCAGTTTATAAAAAGAGTTAGGAACTTCAAGGGGATAGTAATCTAGGGAAACTTCATAAAATTCACAAAAATGAAATGCAACTTATTAAAACTTATCAAAATGAGCCAATCTTCAGTTCTTCCAATACTCAAATAGAACACATGGCTGACTGCACAGAAACTAGTCATCCAATATCAGTCTAACTTTAAGATTTACACTTTTGATGAATTTTCAGTTCCCACATTGCTCTTGGATATATAACAGACAGAACTTGAGTAGAAAGAACGAAATAAATAAGTTTACTCTGTAGACTAAATTAAGCCAAGTATTACAAAAAACAACCACTGATTACAAGAAGAAGAACTACATTTAAAAGGGAAAATAGCCCAAAGACATGAGAAAGACAAACCACAGTGCAGGTCGAGGATGTGCAAAGACAAAATTAGAAAAATATTAAAAACAGGAAAACATTAGAAAATCTAGAAGTTAAATTAAAAACATTATATGAAACAAAATTAGAAATCTCATGAGACAAACAGAAATACAAGCATGCATACATCAGAAAGGAAATCTCACAACAAAGAACAGTTATAAAGTCAGACCTCATCGGATGTTAAGAGAAGGACATCGCTCATCCTTAAAAACTGATTAAGTGCTCTTTGTTCTTCAGGTGTTCCAGCAGAAAGACTTTTCCCACGTGGCCCAGGATCAAAAAATATTGATGTTCCAACATCAATAGCATATTCCAGTGCCGAGGTTATTACACCAGGTGATAGCTCATCAAATCCATAACCATTACAGAAGAGGACCTTCGAACACTTTATGGCTATTTTTACTTCTCCAGACAGTTTGCTCAACCAACTAAAAGCAGGCTTACTACTGAAATCAGCTCGACTGATAAACAAAACAGGTTTCATTCAGATCTACATTCTTTTCAATGGAGACAATTACAAAATGCATTAAGTACATTTTTATGAAGGATAATACACATAAGAACAACCACTTGCTGATAGAAAATGTTATCAAGCTTCTTTATGAAAGACCAAAATTTGAAAACAGACTAACATTAACAAAAATTAAGGTCGAAAAGTTTACCTGCAAAAGCCATGTCTTTGCATTGAATCCACTAGAACCCAGCACAAAAGTGTTTCATACGATGCACTAGAACTGTCTACAAAATCAGTATTTTCGCTCATCCCAACCACTCCAATTCCTTCATCATGAAGCACGTCTAGGAGAAACTGACCATATATTTCATTACCCACGTGGCCAATTGTGATGCAGTGTTGTCCCAGTCTTGCTGCTGCTATCGCCATATTACAATTACCACCAGCTTCCCAGTATTGCTATACGTAAAACCATAAAGTATAAACATTAAACAAATATATATATATATATATATATATATATACACACACACACACACACACACACACACATATAGTTTTCAGAAAAGATTATTAGAAAGAAAATAATAAAGTCTGTACAAACAAATATGGAAAGGAACATCTAGAGAATGCAATGCTCAAATTAAGAGATCACAGTACACATCACATAACTTGACAAACCAAAAGAGATTTTGGTGCTTCTTTGATTTTTATCCATTGAAAATTGAATACAAGTAAAGATACCGTCATCATTTATGGAACCTCACTAACAGAATAACATAGAATCGGTTACTAAGAATTTTGCCAACTATCATTCTCATATGGTCTTTACTACGTGTGCAGAAACAAGAGGCAGTGTCAAAGCCAAATTCTCTCCTTGATACCTCTATTATTTGAAAATTAATGGCATGCTCGGAATTTACCAACCGACCAGCAATCACTTTATCCATATCGATTCTGAATCGATGTGATAACCAAAAACAGACCCAGAAAAAAAAAAATCTGAATAGATGAAAAATTATCCACGATATAACGACGGAAACATTACTTCGAGAAGCTCATGGCACAACCCCACCCCCACGAAAATAATAATAATAATAATAAAGATGTTTAAGTCGGAGCGCAGCAACCAAACCTTATCGGGTGGCGACGCAGCTAAGTGGTCCATGTAAGCTTTGCGGTCCTCCAACTTCGCAGGAGGCAAATTGGGAACCTTGAGGACGATATCGACACAGAGATTGCCCAAAGTGGCAACGTCAACGTTTTTGAGTAGGACACTTCTCGGCTTCCAATCTTGGGCGGAGCCATTGAGGGAGTTGGGGACATGCTTCGGCACAGAGATTTCGACACCATTGGCGCGGTTGAAGACGGAATGTGGTCGACAGACTGTGGGGGAAATGGAGAGTGTTAACTTAGGGCTTTGGCGGGAGATTAGGTGGTATGAGGAAAGTCCATGGTGGGGAATCGGAGATGTCAAATTGAGGGTTATGGTGGTGTGATGCATTCAGTGAGAGTGAGTGAGACCAACCAACCACAGTGATTGATGGAAGAAGACGAAGAGAGAATTCAGCTGTGAGCCAACAGGAAGAAAATCATAGAGGGAAAATTGTTGAAACGAATATAAATAAATAAATAATACTTAAAATTATTTTATTTATTAATTTAATTTAAAGTGAGAAAAAATAATAATGAAACCAGTTGTGGAAAAAATGGTGAATAATATTCCGCTCCACTTGATACTCAACTTTCAATAATATTCCACGAATCCTGCATTTAACTTTTTTTTCCTTTTTATTTATTAGAATTAAAATTAATATAAGAGAAAAAAAAAATGAAAAGGATGATAACCATTAAATCACTCTCAAATATTATTCTAAGAAAATGTCTCATCCATAAAAGTCGTCTTTTTTTTTTTTTGGTTAATCTCAAATGGTTGATTTCTTTATCTTGAGATCATGAGATTGATTTTGATCTTAAAATATATTTTTTTTTCCAAAAGTCTATTTCTATTTTAGAATGTTGATTTTCATCTCAACAAGTTCATTTTGATTGCGAAGTGTCAAACTTTTATTCCAATCGATTTTCTTTTAATTAAAAAGTTATCCAAAATGTCGATTTTTTAAAAAATAAAAATAAAAACTCTAGAGGTCAGTTTTATTATTAAAGATTGATTTTTTTTTCTCAATTTAAAAATGTCGGTTTCTGAATCTTATTGGCTGATTTTTCAATCAAAATGTCTATTTTTTTTTTTTTATCCAAAAGGTTGATTTTTCAAATCAATTTTCAATCTACAGAATATCAAAATATCATATTTTTTTAATCCAAAGAATGATTTTTAAGTAAAGGGTCAATTTTTTTTTTCTTTGTTTTGATTCTTTATTCCAAAGGTCATTCTTTTATACCAAAAGTAGATTTTTAATCCCAAAAGTTAATTTTTTATTCCAAAAAATTCTCTTTGATTTACTCTTCATTTCCTTTACCAAACCAAATTCAGCAATCCATTATGCTTTTTAACTAAATTAAGTAGGATTCTCATCTATCTTTTAACCTAAATGTCATTTGCTAGGAACACGAGGTGAAGAAAATAAATTGGCAATCAAAATCCACGTTACAAAATTTGGCAAAGACAAAACCCTACGATCCAATTGGCAGGTCATAGTTGAATCAGATTTTTCACCAAGTTGTCAAAGAAACTAAAAACTAGGGTTGCAAGGTATTTTCTAAAGTAAGAATATTTCAAGGGTCATATAATTATTTTTTAAAGAAGGAAAAGCTTTTCAACATATTATTGATGTTTTTATAATTCCATGGACAAAGGATAGTTCAAAAGTGGCTCACACTACTACAAAGGCCCATGGTTCACGTGTAAGATGCTCTCCCCCTTTTCAATGGTCAGACCCTACCTTTCTTCACAAAGCCATTCCTTATCCTTGTTTAGGTTTGAACCAAGGCCATTGACAGTAGGTGCATATTCCATATATATTTTCATCTTCTCCGTTCAATTCAGAATATGTGCTTTATTCTATGATGCTAAATTGGTGGAATAATCCCACACACATTGTGTATAAAGAAGGTTTGGTCAGAAATTAGTATCCAGCATAGGCCTCAATAATAAAAATTCAGTATTCATTCGAAAAGTAGACTGTAACAACGTCAAGATAATTTACAAAAGCATGACCATATACTATTGTCTAATCTAATAAAGAAAGAAAGGCAAAAATTATCACAAGTAAGCCGCACAAAATCACAGAACAATCTCTGGTCGGGTTTGGTCTGTTTTAGACAGATCCTCAAGTCTTTTGAGAACCTTTTGGGCCACATCAACATATGCTTTGGAGACTACAGAATCAGGGCTTGATACGACTATAGGGACACCTTCATCACAACCTTCTCTGATCGCTGGCTCTAAGGGTATCTGCAACATTCAAACCGTTTCGACGAAGAGTAAAGAGTAAAGCAGAGTTATTACGATGGACCATGGCTGTGACTCAATTAAGATTTAATCCAACCAATTTGGAATAGCACAGAACCACATGTTTCTTGGAACAGACGGAAGGTTCTCATTATTATGAGCAGCTATGACAACAGATGAAAATACCTAACATACCTTACCAAGAAGCTCTAAATCCATCTCATCAGCTGTCTTTTGTGTCCCTTCTTTTCCAAAAATGAATGAAGGTTCACCACAGTGTGGACACTTGAACCAGCTCATGTTCTCTACTACTCCCAAAATCTGTAAAGCAATTACATTTGTATTCAAAATATTACTAATAGCAGGTTATTCTTTTCATTTCAAGTGCAAAATCTTCAGGCTGATGGGGATATGGACAATGAGACATTACTAATATCAGCTTATTCATTTCATTTCAAGTACAAAATTTTCAGGCTGATAGGGAAGCATATGCAGGATGAGACATTTAGGAATGTTGAAGTTGTCAATTCCACACAAACATAGACCAGAACCAGGAATAGTTGCATGATACAGAACTAGACCAAGCTCATTTTTTAATGCAGAAATACACTAAATTGAAGTCATGCATAAAATGATGTCAACGATTCATACAGGAATTTGAACTTTAGAGAACATGTTAATTCCTCTACGAGCATCCATCAAAGCAACATCTTGAGGTGTCGAAACAATCAATGCACCTGCCAGTGAAGCACCTATGGTTGTAAGGAACTGTGGTAAACTTGTTAAACCAAAGCGATAAGGGATTTTAACTAAGAATTACCTGATAATTGCAGCCTTTGCGAAATAGTTATCTGAGGATCACCGGTGCCAGGGGGCATATCCACCACGAGAATATCAAGAGTTCCCCACTCAACTCCCCTCGTCATTTTCTCAAGTGCACTTGACACCTACAAGAGATAACCAAATTCTAGACAATGCCATATAGCAGTTTGAGATAAAATCAAATTACAGATGAGATGTGTAGAGAACTCATTAATCTCGCAATGAGTAATCATTAACATACAATATACTGACATAGAGAGACCTTTTGATAAAATTGCCAGTATCATTTTCTATCTAAAATAACAAGCTTGTAATGTAGCTCAGAGACTCCACTAAACTTGGCTGCAATAAAGAAGGAAGATTTGTCTTAAAATGCTTACACACAGAATGGTTGATACTTATAGAATAGGCTTGAAAAAAAGACAATATCAAGACTTGATGCTAATATGATGATATTGGAACACATAATTAAAACTTGGAGGAGTAACATAATTTAAAGTTCCATGGGATGCATACGTAAATCATGATCTAAATAACACTAATGCTCCAATAAAATCACATAAATCCCCAAGCTTAGACATGTTTGGATATTATGAAATACCATATTCAACAAGGTTCACCCATTATCCAACCTAAATCAATACTGAAGTCCTAGAATTAGGTTAATTCACAGGCACTGATTGATAGCATCTACATTTGGCCCATAAAACTTCAACCAAGAATGGAAAAAAGACAAGTCAAGACTCAAATGATGTAACGATATACCATAGGACCTCTCCAAACAAGGGGTGCATCCTTATCGACAAGAAGTCCTATTGACATACACTTAACTCCATACTTCTCAATTGGAATCATCTTCTTATCTGCATGAAGAGAAGATCAGAATATATTACACAATCGAGCAGTGGGTTTAAGGGATAAAGCAATTGTATGAGTACACGGAAAAGTGAATGCCCAAAGAGAAGCTCAAGAGATGCTTTATTCTCTTATCAGCAGTGGAAGCTAGCTTAACTCAATTAACTACCTACATACAAAATATGTTCCGTTTTATTGATGTGGTTGATAGGTCGCATCAGTTAAAAACAATTTACATATAACACTGATCTAACTTATTAATCAAGCACCTTAGGTGAACTCAGGAGAAAGAAAGAATACCTTCAGTCACTTCTGGCTTTCCATTGAGCTTCATCATGATAGGCACATTGGGTCCATAGACATCAGCATCAAGCAAGCCAACCTTCAGTTGACACTTGTTAGCAAGTGTAGCAGCCAAATTAACTGCAATCAAACCATTATGCACAAGTCTAGTTGGAATAGTGGAATCGCCAAGTAATATAATACTGATAAGGCCTAGGATATTTATGATGAATTTCATCCGAGAGACAACGAAAACACGTAATTTGACCATCCCAAATTGGTCTATGCTTTAGATTAAAAAAAAATAAAAATAAAAATAAAAAAATCAGAGAGACTCCAAAGATCATAACTTTAGCAAAGGAAAATAACCAAAGATGTGAAAATCATGAACCAAATATTGCTTCACAAACTAAATAGTCATCAACTCACCCAAAACGCCGAGGACTAGTCCTCTTCAGACTCATGTAATTACACATAAAGAGACCGAAATACAAATGTATTTAGCACGACCCACAGAGCCAAAAAGCCTAAATGAACACAACAAAATAAGAATACCCATATCACTATTAACATTTTCAACAAGAACCCATAACCTTGAAAATACTCAAATTCAGAAAAAAAGTTTAGGAATTAACCAAAAAATACCTGCAGTGGTGGACTTGCCGACACCACCTTTAGCAGAAGCAACAGCTATAGCATGCTTAATCCCAGCAATCCCAAGCTCCTTAGCTCTCGTCCCGTCATATCTCCTGACGCCTCCAAGTCTCTGCGTTACGCATTCAATTGAGACACACACATAATTAATTCTTAGCACACGACGACAGAGAAAAGTGAAGAGGAAGAAATGAAGCTTGTGCCCAGAAACGGAGATGACTTACAGTGAAGGACCTCAACAGCCCCTTCATCAAATCCAAGCACAGAGAAAGAAAGACAGCAAAGAAGTAGGAGCAGCAGTATTTTCCTGTGAATTTTAAGAAGTTGTAGGATGAGTTGAGAGTAGAAAGTCCCACATGGAAGAGTTGGAGAAGTGTGGGAACGAAAGTAGTAGTACAAATAAGAGAGGAGTGGCACTGAGCCAACATACTTACCTGGACGGGGTCTATGGGCGATCAAGAAGGCCCATGGCCTAGGTTGGTGACCTCCACTGCACATATAGGAGGGGTGCCACCCTATGGTCTCCCCAAATGTGGGAGAGCCAACGTCATAATTTGTGCCAGGGGCCTGCGTTCGCGCGGCCCCTACCCTATTCTTATTCACAAAGTCTTACGAGCTCATTGGACCTATATATCTAAGCAGTTTAATAAGCCAATGGGCCTACACTATATGAATAGATTTATAAACTCACTGGGCCTGTTCTATAAGCCCGGTGGGCCTCTGTAAAGTTAATTATACATAATAATGCCTTTGTTTTGTAAGTATGGGCCTATTCTAAGCCCAGTGGGCTTCTTGAAAATAAATGTAAAATTAATTATCGATAATAATGGCTTTGTTTTGCAAGTACATTTATTTGGGTCAATTCTTATCAAATAAATTTGTGCTAAATAATGAAATTAATTCATTTATTATTGCTATTTTTCTCACTAGAATGATTAGACTTTTATTAAATGGAGAATCAGGTAGCCAAAAATATATTTGATTGTGAAATAAATACTAAAAAATTATGTCAGTATATAACTTAAAATAAGCTTTTAATCTCTTGCTTAAATTGAGAACCAAACAAATCACTGACGGTTGGTTTCAACGGTCAGTCATTTTCTTATACGGCCTCCTCCTAGTTCTGCCCCCCCACGCCCCCTTTTTTTTACGTAATCTTTTGTTTCCGGGTTGTCTTTTTCTCTTCATTTTTCTTCTGATCCTCCGTCAAGCTCTTCGGACCAGGTATGCATGTTTTCCCCTCATCTTTTTACACAATCAAAATTGTAAATTTCATAGAAAACAAATGTGAGAATGTATTGAAAATGCAATGTACATTGTGTTTAGATTTTGCTCATTCATTCATATATTTGGCAGTTTTATCATTGGGTTTATTTGATTATTTGATTCTTCTATAAAACTGGTGGAGAAAATTCATGGGTCTTTTCTAAATATGTCCGCGAATCACATTTTCCTAACCAACGGGTTCCTTGCTTTGCTGATGATTCACACGAATACGCATTTATTGAATTCAATTTGGGGTTTGGGTTTTGGACATTAGTAAGTTTGGTTTTTATTTAAAACTGTTCGTTGTTAGTTGATTGAGGCATTATATCGTGCGGTTGGGTGGTTAGAGTTTATTGCGTGGTTTTGTTCAGAGTTGTTGTTTCTATCGTGATAATGTACCATCAGGCTGAGTTTGCTTTGAATTTAAGGAGTTCTCTGAACTGGGTTTTTCTCATACCCTTATATTGTTTAGAAATTCCAAGTATTTTACTCAAATGCTCATAGACTAAGTTTATGATTATTGAGTTATTATTATTTGCAGGACGTATCTCTCAGTTTTTTAGTATGTCTTTTTGTTGTTGAAACTTGCCTTTGTTAGTTCCTTTATGATTTTTTAACAATGTTGTCAGCTAATAATTGTTCATAACTTAATGGTCTTGCTGTAGATTGATTTGTCGAAGCCTACTGCTCAAGTGCTTCATTGTGCCTTCTAACTTCTTGAAGATGAGGTGCTCCACTTTGAGTTAGGAGGACTGAAATGTGTACGTCTTTGGTCAATCAAAGCCTTTGTTGATTTATGCAACTGAAAACATCATGAGCTGCTAGATAAATTTCGAATGAGATGGCAGCAAAAGGAAATTCATTTGTAGAAATATACGGCAACTTACAGGGGTTTATGTCCGTTTTAACATCTACTGCATCTGAATGGGTTTTGATATTTCTGCTGCTTATTAATGCTGTCTTATCATACGTGATGGCAAAATTTGCAGATTATTGCAATCTGCAGAGACCTTGTATTTTGTGCTCCAGGCTTGATCATGTTATAGGCAATGAACGTCCTGAGCTTTATCGGAGTCTGTTTTGCAGCAAGCACATATCAGATGTATTGTCTTTGATTTCTTGTCAAACGCATGCTAAGCTCGCTGATGGCCGTGGAATGTGTGAAGATTGCCTCTTTTCGTCGACCACAAAGAACAAAGCCAATTCAGAAATGCAAAGGGTTTTGGGGGCTAAGTTGGGATTGGATATTGATGGTTCTGGTTTCCAGAGCTCATTTCTAAACAGGGATTTTCTTCCTGGCTCCATAATCACAAGACTGTGTTCTTGTTGTAATAAGCCTTGGAAGCCACGACAAAATTCTCAGAGATTGGTTCAACCAAAATCATCTAGGAGTAAGGTTCCTAAACTTAATATCCCTTTGCCACAATTACCAAGTCCTAGTCGTTTACAGCGTCGGGATAGCTTGAAGAAGATAAGGAATAAATTTTCTGGGTCAGTAACTACTCCACGACTTGGAAAAAGTGGTTTTGATCCTTTGTCTCACGTAGGATACACAGAGTTGAAGATCAACTCTGACTCTGAGACGGAAGTTCCATTTTCTGATGATGACAATGGTAGAAGTATTTTTCGGGAAAATAGTGAGCGTATGGAAGATTTCATAGTTCAGTGTCAAGAAAATATGTCTAAAATACCCCCTGGTGATCTCAATCCAGCAAGACTGGCAAAATTTCCATATAGTCCCAGGCCTTCGATTTCTGATCCGTCTGTGCATCCTGATGTTATTAAGGCTCATGATATGAAATCCTCAGCTTCTCATGTTTCTGTTGAGAATCATGTTGGCGAACTTAACTTGCAACAACCCAAAAAAAAGCCCAACTCTTCTGCATCACCTGAACTTAATCCTTTAAATGAGATCTCCTTGTCTTCTAATGTTCATGGAATCCCGTATAGAGGATCAATAGAGAAGCATGAGCTCAAATTTCCTCTCCCACAGGTTCTCAATCCTTCTAAACTGGATGAGCTTTGTACTCTAGACTACACTCCCTCATTGGTTGGAGCAGCATCTTCAGAGAAGCGTAAGCTTTCTCCATCTCTCATCTCGTCACAGTGTGCATACATTTGCATGTTGATATGTTCTTTCTTATGTGACTCACTCCCATTTCAAATTGGTCTTAGCAGATGTTAGCGGAACAACTTACCTTGGACATGAATCTATTGAAAAGGAAGCATGCAAGTCAGTTTGCAGTGATAGCGAAAGAGAATCATCTGGTGTCATTGCAGAACCTATCATGAAGGAACCTCATACTGTTGAGAAGGAATTCAAACCATTGTCATTTGGAAACTCCTCAGTGCAAGACTTTAGTTTGTCATCAAAAATCACAAATCCTAGAGAATATTCCCGGGGAGATGAGGCACAGATAATAGATACTTCCAACTCTAGTGAAATTTATATGCTTCGAAAGTCTACATCAGTGGAATCTCTAGATGGAAGCAGCAATATCAGTGAAATTGAAGGTGAAACTGTTGTTGATCGGTTAAGACGACAAGTTGAGTATGACAGGAAATGCATGAATGGTTTGTATAAGGAACTAGAGGAAGAAAGAAATGCGTCTGCAATTGCCACAAATCAGGCAATGGCCATGATTACTAGGTTGCAAGAAGAAAAAGCAGCACTCCATATGGAGGCCCTTCAATATTTACGAATGATGGAGGAGCAAGCAGAGTATGATGTTGAAGCCCTGGAGAAAGCTAATGATCTCCTTGCTGAAAAGGAGAAAGAGATACAAGATTTGGAAGCAGAGCTGGAATTTTATAGATTGAATTGCTCAGATGAAACTATAATGGAAAACATACATGAAGGAAGTATTGATTTGAAGAAGAATAATGAAGCAGAGACTCCATTTGTAGCCAGCAGAGATAATATTAGTGTTCCTTGTAACCCAATAACTTCAGAGTCAAAAGGCAGTGGTGAAACTTCTGTAGCTAAAAACCCTTACGTAGAGTTTGAAGATGAAAAGTTGTACATTACACGATGTTTGCAGAACTTGGAGAAAAAGCTCTGTCAAATTTCTTGTAATGGAGCTTTCTCCAGCATTCCTAATGGTGGTCACCCTAAGAAATTTGCATATGATGGACAAGAGCATAAAGAATCTTGTAAAAAGGATGAGACTCTATTAAATAGTCAGATTGAAGAACATGGTTCGTTGGTGAAAGAACATTTACATGTGCGTAATGGAAGCACTACTGCTCCAGAAGATGCAATTGCTTCAGCTGAGGATAATTGTTCAGCTGAGGATAATTGTTCAATATGCAAAGAAAATAATCATTTTGATTCCAATGGCCAAATTGACTTGGTTGCTCTTGAAAATGAAATCTCAGACCTCCACGACAGGTTGGAAGCACTCGAGACTGATCATGATTTTCTTGGACATATGCTTCACTCCATTCAAAGTGGAAATGAGGGAATACAATTTGTTCGAGAAATAGCTCATCAACTGCAAGAATTAAGGAGAACTTGGATAAGATTAAGATGTCAATCTGTTCCTTGATTTCACAGACCAGGCTCTGACATGGTAAGAGCATTTGCTCAGGATTTTGGTATAGGAACTTTATCGCTGGTTGATTCTATTAACAAATAATTTCTTTAGAGTCATGTTAGATAAAGTCATGCACGTTACCTATATGTTAGTGACCTTCAAAATTAGCTCATGTGTGCTTTGCTTTAAACAGTCAAGGCACTTAACATGTTTTTCTAGTTGGTATTCTAAGCCTACACTTTCTTTCATGTTAAACCATATATCATATATGCAAAGAACATAACCTTGATTCAAAGATTGAAAGTACAGATATTTTATTGGATCATAGCCTTATTCGAAGTTTAGCTGTTATAACTTCCCTTTGTTAGGCGAGAACACGGGAAGGTGATAAGAAACCTGTCTATTTTTTTTATATTTTCATAATTATATTTGATGGGAGTAAATTAAAAAAAAATGATTTTTTTTTTTTTAACGATATGACATTTGCCATGTTATTTGGTATATATTTGGGAACATAAGATTTGACCTCTAATATTTGCATATGCGAATAATATAATACAAAATCGGGAGCAAAGTTTTTGATTTAGTGGGATTCAAACAAATTACAGGCGGTTACTTATTTTTTATTTTTCTGTCAACCACTAACACCGCACGAGTTTGTAATTACTTTGAAAACAAGTTTGTACTTGCGCCAACGACGATTGAGTATAGCAAACCCTTCCTCGTCCAAGGCTTCCAAAAGTTTTACGACACTAGAAAATGAAGTAACGCACCTAACATTGTCAGAGACATTAATTGTAAAATGGTGGAGTGTAGGAAATTTCAACGATTTTGACAGAACATGTTGGAAAAGAAAAATATGAATAAAAATAAATTTCCAATATTTTTACCTACAATCTCAACCGTGATGATTAATCAACTTTGATTGGACCCATCGTTCATATAATACAATTCATATATGACATGTACCGACCGTTTGGTAGCCATGTAGGCTGTGACTTGTGACAACTTTGCTTTCATAGCGTGTATATTTATTAATATGCATTGCATCTACCATAACCTTATTTTCCTTGGATTTTTTAAGTAATTAAATTTCTTGATAATTCTGGTTATCATATTTGGCAGAGTCGTCTGACAAGAGCCTCAGTGTCAGTAGTAGAGAATAATCGAACATAATAGTTAGACATTTCAGTCGTTCTCTAATCCCGGCTAAGAAAAGTTGGCATTTATCAAGGAATGTCTGTGTGGCGACAAATCTTGGAGCTCTTTGACTAGTCATCTTACGTGAGGAGTACTATTCCTCTGCTAGATGATGCAAACATGCATATAGCAAAGAAATTAGTGCATGTGGTGGAAACGAAACGATACACGATGAAATGGTCACCCCGGAGGGAAACTTTTAGAGTACCTATACAGACTATACACTTATATGAATCACTTTTCCAAGCTTCTAGATATCCTTTTGACTTGGATGTACAGGACTAGTCTTCCTATTCTAGATAGATGATGCAAATATGCACAGAGAAAGAAAATTATATTTCATGGTCTGTCTTTTGGAAATCAAAGTGAATTAAGCTTACAAATCCTCTTAGAAACTTGCTATACACAGAATGCATACTGTTCTCCTTATGAGTAGCTCACTCTACTTTAGTATATAAAATTCACTTCCAATTTGCAACCTAAACACCTAATAGAGTAAATTAACCCAGTGCATAAATACCACCCTATTACCTACCAGTACAGGGTAGGCACACCATGATTCTTCAGCTCTTATTCTCATTATTACTGTTCATCTTTCCTGTGCTCTTCCTCTTCGTCCTGGCCAAGAAGAACAAGTCAATTTCTAGAAAACCTTCTTCTTCATCTCCTACACCCAAAGCATACCCATTAGTCGGCCACTTCTTCGCCTTCTACCCCAACCGGCACCGTCCCAACCAGTTCGCTGCTGAGATTCTCCAGAACTCCCCCTCTGCCACCTTCGTCATCCGCGGCTTCTTTGGCAGCCGTCAGATTCTAACGGGAAATCCTGCAGTGGTTCAGCACATTCTCAAGACCAACTTCCCGATCTACCAAAAAGGCGACGCCTTTAGATTTCCACTCTCTGACTTCCTTGGCGATGGCATCTTCAACGCCGAGGGCGACAACTGGAAGCTCCAGAGACAAGTTTCCAGCCACGAGTTTAACACCAAGTCCTTACGTAAATTCGTAGAAACTGTAGTGGATACCGAGCTCTCTGCTCGCCTCCTTCCCATCCTCTCAACAGCTGCCGCCAATAAATCTTTACTTGATTTCCAAGACATCCTTGAACGGTTCGCTTTCGATAACATATGCGAGATTGCTTTTGGGTATGATCCAGCTTACTTAATACCCTCTCTTCCACAATCTAAATTTGCAGCGGCTTTTGGAGATGCTTCGATGATTAGCCACGAAAGGTCCTCTGCGTGGGTCCCCATGCTGTGGAAAATCAAGAAGCTTTTGGGTATCGGATCAGAGAAGCATATAGCCACTGCTGTTTCAGAAATCCGCAACTTTGCCACAAACATAATCAGGGAAAAGAAGAAGCAACTCAATGACAAAAGCTCGTTTGAGTCCGTCGATTTACTATCGCGATTCTTGAGCTCGGGCCACTGGGACGAGAAGTTTGTGACCGACATAATCATCAGCTTCATACTGGGAGGGAGGGAGACGACGTCAGCGGCACTCACGTGGTTCTTCTGGCTAGTTTCCAAGTACCCACATGTAGAGAAAGAAATTCTCAAAGAAATTGATCAAAACTCTGAGAAATCTGAGAGACGCTCGGCTTTCGACGAAGTGAAGGACATGGTATACACCCATGCGGCACTATGCGAGAGCATGAGGCTGTACCCGCCGGGCCCGTCCGATGTGAGGGAGGCAGTTAGCGACGATGTATTGCCGGAAGGATCAATGGTGAAGAAGGGGATGATGGTTGTGTACCATACGTATGCAATGGGGAGGTTGGAGACGCTCTGGGGTAAAGACTGGGCGGAGTATAAGCCTGAGAGGTGGGTGGAAATGGAGGATGAGACAAACAAGTGGAGGTTTGTAGGGAGGGACATGTACATGTACCCAGTATTCCATGCGGGGCCCAGGATATGTTTGGGGAAAGAAATGGCATTCTTGCAGATGAAGAGGGTGGTTTCAGGTGTGCTACGCCGGTTCCGGGTGGTGCCGGCGATGGCTGAAGGCGTTGAACCAGAGTATATTTCTTACCTATCGTCCAAAATGAAAGGCGGCTTCCCTGTCACCATCGAGGAAAGGACTGAGACCCAGTCAACATATTGAAGTCCAGATGTTAGATTTCTTCACTTCGCCTACTAATCATAAAATATCCAGTTCCAGCTACGTACGTGTACGACTTAGAAATGTTCTTGAAATCATACATGAAAAAATTGGAAATATTTTGCCGGTATTTTTGTTTTTTAACGTATAGATGTTACAAAATAAAAATATTATAATTTCGGTATTTTTTTTCGACATTTTTTATATTTTCATAATATTTTTGTTCGGAAATTTTTATGATTGTCAGGAAAGTTTTCAAATATTCTTATTAACTATTAGAAATGTTCTTGCAATAAAAGATGACCTGAAGATCGAATGAATCCTTTTATATCACGTTATTTTCTATACAACAACTGGAACCACAGGAGGATCCGGCGGAAGAAACTGATAAAAACTTACATTCTGAATTTTTATATGTCGTGTGCAGTGTTCAGTGTTCAGTGTTCAGGTGTATTTAACTTTAGCAAGTGACTGCTAAACAGAGATAAAACTATTAAAATACAAGTTTATTTTACTGAATTCTCAAAAATTATACAGATACAGTAATAAATAAGCTATATCTCTTTATCTATTTCTGAATTGATAATTCCACCTTTTTTTAAAAAAAAAGAAAAAAAGAAAAGAAAAAAAAAAGAAGCTAGATCATATGACCTCTTAATTTAAGTCTTCTCCGCCTGGGCTCTACTGCCACTAAGTCTTTCACGAATCAACCCAATTGGCCAGTTGTCCTCTGGGCCATCTTGGTAAGAACATTGCATTAAGCAAAGCCCAGATTTAACCCCTCTAATATATATTTAATGCATGACTCAACGAATAATAATTAGTGAACTACAAACATTAATTGTCTTAAATATTTGTTTCAATTGATAAGGGTTTATGTTCCAATTTCATTGATAAGGTTGTGAAGTGGGTATATTCGTACTTCATATTTCTTGCTCTCAAAGACTGTCTCCTCTAAGCCAAACCATGCTTATGTATTGTAAATACAAAAAATTGTCATTTTGATCTTAATTTGTTATGATCATTGCTATTCCAGAATAAAGAGACGTAAATGAAGTTTGTAGCCAAAGTGTTTCTAACATGATTGCATTCTCTAATTTGCTTCTTTTCGTTTGTTAACAATACATTAGTAAAATTATCTTTAAGAAGCTCTTTATTCCACTTATACTCTTTATTTTAGAGAATAGATTATAAAAGTATGAGTCCAGTAAAATTTTTATTTTGTAAAATTAAAACGGAGAGTAAGTTTAACTTAGTATATTTGATGGGTCAAATTCGTCTTTTATTTATGTATATTTGATAGGTCAAATTCGTCTTTTATTTATAATTATAATTATTATTGTGCAAGTTCTCATACACTATTATAATATTATAAATAGAAAATAAATTAGGTTGAAAATAAAATATATAAAATGTTATAAGAAAACAAAATTAATAAGAAAATAAAAGAGAGCGTGGGATTTGTAAAAAAAATTCACTCTTTTTTTTTTTGAAATTGTGAAAAATCTTTTATTTAAACAAATGTGCTGTCTGTTATGAAGAATAGAATACCTTAGAGATATAAGAGACTATCGTTTCGTTAATAGGAATTAGTCAATTAGCCATTGCTTATTTGCACAAAGTCATATTCATTAAAAGCTTCTAATTTCATGGGTCCTTTTGATGGCTAAAAGATTTCAACCATGTGTCTCGAGGTTGCTTAATATATTACAAAGCAAGCAAAACCCATGTATGTATAATATCTCCAACGCATATATATTAATGCAATTATATACATATATTTATATATATATAATATATACATATATATATACAGACATTATTCAACGGTTCGCTTTTGATAACATATGCAAGATCGCTTTTGGGTATGATCCAGCTTACTTTTACCCTCTCTTTCACAATGTAAATTTGCGGTGGCTTTTGACAATGCTGTGAAGATTAGCAGCGAAAGGTTCGCTTCGATGATCACCATTCCATGGAAAGTCAAGAAGCTTCTCGGTATTGGATCGAAAAAGCAACTAGAAATTGCGATTTCAGAAGTCCGCAACTTCGCCACAAACATAGAGAAAATAAAAAGGAACTCAGCAAGAAGAGCTCGCCTGAGTACGTCGATTTGCTGTCACCGTTGCTGAGCTCTGGCCACTCTGACGAGCAGTTCGTGACGGACATAGTGATTAGCTTCATACTTGCAGGGCGGGCACCACGTCGGCCCGCGGCTCTCACGTGGCTCTTCTGGCTAGTTGCCAAGAACCCACGTGTAGAGAAAGAAATTCTCAAAGAAATAAACGAGACGTCTGAGACGAGCTCTGCTTACAACGAAGTGAAGACATGGTATATACTCATGCGGCGCTATGCGAGAGCATGAGGCTATACCCGCCTGTCCCGGACGACTCGAAGGAGGCAACGAGCGACTACGTTTTGCCTGAAGGAACAGTGGTGAAGAAGGGTGATGCAGAGAGTCTAGTAAAAAGGATGAGACTTTGTTAAATAGTCAGATTGAAGAACATGGTTCGTTGGTGAAAGAACATTTACATGTACGTAATGGAAGCACCACTCCTCGAGAAGATGCAATTGCTTCAGCTGATGATAATTGTTCAATATGCAAAGAAAATAATCATTTTGATTCCAATGTCCAAATTGATTTGGTTGCTCTTTAAAATGAAATCTCAGACCTCCACGACAGGTTGGCAGCACTCGAGACTGATCACGATTTTCTTGGACATATGCTTCACTCCATTCAAAGTGGAAATGAGGTAATACAATTTGTTCGAGAAATAGCTCATCAACTGCAAGAATTACGGAGACCTTGGATAAGATTCAGATGTCAATCTGTTCCTAGGCTCTGACATGGTAAGAATATTTGTCCAGGATTTTGATATAGTAACTTTATCGCTGGCTGATTCTAATTTCTTTAGGGTCATGTCACTAACACCACATCACTTTGTAATTACTTTGTAAACAAGTTTGTACTTGCGTCAACTACTCTTGAATAAAGCAAATCCTTCCTCCAAAGTTTCCAAAAGTTTTATGACACTAGAAAATTAAGTAATGTACTTAATATTGTCAGAGACTAATTGTAAAATGGATTGTAGGGATCATATCGGGAAGTAGGGAATTTTTAACAAATTTTGACAGATAATGTTGGAAAAGAAAAGATGAATAAAAATAAATTTCCAATGATTTTTACCTACAATTCTCAACAGCGATAATTAATCAACTTTGACTGGACCCATCGTTAATACAATACAATATTTAAATTAAAACTTGTTTGCACTAACTAGGAAATGTTTTCTTTTCCGCATTAACCAACACAAACTATATATATTAATGACCCTTCACAATGTAATAGGCGAAGATTATGGATTATATATAAAATAGTATATATTTTTACAGTTCACTTGGCTATATCACATGCATCGACTTTTTGGTGGCCTTGGAAGTGTGACGACTTCGCTTACTAGTTTGTATATTTATTAATATGCGTTGCATCTACCATAATCTTATTTCCCTTCGATTTTTTAAGTAATTAATTTCTTAATAGTTCTGGTCATCATATTTGGCAGAGTCGTCAGTGTCAGTAGTAGAGAATAATCGTACATAACAGTTGGACATTTTACTCGTTCTATAATGCCGGCTAAGAAAAGTCGATATTCATTAAGGAGAGTGTATGGTGACAAATCTTCGAGACATATATTCAATTGGAAAATATATATTTTCTTTCAAAGAAAAATGGATTTAATTAGAAGAAAGAAGGAAAGACAAAAAGACAAACATTTCCTAATTTCAAGCTCTTTGACTAGTCATCGTGTGGTTTCTATTCCTCTTCTAGATGATGCAAATATGCGAATGCCATATAAATTAGTGCATGTGGAAACAAAACGATATGTGTACCACTTTTTCAAGCTTCTAGATATCCTTTTGATTTGGATGTCCAGGATTAGCCTTCCACTTTTAGATAGATGACGCAATTATGCACAGAGAAAGAAAATTATATTTAATGGTTTATCTTTTGGAAATCAAATTGAACTAAGCTTACAAATCCTCTTAGAAATTACCTACTGCAGACAGAATGCATACTACTCTCCTCATAAATAGCTCACTTTAGTATATATAATTCACTTCCAATTCGCAACCTAATACACCTAATAGAGCGAACCAGTGCATCAATACCACTCTATTACCTAGCAGTACGTACAGGGTACACACGCACCATGATTCTTCAGCTCTTATTCTCTTTCTTACTATTCATCTTGCCTTTGTTCTTCCTCTTCATCCTGGCCAAGAAGCACAAGTCAATTTCTAAAAAACCATCTTCTTCATCTCCTTCACCCAAAGCATACCCATTAGTCGGCCACTTCTTCGCCTTCTACCCCAACCGGCACCGTCGCAACCAGTTCGCTGCTGAGGTTCTCCAGAACTCGCCCTCTGCCACCTTCGTCATCCGCGGCTTCTTTGGCAGCCGTCAGATTCTAACGGGAAATCCTGCAGTGGTTCAGCATATTCTCAAGATTAAATTCCCAATCTACCAGAAATGTGATGCCTTTAGACTTCCATACAATGACTTTCTTGGCGATGGCATCTTCAACGCCGAGGGTGACAACTGGAAGTTCCAGAGACATGTTTCCGGCCAGGAGTTTAACACCAAGTCCTTACGTAAATTCGTCGAAACTGTAGTGGATACCGAGCTTTCTGCTCGCCTCCTTCCAATCCTCTCGACAGCTGCCGCCAATAAATCTTTACTTGATTTCCAAGACATTCTTGAACGGTTCGCTTTCGATAACATATGCGAGATTGCTTTTGGGTATGATCCAGCTTACTTAATACCATCTCTCCCACAATCTAAATTTGCAGCGGCTTTTGACGATGCTTCGATGATTAGCCGCGAAAGGTCCGCTGCGTGGGTCCCCATGCTGTGGAAAATCAAGAAGCTTTTGGGTATCGGATCAGAGAAGCATCTAGCGGCTGCTGTTTCAGAAATCCGCAACTTTGCCGCAAACATAATCAGGGAAAAGAAGAAGGAACTCAGCGAGAAAAGCTCTCTTGAGTCGGTCGATTTACTATCGCGATTCTTGAGCTCAGGCCACAGGGACGAGAAGTTTGTGACCGACATAATCGTCAGCTTCATACTGGGAGGAAGGGACACGACGTCAGCGGCACTCACGTGGTTCTTCTGGCTAGTTTCCAAGAACCCACATGTAGAGCAAGAAATTCTCAAAGAAATTAATCAAAACTCTGAGAAATCTGAGAGAAGCTCGGCTTTCGACGAAGTGAAGGACATGGTATACACCCATGCGGCACTATGCGAGAGCATGAGGCTGTACCCGCCGGGCCCGTCCGATGCGAGGGAGGCAGTTTGTGACGATGTACTGCCGGAAGGATCAATGGTGAAGAAGGGGATGATGGTTGAGTACCATGCGTATGCAATGGGGAGGTTGGAGACGCTATGGGGTAAAGACTGGGAAGAGTATAGACCTGAGAGGTGGGTGGAAATGGAGGATGAGACTAACAAATGGAGGTTTGTAGGGAGGGACACGTACACGTACCCAGTATTCCATGCGGGCCCCAGGATATGTTTGGGGAAAGAAATGGCATTCTTGCAGATGAAGAGAGTGGTTTCAGGTGTGCTGCGCCGGTTCCGGGTGGTGCCGGCGATGGCTGAAGGCGTTGAACCAGAGTACATTTCTTACATAACTTCCAAAATGAATGGCGGCTTCCCTGTTACCATTGAGGAAAGGAGTGAGACCCAGTCAACATATTGAAGTCCACATGTTAGATTTCTTCACTTCGCCTACTAATCATGAAATATCCTGTTCCATCTACGTACGTGTACCACTTCGAGATGTTCTTGCAATGAAAGATGACCGCAAGATATAAGGAGTCCTTTTCTATATCATGTCATTTTCTACGTAACAAAGGGAACCGGACGAGTGCGCAGTGGGGTGCGGTGCGTTCAAGTGGGGCTAAACTGATAAAATCTTTATTTTTGCTTGTAAGAGTTGAATTTGAATTTTGATAATATTCTATGTAGTAGATATGTGTATTAGATGGAGAAGAAGTAATTATTAAAGATGAATTTGAATTTGAATTTGAATTTCAATAATATTCTATGTAGTAAATATGTGTATTAGATGGAGCACACATTATATAAATGGAATAGCAAATAAATTTTATTCTCAAATTCATTTATAAACATAATTCCACAATTGCGTCCCTAAAAAAAAAGGAGGAGACTAGGGTCTTCTCCGCCTGGGCTCTACGGCCTATGAGCCTTTCACGATTGAGCCCAAATGGCCAGCTGTCCTCTGGGTCATCTTTTGTAAGAACATTTTGTTAAGCAAAGCCCAGATTTAACCCCCACTAACATATAGATAATGCACGATGGAACTACTAATAATTAGTGAACTACAAACATTAATAATCTTAATTATTTGTTTCAATTGATAAGGGTTTATGTTCCAATTTCATTGATAAGGTTGTGAAGTGGGTATATTTGTATTTCATATTTTGCTCTCAAAGATTTGCTCCTCTAAGACAAACCATGCTTATATATTGTTAATACAAAAAATTGTTTTTTTTTTTAATCTTAATTTGTAATGATCACTGCCATTCCAGAATAAAGTGACGCAAATGAAGTTTGTGCCCATTGTATTCCTAACATGATGGCATTCTCTAATTTGCTTTTGTTCGTTTGTTAACACAATATTAGTAGAAATATCTTCAAAATACTCTTTATTTCATTTATACTCTCTATTTTAGAGAGTCAATCATGAAATTATGAGCCCAATAAAATTTTTATTTTATAAAATTAAAATGGAGAATGAGCTTTAACTCTCTATATTTAAAAAATCAAATTCACATTTTATTTACCATTACATTTATTATTATGCAAGTTCTCATGCACTATTATCTCTATAATATTATAAATAGAAAATAAATTTTGTTAAAAATAAAATAAAATAGATAAAGTCATAAATGTTGTAGAAAAAAAAAATCAAGAGAAGAGCAAAGAAAGTGTTGGATTTTTTAAAAAAATTTGTTCTTTTATTTTTTTTCAAAACTATGAAAAATAATTTTTATTTAAACAAATATGCTCTGTAATATGAAGAATAGAATATCTCATAGATACTATTGTTTTGTTAATAGGAATTAGTCAATTTTGATTAAAAAAAAAAGTCTTAATATGGATTTCATCGAATTAGGATTCTATCAGAGGATAGGGTATTCTTGCTACTCCAGCTTTACAACACGATAGGAGTATAGAGCAGTTAGTCCACACTTCTAATATATTCTCCCTATGCATTAAGTAAAATTGAGTATATTTGAGATAATAATAAAGTTTGTCAAAACTCAAACCTCAACTCTATTATTATTTAAAAATTTATTAAGAGATAAAAATAATTTGTATCATTTTTTAACATGAAATATATTAGTTGTATTTTATATATAGTAAAATATAAAATCCACGTCACCTAGGAAAATTATGTGGTATTTATCAAACCAGAAAATGAAATAACCTGGAAATGGGAAGAAGTACATACATGTGCATGGTAATTTCTATAATCTGAAAGCTGGCTTTTCGCTTACCACTGCATATGTCAGTGGTAACGCTGAAAAGCATTTTGTGGATGGCCCCTCCATGATGTGAATGCGGAAGATGATGGACATGCATAACATGCATCGGACTTTGATTTTTGGCACCCATGTGACGACTTTGCTTACGTACTACGTACATTTACTAATATAGAAAACATAATAAACCATGTTTTTTGTAATTTCCTTGGATGAATTGATGCAATTTTATTGGTGATTCTGGTTCTCATGTCATGATGCGTGCAAGGGTGTCTAACATAGAAAATAAAAAAATATATGGGTGGACATTTTTACTGGTTCCTTGAGAATATTGGTGGAGGAGTGTTTGAATGACAAATCAAATCTTCGAGATTTTATTAATCGAAATAGATATATTATTTTCTTAACAAAAACCAAATTTAAGAAAGGAGAAGGGAAGACAACAAACGAACATTTTTCTTCTTATAAATAGCTCCTCGTCTTCTTTCATGCAATTCAATTCCAATTTGGAAACCTAAAATACCACTGCAGCTACCAACGAACACACCATGATTCAAAAGCTTTTATTCTCTCTTTTACTAATCATCTTTCCTTTGCTCTTCCTCTTCGTCCTGGCCAAGAAGAGCAAGTCATTTTCTAGAAAAAAACCATCTTCGTCATCTCCTTTACCCAAAGCATACCCATTAGTTGGCCACTTCTTCGCCGTCTACCCCCACCGGGACCGTCGCCACCAGTTCTCTGCTGAGGTTCTCCAGAACTCGCCTTCCGCCACCTTTGTCTTCAGGGGATTCTTCCGCAGCCGTCGGGTTTTAACTGCCAATCCTGCTGCAGTTCAGCACATTCTCAAGACCAACTTCCCGATCTACCAAAAAGGCGATTCCTTTAAAGTTCCACTCTCTGACTTCCTTGGCCAGGGAATTTTCAACGCCGACGGTGATAACTGGAAGTTCCAGAGACAAGTTTCCAGCCACGAGTTTAACACCAAGTCCCTACGTAAGTTCGTCGAAACTGTTGTGGATACCGAGCTCTCTGGTCGACTCCAGCCCATACTTTCCATAGCCGCCACCAATAAATCAGTATTAGATTTCCAAGACATTCTTCAACGGTTCGCTTTTGATAACATATGCAAGATCGCTTTCGGGTATGATCCAGCATACTTATTACCCTCTCTTCCACAATCTAAATTTGCGGTGGCTTTTGACAATGCTGTGAAGATTAGCAGCGAAAGGTCAACTACGATGATCACAATTCCATGGAAAGTCAAGAAGCTTCTCGGTATTGGATCCGAAAAGCAACTAGCCATTGCGATTTCAGAGGTCCGCAATTTCGCCACAAACATAGTTAAAGAAAAGAAAAAGGAACTCAGCGAGAAGAGGTCGCTTGAGTCCGTCGATTTGCTGTCGCGGTTCTTGAGCTCTGGCCACTCTGACGAGCAGTTCGTGACGGACATAGTGATTAGTTTCATACTTGCAGGGCGGGACACCACGTCGGCGGCTCTCACGTGGTTCTTCTGGCTAGTCGCCAAGAACCCACGTGTAGAGAAAGAAATTCTAAAAGAAATCAACGAGACGTCTGAGACGAGCTCGGCTTACAACGAAGTGAAAGACATGGTATATACTCATGCGGCGCTATGCGAGAGCATGAGGCTATACCCGCCTGTGCCGGCCGACACGAAGGAGGCAACGAGCGACGACGTTTTGCCCGAAGGAACGGTGGTGAAGAAGGGAGAGAAGGTGACGTACCATCCGTACGCTATGGGGAGGTTGGAGGCGCTGTGGGGTAAAGACTGGGAGGAGTACAGGCCCGAGAGGTGGTTGGAAATGGAGGATGAAACTAACAAATGGAGATTTGTGGGGAGGGACACGTACATGTACCCAGTGTTCCAGGCGGGGCCCAGGATATGTTTGGGGAAGGAAATGGCTTTCTTGCAGATGAAGCGGGTGGTTGCCGGTGTTCTCCGCCGGTTCCGGGTGGTCCCGGCGATGGCTGAGGGGGTTGAGCCCGAGTTTATTTCTTATCTGACTTCCAAAATGAATGGTGGCTTCCCTGTTACCATTGAGAAAAGGGTGGAAACTGAGTCAAATTGAAGTCTAATCGGTCTAGTTGGCAGTTGAAGCTACAGTTATGTGCTTGTCATCTGTATTTATTTATTTATTTTTATTGTTTGTAGAATTCCTATTAATTTTGCTTTGCTTAAAAAGACGAACTATATATGAACAGAACATAACAGATTAAACGCTAGCTTCCCGTGGTTTGCATGTCTTCTTTTTTTTCTTTAATAAAAAAGAAATTTATTGTGAAAATTATTAAGATTTTGTTAGAAAATTAAGTTCAAGCAAAATCTGAAAGAGTCTAAAATAATAAATTAATTCTTCTAATAATTTATTCTTTTAACAAAATTGACTTGCCAAAACTCAAGTGGTTTGCTATGTCACTGTGATAAGGATTGTTTACCAAAAAGAAAAAAAAAATGAAGTAAAGCTTAAATTATTTTTTATTTTGATTTACATTTTTTAAAAAACACCTAGTACGGATAGCTCTCTTCACCACGCTTCCTTACATATATTATTAATTTCCAATTTGTAACCAAGTATACCAGTTTACCAACCTCCCCACACCACACCACACCAAACCATGATTCACAAGCTCTTGTTCTCTTCCTTCCTATTCATCTTTCCTTTGCTCTTCTTCTTCATCCTCGTCAAGAAGAAGAACCCAATTCCCAGAAAACCATCTTTACGTCCATCCCCCAAAGCATACCCAATAGTCGGCCACTTCTTCGCCATCTACACCAACTGGCACCGTCGCAACCAGTTGTCTGCTGAGGTTCTCCAGAACACGCCCTCCGCTACCTTCGTCTTACGGGGCTTCTTCGGCAGCCGTCGGATTTTAACGGCAAATCCAGCAGTGGTTCGGCACATTCTCAAGACAAGGTTTACTATTTACCAGAAAGGTGATGCCTTTAGAGTTCCACTCTCTGACTTCCTTGGCCATGGCATTTTTAGCGCTGACGGCGATGACTGGAAGTTTCAGAGACAAGTTTCAAGCCACGAGTTCAACACCAAGTCCCTATGTAAGTTTGTTGAAACCGTTGTGGACACTGAGCTATCGGATCGCCTCCTTCCCATACTCTCTATGGCTGCCACAAACAAATCAGTCTTAGATTTCCAAGACATTCTTCAACGATTCGCTTTTGATAACATATGCAAGATCGCTTTTGGGTATGGTCCAGCTTACTTATTACCTTCTCTCCCACAAGCCAAATTTGCTGTGGCGTTCGACGATGCCGTTAAGATTAGCGGCGAAAGATCGGCTTCGTTGGTCCCCTTGCTGTGGAAAATCAAGAAGCTTTTGGGTATCGGATCCGAAAAGCAGCTAGCCATTGCTATTTCAGAAGTCCGCAACTTCGCCACCAACATAGTTAGAGAAAAGAAGAAGGAGCTGTTCGAGAAAAGCTCACTTGAGTCCGTCGATTTGCTTTCTCGGTTCTTGAGCTCTGGCCACAACGACGAGAAGTTTGTGACGGACATAGTCATCAGCTTTATACTGGCAGGGAGGGACACGACTTCTGCGGCACTCACGTGGTTCTTCTGGCTAGTTTCCAACAACCCACGTGTAGAGGGAGAAATTCTCAAAGAAATCAATAAAAAATCTGAGAAATATGAGACCAGCTCGGCTTACAACGAAGTGAAGGACATGGTATACACTCATGCGGCGCTATGCGAGAGCATGAGATTGTACCCGCCGGTCCCGGCCGATACGAAGGAAGCAGCGATAGACGACGTTTTACCGGAGGGAACAGTGGTGAGGAAGGGGGATAAGGTGACATACCATCCGTACGCTATGGGGAGGTTGGAGACGCTGTGGGGCAATGACTGGGAGGAGTACACGCCTGAGAGGTGGTTGGAAATGGAGGATGAAAGTAACAAATGGAGATTTGTAGGGAGGGACACGTACACATACCCAGTGTTCCAGGCGGGGCCCAGGATATGTTTGGGGAAGGAAATGGCTTTCTTGCAGATGAAGAGGGTGGTAGCCGGTGTTCTGCGCCGGTTCCGGGTAGTGCCTGAGATGGCTGAAGGCGTTGAGCCTGAGTTCATATCTTATATAACTTCCAAAATGAATGGAGGCTTCCATGTTTCTATTGAGGAAAGGGATGAGACCAAGTCAAATTGAAGTCCAATCGGTCTAGTTGGCAGCTGAAGCGCCACATGTGCTTGTCGCCTGCTATTAGTATTTTTTGTCTTGCTTGCTTTATATGCAAAAAAAAAAATGTCATATCTTCAGCTGGAGTGAACTTTGTTTGTCTTTTATGTATATGCAGTGAACCTTTTATTTTTTATTTTATTTTATTTTTCTGGTCTTTACCCCTTTCCTTTAATTATGTTGGAAAGGTGGGTAGCAAGAGTGAATCATGTGGTCTCCAACCATGAGTAGTGGCCACCTGGGCTTTTGACTGTTTATGCTGGCCAACTAGGCTTCCTTGCGTGGCAAAAGCTTTGCCTCATGGACCTTAGTCAACACACTTTTCATGGGCCATACAGGCCTGCTATGAACCCTGGGCTTTCGATTTAGTCCTGATTGATCGGCCTCATTAGGATTTAACCCCCATACTAAAAGTTTCTGGGCTCTTCTTTCCCTTGGTTAACTTTTAAATTTTTATAGCCCAGAAACTCAGGATATTATCTGGGGAAAAATGGAAAAAAGAAGGCATTATTCTGAAGGGAAAAGGGCATTTAGGACCTCGGATATTAATGTCGAAAAAGAAAAAAAGAAAAAAAATTATTTGGAATCTTTGGTTGAGTTGAGAAAGTGTCTCATGTTTAATTTGTGTCACAATATTAATGAGAGAGAAATTAATTAATTGACATTTAATTTTGGCTAAACTCAATGTTAATTTGGATAAAATTTCTTTCTTTATACATCATACTAAGAACAGTCACAATTTTATATATCGTGCATGGTATAAATTTACTCCCATTCCTTAAATTCTCAAGCATGTACAGTGGGTTGTGCCTTAAAATATTAACAATTATTATCTTCGGTAAATCATTAATAAAACTGACCAATAACTACTATAAAGACATAGATACGAAGGGGATGCTGTTAGATCAATCTCACTCCTAAATATTATATATAATTATCATCCGGTATAATATATTTCCTTCCACGTAACTTGCACATTTATTACTCTTGAACCCGCCTATCTAGGAGGAGGCTATTGTACCGTTCAACAAGGGTTAACAAATACTAAGCAATGCTACTGATTTCAAAAAATAAAAAGTGGTTCTGATCAGAGGAGGGGATATCGTAGATATAACATTAATACAAGAAACTATTAAGTCAGAGAAAAACCAAAAAAATTAATTACCCAAATCTAAAAAGTCAACCAATTTTAGGGAGGCGTGTAATTATTATGATGTAAGATAGCATTAAGTCAAACTCTTTTGCTTTTCTTTGTTAGGCGTAGACATTGCCCGCCGCTCAGTACCTTTCATATGTTCAACACGAACATTCAAAGATGTCGGCTGTGAGTCATCACCTCGATCGTAGCTTGAAGAGCAATAACCCTTTTGAATCTATATATATATATATATATACATCTTCATAGCTAGCTTCAAAAACCACAATTCATTCTATCTATTAGCAGACGTCGAGAGAGATTATACATAAGCAAGAGAAAGAGAGGGGATCAATTATGGCTCAATGTCCAGGTATTTAATTATATATTTGGGCAATATATATTCATTAATAAGCAATATTTTTGTTAATTTATTTCTTGAAATTAATGTGAATATTGGCGTACGTACTTTGTGGATGTTTGAAGGTAAGAACTCGTGGCCAGAGCTCCTTGGAGCAAAAGGGGAAGATGCAGAGAAAAAGATAGAGAAAGAGAATCACAATGTGGACGCCGTCGTCATACTGGAAGGGACTCCTGTGACCAAGGACTACAGGTGCAACAGGGTTCGTGTTTGGGTTAATCGAAGTGGTATTGTCACTGAAGTTCCTCGTATTGGCTAGCTATGCTACTTTTATATATACATGATGTGCCATGCATGTATTTGATGGGCTTCAGCTTCCATTAAGATATGGTGGAAAATAATAGTGCGTCTTGTTTGTAATAATTTCCACTCAATAAAAAATGTTATAATTATAGTTGTGGTTCACTCTCTGTCTATTTATAGATGATATGTATTTCGCTAGCAAAACCCATATATATCTCAATTTATTATTTCAAATGATCATGAACAAAATTATTAGAAAGACAATAAACAATTTAATTCAAAGATCCTATTTGGGTTGGCAAGCGGAAAAAAATAAAACTCTCATATTTATTCAGAAGAGTTATGGTTCGAATTTTAATAATCATATTTAATATTTTAGATTACTCAATCTTACAATATTAAATTAAAAGCATTTAATTTTTATATTAATAATTATTAAGCTGAAATTATTTTTTATTTCATAAAAATAAAAAACTTAATCCACAGATTGATAGAAGCTTTAGATATGATTATTTTGGAGGTTTACCGGCAAATGAATTTGGATGTTTTTTTACATTTATTTTTTTGTGGGCGAACAATGTCGAGCTAGATTTAATTTTTGATTAATCTCCGAGGGTACGAAGCTGCAGATCTGCACATGATCATTGATTCCGTTGTAGTTATTGTTAATAGCAATGAGTTATGAGAGAGTGAAATTGATTGTTTGGTATTTGTAATTAATATGTAATTAAAGAAAAGGAATATGACATCTCCATGTCCAGGTAATTAAAGAAAACCTACGTGTATTGTATTTCCTGTGTGTTTTCGCACATGTTAGGCGTACATCTATACGTACTATATATATATATATATATATATATATATATATAGATAGGAGGAAAGAAGAAGTGGCTAGAGCTGGTAGGAGTAAGTAAAAATATAGCAGTAGGAAAGATTGAGAAGGAGAATCCCAATGCGCATCCAGTGGTGGTACTCCAAGGCAGTCCAGTCACCCAGGACTACAAGTGCGACGGAATAAAGGTAATATATATATATATATATATATATATACTGTTATGTTATTACGATGAATATTATATTTTAAGCGGCAAATATACTCCAATTAGTGTGCACTACTACTGGTACTGCACCCAGTTGATCCACATTTTGGAAGGACTACATGTGCCATTGTGTTTTTACTTTGGCCATCTAGTTGATCTACACGACACTCCCTCAGACCCTCACATCGATCGTTTGATTACTAATTACCTCAACACAACTACTAGGAAGATGTTTCAAATAGCGACAAAAATAAAAATAAAACTAGGAATAATTAATTGTAGAGGATAAAAGTGGCGGGAGCAGGTAATTATAAAAAAAGTAACCGGCTTTATTGAGATTTTATTATTATGATAGTTTATTATACAATTATCCTTCATGCTTCATCATGTGATTAACCAAGGTTTTGGTTAAGGGTCCAACCCCAACAACTTCTCGAACATCTTTGGGTTACCAAGTGCGATGTTACATTATGGGCCTAATTTTATCGAATATATATATATATATATATATTTTGGGTAAGATATAAGATAATTTTGATCCGTCGCTAATATTATTGCCACGGTAAAATATTAAATGGGGGTAAGATTGACAATGCAGTAGAACATGACTATTCAGCCAATAATGCAACATGATAATAAAATTGAGTAAAAATGTATAAATTTTAGCCGATAAAGTAAGCTTTTAAAAGATTCAAACTTACCAACTTGAACGACATTCTTTTTTATCTATGGATTATTGGAATTTAATACTTCTGAGTGCCTTGAGCACATTTATTAAGCAGGCAAGTGCATAAATAAAATTGTATTTGGTGGTCGATGTGACAAATAATAATATAACCAATTCCGAGTATTATAAGCCAAAGGAGGTGGAGGGTTTTGTTATGACTTTGCATAGTGCAAACTGATGAGAACTGAGAAGAAGCAGACGGATTAGCATCCACAGTCACACACACCAATATGCTTTCTCAACTCTTATTCTATTTCTTCCTATTCATCCTCCCCTTGGTCTTCCTCTTCCTCCTTGTCGCGAAGAACAACAACTTCAATATTTCCAAAAACCATCTTCATCATCTTCCTCAAAGTCATACCCACTGGTGGGTCACTTCTTCGCCATGTCTCCCCACAAACTTCGTCGTGTCCAATTCAATGCCGAGATTCTCCATAACTCGTCCTCTGCCACCTTCGTTTTCCGTCACATATTTGGCCGCCACCATATTGTTACGGCCAACCCTGATGTGGTCAAACATATCCTCAAGAACAGATTCCCCAACTATCAGAAGGGCGATGCTGTTAGAATTCCTCTCACCGACTTCCTTGGCGATATCATCTTTAATGCCGAAGGCGACAACTGGAAGTTCCAGAGACGGGTTTCTATTCATGAATTCAACTCCAAGTCGCTTCGTATGTTCGTTGAAACCGTTGTGGACACCGAACTCTACGATCGCCTGCATCCCATCCTCTCCAACGCTGCACCAACAAATCCGTTCTGGATTTTCAAGATATTCTTCAACGCTTCACTTTTGATAACATATGCAAGATCGCTTTTGGGTATGATGCTGCTTGTCTATTACCTTCTCTCCCACGCTCCTCATTTACTGTGGCTTTCGATGTCGCCGCCAATATTAGCGCCCAAAGGTTTCTTTCATCGGTCCCCTTGTCATGGAAAATCAAAAGGCTTTTCGGTATCGGATCCGAAAAGCAACTTGCAACTGCAATTTCGAAAGTGCGGGACTTCGCCACCAACATAGTTAGAGAAAAGAAGAAGGATCCCATGTTCAGCGAGAAGAAATGCTCACTTGATGATGAGTCGTCTCTCGATTGGCTGTCACGGTTCTTGAAATCTGGCAACTCGGAGGGAGAAGTTTGTTACCGACATAGTCATCAGCTTCATATTGGCGGAGCGGGACACGACGTCGGCTGCTCTCACGTGGTTGTTCTGCCCAATCTCCAACAACCCACATGTAGAATACGAAGTACTCAAAGAAATCAACAACGACAAATCCGTTGAGACCACGAAGAACGTCGGCTTACGAAGAAGTGAAGGACGTGGTATATGCTCATGTAGCGCTATGCGAGATCATGGGGCTGTACTCGCCGGTCCCGGTGGATAACAAGGTGGCAGCGGGCGACGACGTTTCGCCAGAAGGAACAGTAGTGAAGAAGGGGGAGAGGGTGGCGTACCGTCCACACACTAAGGGTAGGTTAGCGACGCTGTGGGGAGAAGCCTGGGGGAGTACAGGCCAGAGCGGTGGCTGGATTGGGAAACGGAGACTTAGAAGTGGAGGTTTGTAGGAAGGGACCCGTACACATACCCAGTGTCTCAGGCTGGGCCCAGGGTATGTTTGGGGAAGGAAATGGCTTTCTTGCAGATGAAGAGTCGTTGCAGGCGTTCTGAGCCAGTTCCGAGTGGTGCCGGCGATGCCTGAAGATGAGCCTGTGTTCGTTAATTATTTGACTTCCAGGATGAAGGATGGTTTTCCGCTAATCATACATGCAAGAGGTGGGACCGTGTAATTTTACTTGAACCTCTTACCACAAATTATCACCACCACACATTGACTTGTTGCCTCGGGAGGATGGTTTTGATTAATATAATATGTTAAAATTTTATATTAATTTTATTTTTGGATTCTAATTTCTTGAATTTTTTTTTAAAAATTTATTCTAATGAAGATGATAACTATAACGTTGAGGAGAAGAAAGAAAAAACTTCCATTAAGCCACTCGTTTATTGTTTGTAAATGAGAAAATAATATTTTAACAAAATGTGTTTCCAAGTTCTGAGAGCTCCCTTGACCCTCTTATAAGCAAATAAAATTAGAAGAAGAAAAAAATGCATTAAGCTATACGATCACGTATTGATTTCTAAGTAGCTAGAATGTAATAAGAAAGAAAAGAAAAAATTATTTCAAAAACTTGAGTATGGCTTCATTGTTTAAAAATAGGACAGCTGAAGGCACGTGTAATTAAAAAGTTAATGCAAACTCTTTGGTGGCCAATAAAGGTAGACTTCATTAATTTAATCCCATATTCCTTTAACCCTATGATATTATATATATATATATAGGAGAAAATGATCCATGGGTAATGAAAAAAAATAAATTAAATATTGGAATCTCGACAAAGAACAATTTATTATTATTATTTTTTAAAAAAAGAAAAAAGTGAAAGAGAAGAATGTATGGAATTACGATTAGAAATTAGAAATTGGTGTGTTAAATTAAGGACAAGGAATATGATGCGGAGAAATTGGTCGATCTTTTTGGTGGTGGCCGTTGACTAATGATTAATAAACAAGGAAAAGTAACATCTGATCAAATCAAATCTGATCTCTTAAAACAATTCGACAAATGAAGCTGGCATGCATCTCCTTGTCCAACTAATTATATTTGTATCATTCACGCTGTTAATTATATATATTTATTAAAAAATGTATGGATAATATCTATTTAGGGGAGCAGAATAATTAGCAGGTGTGTGTTCGTAACTACGCAAAGATAATTTCGAGGGTCCGAAACCTCAGAGATCAGAAAGCAAAGAAAAGAAATTAGATTGACCGTTGATATTTTTTAATTTGTAGTAAAAATTTCGCTGCTCCAGTAATTATATTCCATCAGTCCCTAATTGATTGCAAGCATCTCAAAGCCTCTTCCATCTATTCTAAATAACATAGCAGGAGTTTATTTATTATATGTATAATATATTTCTATTAATCATATACGTACAATTTAAAAGGAAATATTTAGAGGATGAAACAACATGTATAGGAATTATACATATATATATGATCATGACCTTGTAAGATACATCCCATCTGTCAAGTTATCCATATTCATCCACTCACAAGTGATCGATCTCAGTACATTTATTATATATATTGCATCAGTAGGAGCTTTATATATATAGCTGAAGTTTACAGAATTCCAAACTCAGTAGCACCATATACATATATATGGTTATATATAATTTATTCTAGTAGTTGACATGTGCAATATTGCAATATATATGACAAAGCAAACACGCACACACACAGAATTTCTTAATTAGGAATGCACCAGAGATGGAGATAGCACATGATTATGCATGCAGTTAAGTTGATGATGAGGATGATCACCTATGAATTTCACAATGGCCAGAAGAATTATTGCCGCCGCCAATATACGTGCATGAAGAATTTTTGGAAGGTGGGACAGGACCCCTTACGAGCAGAGCTTTTGTACCATTTTTATGAATCACTACGCCTGCTGGCAGCTTCTGATCATCTCCTTTCAAGTGCGAGTAAGCTAGCACAGGTTTGAAATTCGTGATGATAAGAATCAGCGTGACAAAGACAACAATCGCTCTGCGAATTTTATACAGAATTTCTTTGTAGGATTTCATTCTTAAAGTAATTGTATATATTGAAGTTTTTTAAAAAGCTAGAGGGAGATATGGATCGTGAAAATCTGGGTAATGAAAATATAAGGCAGGTAGCTAGCTAAGGTTCTTACAACTTAGTACTCTACCTTCGGCTTCATAGACTGGACAACAAAGGAAATGTGGTACCTCCTCTGTTGTGGCCTTCTCTTTTTATGGTTGGAAAATCAAAACGCTTTTATTATTATTATAATAATAATAATTATTAATATAAATTTTTAATACTAGCTTTTTTTTTTTTGGTTAAAATTTTTTTAATACTAGCTAAGTGATAATTAGTTATAACTAATATATTTCCGAATTTCCAGATGATGGCGGCTAAAAGTGACTTAAAAGACATATTTGACTGACGAAGTAACTTATATACTAATTGCAAATTAACCCTACTCTTTGATTTGAATGTGTCCAGGTACGTACAATGCATCGATCACGGCTTTAATAAACGGATTTTTGCTCAAGTAGTAAATGTTATATATAGGTTGATCATGCTAAGTACTTTAATATCTTCATTGTTCAAATTTGGAGCTTCTAATCAAGTGTAAACTAAAAATATATATGAAAGGAGAATTTGTGCATTTTGTTATGTAAATTGCATATTTATAATATATATATATATATATATTATACACGTAATATGTGGTTAATATATTGGTTGATTGCTTTTCAGTTTGGCTTTTTGTTTTGGCCTTTGGTGTGCGTGCATCGCAGAAAAAGATTCGAAGGGTTTTGTGATTTGGCTGGCTAGTTTACAAAATTAAACATTATTTATTGTCCATTAAATGACGGATAAAATATTGTAATAAATTGAGCCTCCATCCCCACAAAAGAAAAGGTGCATGGCTGGTAGTTTCCAAGTACTTTAGGAAGACTAAATCCGCACACGCATACGACACTTTGTTTGCAACTTTTCTCCTCTCACCATGGAGATGCATGCGAACCTTTCATGGCTTTAAAGTCCCACCAACTAATGTCTGGAGAAATTTATTACTTTAGTTGACTGTGCTCATGGATCTGTAGTCCTTAACTAATTTCAACCTTATAGTATGTATGACATTGATATATCCGCTTTGATTTCTTGGACTTCAGTTATGATCTATTACCATTTGGAGATATCTACTGCAGCTATCTGAGCTTGAGTTTCACCAATATGCAGCTCATATCATATATTAACTATATAAAGAAAGGATAATGATAATTGGTACTATTGATGATCATCATTATTTTTGTCACAAAAATCATTTATTGTGATAAGATTTAAATTTTTTCTCTTAAAAAATTGTCCTTAAAACCATCTTTAATGACGAACATTTAAAGCCGTGGCTAACAAGCTTTTAGATCGGAGGTATAGTAACAACCTAACATGAATAATTTTATGCCTATTAGTTGAGACAAGTTTTAGTTTTGATAGTGAGAAATCTTAAATTGACTACAAATGATAGCCACAAAATTAATTGTGGCTAGGTTGTCAATACATCTCGGACCCCAAGAGCCACAAATCTTGAAAATTTGTGGTTAAAAATACTTAATGACAATAAAGGCTTTTAACTCAAGTAAAAATTTTGTCACGATAAATTACTTTTTGTAACAAAATTTGATTTCTGTAAGTAGATGCGATGATGTATGAACTTATCTCTTAATTTTCGTAGTGAATGACTTGATTTCTGTAAGTGGGTGCGATGGTTATCAACTTTTTCATCACATTTATATACCTGCATAATCTAGCTAATTTCTTAGAGTATGGTATTGGGTGATCATCATTTCTAGTAACCATATAAAGGAGATCGAGATTCTACCAAAGAAAAGGAGGTCTAGTTGATAAAAAAAAAAAAGGGGGCTAAAAATTAAGTTGATGTAAATAATCCAAAATGTGATTCCACCGAAAGCGTTCATATTTGTTAATGGCGGTGCTGATCCACTTCAATTAATTAGCTCTCTATTTGTGGTTGAAAGAAATGATATGACTGCTGCTGTCAACTTTAGTACTACTTTTCGTCTTTGCTCATACTGGTAGTTAATGAAGCTAGTAGTACTAAACTATAATGCAATACCACTTATATGTCATAGTGATGAATTTCCAAAAGGTATTTATATGAATTAAATAATCACCTTTATTTTTATACATTAAATTTCAGGTGAATCATATATAAAAGTTCAGATATATATAATTGGTCCATGTATAATTTATGTTTTCCTTTGGAATTCCTCGTAACAACTTCCAGCTTAGGAAAGACTTTTAGGATTGAAAGAATATAATTACAAAATCGCATCAACTAGAAAGGTATGTGAAATCTGATTAGTGGGCCTTAAACTATGTAAATGAAAGGTTCTAGCTAGTATTACTGGAATGCATTATCTAATTAATTATGTTAATATTTTGATAAAAAGACACAACCCTTTTTTTGCAAAAGGCTAAAGAAATTTCACTTCGGATGTGTACTTTAATTCCCATCGACTTTCAGTGATTCTTCACTTGCAAAATATTTAAATGTGTACTTGTGTCGCTTTCTTCAATAATAAGTTAATAACCAAGTGGAGAGAACACGGGAGTGTCCGCGCATGCTCAATTATTGCAACTGTTACATTAATATCTGTTCAAAACTATATATATATATATATATATATATATATATATATAGCTTTTTAATCAAAATTGTTTCTTTGAAGTGCCTTTTGATATTCCATCTCTTTTGAATACCGAATCCATATACCTCAACTTATATTATTATATGTATGGAATGGAATGGATAATTGTATTAATTAGTTCAGTTAATTAGCAAAAGTTTTTGAATTACACACACACGTACGTGGGGAGTGACCCAATGTAGAATTGCATTTACGGTTTGTAATGGATATGCCACTATATATTATACATTTGAAGTCAAATTAAGGAGCTGGGATTTTCCTGCTTAATTAATTACGTCCTACTCTTTTTCTCATGTGATTCTAGGAGACTCTTTGCAATTAGGGTAATATCTTGGTGCTTTCTTTGCGCACAGTGGAAAACTTAGAACAAAGCACTCAGCAACTCCATGTTATTGATCCCTTTAAGATTTTTCTCCATTAATTCAGAAGATAAAGAGTGCGTGATAAAAGTAGTGGGATTTAATATACATATACATATATATATATATATATATAGAGAGAGAGAGAGAGAGAGAGAGCTTGTATGGCAACTTCAATTCAATACGGTACTGCATAATGATTGGAGAGCAAGTTTCTGCGGCATTCATCAAAAAAGAAAGAAAGAAAAAAAGCAAGTTTCTGCGGCTAGCTTTTGTTTGATGTATAGTAAGTCAAGTATGCACATGCGAGGAAATTAAAAAGAAAAAGTAAGAGAAATTTCCAGTCCATTGACTTCACCCGCTAAGTCAAGTGGCTAAACGCAGACGTTTTGAATAAGATCGTCCGCCTCATGGACTCGGATCATATCCACTAGTCCAAACTTTCCATTACACTCTTAGCAATTTGGAATGAATGGCCCTTCGATTTATGATAACCCAAACAAAACAAGCCCCCCAAAATGTGAAGTTTTCACAAATTAAGTAGTAAAATACAAATGATCCCAACCAAACTAATTACACACCCAAGGAGTGCAATATTTCCTAAAAAAAAAAAAAAAATGAAACCCAATTAACCCTGCACATTTGACATTTCATAATCTTTTAAATTAAAACCAACGTAACCTACCATGCATTTCAAGTCAGTTCATGTTTGGGAATTAAACTGCGTACGTACAACATGCACCTCCTTGAGCAACTTCAAAGAATTGATTAAAGCATATTCAGCTACCAACAGATTTTTTGAGGTGAATTTGAGTTGCATATATACATGCAGATGCAGTACAGTAGTCTCTCCAAAGTCCAAACCATATAAAAATGAAACCAACAAAAATAATAATAAAATTAAGCAGATATATAGAAGAGTTTATTATATGGAAAAAAAAAAGACATCGATGGATCTCTTTGAATGACACATATTTGAATCAGTGAAATGAAATTAAAATCACAAATGAAGAAGGTATGAACTATAAAGCATATCGTGCATGACATGTATTAATTTCCACCAGAGTTTCCATGAATGGATGTGACAATTTCACTGCATTTGCATGGATAAGTAGTACTATACTTCCCTATTTTTTCCCTAATAGATGGTTATAAATGTGTATATGATGTACCGCGCATGTGCTCCAAGTAACTAGCTAGTCTTGTACACTAAACTTATACATATGTATGTACGAGTGTGAGTGATGAAAAAGATGATGATGGGCTTTGGGGTGAAAGTGAGAGTAATAGTAGTGGCGATCATGGTGTTGATGATGATGATGTTATGCGCTGAATATCCAGTTGGTGAAGGGAGGAGTTTGATATGGAATAATGGCATGAAGATGATGATGATGAAGAAGAAGACAGGGTAAATACTTGCAAGCAGAGAAGTAGTAGTACTGAAGGCACCTCCTGCACCTAACGCCTCTACCAACATCCCCTAGGCCTATATATGCCTCCAAATACATATACACACACACACACACACACACACATATATATATATATATGTATATATACACACTGGCACACACACTTCAACAGTATCATATATATATATATATATATAGTATAATTGGTACTGGAATTCATTCTACCTTTATGTACCCATGTAAACGTATTGAACTAATTGCCGAATTAGACTGTAGTGTATATATATATTGCTATTTCCATCTTTTGTTTCTTCTTCTGACATTGTATGTCTCTTGGATTCGAGGGATTGACACACAATTATGATACGTATACATCCTGAAATTTAATAAATATTAATTAGAAAATATATATCCGTGACAAGAGAAATTAGCAGCATTAGCAAAGAGAAATGGGGTGGGATTTCGCATACAACAAATATTCAAGAATCTATTTCAATCTGCGTTGAACATGTTATGTTATCTATCTTACAGAAGGAATTTCCGCCTGACTACTACGTACATTGTCTGTATCCTCCAGCCCTCCCGCCCCAAAAGGCATGGGCCAATACAAAAGAAGTTCATGAAGGACCTTGGGGACTTCGGTCCATGGGCCATAGCCCATTGTTTCGTTCGAAAATGAAACGGCTGCCTTTGTTAATCACAATCTTCGTCTCAAATGAAAAAGACGAAGATTGTTAGCACCGCTTCTGTTATTTTATTCTTTTTATTTTTATTTTTTTAAATCCTTAAGTTATACTTGTATTGTTACTTTTATTTTTTACTTTTTAATGGATTGAATTAAATAAAAAAGCATCTAATAATATTTATTGATCAAAAAAGCATCTAATAATATTTTAAATATATATAGTATTCTTTTTATCAAATATATATATATATATATTATTTGAGTATATTAATTATTTTTTTTTATCCATAATTAATCTTTTTGAAACTTCAAGATTTAAAATAAACATTTGGCATATTTAAAAGCAAGAAAATTGGTCATCCAATTAATATAAAAAAAATGTTTTCTTTTTCCAAATAATAAAGTTAAAATGACTTTGCTTTTTTATTTTTTTTTAAAATAATAATAGTAATAATAATTATTGTGTCTTCGGAATGAATTGAACATTCACAATTTGACATGACCCTGAACCGTTAAAGATTACATTATAATTTCTAAAACAGTTCTCTGGTATTATATTGCCAAAAAAAAAAAAAAAAGATTTGCCCGAGTATTAACGACGAAATCTAACCTGAACAATACTATTATTATTATTATTATTATTTATTTATTTATTTTTTTTCAAAATGCGATTCGTTAGTGGCCAGAGGTCCAAACAAAGTCACATCGAGAAAATAAAAGGAAAAGAACTATGAGAGAACCCTAAAATTCAGATCTACACAAAACGCGAAGAACATGATGTGAAATTGGGGGAATCTGTCTTTGAAGCTTAATTTGGTAAAAGACCCGTTTTTTCAGGTAATTAGATCTATACTTGCTTGTATCATTGTTTGTCTCTGTTTCTCTAGTGTCGTAAACCATTTCTTGCAACTTCATAGACTTGATGAGCTCTAGCAACAATCTGAGAATTGTTGTTTATATGATCTTCTGGATAATCTTGTATGTGTGTGAGAACGAAGTTGTTAAATTTGTTAAGTTTGAATAAGTGATGTCTCTGAATTATTAAGTCATCTGAGCTGTAGAAGAAGTTGATAGTGTTGCTTCAGAGCCCCTGTTTGCAAGATAGTTGTTGATGTTTTAGTTTTGAGAATCTTCGGTTTCTGTAAGTTGTGGAAAGAGAAAGATGGGTGATAAGTTTTGGGTGAATGAAGAAGACAAGGTGATGGTGGAATCAATATTGGGTACTGAAGCATGCAAGTTTTTGATATCGTTGGCTTCTAATAATGTGTTAGCAGACTTTGTTACACCTGCTGGTGATTCGGGTGTGCAGAAGGGGCTGTGTCAACTGGTTGAAGTATCCAGTTGGAATTATGCAATCTTTTGGCAGGTTGTGAGTTCTAAATCTGGTGGGTCTGCCTTGATTTGGGGTGATGGACATTGTCGGGATCCAAATGTTGGTGGAATTGCAGGTAAGATATCTAGTGCGGATGGTAGTTTGGAAGGGGTAGAGAAGAAAGAGGAGGTGAAGAAGCGTGTGCTTGAGAAACTTCATGCATGTTTTGGTGGTTCAGACGAGGACAATTATGCAAGAAGGTTAAATGTAGTGTCGGATGTGGAGATGTTTTACCTCACTTCAATGTATTACATGTTTCAATTTGATTCAGTGGGTGGTCCTGGAGAGTCATACAAGTCTGGTAAATCAATTTGGGCCTCTGATCTATCTAATTGTTTACACCATTTCCAATCAAGATCATATTTGGCAAGAGTGGCTGGATTCCAAACTGTTGTTTTTGTACCTGTGAAAGCTGGTGTTATTGAGCTTGGTTCAATAAAGCCAACACCAGAAGATAAAAAGATTTTGGATGTGGTGAGAAGTGTATTTGGGGATTCTAGTTCCAGTTCTAGTTCTAGTATTGTACATGCCAAGTCATTTCCAATGATATTTGGGCGGCAACTGAGTCTGGGTGGTTCTAAATCACAACCCGTCAACATTAACTTTTCCCCAAAAGTAGAAGATGATTCAACTTTGGCTTCAGAATCTTTTGAATTACAAGGTATAGGTACTTCTAATGGATGTCGAAGTAATGCAAATGAAGCAAAATTGTTTCCACAACTTAACCAAATGATGGTTGGAGGTTTCAATGCTCAGACAAAAGTTTCAAGTTTTGAGCTGACTAGGGATGACTCATCACCTCAGCTTGATGATCGGAAACCTAGAAAGAGAGGTAGAAAGCCGGCAAATGGGAGAGAAGAACCGCTAAATCATGTTGAAGCAGAACGACAGAGGCGTGAGAAGCTTAACCAGAGGTTCTATGCACTAAGAGCTGTTGTGCCAAACATCTCAAAGATGGACAAAGCCTCTCTTCTTGGTGATGCCATTACTTATATTACAGATCTTCAGGCAAAGATCAGGGTCATGGAAACTGAAAAGCAGATGTCAAACGATAAGCAGAAGCCGTTTTCAGTGCCAGAAATTGATTTTCAGTCTAGACATGAGGATGCGGTTGTGAGGACGAGCTGCTCATTGGATTCTCATCCAGTTTCTAAAGTCATCCAAACATTTAGGGAACATCAAATTGTAGCTCAGGAGTCTAATGTTTCCATAACCGAGGATGACAAAATTGTTCATACGTTCTCCATTCAGGCCAATGGTGCTGACGCCCTTCAGTTGAAAGAGAAGCTGGCAGCTGCTCTGTCAAAATGATCCGGTTGTAAAGATGTATTGCAAGGTTTAATTGCAAGTTATAGAAAAATGGATTGCCTTCGTGTCGACTAACAAATGAATGTCGCTTATATCAGACATTAACTACTTGTACTCTAATTCTTAATCGTTGAATGAACCCTTTTGTAATATTCTGAGGTCTCTTGATTTGTGTTGGGATTTCGTTGGATATTTAATTGCATAAAAGCATTGAATCGGGGGGAATTATGCATTTTTTAGGCAAAATGCGATATTTAAAAAAGTGAAAATCCTGGACCCCTGCTTGTTTGTTACTAGTTGGTTGCGAGTCCTTTGATTCAAACCATTAGGGTAAGTTGTACGTACATACATGTATGTATAGGTATCTGTAATGTATTTTTTTGTCTACGCGTATGCAATATGCACACATGTCAGCACTGATGTTATTTTTGTTCCGTCTGGGTTTTCCTCTGTTTGTTTTTTTTTGGAATAGATTTTTCGTTTTCTTTTTCTGTCTTGTATGCTTGAATTGTGTTTAATATATAATCGAACATTCATTTGTATTCAGAATACAGAGTAATTTGCTGAAAAGAATCCTCAACTTCATTTGAGAAGTACTATAAAAATGAAAAATGCTTCACGATATAAAAACATGTCCCATGAGCAAACCTGTTTATATCTAAAAATGAATTCCTATGATCGTTGGTATCAACTGGGGTAGAAGTGTTTGACTTCTCACATGTATTTGATTTCCTTCAACGCTTGCATCATATTATAGCCCCAAAAAACACAGGGCAAAAGGGAAAAGGAAAAACTTTTCCCATCCCAGGGCTGGGTCAGAACCAAACAACGTATGCTTAATGAAAACGCCTACTTTTTAATCGTTCAACATTTTTGTAATTCAAGTTCTCTGCTACGAGCATTCAAAATTTTGACCCAGATGATGTACCTATTTCTAACCCCTCCAATATAATTTATAACACATAGATCCCCAATCTTTTTCTGTTTGTTGCCCAAGAAACCGAGTTTTTGAATGATTCTGACCCGGTTGAATATTCAAACCAAGGCCAAGTCAAAACTCAAAAAAACATTTTAGTGAAAAACATACCCATTGAAAAACTACGCAAAAACGGACCACAGCCTTATATATATAGTTCTCCTCCACCTTACTCACACCACACCACCCATCTATCAATCTACCTCAAAGCTCATTTTCCCTTCAGACATTTGTGTCCGATCAAAACTCACCTGAAACATACTTAGCAATCCCAATTATCAGCTTGTTTGGAAAAAAAGAAAATTAATTAAAGAGATGAGTTTCTCTCAAAGGAAAAGCTTCTTCACTGTTTTATTCATTTCTATCATTTTGATCGGTTCTCTTCAGTCAATGGAAGCAGCGAGGCCATTGGATGGAGCTCAATGGGTGAAGAAATTAGATGGTCTTCTGCTTCAGTTCCTCCCAAAGGGTCCAAATAAACCACCTAGTCCCAACCCATGCACTCACATTCCTGGACAGAGCACAGGCAAGTGCGCTTGATTAGCTAGGATCGACGACTGTGGTAGGTCCATTCCTTCCTGGCTTTGCTGTGGTCTGTGGATTAACTTTTCCGCTGCTAAAATGAAGCTGGAGATCAACATTACCAGAGCTAGCTGATCTTAAATTTTTGCTTTTTTTATGTATACAAAATTCAATTTTTTTTTTCTTGCTTTGGAAGCAACCTTTGTCATTAACTATGGTTTGGCTGCAAATCCATGTAATTGTTAAATATTTGTTCTTAACTCAACAATTTTATTTTATTTTATTTTTTTTAATTTATACATCCATAATTACTGGTTAATTTATATATATATATATATATATATATATATATATATATATACATATATATTATATGCACGTAGAAGACGACTACTGCACATTACATAATATATATTCAAAGAACATTTTTGTACATGGCGCAGCACGCAGAGAAGGGAATATGAAAATAAAAAACTTATTACGTTATTGATTAATTTAAAAAAAAAAAAAAGTAAGAAAAGCATCATGAAATTATTTAATACTATACAGTTTAATTTACGAAACTAAAAGAGGATGCAGATCAGTATATATATATATATATATATATATATGTATATGCAAGCAGCGTGCATGAAAATGAGAGTGCATGAAAATGGTAGAGCGTATATGTAAGTCCAAGGTCAAGATATCAATATTTGAATTTGAAGCAAGTCTTGCGGAATTATCATCATATATAATAGAGTTTTAATTTGAATTATGCTGCGTCCAATTTCAAAGTACAACTTTGGATGGCCGCTGCAATTATTAGACGTACGTTTAATTTTAAATATTCTTTTTTTCCCCTTAATTTTAAATTTAAATAAACCAATTGTATCTTGTAAACTTGAAAAGAATTAATAGTCCGCGGTGATTTTATTAGTCATACGCTAAAATAATTGCTTTTTACATTTTCTTCAAAAAAAAATGTCAAACAGTTTAACAATATATATATATATATATATTTGGTTTTAATTGTAATATTTAGATATAATTCTATTATATTTTCTGAAAAGAAAAATAATGATTATTATTATTTTTTTTAAATACGTGTATAGAACTTGGTCCATTGCCACTAGAGCCCTGGTTGGATGGAGCAGAAAGGTCCGGGAAACTGTCTTGGTGGCATTGTGAATCAAAGGAGACTTCTCTGCAACCATATCATACAGAATTAAAATTGAATATGTTTTAAAAATTAATATATATTATGTATTTTCATGTCGTGTAAGGAGGACAGCAAGCAAGAACATGCATGTGTAAGAAAGATGTTTGTAGAAATGCTGCAGCCGATCAAAGTTCAAACATACAATTCAAGGCCCAAGTAAACGCTTCCCCATCTGTCACTCCAGAATTTAAATATATATACTAATGATGTTGCACACGGATATAGTATGAAGGACAACGGGAAAGAGATTTAGGTTAATATATATATATATATATATATATACACACACACACACACACATGGATTCCAGTTTTTACAGCGACATAGTCTAACTAAATATTGTTTAGTCTTAATTAGACAGCTTGTTTATGAATATTGATCCAAACTAAAGGGACATTTTCATTGTTTATGGAGAAAAATTAGCACCATCATTTCAAAAGCCAAGATGTATTTATGTATGTGCTTACATATTTGGACGTCTAGCTAGCTAGCATTTCTGAAAAAAGGAAAGCATAATTTAAAGAACTTAAAAATTAATATATCCTTAATTTGTAAGTCAGTCGCATATATATATATATATATATATATATATATATATATATATGCTTCATAACTGTATGTAATAGACATGCAAATATAAAATCTTTGAAAGTCACTCTGAAACCAAAAGGTTTATCTTTAGCTTGTATGACACGTTCAATTTCTCTTATTACCTACATTTGACCACATAATTACTAACGCTAAGAGTCAGAGAGACAAATCCAACACAGTCAAAATTTAAAAATTAATTATTTTATAAGTCCAAGTCATACAAGTCGGTGGACATATATATATATATATATATATGTATATATATATAAAATAAGAATATTGTATAAACCAATTAATTAAACTCCCACACATCTCTATCTCTGCAACAATGTATATGTTTCAGGGTGTGTATCCTCCATTAATGCTATTAATTATAAAGAAAATGAGGCTGTATCTGAATATGCTTATGGTTTTGACAATGACAGTGCTGTTTCTGATGCCTATACATGAGGTTGCAGGCAGATCCATGAAGAAAGGGCAAAAGCAGCAGTGGCTAGCATCGCTGCCAAAGGGTCCAGTGAGTCCCTCTGCGCCCAGTGGCGGGACCCACCTCCCTTCTAATATCAACCAAAGGGCCTTTGTGGGCCATGCAGCACCTATTTCTAGGGTTCCTCCTACTGCATTTGCAGTACACTGCTACTGCTCCAACGTCGACGTGGTTGGCCTCCGCAATGCATGCCTTTAATTAATCCTTATTATTAAGCCAACTTATTCTTTCACTGTACTTTTTTTTTTCTTTTTTTTTTTTGCTTTTAATATGTTGTGCTGGTTGTAAGTGTATACATATGTAAGATGTGTAATTGTTGTACACACCATAGTTATATACGACGGAATAAACAAAAGAGACGAATAATGTTGTTCTTTTCTATTTTCTAATTTCCATTTATTAATTGTATCATAATTAATTATAATGGGATCGATCATTGATGAGCCAAACAATATTAGAATTTATGGTATTCTTTTTTGCATTTATGTGTTGAATAGTATACTGATGATCTAAAATTTACAATAAGGTGCTTAATTAAAGCTATCTGCTATTACTTATATTATATAATTGCATAGTTCTTTATATCATCATGCACCCAAATATATATATATATATATATATATGGACGTACGGTATGCATGTGAAAGTTTTAAAAAATATATTATCTGGTCAGGAGAACGTTTTTTCCTTGTGATATTCCTTGACATCAAGCTTGATCTATGTAATTGTTATCAACAGAATGAATCCCATTTGATCAATTATACTCTCATATGTAAATATCAAGTCTACCAATATTGATTAGTCATCACAAATTCTCCATTAGCCATTTTCCATCATGAAATTATTAACCTAATTGCAAACGTGCTCAGTGCATAACAATACCACTAAACCAATGTATTTACAACTACGAATAGCATCAAACAACCAGGCCGGACATACATCAGCAAGATAGCTAGCTTCAGTTCAATTATTTGTTCTTATTAATTAATTCTTCCTTAAATTACAAGGTATATATATATATATATATAGGGTGTACAATTTTTCTACAGAAGAATATCACATACTGATAGAGTACGTAGCAGTTACACAGAAATTCACCAGCTTATAAAAAACAAAATTAAGACTAATTAATGAACTACAAAAAGAAAAAAAGAATCCAGCAGGGGCATACTGCTGTTCGGTTCTTCCCGAATTATTCATATGCCCAGAGCATTTAAATGGATACATATTGTTTGAGCAGGCAGTTTAGATTTGAGTCGGTTAATTATGTTATGCCAAGACTTGCGAGAGAACCAAGCAGATTCTCTTTATTTACGAAGTAGCTGCCATGGAAAATAGACGCTGCATGGTATTGGAATGAGCAGAAGGGCTTGGAGGTGGAGGAGCATGGGCGGCGTTGCGGCCAGCAAAACCCCTTTCATTGATGGTATTACTTTGAGTTACAGGATTGGGTGCTGGGGTTCCACCAGATCCCTTTTGCAAAGACGAACCTAACAAGAGGGCTTGCTCTTTCATATTCATTACTGCTACTACTCTCCCTTCAGCCTCATGATGTGCCTGCATGCTCATCATGACTAGAAACATCACCACAGTGGTCGCCACCAACTTCATCATCTTTGTTGGACACGGAAACAAGCAAGACAAGCAAGAAACCTGATTATAAATTGAGAGGGCTTAAAGCGAATTAGTTGTAAGTGAGGTTATGAGCCAAAGGAGGTTACGAGGGTACTTATATATATGCACCGATTTGCGTATATATGTTTGCATGACTTGATTATTAATTTTTACGCTTCTTTTAACACGCTAAATGCCGGATGTTTGACTCTTGACTACGTTTATATCTATGTAATTGTAATAATATTATAAATTTGAAATGGTCAGAATGAAGGAAAACTGACTAGAGGTTGATATATTTTCTTCCAAATTCAAGGTATACGAGTCTCTCACGTGACTAACATGTCTCGTGTAAATCTACCTTAATTTCTTTTCTTTTACTTTTCTCTACAATAATACTGACATGCTTTTTCCAGACCGGCTCCTTGAATGAAAATCAACTACCCTTCCTTCACAATTTATTTTTTTTTTTGCAGTAATTTTCGGTCTGGGGCAAAGTTAATATGGATAAATTCTATGTTCCCCTTTTATCAGTTATTTTTTACTTGTTACGATCTATCCATATACGTAATTTAGATGTATAAAAAAGTTAACAGCATATATGTACTGTTGCAAGATCGAGAAAAAGAATATATATTCTTTTTATTTGAAAAGATTGTTCGTGTACACAAAGAGAGATACACAAATTGGGTGTTCATGTGTATAAAGAGGGGTTTCCGTATGCACAACAAGGGTGGTCGTGCATATATAAAAAAATGTGTTCAAGTATACGCAGAGGGTTTCCATGTACAAGAAGAGATTGTCTGTGAACATGGACACACTTTTTCATATACATGGAGGGAGTATCTATGTATAAAAAAAATTGTTTGTGTATATAGATATTTTTTAACATAAACAAAGAAGGTAGTCATGTTCAATAAGTTAAGTGGTTCTGTATATAGAAATGTTGGTTATGTACATGAAGAAGGTGATCGTGTGCACGAAGAGGTCGCTTCATTTGCATGACCATCTCTACTTGTAATAACAACAATTATTATTAATTTTTTCTTTTTGGGATAAAAAAGCACTCCTCTATTCGAGAGCGCATTCATGTGTGGCTACATTTATTGTACTTTGGGACTATTTAATCGAGAAAAAACCTGTCTTTGAAAAAAAGGCACTAAATTTAATAAATATTTGCACTTAATTTGAAGAACAACAACAACAAATTTTGAAGTTTCAGAGACATGAGTTGTGCACATATAACTGCAGTATTAAAATCCAAGGAATAATAAAAGAGCGAGTTTGTAATGAGAGATCTCCATCCAATACCGCAAAACCAAACCAAGAGTTTGATGCAGGGACTGTTCTTGTACATATGATATGACTCGTCACACCACCTATTTGAACCCATATCGTATCTGCAGTGCCGCAACCATCATTCACTCATTATAATATATGTATGGCTAACATTGATAGGACTCCAAGTTTCATGGAGAGTCATGACTCAGTGATCATACATATTCATGGAATTAGGTGCTTGAATAGAAGGTGAGGTTACTAACTGTTAACAATTTGCATACACACATTCGACATAACTAAGGGGGCATGATGTGTGACCTAGATACATATCAATGTTAGTCACACATTAATTACAGAGCATACATTACAAAAGGCTAAAATTAAGCAACTTAAACAATACGCCATCTAAATTAGCCATATTATATATTAAGATAAATTTTTTTTCTTCCATTTATGAAACAATTGAACATACCAATTAAAATATATGTAGAATAGAAGAAAAAAATAATAACGATTAGTTTTTTATACGTATATAAAACTTGGTCCATTCCACTGGAGCCCTTCTTGTAAAAAGTTGAAAGGTCCAGGAAACTGTGTCTCCGTGACAAGTTGAATCAAAGAGACTTCTCTGCTGCCATACCATATAGAATTGAGAATATTTAATTAAGTATATAATATTATATATATATATATATATATATATATATATATTATTTTTTCATGTCGTGTAAAAAGGATAGCAAGAACATGCATGCGTAGAAAGATGTTCGTAGAAATGCTGCAACCAAAACTAATTAAAACATTAATTCAATATTCAAGGCCCAAGTAAACGCTTCCCCATCGTGATCAAAGCTTTTTCTATTGAATTTAATAAAAATATTGTTGGACACGGAATTAGTATGAAGGACAACCAGAAAGAGGTCAATATTCATGGATTCCAGTTTTTAGATCGAGACACAGTCCAAATAAATGTTGTTAATTATTATAAATTACATAGCTTTGTTTTATGATTAATACAAGCTATAAAGAGACATTTCCATTCTTCATAAAGACAAAAAGAATGTCGTCGTTTACAAAGCCAAATGTATTTCTTTATATGGCATTTTCAGAAAAAAAAATTGTATATATATATATATATATATATATATATATATATGCTAGATTATGTACAATAGGATTATTTGCACGCACATAAAACATAAAAATATAAAATCTTTCAAATTTATTTTGAAACGGAGGTTTGTCTCGTAGCTTGTATGACACGTTCAATTCCTAAGTACCTAATTTTAGCATATAAAAATGTCAAGAGTCAAAAACAATTCCGACACAATCAAAATTCAAAATTAACCAAGATAGAGATATCGGAGTCCACATCTCTAATCTTGATGACTAACTAATTCCACATCTCTATCTTAGATGGCCTGCCGTCTTAAGGGTTCCTTCTCCCACAGTACACTGCTACTCCAACGTCCACGTGGTTGGTCTCGGCGTGCCTTTAAATCCTTATTGTCTACTTTTTTTTCCACTTTAATGTGCTGTACGAGTTGTATATGTATATATTTATAGAAAAAAATTAAATACTCTCATCCTATCCTATCCGATTAACATGATGACACATATCTATTTTTGCACATAATTTTAATGAAAGGAAAGTATGTAGAGTTTTTTTTTTTTTTTTTCATATTTTTGTAAAATATATAATTATGGAAAAAAAACTTTGATTCTTCTAAGTATATACTCTGTTAAATTAATGATCCCATGTTAAAGTGATGCCATATCATATTATATTAGTATTTTTTCTGAAATGGCATCATCGTAACAGTCCCACTGTAGCAAGGCTCTGTATGCACAAAGTTACATGGACAGAGTAAATAAAAGAGAAGTAATGTCGTCTCTCTTCTCTTTTTTTATTTCCATTATTTTTAATTTTATCATAATTATTATCATCGGATCATAAATATATAGCAATATATGGTATTCTTTTATGCATTGATATGTGTTGAATACTTACGAGCGCATAAGGAATCTAACACTTATAAAGTGGTTAATTAAAGCTTATTAAATGCTTACATATTACCAACAACCCCAACTGAAATCAATCTGGAATTGATATTTCATTTGATAAGTGGTCAAGTCAATATAGGAGAGGATCGGGATCCTATTTATATTTATATTAATAATTGCATAGTTATTTCTATCATCATGCACTACATGGACGTACGGTCTGCATGTGAAAGTTTTAACAAATATATTGTCTGGTCAGGAGAACGTGTTTTTTTCCTTCGATATGCCTTGAATCAAGCTTGATATAATGAATCCCATTAGATCAATTATGTTCTTAATTATATATACATTTATATATATATATATATATATATATATATATTACAACTCTACCAATATTGATTCATTATCACTTCTCCATTATCTATTTTCCACCATCAAATTAATAATTTAACTAAATTGCAAACGTGCTCAAGTGCACAATACGTACCATTAAGCCAACGATTTACAAATATGAGTAGCATCAAATAGTCAGGACATGCATCAGCTAACTTGCTTCACTTCAGTTATTTGTTCTTATTAATTCTTCCTTCTTATTAATTCTTCCTTCAATTACAAGATGAATATATATATTGGGTATACAATTATTCTACAGAATAATATCACAGACTGATAGAGTACGTAGCAGTTACACAGAACTTCACCAGATTATAGAAAACAAAATAAAGACTAATTAATGAACTACAAAAAGAAAAAAAGAATCCACCAAGGGCATACTGCTGTTCGGTTCTTCCCGAATTATTCATATGCCCAGAGCATTTAGATGGATACACATAGTTTGAGCATGCACTTTAGATTTGGGTCGGTTAATTATGTTATGCCAAGACGTGCGAGAAAGAACTAAGAAGGTTGTGTTTATTTGCGAGCAATAGTAGCAGCTGCCATGGAAAATAGAAGCTGCATGGTATTGGAATGAGCAGAAGGGCTTGGAGGTGAAGGAGAAAGGCCGGCGTTGTGGCTACCATAGCCCTTCTGGTTGACTGTACTGCTCGGAATATGAGTGGGAGGATCGGGTGCTGGGGTTCCACCACCCTTTTGCAAAGACGAACCTAACAAGGTATTGGAATGAGCAGAAGGGCTTGGAGGTGAAGGAGAATGGGCGGCGTTGCGTCTAGCATAGCCCTTCTGGTTGACGGTACTGCTCGGAATATGAGTGGGAGGATTGGGTGCTGGGGTTCCACCACCCTTTGGCAAAGACGAACCTAACAAGGTATTGGAATGAGCAGAAGGGCTTGGAGGTGAAGGAGAATGGGCGGCGTTGTGTCCAGCACAGCCCTTCTGGTTGACGCTACTGCTCGGAATATGAGTGGGAGGATTGGGTGCTGGGGTTCCACCACCCTTTGGCAAAGACGAACCTAACAAGAGGGCTTGCTCGTTCATATTCATTACTGCTACTACTCTCCCTTCAGCTCCATGATGTGCTCGCATGCTCATCATAACTAGAAACATCACCACTGTGGTCGCCACCAACTTCATCATCTTTGTCGGATGCTTAATTTGGAAAGCAAAGCAAGCAACTCAGACAAAGCAAAGCAAGCAATAAACTTTTAGTTTTTAAATGAGAGAGCTGTCTAAAGCGAATTAATTGTAATTGCAAGTGAGGAAAGCCAATGAGGGTTTTTGGGTATTTATACATGCATAGCGCCCATGGAATTCCATATATTTATGTATTTGCATGACGTCACGATTCTTTTAACACGTAACGAGGGTGTTTTTGACTCTTGACTATGTAGATGTACGCAATTGTGAAGTATATTATAAATTTGAATTGGTCAGAACTAAGGAAAACTGGCTGTAATTTTTCTTCAATACATACGTATATATATATATTATATTTTCATTCAAGGTCTACGAATCTCTCTACGATATTAACAAGTCGTATGTAAATCAATCCTTTCTTTTATAGTTTCTTCAATAATATTGACAGTCCTCTCGTAGACCCGGCGTAATTTCATAAGATTGCGTTGTTGCAGTAATTTTGGGTCTGGTGGAAAATTAGTTGATATTCATTGGGGTTGCTCTCTATCTTGCATGTTTGGGATGTTCCCTTTCCATCAATTATTTATACTTTTTACTCTTTCCATAAACATAATTTCGATTTATCAAAGTAAAAAACAGCTTATATAGCATTTCAACATCCATTAAAAATATATAAACTCTTTATGTGAACAAATTGTTCGTGTAGAAGGTGGTCATGTACTCGAAAATGGGTATTCGTGTATGTGAAAGGGTCTTTCATATGTCTTAACAATATATATATATATATATATATATATATATATAGTCTTTATTCACGTACATAAAAAGAGTGTTTGTATATACAATAATATTATAAAATAAAAGCTCGTTTGAAATTGAATTTTTTTTAATAAAAAAGTATATTTTTATTAAAAAAAAATACAGATTGAAATATATATGGTAAAAAAATTATAAAGTATTTTTTTAATAAAAAAAACATTTAAAATATTTTTTTAGAAGGATCAATACTTCTCTAAAAAAATACTTAAATAAAAAATATTTATAAAAAAAATATTAATTACATAACCAATTTTAAATGAGTCGTAAATTTAATAATTATGTACATGCAGAAGGTGCATGCTAGTGTGCATGACAGACCACTTCTTATGATAATAATAATTGTTAATGTTTTTTTTGCTGAGAAAGCACACCTCGTGGACGCGTCAGCGCATACACTTTCATGCGTAGCTTCTTTTATGGCACAACAAGACCATATCAAAAAAAAAAAGACCGTATCGAAGAAGTTGTTTTATTTACCGTATCAAAGAAAGTTGTTTTCTTTTTGGGAACAGAAAAAAAAGCGTCTTTGAAAAAATTACCCACCGAATTTATAATAAATTATCAGTAGCTACATGTCCAAATTAAATAAACACTTATTTGTTATTAGAGTTAATGAATGTCCAAATTATTAGAATATTTGTTTGTATCGATTAAAACTTAATTATATATAATAAACTGTTCAGAATCGTGACCTTAAAGTTAACAAATATGGTATTTAAATTACACAGCATAGGATTATCTCTTTAGAGGTACTCCTTGGGAAAATTGGTTATATGTTATACTTAATGCACCAATAAGATATATATTTGAACAGATTATTAGAGTCATTTATGATTCACAATTTTTTCAAAAGCACGTGGCTGAGATTTTACACGATATTTTCGTAGTTTTGGAAAACAATTCAAAGATTCAAGTCTCCTTAGACTCGTAACTATATTTGGAACATGACTTTGAATCTTCGATTTCATTTCCTTCATTCCACTTGTCTAGTTACACATTAAACCAGCCGAATAATGATTTTTTATTTTCCACGTGTCCAAGATTATAATGAACATTGGTGTCCCTACTTTAGGGGAATATTTATGAGTATGTCCTCATTTTCTAGTTTAGGAGTTGATGAATAAAATTTTATCTTCAATATATACTCTCTATTTGATTTTTAAAAAATAGATAGAATTTTATGTCTCCAAATGTTAAATCATCTTGCCCTAGATGGATGCAAGTGTAGACAAGAAAAAAAAAAAAAAAAAACAGACAGAGCACATAAACATGACAAGGTATCATCGCTTTGAAACTAATTGTTATTTTGCTTAAAATCAATGATTTATCTACACAAGACCACTTCAAGATCAAATGCAAATATAGGAAACATGAAGATTGGTATTAACACAAACATTACTTATATACATTTCTCCAGGGAACAACTATTACAATATACCCATGGCACTTTCTTCAAGTACATGGCCTGTACAAATATGCTATGCAAAGAAACAGGTCAATCAATCCACATGGACAACTCTACAAATCAATTGGAATAAATATTTGCACTTTGAAAAGAACAACAACAACAAATACTGAAGCAAGGTTCAGAGACTAATTGTGCACATAACTGCAGTATTAAAATCCAAGGAATATTGGAAGGGCGCCTTTGTAATGAGAGATCTCCAAGTCTTCCTCTTGGGATGGTAGATTTGGATGTATAAGGTTCTAGCCCTCTTATTCTGTCTCAACCTTCGGGTGGTTTCTGTTGACTCCACCGCCTTCAGAGGGGATATTACATGCAGTTCCCCATCCAATACCACAAAACCGAACAATGAGTTTGATTTAGCTTTTCTTGGTAAATATGACTCCTCACACCACCTATTTGAACCCATATTGTATCTGCAGTGCAACCACCACTCACAAATTATAGTAGGTATGATTATCAATCTAAATGCAACACAAAAGTCTCAAAGTTATCATTGATAGGAATACAAGTGTCATGGAGAGTCATGATTAAGTATTACATATTCATGGAATCAGGTGCTTGAATAGTAAGGTAAGGTAACAAACTCTGTGGTATAGAGTCACAGGTATAACTAAGTGAACATGATGTGTGACCCAGATATTATCTATGTTAATCATACATTAGCGCATACCTTACAAAAGGCTAAAATTAAGCAACTTAAACAATATGCCATCTAAATTCTATACTCCATTTCATTTTACAATTTGTCAAAGACAATAAGCAAAATTACAAAATTATCCCAGCTCCAAACTAATCCATGTACTATAGCACAACACAGGAATCATAAGTTTTATCGTTTACAGAGAACTTGAATCTCCCTTCGCGGAGATGACAAGACCAGATCACTGAAACTGCAGGAGGAGGAGGTGAAGTGTCGTCATAATGAAATTATACTACCTTTCGATGCACTATCAAACTTTAAACCAACAAGAATCTAATTATGCATTATCAATTAAAACAAGAGACAAATAGAGGGAAAAATAAAACACAGACAGAGAGAGAGAGAGAGAGATGCACATGATACTTTATAAGAATCAAACTTCAAATAAGTTCACAATCTAGGTCACACATGGTTATTTAAGACTAGAACTCATAACATGCCATTTAAGCATCCATTGATTTTCTTTCAATAATACAAATATTTTAATGAATTCTACAAGACTTTTTTTTATTTCAGAATAACAATATCACCAATCTATTATCAGATGATAAATCAGAAGAAGAATGGCAAAAATAAAAATCAGCATGATCAGTAATTATCACAAACTGAGAAAGGTAAGGATACAAAAACAGTTTCAATATGGTAGCACCTACAAATTTGAAGTTCACTTTCCAATAAGTAGATTGGAAAATGAGATTCATTCACAACAACCACCCACCCACCCACCCCCCCAACCTCCCCCCCCATTCCTCTTCCTTCTCTCTAAAAAATGTTCATTGACATGTCATGGCTTGAACCGGATTGGTTTACTCACTCTGTCAACACCTCTGTCCTTTATTTGGAAGGCAGGGGTTTAGTACTAGAAAACCAAATTTTAGTACCCATGTCATATGACTCATGCCGGAAGGACTTAAGCCTCAAAGTCCTCAACAGGCTTAACTAGCCTAGCTATAACAAGTGAGGCAAGCAGCTTTCTATATTGATATGTAGCTCTTCAATACCATTGTCACATATTTCAGTCCCCAGTTAACCAATTAGCCGCTTAACTAAAATTAAATTAAGAAACAATCTGAAAAATTTCTATTAATGAACACACAATCTGAAGCAGAAAGGCACTTAACTAAGGTAACACTTAACTAAGGAAAAATAGTTACCTCAGTATACAACTCCCATCGAGCATGTAGACGCCCGGACGTCCGTGATTCTCGTCCTCAATCACGACGATTTTCCCAAGCTTCATTCTCTCACCAACATTCCACATATCCCCAATCTCCCGCCATTTGCCACCACCGATCCCGTTCTTCAATTCCATAACCACGGCGTCCCTACAGTACTCGTCCACCGGAAACACCCCCGATATCGTCCTGGATTCACCATAGCCGCCCATCACCCAAAATTCCCTCTCCTCTCCATTCTTCACGAAGAACCCCACGCACCCCGCTCGAAAGCTGGGCAACCCGTCCAGAGGAAGCCACTCATCTTTCACGATGTCGTACCTCTCCACCGAGCTCATCCTACTCCCTGCTGCGGCGAAAAGAGAGTGACGCGACCCGCCACCTGCGACCAGAATCTGACCCGAATTTGGCAAAGCCGCACAAGCAAAGCTCCCGCGCGGCGAGAGCATGGGCGCAAGGCTGTCCCACGACGACGTTTGCAAATCGAACCTGAATGCGGTCGAGGATGGCGACGGACGGTCTAAGGGGAAAGAGCGAGTATCGAATAAAGAACCACCAAGGACGTAGAGCTGCGGACCAACGGAAATGGAGGTAAAGTTGCAGAGGCCGTACACGTGGGGGTTGCAGGGCATGAGAGGGAGAGGACACCAAGCGAGGTTTTGGGGATCAAAGAGGCAAGGGGATGCGATGGAGGGGTCTTGAGGGAATATACAGAGAAGGTGGGAGAGGCATCGGTGGATACGACGGAGGGAGATTAGGGTTTTGGAGGAGAGGAAGAGCCTCCATGATTTACAGGTGCATTTAAGGCGGCCATGGTGAGAGTAAGGAACGAAGGAGATGATCAGTGCTGCGACGTCGTTGGGGAGGCCAGGGATTAGGGTTAGGCTTTCATCGATCGGTTGTGGTGTCGACGACGGTGAGGAAGACGAAGATGAAGATGAAGCTTCACTCATCGCTCTCTTCTTCTTCTTTACTTGCTTCCTTTAATTTTTCAGTTTCGATTGCTTTTGGGATTCATTTAAAACTGCTTTTTCCTTCCAACAGTTGCGCTCTCACTTTCACTCTCTCTCACATTTCTTTCTCTGTCTCAATGTACAGTTTGGCGACACGTGTAACGGTTTTTTGTATGATGGGTTCAGTTGATTTCTATTACCGACTTTAAGGACCTGCAACTGTTCGTAATTATTATGTTCGTCAAAGTACTTGCTCGTTAAGCTATTGAAAACAAAAAAAAACACATACATTTTTATTACAAAAAAAAAAAAAAACACATAATTTCATATTTCATATTAAATCATCTAATTTTATACTAAGATAAGTTTTATATTGTAAGAAAAAGACGAACAAAAAATCTTATTCCTTTCCATTTATAGTAAGATTAATAAAAGAAAGTAGTTTATGAAAAACACATGCATGTAACATAGTTCAGTTAATGTTGTCGGATTTTGTCATATACTCTGTAACTTAGCTTGGAGATCAAGTATTAGTGTGTTGGAATTTGGAGTTGGGTATCTAAAAATTCATTAAATCCGTAGGTGAAGTCTTGGATATGATAACAACGAATGAAGCATGGCCAGAGTCAACAAGTGTGAGTGATAATAGGGCGCCAATAGTCACAGAGCCACAAGAATGGCGAAATTGGAGGGCCTTCCAAGACCGCCATTCCCACAAACCAGACGACACGAAGACAATCCTAAACCAACAACAACAACAAAATGTAAAAAAGCTTCGAGCTTCGCTTTTCTTTTCCAGTTTCTCATTGCAGATGCCAAAAATGAACCTCAAACGTACGTATTCAGAATCTTTGCTTGGTTCCGGAATTGTAAATGGGCTATAATTCGAATCAACAAGATAATTAATCTACGTTTCTAGCCCTTCTCGTTGACTCAAAATGGTATGCGAGCTTCTGAACACTGATCTACATTCCCTTTTATTCGTCGTTAATTATGATAGGCATCTGTCTAAAATCCTATTGACAATTGGAGAATTGTCCATATGGGTTTTGCATTATGGCTTTGAATTACAGCTAACATATTATATATATGTAAATATATGGAACCCCTGTGTTAGATTAGTAGTACATTGAGTACTACAAAGTACTCCTAGGAATCTTCCTTCTTTCTGTCCTATTGAGAGGATCATCCCTGGCCATCGCCTGTGATGTTAGATCAGAAAGGTGACCACATCTAGTTCCGAGGTTGGCCTAACCTGACTTGATGACACTCTTATAGAGTTTTCCGACCTGAAATGCTGCGTAAAGCGTCTTTCTTGCTCGGTGATCGCGGTCCGAATCTTATCTGAACTGCGAGAATAACTGACTAAGCCGTGCCATAAGGGTCATCCTCCAAACGGGACGGGGCCAAGCCTTTAGGTTGTTTAAGTGGGTTGGGTGACAGATCGGCCATAGGAGTACTCCGGGAGATGTTTTGTAGTTTTGAATATTTCTTATGTTGGAACTTTCAACTGCTGCAGAGTACACCAGTAAACATTGTTGTTGGGTCTCATGTTTGGGTTGGCGATCCAGAATTAGTTTGGATTGATGGACAAGTATCAAATATTAATGGAGAGGAAGCTGAGATTCAAACGAGCAACGAAAAGATGGTATAATACAGTCTTTTTTTCTGAGTTATGTTACTTCAAATATTCCTATGATATGTATATTTGTAAAAAATAATGTAATTTTGGCTCAGGTTGTTGCTAAAGTATCAAAGCTGTATCCAAAGGACATGGAAGTTGCTGCGAATGGGATTGAGGACATGACTAAACTATCATATTTGCATGAGCCAGGAGTGCTGCATAATTTGGCAACTAGATTTGAGATGAATGAGATATATGTAAGATGTTACTCTCATTTTGAGTGTTGAATCTATTAATGTTTAGACCCTGGTGAGAGGAAATGATTAATTACTGCAGCTATGGGCCGCTACTATAATACTTTGACATCATGGCAGACTTATTCTGGGAACATTCTAATTGCCATCAATCCATTTCAAAGCCTCTCACATCTCTATGATGCTACCATGATGGACCGCTATAAGGGAGCTCCAGTTGGAGAACTCGGCCCTCATGTCTTTGCCATAGCTGATTCTGCTTACAGGTGAGCCTTTTAATTGGGGCCTAGTATATATTAGTGTCCTTTAAAGGTTATGTGGCTAGCTATATTATATATACTCTAATTGCATCTATAATTTGATTAGGGAAATGATTAACGAGAGGAAAAGCAACTCTATTCTGGTTAGCGGTGAAAGTGGGGCTGGAAAGACTGAAACAACCAAAATGCTCATGCGCTACCTTGCCTTCCTGGGTGGCCATACCGCGGCTGAAGGAAGGACTGTGGAACAACAAGTTTTAGAAGTAAGCTGCACATATATCCAGCTCTAGTTTCATGGGGGGTTTAACATTGTTTTGCATGCAATATAAATTTTGAGTCAATAGTCAAGTTTATATTGCCATGAGGCATTGTGTTAGCTTGGACCAATCTAAAGCCTTTCTTTCTTATTGGCATGGATATGGTGCAGTCAAATCCAGTTCTTGAAGCATTTGGCAATGCTAAAACTAGTAGAAATAACAATTCCAGGTGAGAAATGTATAAATGCTTATAATGTTAACAAAATCATAGTCTATATGTACTGATTTTCTGTATTCGTTGCTGCAGCCGTTTTGGGAAATTTGTAGAAATCCAGTTCAACAAGCAAGGTAAAATATCCGGGGCAGCCATTAGAACTTATCTTCTGGAACGATCTCGTGTTTGCCAAATTTCTGATCCCGAGCGTAATTATCATTGTTTTTACTTATTATGTGCAGCTCCTCCTCAGGTAAAATTAGATTTTCTCTTTCTAATTTTCTGCATTTCCATGATTAAGATTCCCCATTATATTTCTTTTACAAGCATCAATAAAGTTGGACATTGTTTTTATGGTTAACCAGGAGAGAGAGAAGTATAAGTTGGGAAATCCAAGATCATTTCATTACCTCAATCAATCTAATTGCTATGAACTAGCCGGTACAAGCGATGCACATCAGTATCTCACCACGAGGAGAGCCATGGATATTGTTGGAATAAGTGAAACAGAACAGGTATTTATTTGCCTTTTGAGTCTTACCACTAGTTGCTGTAAAGGTTATGCACATGGATATTGGTGGAATGAGGATCCATTATGATTTTAATCCTGTTCCAAATGCTCGATTATGATTATAAAAGGTCAATTTTTCATTCCGAAAGGTCGATTTCGAATCCATATGGTTGATTTTTATCTTATCTCGAGAGGTCAATTATGATTTTTCAACCCAAAAGGTCAATTTAGTATCCATATATGGTTGATTTTGATCTTAAAATGTCAAATTTATAGAATTTTATTTGTTACTATTGGATAGGGTTGGGAAGGTAGTACTTGTGTAAAAGTGCAAAGTTATGAGATTTCTGATAAAATTTTTTCAGCATATACAAAATATGTACAGAATCTCATATGGGATCTTGTCAATCAAGGAATAATTTTTCTGTCTCTCTCTCACACACACGTACACAGGAAGCTATTTTCAGAGTGGTGGCTGCAATTCTTCATCTAGGAAATATTGAATTTGCAAAGGGGGAAGATAATGAGTCATCAATTGTCAAAGATGAAGCACCCTTATTCCATCTCCAAATGACAGCAGAGCTTCTCATGTATGATTTTTGTGGTTTTCTATTTAAAATAAACTAATAAAATGTGAAGGTCCTAACTTAATTTATGTTATCCATTAATTTTCAGGTGTGACCCTCGTGCATTGGAAGATGCCCTGTGTAAGCGTATAATGATTACTCCAGAAGAAATTATTAAGAGGAGTCTTGATCCAGTTGGTGCAACAGTTAGCAGGGATGGCTTAGCCAAGACTATCTATTCTCGTTTATTTGACTGGTGATGATAGTCTGCTTTTAGTATTTCTTGGATTTATTAATCTAAATTCTGTATAACTGTGATGCTGAATTACTTATTCCATTTCATCTATTGTGCAGGTTGGTGGATAAAATCAATGTTTCAATCGGGCAAGACCCTAACTCCAGGTGTCTCATCGGGGTCCTTGACATTTATGGTTTTGAGAGCTTCAAAACTAATAGGTGATGATTGATTACGTAAAATTTTGAATCCATGGCCATATATGTTTGCTTGCTATTATGTGCATTCATGTTTACACCCAAACATGCATAAATGAAAAAATACATACATATGCACCCCAAATCTTGGTGTTCAGATGAGAGAATGGCCATATGTAGACGCACATATGTTTGTATGTGTGATTGTGTATCATGTCTGCACCTTTTGTAGGACCTCATGCCACGTAGCAGCATATGATGAAATCCCCTAGATATGACTGAAGTTAAATTCAATTAATATCATGAAATCTTAATTATAGATTATCTAAAACTGAATTTAGAAAAGCAAAAAGCAATTTCGTGTCCTAACTAGACTTTATATGTCAGTTTTGAGCAGTTATGTATTAATTTCACAAATGAGAAGCTGCAGCAACATTTCAACCAGGTATGAGGTTAGTCATACTTGACAACTTTAGTTGTGCCTCATTCTTTTCATTGTACATTAATCTCAGTGTCTATGTCATTCAGCATGTGTTCAAGGTGGAGCAAGAAGAATACACTAAGGAAGAAATTGACTGGAGCTACATAGAATTTGTTGATAATCAACCAGTCCTGGATCTCATTGAAAAGGTTGTTCTTTGACACTATTCTCTTGTGCTGATATCTTTGGTAGGCATAATTCTTCTTTTGGTAAAATATGGGAAACCAAAAGGTAGGAGAATGACTTTCCACATGATACTGCATCGATGTCTTGTTTATTAAGCAGCTAAAATAACAGTAAGTGATCTGCTAAGTCAGTTTTCACACATATCTTTGACTGAAAGCATTTTTGCAGAAACCAGGTGGGATCATTGCTTTACTTGATGAAGCCTGGTATGATGGAACCTCTTCGTTTGTTATTTTACTTATTTGTAACCAACAATAGCTTTGCATGGTAGTTATTTTTCCCAGTCCAACCATAAATTAAATATCCTGCACATGCTCTTCAAGTATTACATCTAGTATCCTTCCACATTCGTCCTAATCAATAGACTCAAATATCCTATATTAAGAGGTTATTGTGAAACTTCAGTAGCACTGTAAGAAAGAAGTACTACTGATCTTTGATCAACTAGTTATGTGCCGAGCAAGCAGACTGGCTTGGTGGTATGTAATTTTCACGGTTTAGAATTCCTGCTGCAGGGTGATCTCTGTGCTATTTCTTTCAAAAGTTCAATTTCACCTCCAAAATTGCTTATTGGATAACATTGTTTGTTTACAGTATGTTTCCAAAGTCAACTCATGAAACATTTGCACAAAAGCTTTATCAGACATTCAAAGATCACAAGCGCTTTATCAAGCCAAAACTGGCTCGATCAGACTTTACCATTGTTCATTATGCAGGAGAGGTGATCTTGGTTCCTGTACTATTCTGTTGGTTTTCTTCTTTATAATAGGAGTTTTCGTTAAATTATTTTTGTTTCTTTTCACTTATTTTCAGGTTCAGTATCAGTCTGATCAGTTTTTAGACAAAAACAAAGATTATGTTGTTCCTGAACATCAAGATTTGTTGAGTTCTTCAAAGTGTTCTTTTGTAGCAGGCCTTTTCCCTCCACTTACTGAGGAGGCTGCCAAATCCTCCAAGTTTTCATCTATTGGTTCTCGATTTAAGGTATCTTTGTTATATCTTCTTAATTATCTCTCTTTGTTTTAATTTCCGTTTTTCAATACTGTTGTGAACTTTACCTAATCAACTGATCTGCTCCATAAAATTAAAATTTTTTTTTTCTCTAACCTTGTTGGTGCAGCTTCAACTACAACAATTAATGGAAATATTAAAATCTACAGAACCCCACTACATTAGATGTATCAAGCCAAATAGTCTCTTGCAGCCGGCAATTTTTGAGAATATTAATGTCATGCAACAACTACGTTCTGGTGTAAGTACAATTGACTGTGTTATACCGTACTATCATTTATTATCTACCAATGCTTGTGCAATCATGTTGATTGATATTTCTGTAGGGTGTTCTGGAAGCAATAAGAATAAAATGTGCTGGATATCCTACTTATAGGAGTTTTTTCGATTTCTTAACAAGATTCAGTGTTCTGGCACCCGAGGTTTTGAAAGGGAAGTAAGTATCACCTTATGCTTCACTTTAATGAGACAAAGGAATGCTTGTATTGTTCCTATTTTCATCTTCAAGTCCTTGGCTGGTTTCGTTGGTCTTCCATGATGTAATATGGTTATTACCATTCTGAAAATTACTGTCTCTATTGTGCAGTTATGATGAGAAGGACGCATGCATACAAATTCTGGACAAGATGGGACTGACAGGTTTTCAGGTAATAATACGAACTTCTCGATGTTTAAGGTTATAATCATGGTAGAAATATTCTAGTTCTCTGAGATAATATTCATTCATGGTACACCACTATTACATGTTTGAAGCATAATTTCTGAACTGCTAGTGCTGTACAGTTAAAATAGCTACATGTGCTTTTTTTTTTTTGGTAGAAAAATAGCAAATGCGTTGTTTACTGGTTTTGTGCAGATAGGGAAATCAAAGGTTTTCCTGAGAGCTGGTCAGATGGCTGAGCTAGATGCATTGAGGTCAAAAATACTTGGCAAGTCAGCTTCGATTATTCAATTTAAGATTAAGAGTTGTATTGTTCGTAAGAAGTATGTTTCTGCGCGGAAGGCTTCTATTCGTATACAAACATTTTGGAGAGGTAAGTGGATTAATAAAGAGGAAGCCCTTTTTATGGACACAGAGCATCATACTCCTGAAATTTCTCAGCAGTTCATTCTTTGAAGATTTGCTTACCATGTGATCTTATTCAAAAGTATGTCATTTTGTGACTTGTAGGAAAACTGGCTCGCAAGTTGTATAGCCTCATGAGAAAGGAGGCTGCTGCTGTCAAAATCCAGAAGAATCTGCGTAGATGCAAGGCAAGAAAGGACTTCAAAGAAATCAAGTCATCTGCAGTTGTGTTGCAGACATGTGCACGAGGAATGACTTCTCGGGGGTATTTGAGCTCCAGAAAGCAGTACAAGGCAGCAGTAACAATTCAGGTGATTACTTAGCTTCAATCATTGGTTATATTATCTAGGTTTTTATTCTTCACATTCTGGAGAATGACAGAAAGTAAAACAAGCAGGCCTCTTGGCGACGTTATAGCGCTTTCTCAGACTATAAGAGGCTTAAAAATGCGTCAGCTCTTTCACAAAGCCGATGGAGGGGCAGAGCTACCAGTAGGGAGCTTAGGAAACAACAAATGGTAGGTAATTGTAAAATATTGCTGTTAAAGCTGATAATAATTAACATTTATACATTTTCATTTTAAGTAGTTACATACTGCATTACAGGTGAATCATGTTCAAGGCCTTTTAGTCAATTCTTGTTCATATATGCTTTATCATGAGGGCTGTTAATCAGAGTTTCTTGGGTGTCCTCTGAATCATCAAGTGGTAAAGACATATTAGATAAATAAGGAAGAAATGTTTTGGTTCGAAAGCTTTATTTATTTAATCAGTTATATGCAGTAATTCTAGATACAACTTAACAAAGACCATAAATATTATGTGAAGGCTAGCACTGGAGTGTAGTAATGTCAAATATATTTGTTAAGTATAAAACCTATTAAAGAAGTTGATACAAATTAAGCTTTTGGAATCAGTGATGATGGAGACGGCGAGGAAAAAAGCTGTTGTTCTTAAAGGTATTTACTAAAGTGACAACGATTGAAAACCCTGCAATTCCCTCACAGTAATTTTATGGTGAGGCAAGGAGTGATTTAGTAAGAGTAAATGATTTTTGTCAAACCTTTGGCTTGAAAAGTAATGTTTTTTTTTTTTTTTGAGCTGGAAAGCTATTATAGTTTACTACAATACTAGAAGGAGAAGAAGTATATCACATTTAATCTCTTTCTAATAATGTAAAACTGAACCTCAAAGAAAATGTATATGCAGACCGACTTGGAAGAAGAAAAGAGAGAAGAGGATGCAGAGTCCAAGCATTCCCTGCAATCTAATATGAGTAAAGGTGATGAAACAGATTATTTTGAGTGCCAGGTTGCTCAGATAGAAATTGAAGAAGCATGCCCTTACGTGAAGGAACCCTCAAGTCCTGATGATGACGGAGATGTTGAGATTCTCAAAGCAAAAATAAAGAATTTGAAGGTCTTGAATGTTTCAACATCATATTCATTGTTATATCATCGTCATAATAGTTGTTGCCATTGTCATCATCCATATTTAATAGTTGTTGCCATTGTCATTATCATCATCCAGATATTCCGGCTTAGGAATTACATCTCTTCTGAAACTTTGTTACATTTTCTTTTTGGTGGGGTGTTAAACAGGCCAAGTTGAAATCAGAAAAACAAAGAGCTGACGAGTGCGAAAAGAAATATGTAGAAGCCCGGGAATTGAGCGAAGAAAGACGTAGGAAGTTAGAAGAAACTGGAACAAGAGTTGATGAACTCCAGGAATCTTTGAACAGGTAGTATTAGTATGAAGTCCTTTAAGAATGAGGTTGTCTTAGGAATTACAGTGGTGCTAACTTGTTTATAAGTTGTCAGGAACCATTTGACTAATACTAGATCTGATTTAGTGTGTCTCAGGCTGATATATTGCATGTCAAACCAAGTTTCAGAGCTGAAAGCGTTGTGTTCACCATCAAAATCAAGTTCTACTCGTGCGCTTTCTGCTAGGAAAAAAGGACTCAGAGCCATCTCCATCAACTCTGAAAATTCATCCAGTGACTCGGATTTCAGTTTTCCAGCTCCAGAACCATCTTCAGCCGAGTTTTCTCCTCTCAGCCCAAATTCCTTCCAGTTGATGGTTCAGGATATTTCGCAAGAAGATATTTCAGGTCAGTTACAGCGATAAAATGTAATTTATACTTTGCTTGCTATCCAAGTAAATATAAAATGTTTTATTGCTTTGTAAATAAAGAGATCCTACTTTTGAAATCCATTCCCTTGCAAGTGATTCTAGATTTAACACTCGTTAATGGAGTAGGCAATTGAACCACTAAAAGTGTGATACAGAAGGGGAGGGCTACCCCCTATTGTGTAGCCCAGAAACTTGCACCAGAAGAAAAAGAGTAAAAATCAGGATCATTCCCTGTGCACTTGAGTTTCTCACAGTGCATATTATATAGGACTTGGATATAAAAACCCATAAGTTTTGTCTATAAAAATTGATATGTTATTCATGAGTACTGCTATTTAGTATAAGTTGTGCAATTTCAAAATCCATTTGATATAGTATTAGTGGATAGGTGGACCCTAATATAATAGGCAGTAGGGCCCCATCCCTTTATATTTTAATAAATAGACAGTAAAATTGCACAACTTATGCTAACAAGCATTGTTCTGTTATTCATGATAAACTAGTTTATGTTTGTTTCTCTTGATGGTTGCATTGTGCAGGATCTGAAAGTGATAAGGAGGGAGCCTTTGATGACTTCTTCTGATGGGAAATTGTTGTAATTGTTCCTTAAATTTTTTATTTTAGATATTAGTTTCATTAAAACTACATGGGTCTTTTGGCATAAAAAATGAGTAGGCACCTAGATTGATTGTAATTTGTGGCTTATATATGCTGCCTGCGTACAGAAGTACTATAGATGGACAAAGAAAATTTCAGAGTGTGTTATATAGATCGGTTAGATAAAGCTTAGTGAAAGGTAAGGTGTAGTGGATTCTCGACTAGTACAGAGTTTACCAATATCATTTTTTTTTTTTGGATAATTAGGCAATGGAGAAAATTGCAAAAACTGTTGAATCATAGTCTTTCTGATCAAAATTGAAATTGAAGTTCAATCTTTTTTATGCTGTTTGACCTACTTTCTTTTCATTTATCATGTTAGTCAAGCATGTATAAAAGTGTAATTTGATCTGAATTAAGCTTCAAAACCATTCAGAGATTAAATAAAAGAAGAGACGAGATTAATGCGCACTTGTACTGCTTGTCCAACATGTATGCTGTGTTTCAGCATCTGAGCTTCATTTGAAATATAAAACCAATTTACAGCTAAAAATTTTACATTTGCAAGCGTTGCAGGGTGGTCCTTTCTCTTGCTTAAATACGAGTCATCATGATGAACTGGGAGAACAAGTCAATGCGGTTTTACTTATTGTTACTTCATTTTAAGGTTGCGTTACCACAAATGTGCGCCTTGTTACATAAAATTTATACATTGTCATCCTAAAAAATTATGTTATATGAAATTTTGACCAAATTACCCCCATTTTATTATTATGTTACATGATATTTATTTTTTATTATCCTATTTTATAGCTACTTTATTTAAAAGTTGATGCCCTATCTTATGGTCACGTCATTTAAAATTTAATTTTTTTATTTACCCATTATATATAGTTGTAGTACATAAAATTTATACGTTGTTGCCCAATTTACACATAATGTTATGAGTAGTGTCACTCAATTTTTATAACCTTCATTGTGTACGCTGTTAAATAGAATAGATCAACGCATCTTCTAATTAGCAAGATCGTGTGGATGCCTTTCATATCGGATCTAACTTATTCTGCCTACGTTCGCTTGCTCTCAGCATTGGGCCGGTACAGCCCAAGTACTCTTCCTTTTAATCTTCCATTTTCCACTTGGTGATTATTTCCCTTAATATATAATTAATATAGCCTATCCACAAACATACTTCAAATTATTCCAAAATTTTTCTTTTCTACCAAAAAAAAAAAAAAAACTTCAAATTATTCCTTTAACATATACATATATACTACTAAATATAATAATTATTTGTTTTTTTTTCTTTGTTTTTTTATTAATTATTTTATGATATAAATTAAGACCTGCAGTACTGCGAAGTGTAAATAGCTACCATACATACATGTGTATTTTTTAATAAATGAGTACTCAAAATAGTTAATTGAATAGGATAAAAAATAATTATTGGGGTGGTTGGGGAAAGTCAAGCCTCTGAACCCCATCTTGAAAACCACTCCAAGTCAAGTATTACATATATAATTAGAATATATACGAGTAGGTCCTAATTAGAAGTAGGTCGTCAGTCATTGCTACTCTGTTTTGACATTTTATAGATGATAAACATATATGTGGGGACCTCCTTCCTTCCTTCTTCTTTTTATTTTTCCATTTTAGTTTGGGGATATTCCATCTTTAGATTTGACAAAATCCATTCAGTTCATGATTGTTCTAAAAACCAGCTTTAAACTAAATTGAATAGTAGTTAGGAAACCCAATATACAATCTAGTCTAGGGTTTGCCTAATCGATTAATAAATATTATTAATTAAACACTAAGCAGTCGGATGGGCTTGCCGTCTGCTGACTTTGGGTTCAAAATTTTTTAATTTTGTGACTTTTCAATCATGAAGCTGCTTCTTTCCTTTACCCCATGCTATCAGATAGCAAATGCATGCGCTCCATCAATTTTGTTAATTTTTTATTTTAATTAATTATGTTAAAGAAAAAAAAAACCACCTGATAATTAATTGTTTACCACATCAATTTTAACTTCTAATTTGTAATTAATAACTAATAAATTACCCAAGAAACGACAAGAGAAATCCTAGCTAGCTAGATAGTCAGGGATGAAGCCTACTTGCTTCAACAAAGCAAACAAAGAGTTTAATTCGTAGGAATATTTATGCACATGGACAAGATAATGAATGGTGATCAAAACAACAAAAGAAAGAGTGATTTGGTATAGAGTACTGTAGTTGCAGTAGCACTCACGTTGTTGTCGTCCATGTCTATGTAACCCTAGTTACCTCGTTCCTCTTATAAGTTTCTTGCAGACTCGGTCATTAATAAACTTATTCTGATTATATCTAATTAAACACCCTTTTCTGAATTCATGTAGAAAGTTATGAAAACCAGCAAATATTAAACCCTAATTAAAGACAAAAATTGAATGATAGGGTCATAAGGAAACATATTTGATTGATAATGATGAAATGGGGTTGTGTCTCTAGCTAATTCTTTTAAACCACTATGTTCCTTTTTGTCGCCCACATCGAGTCAATAATACTATTCTTTATTATTATATCTTTTTACGAAGAAAAATATTTTGTTTCTATTTATTTGTTCATTCTCAATGTAGTTAGATTTTATAACATTGCAAAAGCGTGGAACGAATAGGATGTTTTTGTCTTGGTATATTTTGGGCGAAGAATACATGTTTTAGGAGTGGTGAGAAATGTTCTCCATTGATGGATGTGTGTGTGTGTAGTATATAAGAATTTAATTAGATGAACATGATGATGATGATCACATATATATATATATATATATATATATATATATTATGCTTAATTGTTAATAAATATATGAACTCTATCAGATAATTAATTCTCCAGCTTTAAGATGATAAGTTAACTTTTATTATTAATTTGTTAATTTGGAAATTAAAGCACAAGATTAAACTATATAATTTTGGATGATGGATGTTGATTGTAATGACATAAAGATGATGTGTTAGTCACCTGTTATTGTGCAAGGGGGTTAATACGTACTCACGGACAAGCATAAGCTACAAAAAACTGCACAGTTTCTTTGTTCATTATGCGTCACGCAGGAAGGTTCCTGCACCTTTCCTCACCATTTCCATGATCAGCAATCGTTATACGCATCATACCATATATATTTGGTTTATGATTATATATATATATAACATGTGTGTGTGCATGGGACACTATTCTTGTTTTCATCTTTCTAATTATCTTTTGTACTGCTTACCCGTCTCAGTAGCTCATTCAAGGCCATGCCATGTAAAATCGCCTAATTATTTAAAACCAACATGTATAGTTTTGAAAATTTAATCACATGATTATATACAGAGCTGCTCTTTAAGTAGAGATAGAATTCATCAATTCATACGAGATTTAATAAAAATAATAAATATTATATATTTATTTAGTTTTATTCATACTTGATAATGTTAAATGGTTGTAACTCAGCATATAAGCTACATAGTCCATAAAATTATTTCTGTTTATATATATATATATATATATATAAAAGTTCACAAACAATAGATATGAATTATACTATAATATTGATTGATTTATTCTTTTTAATGGAATTAACTTCTTAATTAATATTGAAATGGTCATGGTTTATTGCTTTATATATATGACTAATTAACTTTTTTTCAATGAAACATTTTATTAATCTAGTGTGAACGTAGGAATTATACATATATTTTTAGCATACTCTAGACTAGTGTAACTTTCATTGACCCATGATTACAACTCTTTCATTCATACTATATATATATATACATATATATATATATATATATATATATATATATACAATTTATGACACCGCGATTAGGGACGGCCAAACCGGAGAAGAATTGAACCTAATTAATGTGAACGAAATACATAATAAATACGTATTAATAATATATCATATTTAGGCATATAATATATATTTTGTGAATTTAGAAGAAAAAAAAAGAAAGAAGACTATATATATATATATATATATATATATTTAGAGAGAAATGACACAGCTAAGACCACGCTAAGAAAAGCTAAAGTAAGGCAACAAGAGAGCAGAAACTGGGAGACAAAAGAGGGTAAGAAAATAGATTAAAAAAAAGAAAAGAATGTGTCAGCTACTTACAGATAGATCCACCCAAAGTAGCCGGCTATGAGCTAAGAATAGCTCTCTCACAAAACCTCTTCTAAAACATCATCTTCTTCACAAACAAACACCTTTCTTCTTAACACACAAAACCACAACAATGCCTATCTCTTTTATTTGTCACTTCTCTCCACTCCTCATCCACTCTCTATATATTAATTTTACTTCTTCTTACTAGTCCTTAGCTAATAATATTACATAGATTAATTTTATTCCACAAAAACTTCAAAGCTCTTATATATATATAGCTTTAATTTACTCATCATCATCGTATTGCTCAAAGCCCTTTTAACATGGAAACCAGCCCCTATGAAGATTCGAAAAGCTTGAGCGAAGAAAGTGATAGATCAGATCAAAACGATGAGACGAATCATGACACGGCTGGCTCTGGCCGATCCTACGAGTGTGTGTTTTGCAAGCGAGGATTCACCACAGCACAAGCCTTGGGAGGACATATGAATATCCATCGTAAAGATAGAGCCAAGAGCAGTAGACCTTGCAGCACAGCTGATCCAATGGTTTCAACCCAAATAGCAGATTCATCGTACCGTGCAATTCAAGGCTACACGCCTCATAACTCTACTGCTCCTCATCAACATCATCATGAGGTACAATATGTAAATTATCAAACGTATAATAATAATATTCCCCCATCATCCACTTGGGGTATGAGATTCCCACCATTCGACTACTTCTGTAGTCCGCGAAATTCACCTCTTGTGGATCTGTCAAGTGAGTATTGGAGAGGGGGTTTGAACTTGGGAATTGGGACATCAAATCACAGAGAAGATGATCATAATAAAGAGAAAACAAATGGTGGCAGGGTTGATGTGGAATTAGATTTGGAGCTTCGACTTGGTCATGATCCGTAGTAGTTTATTATGTAAGATCAGCTACATATCTTATGAATTCTATATGTGTAAAGTAATATCTCTAACTGTTGTACAGTTTAGAAATATTCTTTACTTTATGGAAATTAAAAGGGGGCCGGCAGAGAGAAGTTATAATTTACTCATGCCTCTCTGTGTATTAATTAGTACGTATTTTGTAGTTCATTTCCACCACCTAAGATTGGAAGGAATAATTTAAATACAAGTAATGGTTTTTCAAGTAATATATATATATATATATATATATATATATATATATATTAAGGTAAGTACCTAGGTACCTTGTTTCCTCCAATGTCGATCTGATAATGAATGCCAAATATTTTCTAAGTTTTTCTAGGGTTTCCAAGCAGCGAGATATTTATTTTTGTGTATGCTGCCATGTATTTGATTTTCATATATATGTTTGCTTCTGTAGCACAAATTATGGTTGCGCCAAAAACCAATTAAATCTTAGCTTTGCTTGCCTAAACCATCTTCCTTTGCGATGGGGTTTATAAAAAGTAAATTATATCTTGCCATGATGTTCCCAATAATTAGAATGTCATATTTAATTTCACTAATCGAAAAACAGATATCATCAGTGCTATCTTGCTTATAATTTGCTCTCTCTCTCTCTCTCTCTCTCTCCCCCTCTTTTACTGCTAATTGCATTAACAATTGCCTTATATATATATATATATATATATATATATATGTATATATATATATTCTCTACTACTCAATTTCTTAATAATTAAGATATGGGGGGAGATGCTGATGAAAAGAAACTAAACCTTACAAGAAAAGCTTAACTAGTCCATTGTTCCTCATCATGTGTGACCTAGAAACCATGCATATCATGCAAGTTTGACCATATAAATACTTGTCCACGAAGCTGCTTTTTTATTATAACTTCAGCTCTTAGCTGTCTCAAGGATTCTATATATATTTACTCATTGCATGTCCTTAATTTGTTTAAGTTCATATAAAATATATATATGTCTTATGTTCAAATTATAACCTGTTTCACCAAGTCAGGTGAACTTGACAACGAAGAATATTTATTAGGCATGCATGCGTACGCACGCACACAACACAGAGCTAGGTAGGAGTTGTATAAAACTTGGTCAATCAGCAATTTATGTATAATATGGCAAGGTTGCTAATATTATAACTTCATTTCTGAGTAATCTATCGACATATAGTGACTAGTCGAATTGAGTTGTGTAGTTTAGTAGTATTTTCTCACTGAGATTTTAGTTGGCGCATTCTATGCAAAGAAAGTTTTATTTATTTATTATTTTTAATTTAACATGAGATCGAAAAGTTAGTATATCACGGTACATTGATTTCTATAAATGATTAATTTTGTGTTGTACATTACTTGTTAATTAAACAAATATACACGGCAACATATATATTTATACAGCGCATGCATATGCATATATATAGAATCATGGTGCTGGATATATGCAGGATATTTAAGACCAGCGCTGCCAACTATCAATGCATGCTACATAACTATGCCTTGAATGAAATAACTATATATAATTGCAGCACTTATATGTGGCGTATACATTTATAATGTTGAGTATTACAGTACGTGAGATTTGTCCAAAATTGGATGTTTAAACGAGCTTCAAACACTAACACTACACTCTCCATTTGATGATATCAGATCAATGAGCTGCAAACTCTGATATGGATTGATATATTGGAGTATTAGTATGTACTTTTCTGTATTAATTATAATTACACGCACTATTAATTATATTATAAACATGTGGCTTTGTGTTTTTACATATAGAGCGAACTATACATGTAATCACCAAAGTTAAAGATGGAGAAAAAACCTGGCTTGTAGCTCCTTCTGAAACTGAAGAGTACTACAGATAATTGATGTATTATAGAGTTGTACTTTTTTCAGTCCTTGACTTGGTCTCAACCCAACTCTCAAGTGCTACTGACTTTTGGCCTGCAGTGGAATTCACAATGATGCTCACTGATGACAATCATAAATTACGTTGATTTCGTATTGAGTTCTTTATCCGCGTTCTGAATATTAAATCAACTATTAAAAGTGCAATTTTTTTTTTTAAGTTCGTGTGGTAGGCACTACAACCGTCAGAAATAAAAGTATCTATATATAATAATTAATTTAAGCACTTCGTTAAACACGCACCAGTGGTCTAGTGGTAGAATAGTACCCTGCCACGGTACAGACCCGGGTTCGATTCCCGGCTGGTGCAAACGTTTTTTTTGGTCTTTTTTTGGTCTTTTTTTCCCTTTTTTTTCATTCCTTGCATTTCTTTTTCTTTGTTTACTGGAAGAAGGCCAACTCTCCACCCCAACCCAGATCCGGTAAAAGAAAATGCTTAGTTTGAACCCAAACTACAAAAAAACCTGGCTTTAATGAAATAGATATTTTGGCTATTTGGTTCTTTTGGCGAATATAATCCATAATTGTCTATCGCTACCAAATTCAGCTTGTTAAAGCATTTGATGGTCTGTACCGCATAGAAACCTCCTTTTAATTATTTCACACATTCAACTCCCATTAAAAACATTAAAGTATCTTTACAAGACACGCCACAGTATCTTACAAGCAAACATTGGTTCCAATTGAAAATTTAAAGTTTTCCAGTTCAAACATACACCTAGTAGTTCGTAACAATCCAACATGGATTTTATTACCTAGTAAGATAGTATATGACTAGGAAAATGACCACGAATGATGCGACTAGCGTAAACATTCTCCGGCTTGATTTTGTCTCAAAAACCTAGGGGCAAATAGAAAACCCAAGAATCTCATCAATAAACAATAACAAAAGAATGTTCCTTTAAACAAATGAAGGAAAGCCATAGCAGTCGAAGGAATGAGTATCATAATGGAAATGTAATATATACCATCTTAAAACGATCCATGGTTCCAGACAGCACTCCCCTAGATGAATCCATATCATTTCCCTGATGCATTCTGTGTTAGATCACAACAATGATAGACACTGTCAACAATACAGATAATAAGATTAACGGCTGTAGTATACTTACCATTCTGTCCAGCATACGATTATGGTTGTCTGCTTCCTCATTTATATCACCTGACAACTGTATAAAAGACTTGCATCAATATTTGCTTGGAGATGTTAAAGCCTCTGAATAGAGAAACTCAGAACATGATAAAATGAATTATTTGTAGGCATTGTCAATCAACCTTCAAATTTTCTCAGAAGATTTTCAAGTGAAGTATTTATCATCATCAAATAAAGGACACAATTAGCAACTTAAAAAATATAGTCATCTAATTCCTCATTTCCAACATTTATGAGTATTATTTCTTTAAAGTACTCATTTTCTGCAGAAGGATACAAAGTTATTCTTTATTTGACAAAAGGGAAAGAACAAGAAGTTGGAAACTTGAAATAACAATATATTTGGACTGATCAACAAAATAAGGCTCCTACTGATTTTGTAACTTTAGTAATCAATTTGCAAACCAGTCAGAAACTATCACAAATGTATTAGAAACTTCAGGTCCCCCAACCTCCCATGGGACAAAAGGAAAACTCACTCTCTTCAGCAGAATGACTCTATCTTGCAATCCTTCAAGTGCCCTTTCATTATCATGTTCATCAATTTCATGAGATGAGTATGAAGAGGATGCCCTGATTCCACCCTCCTCAATGCCATCAAAAAGAGCAGCTCTATTGCTACGGATGTCCCTGCAAGTGGAATCTCATTAAATTGCTAGAATAGCCTGTGCACATAGCATTAAAAACAGAAAGTCTTTCAAATGAAACCAGGTTAAAATCTAAAAACAATAGCACAAGCACTGTAAGGAGTAAAATAAGGGTACATGAACTGTCAGTGTTTGCTTTTTTGCATGTGTGTCTGAGTTTGGTTGTAAGTGAAGGATGAGAATTGCTTAAAAAACAACCAATAAGACATTCAAAAATACCAACATTTATCTTAAAACAATATCAAAAGAACCTATATACATACTTTGAGAAGCAGTGTTGCACAGAATGTGAGCATTTGAGCAGCATCTACTAGAGTTTCAGAATGTAAAGCCCATCAACCTCTTTTCTAATAGCATATAGTTGATGATTCCCTTTCAATGGAGGTATAACAAACTCTCTTATATTATGAACCTTCATCTTATGAACTCGAGTGAATCAAAAGAGCTTTGAATACCACTTAATAGGTTCAAATCTAAGCATCATGTGACCGTGAGCAAAGAAGCTCCTTTTATGCTATTTCCACAACAAAATATAAACAATTGTAACACTTACATATAGTCAGATTACAAGGCATGTAAAAATGTGTCTACATATTAATCTAAAAAATCCTAACAAAATGCATACAGGTGAGTACATGCCCAGAAGAAGAATTATCCTGCAGATTCTTAGTGACGTGGAGATTCAACTTAATAATTGAAGAGGTTGTCTATCTGGGCTAAACATAAATATCCATATAAAATGGCGCGCCCATGCGTACATCTACCTGTTTCGGAATGAGGACATACACATCGTATAGAATAACTGCCCCCAATACATAAGTGACAGTATATACCAATGGAGATTGTATGTACGCATCAACGCCATGCATAACACACATCCATGACCTTAAAAATCGGAATGTGAAGAGGCAAACAACATGATCACTTGCTCAAGGTTAAATTAATACTTGAGTTGGGTCCCAAAAAAACCCCAAAACTGAACTTGACCGATAGACCCCAAGTACTGAAGGTTAGCCCGAGAACAAACAATCAACAGATTATGTTCAATACTAAACAAATAACTAACATATAGCCCAAGGCCAGCCGAAGACCTTTAAGAAGAATCCATTAGCGTCCAAGATTAGACAACTAAACACCTAACTACTTGATAAAACGAATTGAGTTAACTTAAAACAAAACTCTAATTAAATACATGCCAATCAATACCAACATTAAATCAATAGCCAAGGAAAACACGTTTATGCTTTCACCAAACATAATAAAAAAAAAAACCACGTCTCGGGCCATTGATCTAACTCACAGATCTAAATTGGGATTCAGCAAAATTCAAACCGGGCACATATAATGCCAGAATGTTCCAGAAATAAATACCGATTCGGCGAAAACTAAGAACCAAAATATCAAAATTCCAATCCCATACCTTCTAGGATTCATGGCTCAACAGGATCAGAGATTCTACGCTTGTCAAGCTCGTAATCGTAAGCGTTGTGCGATTCTGTAAACAGAAAGCTATCACAGAAAATTAATCGAAGAAGCTCCGAAAAAAAAAAGAAAAAGAAAAAAAAGAAAACAGGTGGCCAGGCAAACCCAGATCAGATCTATTTGGTTTCATAAATTATGAGAAATTTTGGTTTTGGAAATTTCAGGGAATCGGAATGACGACACGTACCCCTTTGGAGGGAAAAAGATGACGATGATTTTTTTTTTTTTTTTTGTTCCCTTCGCACAGTGAAACGACGATATTATAAAAAAACACGAAAGTAATTTTACGCGACTGTGGGTCCCGCTATGTTGATATTAAACGCTTCGCAGTTCGCAATGTGAAAAAGGCTGCGGAGGTTTCCTTTCTGTGGCACCCCACTGACGTCATCCCCGCCGTAGTTTTTTGTTTTACTGCGATCGAACAGTGCAATGCGGACAATCCAATACGTTTTCTTTTTTGGTTTTATTATTTTGTAATTTTACTATTTGTGTTTAGTTTTAATATAAAATTTACTATTACTCAATTAATTACAATATTATGAGTTAATCACTATTTTTATTTTATAATACTATTACAATATTATGAATTATTATTATAGATTTTAATATCGTAATAATTATTTACAAAATAAATAAAAACTGAAATATTGTCTAAATAATAAGGCACCGTATATAAATTAAAAGTGAATTATTTGAAATAAATATAAAAAGTATATTTTTTTGGGCCTATGCTTTTGCGGCCTTGCCCTGTAACCGGCCCTGCTGCTGCATCCGATTCTGCTCAGAGCCGTGAGCAGGCGAAGTCATGGGTTCCATAAACGACACCACCACCAGCTTCGAATCTTCGCCGGATATGGAGAAATTCCTTTGCGACCGGTTGCTCGATCCCGCCCAGCCCATATCAGAGCGCTTCAGAGCCCTTTTCTCTCTCCGCAATCTCAAAGGTCCTGCACCTCGCAACGCCCTCATTCTCGGTTTGTTTATTCTCTCTCTAGTTTTCCGTACTCGGTTTGCTTTTCGCCGTCCGCATTGAATTTTCGTATTTTGTAGTGTACATGTCGTCCGCTGACTGTTTGGTTATGTTATGGCTTTTGCTTTACATATAATGGTATGCAGCATCTTTTAATTTGAAAGGTTTAAGCTTAATTTCAGTTATTCGAATAGCCATCAGTTACTGAATAGCTGCCGTGACAGTGTCTCTCAAATTCTTGTTTAACTTATAATTCGCAAAACGTAATTTGTGTAGTGGCTATTGTGATTTGATTTCTGTAAGAATCCACCATGGTAGTAGTGGTATTATGGAATTTTGATATTTGCGGAATTGGAGACATTTATCCTTGATTGTTTATATAGGCGGACAAACTCGTATGTGGTCTGTGCTTTCTCAATTTTATTTAGCATCAGCTTGTTTTTGTATGAAAAACTTGATGTTTATGAATCTACTGGAGTTGGTTTATAGTTGACACGCCGTATATTTTATTTTATTGAAAGATTTTTTTTGGTGAGCCATCATTTTGATTCTCAATCTTTTGTCTGTTGATCCTCTGCATGTGATTTCCCCTTGCAGCAACAAGGGATTCTTCAAACTTGTTGGCACATGAGGCTGCATTTGCTTTGGGTCAAATGCAAGATGTGGATGCAATCCCTGCTTTGGTATCAGTTCTTAATGATCTCTCTCTGCATCCCATTGTCCGTCATGAGGTGAGTTTTATATGACCTTTCTTATATTGTGCTCCCTGTTAGGCTATTAGTTTCATCTCTGACTATGGATGATTGTGTTCATTGTGTAGGCTGCAGAAGCTCTTGGTGCAATTGGTATAGAGAGTAATGTTCCTCTGTTAAGGAATAGTTTGGTCTCCGATCCAGCTCAGGAGGTTCGAGAAACATGTGAATTGGCTCTTGAACGAATTGTGCAGTTAAAGGATGCTGGTGCTGGATCATCAATGGGAGAGAAGTCGCCTTTTTTGTCGGTTGACCCAGCTGCACCAACTACTTTATGTTCTTCAGTGCAGCAACTAAGGTTTGTTGGGTTATTACATTTGCTTGGTCCCTCTACTACTATTAAATTTGTTATGTTTTTGATTTATGTCAATCAATTTCAAGGGAAGTTCTTTTGGATGAAGAAAAAGGAATGTATGAACGGTATGCAGCTCTGTTTGCACTTCGAAATAATGGTGGAAAAGAAGCTGTTGCCGCTATAGTCGATTCCCTGGGTTCAAAAAGTGCTCTTCTGAAGCATGAGGTTTGTTAAACTTTCTCCATTCCAACTTTAGTTCAAGTTTACACTTTCGTGGTGTTTATTGTCAAGTTTATCATTTGAGATAAACTGGTATAGTGGATGCATAAGAAGGCTATGATTTCAATTGTTATCTCTTGATCTATTTATTAACTGCTAATTGAATTTGTGAAGGTGTTCAAGTTTATCATTCTAAGTTATTTCCTTACCATTTCAAAAAAAAAAAAAAAAATCATTTCTATTGCTGCATCGTTAAATCATTGAGATTGTCTGTAAGGTTTGCTATTTGGTTATAATCATGATAGTTTTTAACATTTTCAATCTCAAAAGGCGTTCATATCTTCTATGACATGGATTTGTGTTCAGGAAGTGGTTGTTTTTCTTCCTTCAATGTTATTTGTTGTGATTTTTAGGTTGCTTATGTGTTGGGCCAGCTGCAAAACAAAATTGCTTCAGCTGCTCTATCCAATATCCTTAAGAATGACAATGAGCACCCGATGGTTAGACATGAAGCCGCTGAAGCTCTTGGTTCCATTGCAGGTATATGTTACCATATAATGTGATTTTTTTTTTTTTTTCAAATTTTCTGAAATATGGTTGGCCATATTTTTGGATGCATGGAATATAAAATCTATACTTTTTCTCCCTCCCTCTCCCCAATAATATGATTTCTTTATAATCTGAAACTTGCTTGTGGTCGTGCATTACTTTAGGGTAGCCCAGATGCTAACTTCTCTTCTCACCTATTTACTGCTCCTAATGTAATCTAGACTTATAGCTCTCGATTTTTCTACTATTTAGTAGCAGCAGGCATTGCTACTTTTTGTGGTTGCAGCGGTTCAGTATTTATCTAGCATTTGAATCTCAACTATTTCCGTTTTGAGTTGTTTAATTAACTTATTGCATTTGGTGCACTTTTAGATGACAAAAGTATATCACTTCTTGAAGAATTTGCCATGGATTCTGAGCCAATTGTGTCACAGAGTTGTGAAGTTGCTCTAAGCATGCTTGAATTTGAAAGATCAGGGAAAGCATTTGAGGTAAGTATCTCATAGTTTGAGATATAAATCAATGTGCTCTAGATCCTGTGCTTTTTTTTTGGTGAATATCCTATGCTAAGATGACCGAGGCCTATATTTTGTGCAGTACCTCTTTATGCAAGCTCCAGTAGTGCAGCAGTGAGTTTCTTTTTTCGCCTCATCGGGGGAATGTACTTCAATGGGGAAAGTTAATTATTCTTCTGTAAACAAGAAGAGTTTTGTCTCTCTGAGATTGACATTATTCCGTAGTGGAATATGTGTTTCCTAATACCAGGCGTTCATGGTGAAAATAGACCATACAATTATTTGTATTAACAAATTTAGATAACGAATTAATTATTAATTATTATATTTTAACAATTATAGTTTCTCATGTTGACCTTTTGTAATATCCATATATATGTATGTATGCATATATATGCTACTTTGATATTGTATTAATTTTTCTAGGAAGTAGCTTTTTCATAGTTTTCTTTGCTTGTTGATCCAAAATATGTTGTGTTACAATGGTGATATCATCATGTATAATGAATAACTTACGAAATATCTAATAGTAGTTTCAAATTCAGCCCATAAAAACTAAATACTCAAATTCATCAATTAATTTTAAAATTATGCTAATCAGATTTTTTTTTTTTTTACTATTATTTATATCATAAATTAGAACCGTATATAAAGCATGGATAAAATACAAAATAAATAATAACCCACATCATAGATTTACGAAATATTATGGATTTTAATTGATATTTTGAATTGGATAATTGCAAGAAGGTAAAGTAAAAAGTAGACAAGACATTCACAATCAACGGTGCTTATGACATCTGGAGCTCTGGGTGTCAGTAATTACTAAACTAGACCCAGAAAAATAAAAAATAAAATAACAGAAGCGTAGAAGAGAAGCTCCAAAGATTTGACAAAGGAAACCCACATCCCTCTACCTCATCTGCGTTTCACTTTTATACGTTGTAGTTACCTATATATACTCTTCAGAAACAGTGTGAGTGAGTGACAAAGAGTTGGGCGAAGAATGGCGAGTCTTCAGGACCAAAAGCCATGGAAGGTGGAGTATGCCAAGTCTTCGAGATCGTCATGCAAAACCTGCAAGATACCCATTGACAAAGAGAAGCTCCGCCTTGGCAAGATGGTCCAGGCCACCCAATTTGATGGCTTCATGCCCGTACACTTCTTCGCTACCTTCACTGAAACCCTTTATTTGTGTTTTATCATTGTTTTTCAACTTAAAAATCCCACATTTTCTTTTTGGGTACTCGCTATCTCGGAACCAGTCACCAGTGCAATAATTTTTCCTTCTTTTTTTTTCCCTCCCTTTTCTGGGTTTATAGTGAAATTATAAAATGAGATAAATTTTGAGTCTCTGTTAATGTTGCTGTTCTCTCAACTGGGTTACCAATGAATACACAAAAATTTGACTGTACATTTGTTTTCGTTCTGAATCAGATGTGGAACCATGCTGAATGCATATTGAAGAAGGCAAAGCAGATTAAATCGTATGTGTTTTCTTGAAATGGTTGTTTCCGACCTTTTATGTAGTGGTAAAGAGTACTAGCAATTGACTGCTATGCCTATGTTTGTTTTGCTTTTTAGAACTGGTGATGTTGAAGGCTTAGAGCTTATTCGATGGGAAGATCAGCAGAAGATTAGAAAATACGTGGAGGGGGCTCAACAAGCAGAAACAAATGCTGTCTCTAGCATGGAGTGTGGTGTTGAAGTTTCACAAACTTCTCGCGCCACTTGCAGGCTTTGCAGCCAGAAAATCTTGAAGGGAGAGGTTGCTGCTTATGCTTCTCTAACTATTTCCATATTCTAAAAGGGTGTTTTTTTTCCCTCTAGCGATGCTTGTAGATGATTATTTTGTGGTTAAATGCTCTGTTGTTGCTATTAATGCATAGAATGCTAGTTTTATACTCTGTAATAATTGCTTATATTTGTTGTTAGGTTCGAATTTCTACCAAGCCTGAGGGTCAAGGAGCTAGGAGCTTGGCATGGCATCATGCTAACTGTTACTTGGAGTCTTCTCCATCTATCCAACTTGAGAAGCTGACAGGATGGAAGACCCTCGCACCTTCTGATCAGGCAACTGTCCATGCCCTAGTTAAGAAGGCTCCTTCTACTACGAAAAGTGGTATGAAATTTAATTTTATTTAATACGAGGTTATTCATGATTTGAAGTGAAAACTATATAGTCTTTCTTATATAGCTTCCCTTTCAGGAAGTAAAGTCAAGGAACAAGATGATAATGAACTGAAGCAGTCTACTTCCAAAGCTGGAGCAAAACGTAAAAAGGATGTTGGTGGTGATCAGAAGTCCAAAGTTGCAAAGGCTGATGGAGATGTGTCAAAAAGCAGGGGTGCAAGGAATAATAATGGTGCAGAGGAATCATCTGATTTGGAGAGTAAACTCGAGGCTCAGACTAAAGCACTGTGGGCCCTGAAAGATGAACTTAAGAAAAATGTAACAACAGCCGAGTTGCGTCAAATCCTTGAAGCCAACGGTCAAGATTCAACTGGATCAGAGCTTGATTTGCGGGATCGCTGGTAATTTATCTTATGCTCATCTATTTGCATATCTTTCTTCTTCTTCTTCTCCTCATTTCTACAAGCTGTCTTCAATCTGGCTTTAATAATGGATGCTTCTGCACATTTTACTTTATTCTTATGTGATAAAATGGCATTAGTAATCTTGTCAAACAGCTAGTGTTTAAATGGTTGGTTTGCCACAAACCTCTAATATGCTTCCCTGAAAACTAATTAGCACTGGACTATTGCTCTCCCATGCTTAACTCAACGCATGTAAAAACTAGAAATGCTGCTTTTTATTGATTTCTATATAAACATGCTGAATTTTGATGTTTAAATTTTTTGTAGGTGATAATTATCTTTAATGTAATCATTTAGATACCTAACTTTAATACCTTTGTGTGGAATTTGATACAATTTTCATTGTTGTAATTCTTGTTTAGTGCTGATGGAATGATGTTTGGGGCACTTGGTAGCTGCCCACTTTGTTCTGGAGATCTTCGTTATTCTGGAGGCATGTATCGGTGCCATGGTTACCTTTCGGCATGGAGCAAATGTTCTTACTCCACTCGTGAACCAGAACGCCTTGGAGGGAAGTGGAAAGTCCCAGAAGATACAACTAATCAATATCTTATCAAGGTATTAGAATAGGACTCACGCACATATAATATGCTGTGTTGGTTTTGACTTAAGTTTGTTCAATTGCTTGCAGTGGTTTAAGTCGCAAAAGGTTGGAAAACCTGTACGGATACTTCCAGCACCGACATCCAGCATTCCTTCTGGAAGTGGCCAATCTCAGTTTTCTGAGAGTGAAAGCTTGTCAGATTTGAGAGTTACTTTTTCTGGATTACCCAAGGATACCATGGCAGGATCACTTTTCCTTCTTTCTCATATATCTATAGTTTCTTTTGTGATGTTGAGGAATTACATTACCAATTGAAGTTTTAGAATCTTTCTCGAAGTTCTGTATTCTCTTAGTTCTTATTGAGGGTGATTTTGCAGGAAGAATGGAAGAGAAAAATTGAGGGTGCAGGTGGAGTTTTTCATGCCAAGATCAAGAAAGGTATGTGCCAATGGACTCAATTTTGATTCTTATTCTCTTCACTTCTCCAGAGGTGTGGCTGTATTTCTATCAGCTTATGATGCATGGTGTTCATTGTTTTGCTGAACAAATCAAACTGCAGATACAAACTGTGTGATTGTGAGTGGATTACCCAATGATGATGATGCTGAGATGAGGAAGGGAAGGTAAACCTGCTTTGGAATTGCTTGTCTTGAGTATAATTCTTTCTTTCTTTGGTTTCATTTTCCTTAATCTTGAAGTGGTTTTATTGACAGGAGACTGAAGCTTCCAATTGTTAGGGAGGATTATTTGGTTGATTGCTTTAAAAAACAGAAGAAGCTTCCATTCAATCTGTACAAAGTTGAGTCCAAAGGTGAGGCCTCTAGCATGGTCACTGTCAAAGTGAAGGGGCGCAGTGCTGTGCATGAATCTTCTGGTTTGCAGGATACTGGCCACATACTTGAGGATGGGAAAAGCATCTATAATATGACTTTAAACATGTCTGACTTAACAACTGGGCTTAACAGGTGCCTTTTTATTAGATGCTTATTTATTTATTTCTCTCGTCTTTCTTATCATTTCCTATTTCATTTTAACAAAATGAATTTTTTAACTACTTTCTACAACTGTAATGATGACTATTCAAAGTTCAATTTTTATAGTTGCATGCTATTGTAAAATATCTGCTTGAAAATTTGGTTTCAGTATCCGTACCAGACCATTATAGCATGTAACAGGAAAAGTATTATTCTCTAGAGAACTTTTACATTGATTATATCGAAGGTGTTCTGTGATATTTGAGTAATGCTACGGTTACAAAGATGTTTCCTAGCTGTGATGTGGCATTACTTCATTGGTTGACAAATTCATAACCTAATAAATGATCAGTTAACCCTAAATGGAAGCCATATGTAATGCCACATAAGTTGGAAAACTTCTTTGTAGCCGTAGCTTTATTGGTGATATTTTGCTGAAAGGCTTTTATCAATATGTTTTCACCTGGGAATTGTATTTTCTGGTTTGAATTTTCGTCTTTGTCCTCTTGAAGTCTACTTAGTGCCTTTTCACTTTCCATGTAAACTTCTAGCTCTTTTGAATTCTAACTTATGTTTGTCATGTAAAGTTACTATATCCTCCAAATTATCCAAGATGACAAGAGTTCAGATTGCTATGTGTTTCGTAAATGGGGTCGAGTGGGGAATAACAAAATTGGAGGAAACAAACTGGACGAGATGTCAAAATCAGATGCAATCTGTGAATTTAAACGCTTATTCCTTGAGAAGACTGGGAATACTTGGGAGGCATGGGAAAGGAAAGAAAATTTTCAGAAGCAACCAGGCAGATTTTTCCCATTGGATATTGTACTGCCTATTTCTTCTCTCGTATTTTCTCCCAAATTATTCCATGGTTCTCATTTTTTGTTATAATTATTTATTTTCCAATGGTGAAATGTAGGATTATGGGGTAAACAAGCAGGCATCAAAGAAAAATAAGAATGATGATAGCAAACTTGCACCCCCTGTAGCAGAATTAATGAAGATGCTCTTCAATGTGGAATCATACAGGTTATATTCAAATTTTCTTCTTTATTTGGTTATATGTGTGAGAGACTAATTCTTAAATTTTACAGAGCTGCCATGATGGAATTTGAGATTAATATGTCTGAAATGCCACTTGGTAAACTGAGCAAGACCAATATCCAAAAGGGTACATTCCAAAGAATCTTGGATACTTTTTGTGCTTTTTTTTTTTATTAACACTATTGATAATTTTTCCATTTTTCCAGCTTGCAAAATGAAAAAAATTTAGCCATAAATTAATGTCCTTGTTTTTTTCTGTTTTTCCTTCTCTATATTCAGGGTTTGAGGCATTAACCGAAATACAGAATCTTTTAAATAGCAACACTCATGATCCTTCTGCGAAAGAAAGCTTGATTATTGATGCCAGCAACCGGTTCTTCACTATGATCCCTTCCATACATCCTCATGTTATTAGAGATGAGGATGTTTTTAAGTCAAAGGTATTTGCCTATGTAGTGCTACTCATATTTGTGGATGCATCTTTTGGTAATGCTTCAACCCTCCTAATATTGATACTGCAGTTTGGGATTAAAATTTAGGAAGTTTGTAAGTTCCCAAGATGTTTCTATGCACAAACAAAATCATTAATAATATCTCAATCGATGAACTTTAGTTATTATCTTTTCTCAACCTATGTTAAAGGCAGGAAATTGGAGTTTGAAGTACTTAATAACCATCAAGAGTAACTGATCTTTTCAAGTATATCATATGCCTCATTCATTTTTAAACAAAAGATAATGTGATCCACCTTTTAATAACTGCTCTGGCAGGTGAAAATGTTAGAAGCTCTCCAGGACATTGAAATTGCTTCAAGATTGGTTGGTTTTGATTGTGATTCTGATGACTCCCTTGATGATAAGTACAAGAAACTCCACTGTGAGATTAATCCACTTCTGCATGATAGTGAAGATTATCGGTTGATTGAGAAATATCTCCTTACTACTCATGCCCCTACACACACGGTGGGTTCCTCAATAACCTTGCTCAGGACCAGTAACTATTTACTTATTACTTGAATTATTATTATTGTTTGATATTTAAAAAAAATAAAAAATTGTGCACCTTTGTAATACCTCAGGATTGGACTCTTGAACTTGAAGAAGTTTTTTCACTTGAAAGAGAAGGGGAATATGACAAGTTTGCTCCTTACAGACAAAAACTTGGCAATAGAATGCTTCTTTGGCATGGTAAGTTGCTATGCTAATATAACATTCATGTAAAAGGAATATGAGACCTTGAAAATGGCATTTGGCGTTGATATCAAACAAATTTATACTCCCCCTCAGGTTCTCGGCTGACAAACTTTGTGGGCATACTTAGCCAGGGACTGCGAATTGCTCCCCCTGAAGCTCCAGCGACTGGTTACATGGTTCTCTCTCTGTCTCTGTGTGTGTGTGTTTTCTGTAGCACAGCATGCATTTGTGTGTGTGCATGCTTAGCTTCAAGTGTACTTAGTATCTATCTGTTTTTTCTGTAAGACTAAGTTATATAATTAAATTACAGTTTGGCAAGGGGGTTTACTTTGCTGATCTTGTCAGTAAGAGTGCTCAGTATTGCTTTACTGATAAGAAAAATCCGGTGGGCTTCATGCTTCTCAGTGAAGTTGCTCTTGGGGAGGTCTATGAGCTGAAGAAGGCCAAGGTGAGTTCAAACTCTAGCTTTGTTTGTAAATGTAACTGTGTTATGCTTCTTTACTCAATTTCATGTCATGCATTCACTTGTTAAAACTTGTGGGTATGGCATATGTATGTTACGTAGGAAAAAACAATAATGAGCGTGTTTGTTAATTAAACCTGCTATGGTTCAGTATATGGATAAACCTCCTGAAGGAAAGCACTCCACAAAAGGACTAGGCAAGAAGATACCAAAGGAGTCGGAATATGTGAAATGGAAGGATGATGTTGTTGTTCCTTGTGGGAAACCAGTGCCATCAAATGTCAGGGCCTCTGAACTGATGTATAATGAGTACATCGTCTATAATACAACTCAAGTAAGTTCTCAAACTTTGTTTTGCTTGTCTTAGTCGTTGTGTTGCAATCTATGCAGAAAACTAGAGCTTATAAATTAGTTTTTGGTTGTATAGGAGTAAATCTGATTGTTATTGTTGAACAGGTTAAGATGCAGTTCATGTTGAAGGTGAGGTTTCATCACAAGAGATAAAGGAGAAAGCAAAATGGATATTCACCAATCCGGTCATGATATATGTAGTGGTAGTGAAATCTTGAATTTCACATGGTTTTGTATCTTTTGGATTTCATTTCACGGATGTTGATGAGATCACATTTTGGGGTTTGCTGGAGATCTTTGAATTCCACTTTGCCTATGTAAATGTTGTTTTGTAGTTAATGAAAAACTGTACTTATCTTCGGCTGTTCATCACCGTGCCCCAATCCCTAAAGAATGCATAACTCTATTTTGTGCACGTTTTATTACTGCATCTCTAGGGGAATCATCTTTTGTTATGTATGTGCTGCCCCTTGATACTATGCGCATTCCACAGCAGTATTTAAGCATTCACTTGGGCTTCTCGTGCAAAAAGCTAGCAGTCGCAGACTCGCAAATATTAAAAGCGACGCAAAGACATACTCTGTTATATCTATCATCTGAGCTGACCGTCAATTCTAATCTTGTTTAAAAACCATTGATCTACAAGCTAGCTCAAATCAATTTTGGATCAGAAGTGAGAAAAACAATAGAAAGTAAATAAAAAAGATTTTAGGTGGCTAATAGTTTCAAGGGTACATGGTTCTACGCTTATTTAAAAAACTCAAGTTTTCTTGTTGAGTTCTTAATTATTGCTGAAAATAGAAGAAACCCAAGTGAAAATGTAGTCTGCTGATAGATACAACAATGGAAAACGAAGAGATGTTAGGCTTCATATTTTGAAATTCACGAAATTATACCCGCTTATATACATCAGATAAATGTAAACAAAAAGTAAAGAAAAGAAAAGAAAAGAAAAGAAAAGAAAAGAAAGGAAACTCGTAAAAATGAGTCAGAATATTCAAAAGTGCATAAATTTCAGCAGCGATATATTAATGCAAAGGGAGTTTGTTGGTCTGCAATAGTTGGCATGTGTGGCATGTGCGGCATGTGCTTGGATGATGATATTAGATGGAGTTGCAATGAATGTAGCTGATGTCATAATTGTTAGACGGACTGGAAGAGCCATCTCAGTAGTGAGTAGAAGTGTTATTATTTGCCAGCCATCCATTCATCTTTAACAGCTTTGTTAACGAAGACGTGCATGCAGCGCCACAGCACACTCTGGTAATTAACAAAGTATGACATGGGAATGTGAACTTTTGTTGCAAGAACAGCCATTTTACTTTGTTAAAGATGACGAACCCATACATGCATATTTCGTTTCTCTTTTTGGCTTCTTTTCATTTACTCCACCATATATTTTTATTTATTTCTAGCTCATGGATGTGGCTGGTGTTGCACCACCCTTGCTGCCTCCCTTCTCTACAGCTGTTCCTGAAAATCCTTGTCATCAGGTTTATTTAACTCTGCGTTTTAACTCCACCTAAAAAAACATAGCTAGAGAAAAAATTATAGCAACTATATATGTTAAACAAAATTGCACTTGAAGAAGGGTATGTGGCAAAGTTGGTTAGTCTTGAAGAAGGTTCAGAAAGAAGAATTAAGGTCATTGGTGAAAAGAGTATCAAGGAATTTAAAAATTCTTCCAAGTGTAATAGTTGATGTGCTTTGTGAAAACGATGGCTTTATTAAAAGTTGAACAAGTTTGTTTGCCTACTTTTTAAGTAGTTTCTTTTCTGTCTCATGCGATGAATGGAGCATAACGCACGAGGTTAAACACAACTTTCACTTGTTATATTAAAATTAAAAAGCTACTCTTCCAATTCCATGAGAACAGCACTATCTCCATGACAAATTAATCTCATTTGTGAACCCGGTATTGCTAATTTTTTTTATTCAATCCAAAAAATGAGACAGACCCTTTTTATTGAACAAATGTTTGATCAAAATTTGTCCTCACCACCATACAAATATTTTGGAGTGATACATATATTGGTTGAGCCGTTGAGGTATCTGAATCATTTAGAGTGGTTGTCGGTAGACGTTTACCGGCAGGTGGTGCTAACATAGCGGCACAAAGCGACAAATAGCAGCAGTTCCCAGGTGCGGCGTTCGGCGGAAATTATAACTTACCAAAACCCCAATTTCTAGCTTTTTTTTTTTTTTGGTAAATACCCCAATTTCTAGCTTACCAAATAAATAACTTGTAAAATTAATATTCAAAACTAAGTACAAAAACATATATTATGAAACTAAGTAGCTAATTTTGTATGCGTCTGTGTATATATATATATAGAAGAAAAATAACGTTAAAACTGGTCTAACCCCATAAAAGAAATAGATAGCCCCATTCATATTGCGTAAACCATTAAAAAATGTTCCCTATGAACCCTACACAAGGACCTCCTATGTCCCCCATTCACATTTCTTTATAAGAAACCCCCTCTTCCCTTTATGCTCTCCTTAACCTCAATAGCCCCACTTCCCACACCTAGTCACCACCCCCACCTTACCCCAAAACACAGTCCCCTTTCATATTTGCACCATTTCCTAGTGTGCTCGTGTGCATATTTTATACAAACTCTTTTTTGCTCTCTCTCTTTCTGTGATCTCTAGCGATACCTAATCTCTCTTTGGTACTAAACATGGCATCTGGGACCGGTACGGGCTCTCCTTGCGGGGCTTGCAAGTTTCTCAGGAGGAAGTGTGCCTCCGACTGTATATTCGCTCCTTACTTTTGCTCCGAACAAGGACCTGCACGGTTTGCGGCAATTCACAAAGTGTTTGGAGCGAGTAATGTGTCCAAACTGTTGTTGCATGTCCCAGTTCCTGATCGCTGTGAAGCAGTTGTCACAATTGCCTATGAAGCCCAAGCAAGGATTAGAGACCCCGTCTATGGATGTGTTGCTCACATTTTTGCCTTGCAAGAACAGGTACTAATTTTTGCCTTGAATTATTTTCTCTCCTCCATAGCTATATACATATATATATATATATATATACACAATTTCGACCATGTTTTTTTCAGGAAATTAAGTTGTTATATAGGTCAATTTTCCCCAGCAGCTTTGTCATGGTAATGCTTGAGGCTAAAGATACTAAATAAGCCTAAATGATAGCAATTTTGTTTTCCTCTTTGACTCTGTTCAAGCAGGATAAAATTTTAAAAATTTACATTAGGTGGTGGATTCACCAAAAAAAAAGTTTTTTCTTTTCACCTTACTATTTTGCTTCTACTTTTTTTCTACTTGATAGTACATTGAATATCTTGACCCACGAATGAGTAGTACTAACACAATTAATTAATTAAGTGTATGTACATGTATACAAGGCTACTATATATGTCAAAGTTCAAACTCTCACTCTAATTCTTTTTTCCTCTGAATCATTTCTTGGTTTCAAATATGTATAGGTGGCATGCTTGCAAGCACAATTGATGCAGGCAAAAGCACAACTGGGTCAAAACCTGATAGAATCAAGGAACATGGAAAATCAATCGCCAGGCTATGTCAATGCAGTCAACAACTTCCCAAGCTATCCAAGTTACATGAACCCCATTTCACCTCAAAGCTCACTTGAATCAATGGACCACAACAATGATGGAATGAATCATACGCAGGAATTACAAAGCTGCAGATCAGAGGAATATTTCTCACTTCAACAAGCTTGTTCTAAGAAGAGACCAAATAATAATACTACTGACTTGGGTGAGCTTCAAGCTCTGGCCCTTAGAATGATGAGGAACTAGTTCAATAGCTGCTAGTCCATCATCATATATATGTTCATGCATGATGTTGACGATTATGATGATCATGATGAGCTATATATACATGCCCAGATGAATATTGTATATATTGAGCCTGTGGGGCCAAAGGAAAGTACTTGCTACATGCAGTTTGATAAGTACTCAAAATGTAGGAGTTTCCTTTTTGTTCGACCAAAACTTAACTGTTACTTCTTCGAAATTAATCAATGTTTATTTTCTCTTTCTTTTTAGGCCACTAATTGCAATGGAATTAGCTAATATAATAGTGATTTTTTCTTAGTTACTTTTAATCTTCTTAATTAGTTTAATCTGCTCAGTTACAAAAGAGTTCCACGGTGGTTAACTAGTTGAAGAAGATAATGTAGTTTTTTACTGTGAAGGACAATAATAGAGACGTTAGTTCCATTGACAATATGCAATAGAAAACCTTGGAAGTTGGGTCATCTCCAACTTGTTTACGTTCCTTACATATCAACTTTAATATACAAATACAAGTTTGAACCCTATGGTGTCCTTTTTCCAATATTATTAATATCATAAAGATTAATGTAAGAGAGAAGAGTATATATATATATATATATATATATATATATGTATATGTTAATCAAAAGATCGTCTCTCAGTTGAATACTGAGCTAATCAGAATCCCAAGACTACTATAATTTAATCTTTTCCTTGTTCTTAACCAAGATGAGTGGTCCCAACTGTCCTTATCATGACTTAATTAAATAAAATTATACACTTAATTGCTTTTAGCATGATGTTATTATATAAGAAAACTAATAATTGTCACCGCTAGTGTTATTTTGTGCTGACGGAAATAAATTTAATTAGTTTATAAAATTAATTTTCTCATATTGGATTTTTTAAAATAAAAAATTAATTAATAATCAATCATCAATTATAATGTAAGCAAATTAAATTACCATGGTCTTTACTCTTAACTACTATAACAACACAGTTGGTATATTTTTTTATCAGAGATTAGCATGACGTTAATTTAGCTTCTTTTAAAAGAATTTCTTAAATTATTAATCAAAACAAAAGGGAAAATTAACACGGAGGGAGAACTTAAAGAAGTGTATATATATATATATATATATTTATTTATTTATTTATTTATTTATTTATATACCCTTAATTAAGCCAAAGGTCAATAGTAGCGTGTCGTCTCGTAGGGATACATCCCCAAAGGTTGAAATGATGAGTTTGGTTTGAAAAAGAAGAAGTCTCAAAAAATGGGAAATAGGGATCAGAGAGAGTGAATGGTAATTGGAATCATTCTTGTTAAAGGCAAACACACCCTTAGAGATGAGTTAGCAAGGAAAAAAAAAAAAAAAGGACCCCACCTGCTTGGGGCTTATGTCCTAATAAGTAGGTTCACCTAACATTACTAGTCTAAGTATTTAGATTTAATATCATTAGCTTTGATATCTTGTATTCATATATGTAGACAAAGTGTTTCCTTGATTGAATGCAGAGGGCTAGTTTTATATTTGCAACTTTTATTCTACAATTGTTGCCAAAATTAGCAAATTATTGTTTTTGTTTCTCTAATTCTACAATTCTAAGAGAATTGAGAGAAATTAATAATCTCATTCAAAGTAACCTTATATTTGATTCTTAATTTGTTTTATTTGTTGCTCTTTATTAATAGAATTAAATAAATAAAATTCCCCCTAGCTTCAAGACTACCTCTATCCTTCAAGGCATGTTTTACTATTCTAATTATTATTATCCACATATTAATGCACCCAATTTTTATTTTGCTTGAATACATGCCAAGTGCCCCCTTCAATGTCAAATCAGTTGGGTATTATAGATATATAAAATATATGTAGGAGTCACATTTTTGAAGCTTAAGTATGTTATGAAATCGTTTGCTCAGCAAATTGCAATCGACCAAACTTTTATCTTCAAAATTCGAATAACAGGATTATATAAATTGATCATTGAGTGAACCAATTGACCATTAACTCGTATGGTTAGCAATACTGATGAGGTAACATGGCAAAATCCAAATTAATTAGGAAATAATTTTTCAATACATGGTCAAACAAAATCTGGAAATATTCTTATACAATAGTAAGTAAATCCAGTCACGAGTATATATAGTGACAACTATGCATCTAAAAAAAAAAAAAAAGACAAAACAAAAAAACTAATTAATAAACAAAATATTATACGATAAAAAAATATAGACGAAGGCAGTCATAGTCAAGCCACATTGGATAGTCCAATTCCATGGTCTTCGAGGCCACGAGTGTGCCACATTAAACTTATTATTCTAATTAGACAAGCTTATAGTCAAGCGGCATGTAACCACTTTCATACTTTGTCTCTATGCCTTCTCTTTATAGCATTAAACAATGTCAATTAATTATATGTGTGGAGGAAAACAAACAAAGTAATTAATTAACGTTACGTACATTCCCCATTGGAGTCCATAAATTTATAAAAAAAACAAAAAGAGAGAGAAAAAAAAGGAGGAATTATTCCAGTTAAGAACCATTAATTAAAAGGGGCAATGAGTGATGAACGAGTTGAAGGGTGAAAAAGGTGTCACCAAAAAAAGAAGACAAGAAAGAGTTGAACAGAGTGATTAGGCTTTATAAAATTATTATTAATTAATTTAAAGTGTCCAAAGAAACACAAAAAGTACTCAAGCCTCTTCCTTGCCGCAGTTCTCTTCTTAAAAGGGGATCAATATTGCTCGTCTACAACTTCTGTTTGACAAAAAATTATGCTCTTTAGATAGAAAGAAATGGACAACTAAGAAAAATACAAGGAATTTAATGTAAAGTTAAAAGAGATTAAAATAGACTACTGGGGACTAGGCATATATAAAAGGGAAAAGCATAAGGAGAGAGGAGGAGAAAATGGTTTTCTGGGGTTTTTATGAAAATATTAATTAAACACATTTTTTGACTGTTGAAATATATGTATATATATATACATACATACATGCTCACACGTGCAATCTGAGCCATCCGATTCTGAGGACCAGCAACGAATTAATCTAATTAATGCCACTCTGTTTAATATAATATAAGAATTAATAAATAGGAAAAAGAGAGAGAGAGAGAGAGAATAACATATGTAGGGCTGGAAAAGTTTGGTCAGATATATATGATTTAAGATCATTGAGCTGTGTGCTGTGTTTTCTGTGACCAAATAACATTGATTTTTTTTTTTTTTCGTGAATGACCAAAATAATAATATAGATGGTAATGGCTTTGGAGAGCTTTTGTACACTTCACTAAAGTAAATAATATATATGATTCTGTCTTCTCAATGTTGAGAATGGGTAATCCCCCATCAACTTGTTTCTGTATCCATGAGCATGACAATAAACCCACCACCCCTAGGGTTTCTGATGGTGTTTATATATGCCATTTCTGTCTCTATAACTAGCCAGGGCATTATCATGCATATTAGGTTTTTTTTTTTTTTTTAATTTCAGAAAAAAGGCTAATTAGTTGAGGAGGAGTAGTTTCGGTGAACTCACATTATATTCTTAGTAACAAAAATTACGTAGCATAGATCATGATGTTTAATTTTAATGATTTATAGATTATGTTTAATAATTTAATTGTAGGCCTTAAATAGTTGTTGAAACTGGAAGCAAGACAAGTACAATTAAGTTTGTCGGATATTAGATTACTGGAGTGTTAACTAATTACTTTCCATTTATAATTTTAATTAGATAAGTAATTATGCAGTCTAACAATTGTCCCACATCTACTCTCAACTTATGATTATTATTTTTATAAGACCCTCAATTATTAGAGTGTTGTAATTTTGATAAGCATATAATTAATTATTATTAATTGGATTAGGTAATTCAATGGGCTTTGTGGCTTGATTTGTGATGGATCCATTGGAAACGTGAAACTGGGCCTAATACGATTTTATTATTTTATTGGGTCTTAATCTCGGTAAACTCTCGCAGAAGTGAAAGCACAAGAGACTGAATGCGTTCCGTACAATTAATGATGCACCCAAATAAACAAAAACAATATAAACGTTATTATTATTGTTATTTATTTTTACTTAATTTTTCTCTATTCAACACTGAAACATACAGAACAGTACGAAATTAATAATTATGGACACAACCAACAATAATTATACGAGAACATTTAATTTATAGATAGAGGAGAGGCTGATTGTTCTCATAATGTTTAGGCCTCCATCGGCCTCCTATGCATTGAGAAATATTTTTCATATTTAATTTGACCATAAATTTCAAAACACAGTAATTAGCTCTGAAACGATTTGAATAACAAGGGACAAGTAAATGGTGGATAAGTTATGTTAGGCACTAAATATTTGTAATTAAATGCACATCAGTTTGTTTAATATAATTTTCCTCTTCAATTGGATTCAGTCAGAAGGAAGTATTCTCATCATGAATTGAACAGTATTATAGATCAAAGAGTAATCCGTTCAAATGATCATCAGTAACCAGTTAATATCTGGGATACATGTGAACAGGTACTTCAAGTTAAGAAAACCTACTTAATTTCACCATTAACAATACACACACACATATGTGTGTGTGTGTGTGTGTGTGTTACAAATTGATTAGGCCGCACCTTAGCAAACCATATGCATTGCAAATTATGAATAAAGTGAAAGTTTTGTATTAGTTTAAAATGTAGGAAATCGATCCTTTATTTTCAAATTATGAATAATGTGATCGATAAAGGTTTATATTAGTTTATCGTGTAGGAAATCCTTTTGGGGCCTTTTTTTTAGGGAACTTCATTTGTTTTTTCTTTGGTTCTGTATGATCATCTAATTAACAATCAAAGCACTATGGAAACATGCATATCATTATTAAAGTGTGTCTTGTACCCAAGAATAACATCAGACATTTTGTTTATACATATATCTATATTTGTTTCCTCTTCGTGCTTCAGAAGCAGACATCCATATATATATATATATATACATATATATATATATATATATATATATATATATATATATACATAAACCCACTACACTTTCGAATCCAATTCAAATCATATATAATAATAGCACTGAATGTATTATAGATAGATTATGATCTCAATAACCAAATATAAAACACACAATAAGGCCTTAGACAAACTTGAAGTGAATCTGTGCAACATGGCCAGATAAAGATGCAAATTATAAACAAATGGAGAGTTGAAACTTCAGCAAAATGATTGATTACAGAGAGTTAATTTGTTTCACTAATGTTCTAAGAAATTTTTATTAGGTTTTTATACCTTTTTCCCTTATACAAAGTTAATCATTCATCTAAGGAAACTTTATCAGCTTTAGTTTAGAAAATAGTTCGAACTACATGGTTAGATAAGGGCTAAATTTTCAACCGTACAATATTCAGTGCAATTACAGAGTCTACAAATAAAACAGATTTTGAATTAGAGAAATATTACGTGCATGTTCTATATAGTACATATATATATAAATAATAATCAAATGATCACAAGCAGTCATCTGGATTTGAAGCAATATTAAATGCTTTTGAAGAACTAAGCTACATAATGGATTTTATCCTTCAATTAATTGCATAAAATTAACCTGTGATACATGATATAGAATTGTTGTGTATGCATGAGTACAACTTACATATACGTGTCCATGTTCCCAATCGAGGTACCTCCTCATTGTACTGTCCCAAATGCAAGAGACAATTCCTATATGTGAGAAAAAAAAATACAAGACTCCATTTTGGTTTAAATCAACCTGCATCCAAATATATATATATATATATATATATATGTATATAAGTGTTAGTGTGTGCAAGATGTCCATGAAAATCCGTCCATATGTATATATGCATGCAACATAGAAAAACATTTAGTCAAATAATCATATACAGCAGAGAGCAAATCTGCATGCACCTGAGTTATACATGCTTTAGAACTTTTATGTCCCTAGATCCTTAATTTACTTGAGAGATCTAGTTCAAAAACTTTATACAAAAGCCAGTATACACTGCAATGAATTAGGATGATGAAGGGAAATTATTAAAAATAAAGAAAAAAAAGAAAAGCAAATTGAACCTCTTTTTATTAGGTCAAGGATCTTAGGTTTTACTGTAGTCATATCCTTTGAGTTCAGTACTAGTACTTAATTCTAAAGATATGATTCTCCAGTACTTTTTGCAGAGTTTTACAGTATTATTCTACTGTTTCCAAAGATTACATGACTAGATTAAAGAAATTAAATAGCTAGAGTGGATTATAGGGTTTCCATTAGTATAAACATTTCTAGGGTTTCTAACTTATTTATAGCAACAAAAAGTGCATGCCTTCAGTACCCAGCAGAAAGTCAAAACTGACTAAATCTTCTTCACCCATTAATTATATAGAACTAATTTTGCATTGATAACCTTCTTCATGAATGCTGATTAATATAGCTGAAAGCCATTGATTGAAGTTCATCACCATCCTGAAAAGTCCATTGCCTGTTGTTTATTTGCAAGTCAAGAGAAGACATGGAATGAGAAGCTGCCTCCTCAAAGCTTCCATAGGAGACGTTTTCGTGCGGGATTACCGAATTTTCGTAATTCCCAATAGGGTTTGGAGTAATAACTCCATTTTCATAGTATGCCATTGTTGTGACAGCGTCATTGGTGAGGTTTGAATTGAATTCTGTCATGTGCATCTCTCTATTTTCTAACTCAAACCAACCACAGACGTCTTGATGCTGAGATGGAAGCTTCCCGTAGAGTTTTCCATTAGGGTTTGTAGAAGCAGAGCCGCTGCAAAAGCTCTGGGCTGCTTGTTCCTTCAAACAAGCCAATTGGGCTTGTAGGTTTACAACCTATGATGGTCAAAAGCAAAAGCTTGTATCAATAATTGAAATTAAAATAGTACACCTGGAATTAGGGTTTCAATCATTAATTATGATAAAAAGGCACACAAACCTGCTGTTGGAGAGCAAAAATATGGGAAACACAACCATAAATGGGATCTTGAAGTCTAGCTTGAGCTTCATAAGAGATAGTGACTGCGGCTTCACAACGATCACTCACAGGGAGGTGAGCAAGCAACTTTGATACATTGCTTGCACCAAAAACTTTGTGAATGGCCGCAAAATGGTTAGCACCCTGTTCATGACAAAAATAAGGTGCAAAGATACAACCTTTAACACATTTTCGTCTCAAGAACTTACAGGCTCCACAAGGAGAACCAGAACCTGTCATCTTGATGATGATCTCTTTCTTTGGGGGTTTAATTGATGGTTTTTTGGGCTCTCTCAGCTTTACGCAAATTAAGCGCTATCACCATATGTTTATAGACTCTAGAGGGTGGGAGATAGATCATATAATATTGATTACTTAATTACATCAGGTTCCCTTAATGGCCTACATATTTCATTATTAATTTTTTCCTTTTTTATGGCCATTTCACCATCCATCTTAAAATTTTATTCTTGTATAGTATATTCCATTGATCATCCTATTACGACAAAATAGCTATCACAAACCAAACCCCATTTCTATTTTGGTTGATGATTGAATTTCTATTGGGTTTTGCTTTGGATATATTTGGTCTTGGCATAATATATATGTGTGATAACTGCAGCTACATTTAGTAGTTGAATCAAACACATAAAACTTATAGGTAATGCATATGGTTGATTAATTATACTTAGGAGAAGATTTAGAATATACAAGGGTTGATGAGGTATAGTTGTCCCCTTGTACCTTTCCAAGTCTCAATAAAAAACTTTATCATGTGATAATTATTTGTTAATTAATTTAATTATTTATTTATTATTAATTTAATTAATTGTTTATTATTAATTTAATTATTAGATATAATTAGGTAACCATTTTACATATCAGATCAGAGGCAACGCCTATCTGTACCCCTGTAGAAGGATAAATAGCGCCACGTGGCAAATTGAGTCCAGGTCAGACAAGTTTGAACCCTCTTTTTATCTAAACTAGGCTGATCAAATTTACCCAGTCTAGCTTTGCTCAAGACAAATTAACTTATTGGACCCCTTCTTTTGATGAAAATGAGGGGCATGCACAAATATTTAATGAATAATTAGAGGGAGTTTCCACAAGTTGGAGATAATTAATTAATAAATGTAATTCCATTAAGGATTGATTATTACACTTTTAAAATTATTAAACACTATGTAGTTGATTATGATTAATGGAACAATAATAGTCATTTAAGTACAGGTAATCAAAATGAAAAGGAACCAGACATAGAAAATGAGCATATATTCCATAAACGAATGAAACAAAAGATAATTGACACTGGAATACAACTCGCAAACCAAGTGAAGCAAGAGCTGAGAGAGAGAAAGAGCTAGGGTTTCTCCTTTCTAATAATCTTTTTAATTAGTTTAAGCTCTGCAGGTCACGGTTTGTCGACCAATACTGTATACTAGTCTTTAACAAATCGTATAAATAATCACTAATCGCTTGGCCTTATCACCCTTAGCCACCAACATTAGCCCTCCAAAAACTGTGCACTGAGGTCCCACATCCCCAACCCAATAATGACACCCCAACTATTAAACCCTTCCACTCTCTTAGTACTTTTAAAAAATTCTTTAACTTATTTTCACCCTTAAAATCCTCTTTTTTTCCTTTTTTTTTTTTTTTTCAAATTCGTAGTACTCAGTATAAATAATGATCCATATTCAATGGTCATATATGGAAATCGAATCTCTAGCGATTTATATATAATATGCAGGCTACATTGGCCAAAATTCTCAACTTGTAAAGTTAAATTAATGCATGGTCAGTTCAATATAGACTAGCTTATCATGAAACAGAATCTGAATTACTGATATAAGTAGAAATAAAAGGTCAAATCTAAATTCGTTATTTCAAACTTGAATGATCAGAAAAAGAAATTCAAAACTTGTTGATTCACTAAAAATGCCAAGAATTCAAAGAAAGAAAATAGTTTTAATATTATTAACGAAAAAAGGGGCAAATTTAGACTTTTTGAGACTTCAACGATGTAATTTGGCCGAAAAAGTCCATCAGTCGAATACATTTTGTGTTTGATTTCTTAAACTGTTTCCGGTGAATTTAGACACCAAAATTATCAAAATTTCCCGGCCCCCCAGATCTTGGCCCCCCCCAATCACATTTTAGATGCTCAACGCGTGCCATGTAATTCATTAATATACCTGCCGCATCAATTGCATTGAAAATTATTAACAAAACTAAATTAGCTATGACAAAATTAAATTAGTATTGGACGTGACATTTGAATGTATCAAAGGGGGTTAATTATGCATGCCGTGGGCCTCTAGCTCATTGACACAGCCATTATCTGACAAATTGGAAATGACCTCCACTCATGTGTACTTGTTGGCCACTAGGGCAAAGGAGAGAAAGAGATACATATCTTGGAGACAAAAGGCATTTATATGTGTTAATCCAAGGACTTGTTGAAATATATATTCGCCTTTGAGACAATATTATTAATTGTTAATTGGACGACTCCAACTAATCTTTTTAAGACAAAACACATCACAACCACCTCATCTGTTTAAAATTTGTCCAAACTTCTTTCACATGGAAATTAAAAGAAATTTTAATTAAACACTTTCGGAAATCCTCTTTGATTTGCATCTGCTCCATCAAATATAAAGTACTTAAAAGTCAATATTAATTTATATATTGAACTTATGGATTGGGCGCCATATAACAATAGTACTGCTTCTGTTCAATTAGGTAGCTCTATGCATGATTCTAGTTGTCAAGAAAACAAATTACGTACAATATTGCCATCTCAATTAGCAGAAGAAACAAGATTAATTTGGACTTAATTGTAAACCTATTTTCTTTCATACAAACACACATTGATTAGGCTCTGTTCCTGTTTGTACATCTTCCATCATTGTGTTATATATATATATATATTTCTAATATTACATATCACCCTAAACTTTATTTGAATCATGGGAAAGAATATCTTTTTGTAGAATACTATTTATAATTAAGAACAATGTTGTACGATCCTCGTTTTGGGAACACAAAGATTCAAACCAATAAAATGAACCATGCATGCACCTTCGATGTTTCCTGTAGTACCTTTGTTCTTTCTTTTTTCCCCGTCAACTCTGTTAACCAGCTGGTTCTAAATATTTTTTTCATTCTCCATACCAAACAAAGCTTTTGAAACGTACAGGTTCTAATGAAAACTCCCCTTTTCACATATAATATGAAAAAAAAATGAAAAAATAAGTAGTGCCAGATACAATACAAAGGGTGGTTATGGAAAATATATATATATATATATATATATATATATAGAAAAAGTAATCTTAAAAATCTAAGCTCTATGCCTATAACCCTATCGATCGACTTAATCAAAGCCTAGCTCTTCCCCTATTTTGAGTCCTCAAAGTCAAGATCTTCTGCAACAGTTTTTTATTACTATTATTAGTATTTTCTACCTCTTATTATTATTTATATACTTATTAATTTTGTATGGAGTCTCTTTTATATATATATATATATATATGTATATATGTGTGTGTGTTCAAAGAACTTATAATAACTCAACTACCCTTGAGACTTAAACCAGCATGAGAACTCCTAATTCCACGATAACCTAGATAGCAATTGTCTGTGTCTTTTGGTAAAACCAGTCCAAATTTTTAATGGCTTAAAAAGCAGGTCTCTCATCTATATGTGCATGTCTTTTAGTTCATACATGCATGACCCACCACCACATTGGTCACCACGATAATAATTGTGTCTTGTGCAAATGCAACCCATGTTCTACTTATGACATACACTGTACTATACACCACCTTCACCTTATATATATATATATATATATATGGGACCAAAGGATTAAATGGGGGATGTATATTGATTGCATTAATATTACATGCCTTTACTTTTCTAGACGTTAATTAAAAGAGTGGCAACATGCCGACATCTTAAACACTGTTTTCTCTTCTATATTCAGAGAGCACATTTACAACTCGTGGTTTCAGCCCCTTGAACTCCTAAGTGTTACTGTAAACTCCTCGGTTCTGTTTTTATTTTTCTTTTTATGTTAAAAATAAAAGAAATTTGAATTATGAAATTATAAGTTGAAGATTCCATTCACTTAGAGTTTTTGTTTGTTTATATTTGAAAAGCTTTTTATAATGAACTTTAAAAAATAAAGCAACCAAAGTAAAGGGAAAATAATAATAATAATAATAATTTATAATGAACTTTCAAAAGATAAACCAACCCAAGCAGAGGAGGAAAAAAAACTAACAAATAATAATTAGAGAAGAAGGTGAAGAAAGAAGACGACAAAAGCAGAGACAGGGGCGTAAATATTCCTGGGGATTGCGGTGCACGTGCCCAATAGGAGATCGTATTATACCACTTCCGTTTTGATGTTGACACGCCGCACGAGTGCTTTCTATTATTCCTCTTTATTTTAATTAAACAAATTTATCTACCTATCTATCTAATGCGTGCGGGTCCCACTGGAGCCAATCGCCACGTCACCATCACCTAGAACGTTAGCTAAGCGATAAAATAGGAGTCATGCTTCTCTCCCTTTCTTATTTGTTTTTTATTAATCTATTGGAGGAATTTGCGTGCAAAGCCAAATAAGTGTGCGAGCTGTGACATCTTGGGAACTTACAAGACTCTTTGTTACTTAAACCATATTCTAATGTATTTATATGTCTTCATTAATTGTGTTTTACATAATCACAATGCAAGGTTAACATTAATTATTTATTCATAAGCTTGTTTTATTTCTATGTTGTCATTTTGTGAGATTGTCATCACCTACCGCAGCTCTGTTAATATACATTAGTTAATCAAGTTAATTAATTAGTTTATAAGTGGTAGTAGAAGTTGTTTGTCTCCCCAATTTCTCTCTCAAATATTTTTTTTTTGGTCGAATCTCTCTCAAATATTGAAAGAATAGAAAATAGTAAAATGCTTTGGTACTTCATTTAAATCTTATTAATTACCTAATTATGAATGTTAAGATTAATAATAATTATGAATATTCTTTCGCTATTCTTAATAATAATTATGAATATTCTTCCCTTTATCTTCCTTTGAAGAAAAAAACGTTGTTATTTGCATACTTTAATGTCTTTCTAGTCCTTAGACAAAACAAAAATTATCGGTGCAATTAGACAAAAGTAAATTTGAATAAAATATAAAATAAAGCCAATAATTTGTTTTTGTTTTTGTCTTTGGCCATGTACAATTAATAATAGAATAGTATTCTTCATCTGAGGTGTAGCTATATATATATATATATATATATATATATATATATGTATATAAAGTAAATAAAAATAAATGACATGGGTACATAGTTTAATTTGTTAAGAGGAAAATAAACAATTGGAAAATAGTGCAAAAAAATATGTTCCTCTTAGACCAGTCAAGCCGACACCCTAGTTGCATATGGGGCCAATGCACGTGTGTGGATGATTACCCCATAACTAATTACGCTTTATATATTCTTCTTCTTTTGCTTCTCAAATCTAGAAGAAAATTTGATATTATTTTTTTCTTGGTCATCATCCATATCCATAAACTATAAATCTCTGAGTTATGGATATTTGAAATGCTTGTGTTAATATGACCCATCTCAAAAGAGATATATATATATATATATAAGCTTAAAAGACAAAATGCTTATGTTAATATAATATTGAACTATATATAACGTATGCACAAGCATTTTGAGAACTTTCGGAAATCATGTGTGTTAGGAGGTAGTACTGATGTTCTTATCAAAGCTATATAATAAGGTTTATAATATAATATATGTATAATGTGCAGTATATATGACATTTTGATGACGCAATTTGACATGCGACTGGCTCTTGATGTCCAAACATCGATTTCGATTCTGACAAAACATAAGGAGGTGAAATTGCTTTTGCTTGATGATTGAGAAACATAACGAGGAAGCTTCATTTTCAACTGTACTATTTCCAATATCTTCTTTTAATTTTATTTTTAATTCTAAAAATTATTCGGGTGTAATAAGCTTTCACTAGTTGTTTTTTTAAATAGTATATGTAGTTTGAATGGGGGGCAATCTTTCAAAGTACAGCCCTTATTATAAGGGTCTGATATAATATATACATCTTGTAGTGAAAACCAGTAAGGGTGGACACGATATAAGGTTGTCATTTCATCAAAAGGGTTGATTAAAAGAAGATTCTGAGAGAGATGGGTGGTTTTGCTTAATTATAGCGTGTGAATACATATTGGTGATAGAGAGGTTTAAGTTTTATTATTACTAAGAAAGCTAAGTCACAGGTGGACACAATCTGGGAGATCAAGCTAACATGTATAGTCTGAGCTAGCTAGGCATAGAAGTTAACCTCATTTTGAAGAGTATTGACCAAGCTTTAAACTTCACTATTGATGATGTGGAAATATCGTGGTCCTATAATTACATTTATTTCTGATTAGAGGATGTGTTAAGTTTAGTTGACTGAATGCTATAACTTCTCTTTCAACTTCTTTGGTTCTTGACTCTCTTAACATGACTGACTATGAAAAATCTCATCTAATTAATATTTCACTCCCTTTGATCTCCTCACACGTGCATGGACACAGAGACACTTTTTCTTAGATGTGTGTGTATATATATATATATGGTGTGGAATATCATGTTATAAGCATGCATAAAAGTCAGTCTATAGTACTGCAGTTCGTGCTTATAACATCTTCTTGAACTTTGTAATTTGCTATTCTTAGGACACTAGTATAATCTATATTAATGTTATGAAATCAAAGCTTAATTGGTCTCGTATAGAGGTCTACTATCTAATAATTTAATTAAGATTATCAGTCTAGCAGAACATGCAGTAGTTGCAGCACCTACACCTATAAGCTCCTAGCTAGCTATATAGCTGCATGGACTATTGTATACATATCATCCTGCATATAACACATTGACTTAAGTTCTCTAAATTTTAAGGTAAAAAAAAAAATTCATTTACGACAGAAAGTTGAACCACAAGTTAATTTTGAGTTTGCCAAATCGTTCCATTTTTCACTCTTTTACATCATAAAATACATCCCACAGCATGTATTTGTAATGTTATCATGATCAGAACTTCCTCGGGTCAAACATTTGCTGTAACTTGTAAGTACCACAAAAAAGAATAAGGATATGTACCTAGGATTTCTTTACAGGTTAATGCTGTTATATCCCAAAAAAAAAGGGTTCCTATAGGTGCATAATTTTTTTTTCTATAATATATAGTACATATATATTTGTAATGCATGTGTCTTGATTAATGGTGTTTGATGATGTCAATTTCTGAGGTTAATTTTCTACATACGTAATTAACATGAATATAATTGTTGTATGCTACTTCAAATGCAATATAAATTCGTGGTTATGATATATCACAGCATACTTTTTTGGCTCATACTGTCATACATACAACTTTTTGCTCATACATACCCTTTTAAGTTAATTGGTTTATATCATTTTTATTTACAGTTATGTATAGAAAATATATAAAATTTAATAGAAAATTTTATCATTTTCTAAAAGTAGTAGAAAATGTCACTTTGATCTTGCAGAGTTATTAATATTGACCTGAAAGTATCTTTGAAATCTACTTCCAATTGAAAGAGTTCCCTTGGTGAACTCAACCACAAAATCCTGAATATATAGAACAAATTGAAAGAGAAGTTCAATTATTGCATTCAAAAGTAGTAATATTTAAGCATATATTTACTCGATGATTCTGAACAAACTGATGCATCTTTCACGTCCCCTGATGCATAACTTATGTATGTGTCATCTTTTCCAGTTTGAGTTCTGATGCAACTGATGATCTGGACCACGTGGAATAATTCTAAAGAACATAATCAATTATCTTACAGCAGAAGAAAAACCAATACATATATAATTGTGCTGAACAGCTGGAGAAACACCTGATTTATTAAAAATGATAAAGAACTAATATGTTCTTTGTTGAGACTGCCATTCAGAGCAGAGAGGTCCATATATAAAAAAACATATAATATCCTAGTTTAAATGCGAACATAATCAAGAAGAAGAGGGTGTGTAAATTTGGAGCACAATGGTTTTCCTGTATAAAAAAAAAATAGCATTTTCATCAATAGGTAATTCTCACAATTGTATGAGCATTAATCTCTAGGGTTTTCTAGCTTATACAATGGGAAAAAAAAAATGAAAAGGAAAAAAAGAGTTCATGTTCTATAATATGCAGAAGTGATTCGAAATTGGCGAAATCCATTGCACAACCACTTTATATTTCATGCTCAAATTTAGTTTTAAGGCCTATTTAAACTCCTCAATCATAATAGTGCTGAGTATAGCTGAAAGGCACTGACTCATGTAGGCCATTGGAAGCCTGAAAACCCCATTGCCTGTTGATTGTTTGTGTGTCTAATGAAGACAAGTAGTGATCAGAGGCCTCATCGAATCTTCCATTTAACACATTTTCTTCCGGAACTATAGGACTCTCGCAATTCCCAGCAAGCTTGGGATCCATTGACTTGTTTTCCAAGTAATCCATCATTGAATTAGCATCATTTGTCACGAGGTTCGGAAACTGTGCCATCATGTTTGAATTTTCTTGTCGATACCAATTTTGAGGATACTCTTGTTGATGAGAAAATCTTCCATTGAACTTTTGATTACAGTTGGCACTGTCAGAGCCATTGATGAAGTTCTTATTAGCTGCTTGCTCTTTGATGGAAGCTAGTTGAGCTTGTAAACTAATAACCTGCACAATTAACACCAACAGATTAATAATTAATGTAAAAGGAAACTGATATGGATTTCAATAATCCATATAATCCTATTCAGGTCAAAGGGTATAAATAAAATTACCTGCTGTTGGAGAGCAAAAATATGTGAAACACAGCCATATATAGGATCTTTAAGCCTAGCTTGAGCCTCATATGAGATTGTAATGGCAGCTCCGGGACGATCGCTGACAGGAAGATGAGCAAGCAACTTAGACACATTGCTTGCACCAAAGACCTTATGAATTGCAGCGAAATGGGAAGCACCCTGTTCATGGCAGAAATAAGGTGCAAAAACACAACCTTTCACACATTTTCTCCTCAAGAACTTGCAGGCTCCACAAGGAGAGCCAGAACCAGAACCTGTCATCTTAGATCTTTTTACAGGGTTTATTTGGTGGTTTTTTTCTCTTTATCTCAGCTTTATGTTGAGCATCATCCTCTGTTTATAAAGACTAGAGGGTTAATGGTAGTGATTATAAAATAATGAATACTTAATTATATTTGGTTCCCTTAGTGGGCAACAAATTTGATTATTTTTTTCATTTAAAATTATTAATATCTCACCCCTACAGACTAATCTTTCATATGACCTCTCAAATGAGATTCCTTGAACAATCAAAAGCTATCAAAAAACCAAACCCATTTTGATTTGCTTGGTATTGGATTGAGAGGGAGATATATTATCGACAATATTCGTATTAGTTAAGTACTATTATCTCCTTGCATATGTTTGGTTTAGGCATGGGAATTAGCAAACTCCAATCTTGTGCAGAGCCAAAAGTGAATGTAAAAGGGTTCAGCTTTTCTCTTTTTAATTGTTTTAAATTCTTTAATACTGATTTCACAGTACTAAATATATAGAATTGAGACCGAGTAAAATATTATTAATTAAGAATTTTTCTTTTTTTTTTGAGACAATTAAGACACTAATTAAGCTGCATATATAATATTGATCAGCTATGTAAACAAAACAGCTGGCATTCAATAGATATAGGTGGGATGCCATTGAGCAATATTGATGAGAAACTGACATATCTGGTTCTTCACCGCGTAGATATGACTTTGAGGCCTGACCAAGTCTGGTTACTGTTAATTTGCATATTTAAAAATAAACCAGATAGGAATTGAAATTTGACTACCAACTGAAAGAGGTTTTTTCACATACACTTCTCACCCTTGTCTTAACATACTTTTACTGTGTAACACTGCATAAAATAAATATATAGATGTCCCATTAGTTTAAACAGTTTGCCCCATGTTATTAATTAAAAGATGATTTCCATCACGGTTTCATATATGAGGCTTGAGAAGAAAATTGATTAGCCTGCATGTGACCCAAAATCAAATAAAAGAATAGGTAGTAGTCAAATTGATTAAGTTAACATGTCACACTCATTGATCAAGCCAAAAAAAATGGGTACCACATCCCATGTAAAATTTTGCGAAGCTTTCGGCTTCAGAAGACAGTAAATTATATTTCATATTAGTTGGAAACCTGCCTAAATTGTACCATTTTCTTCCCAGTCGGTTTGATATATAGTTTTTTAATACAGACTCTATATGCCATACAGAAGTCAGATTAATCAAGCAGATGTTTTCCACGATTAAAACTTAAAAGCCCCAGGAAATTAAAATCTTAATACAACTACTGCTGAGTGATTGAGACATATATACATTTAAATATTATACTGCAAATTTTCAATGAGAGACCCATAATGGTTTATCAAAGACTAGAGGTGAAAATGAATCATATATAGTGAATGGAATCATATATAGTGAATGAGGCAACAGATAGTGACACTGGAAATGGAATGCTACACTTGGCGAGCCAAGGGAAGCAGAACAGAGTTCATTATTTGTTCCTTCCAGTCTTTGACTTGTTTATCTTGCAATCCGTGACTTCGAGTGTTAAAATAGTAATTACAGGCATAAAAAATCTGCTAGATTGCACACTAATTTTAACCCTAATGAAAACTCAACAGTTAACAATGACTTTGAGCTTCTTTCTTCCCCTGTCAACTAGTCTCATGACTAATAAGCTAGCAAGTCTACTTGATCTTTAAGGCAATGTATAGGGCTAGAGACGCAAGTAACTCTACTCTAACCACGAAGCAGCTTTTATGACCTGTGAGAAAGCAACTAAAGTGTATTTTTTTGTGAAATTAGTCCAATCCCAAGTACATATATAGGCCAATTGGTCTACAGTTCTCAACCCTTTTTGTGTCAACTTCATGTCTTTAATTTATCACCTCTTCTATTTTGAAATTTTCTTGCCAATTGTAACTTCACTAAATAAAAATGGTGTCCATAACATAACATAACCCATATATTAAAACATAATTATGTATACTTCTAATCAAAACACTACCTGACCAATGCATCAACAAAAGGATTATGATAAGACTAATTAAAATGTGAAGCAATAAAATGTTGATTTGAGGTGTCACGATGGCATCAACCATGAATATTGGCTTGAGTTATTAATTATATAATAGAGAGAAAGCCTCTAACATGTGTACTTGTTGGCCACTTAAAGCATGGAAAGGAAAGAATGATCTTGTGGAGACAAGAAGGTATGTTAACTAAAGAGGGTGTGTTACTAAAATAATAATCTACTTTAGACAATAATGTAGGTGGGGTTCAACTAATCTTTTAAACAAACTGATCTGTCTTAACTTTTATTTAAACTTTTAGATTAAATATATATATTTAGGACCATCTTTGCTTAAAACCTCTGTTTGCATTTTTCGTATGTACCTTTTTCGCTTAATTGAGAGGGATTTAATGGGGGAAAAAAGGAAAAACAGATAGAGAAACCACATTATACAGTAATCATCTTTCTCCTAATGACTTCTCTCTTTTACCTTATTTTCTTCACTGTGTGATTGCAGTTGCCGACTTTAGTTTCTCACTTTTTTTTTTTTGGGTGAATAATACTTGCATTAAGTACAAAAAAAAACGCCAAAAAGGCTAACAACTCAAGACCTTCAGTACAATGGTCCTGTATAACAACGTCTAATAAGCTACTTTAGTTTCTCACTTGCTTCACACATGCTTGTGCCTATATTAATCGGTTCAGTAGATTATAATAAATTGGCTTTATAAAGTATGTGTAGCTAGATTTGGTCACTAACAAAGTTAGTGATAGATTATACAAATGATTTGCCTAATTAATTGGCCAAGTAATTGCGATGTTAAGCCACATAAGTGCTAATTGAATCAGACGAGCTCCACGCTGTTCAAAACGACCAAATAGACTAGTGTCTTTCACTAAAACTATCCAACTTGTTAATTAGTAACCTAATTAAGCTATTGGCTTTTTGTATGCAATTATTCGGTATGTTATATATGTGCAAACCCCCACAGCCAATTTTTCACCATTCCATGAGAGGTTACAAATAACATTTCTTTCACTAAATAAAGTACTTATTGGTCGTGCATGAGAGGCAAGTTCTGTTGGTGCATTACTATAGACAAATAACAATTGGTTTGCATTTATTATTTGAATTTCACTGCACATTATAACTAAATGAGAGTTAAATAAAGAAGCAACGAGGACTTTTTTGTTTGAACGTGGTTTGCATTCTTATAACTTTATGTTATATGTATATACTGTAATATGTTTTGGATGGTGAATTGTTCGAAGCAAAAAAAAAAAAAAGAACCGTGTCAAAGAGAATGTACAAACAACCATTTACATCATTCTCAACAACAGTGTCAAGGCTCAACATCCTCACCCCAAATTTTGATACCATTCGTAGCTTTTCACTCTCTCTAACAAAGTACTTTCGCTACATGTTGTCTTTCTAGCATTTGAAGAGTCAATTGGTAACCCAATATTCAATTTCTTGGTTTTAACTATTTGTTAGCCAAACTAAAAGCAAAACTTGTCCCCAGGGGGTTGGTAATGTCGTCGCCACCACCAACTCAAAGAAATGTCTCACACACTGCTAAGGAGTAGTATAATGTTGCAGAGGAAGAGTTGGAAAACGATGAAATAAGGGTCTTTAATTTCTTTCAAGTTGGGTCACTTCACAGTCATACTGGTGGACAAAGCCACGCCCAGTTTATGTCACCGGCCATTCATTGATTGCGAAGAAACTCACTAGTTTATTTCTTAATTAGTCTCCCAATTAACTATTTCACCCATGCTTAGCAAACTACAGTCAGACATACAAACTACAATACAGAGCAAACCTATTTGTGGGACTAAATGCTGTCGTTTTAATTCCTGTATAAATCATCCATGTCATTGGACAAGAAATTTATAAAGAAAAAATAATAATAAGGTTCTAGAATCTAGATGCTCAAACACACCCCATGTATATTATATGATCAGTCCAGTCAAGCAGACACCCAGACAGCATATCGGGCCCAGTGCACGTGTGTGGATGATTTTTAATGTAGTTTTATATCGCAGATGTTCCTTTCGTTCAATATTTTGTACTCAAATAGTACTGTACACCTGGGTCCTATTATTAAGGTCATTTTAGAATTTCATCCTAAAAAATTAATTTAAATGTGCAAAGTAATTTAAGTCATCTTATAAATTATTTAGGACCTTTATTTAAAATCAATGTGAAATTTTGTTCTCACATATATTTCAACAAAAACTAATTCATTTCTTTTACTTTGTTACTTGCATCATAAATAATTTTTTTAAAAAATTAAACAAAAAGGTGATGAAGACAATCAAGATTGTAAATAATTAAATATAAATTGTAATCAAAGCAAGTTAAAAAAAAATTGAACACCTCAAAGAATCTTTAGGAATTCAAAGATGAAATCAGTCCATGTATAGGAGGTTAAATATTCTAGTTAAATAGACAATATTTTTTTCAGCAAGTTCAATGTACTAGTCTACAAGTTGAAGCAACTTCTGTCTCAGTGACGACATCAGAACACAATGAAAGTGATAACCACGCATGATTGAGTAATCATAAGAACTAAGTTTGGTTTTCGAGACAAAATAAGAATGAATTATGTAGCTAGCTCAATCCAGAATTTGTTTTACACGGCATAGTTTTAATTGTGTCCGTATATAAAAGTTCGGTGTAGTTTGAATAGCAGGCAAATCTTCAAAGTCTAAACCACAAAACATGAGGACTGATTTAATCTTTTTAATTTAAATTAGTAGCTTATATAATAAGAAAATAGACATGAATGATATCTGGTTGTCATTTCAAGAAGGTTTAGTACGTGGAAAAGATAAGAGAAATAGATGGAGAGATTTTAATTTCTTTGGTGAAGAGTGGTGGACAGAGCTTTCTGTATATATAAACCTACACAAATTGTCTTTTGCTAAATAGGTAAAGAACCTAATCAAGGATAGAGACAACCTAATACTAGCTAAGGCAATCTGGTAAGAGAAAAAATGAATAAAACAACACAGGAAAGAAGTAAACCCCACTTGAAGTTTTATTTGACAAAGAAAGATTAACATGAAGCAACAGTGAAACTTAATTTGTCTTCAAGTGTACTAGGGTGTAACTTAGTCTCTAACAAGTCTGCCTGAGTTTCTCCGTCTTTAGACTCTTTGAACAATTTAAACCCCACCCACAAGTACCTTCAATCACCATCAAAGAATAGCCTGTATTTTACTTCCACCATTTTGCAGAAAAAAATTACACCTGTGCCATGTGAATTTGATCCATTGGCTTTGCATTTCAAAGGGGTTTGTCAAGAGAACGGTGTTTTTTGCAGCTTATTATATTCGATAACCTCACTTTTTTATATATATATATTATTCATCATAAAGAAAAAAGAGGAAATTATACAAACCTTTCAACACGCTTAAAATGAAGTCTTTTAACAGTAAACCTTATAAGTTTTTTTTTAGCTGTCTCTCTCCATCCTGTGACGTGTGCCACTTAATCAGCAGGACACTAAATAGATTTATTTTAAGTAGCAAACAATACTAAATTAATCAAATTATGAAATGTAGAAGTTCTACGAAGTTGGGCCAGGTAAACAGTACTATACATGAGCCGACTTCCAATCTCCAATCAACCAATTCAAAAGTAAAGTAGCAGGAAGCCTATCCTGTGCCATAGATTCCAAGTAACAGCCCAAGTCGGTAAAACCAAGTACCAATAATATTACTACAAAAAAGATAGTAATACTTAAAACGGAACAAATCAAGTAGAGTTTGTCCCTTGTGCGGTTTAATTCTACTCTACTTTATAAGAAGGTAGGTGGTGGGGTACCTCGATTATTACTTGAATGAATTTCATTTGCTCTGTCAAATGCCTATCCATTTCAGCTTATTAATTAAATATTTACCTCCAAAACCATTTTTGGGATTTATAATAAGATGGACCATCTAATTTGGATTTGTATCCTTGGGACGGTGTTATAGCACAAAAGATAGTTTAATGGATAAAAACTAACAAATACGGAAATGTTAGACAATGATGAAGATTGGAAACTTTAATACAACATCTAACAGCAAAACATTCGTTAGCAGGGTATCAAAATTGAATACTGCTGCATAAGTTCTGAACAACAATTCTTGATTATCCATGCACATTGTCGAACACGATTCAACAATGTTAAAATAAAATAAAATAAATCATATATTAACCTTTATTAATAAATTTACAAATTCTCAAAAGCATTTAGTTTTTGTTTTTCTCAAAAATACTTTCATCACTGTACCCAGGTAAACCTTTGAGTACATCTCTTAATGCATGGTAATGGGTATCACATTTGTGGTCAGATATTAAGTTGTTAGAAAGTAGAATTCTCTGAAAATGTTCACCTGGATGCCTCTTCCACAGTGTAAAAAATTCCTTAGCATGTTCGTCTGTATTCCTCTTCAGGTAGTAAACAGACCCTGGTACGAATAACTCCTCAGGTGCTGAACGGGAAGATGCTCGGTTTTTAACAGCAACAGAAATGTTGGATGTCGTCTTGGAGGTCATGGGAACTCTAGGAGTAGCTGGTGGTTCCTTTCTTACTATATTATCATCTGTTAAGACACCAAAACAAAGTTTAGTGAGAAAACATGCAAAACGTGGCAAAACTTGTGTAAGTTTCAACAAGCGATTCTGTAAAAGTGTGATCTCAATTTTTCACAACTAAGAACAAACATGGCAACCGAGAAGGCAAGAAACTTTCAACTGAGGCGCTCACTAGTTCTTTTACATCCCCAAAATCATCCCCGAACAATGTGCTCATCCTCTCTCTTTCTCTCTCCAAAAAAATAAGAAACTTATCACTCATAAAACTAACAGCTGGTTCAAGAAATTTTAAAGCACAAGACACCCATATAAAAAGATAAGTCATTAGTCAATGAGATAAACAACCAAGAGCTTACCAGAAAATTCCGTCTTGCTCCTGAATGTCGCATAGTCAGCAAGTTTTCGACCTACATCTTGCATCATAGATACCACCTGCTTTGCATTTGAAACCAAATCTATGACACTTCTCCAATCTTCCTTCTCGATGACACTCAACCTTTTGAAAAGAAAAAAAATCAAGGATGAAGTCTGTTAAAAACTTGTCAATTATAACAAAAATGCCGTGCACATATCAAATTAATGCTTAAATCATTGTTTGTGCACACAGAGAAGGTGAACGTGTAACATGGAGTGTGTTCGTGTACACAAAGAAATGCTAAGCCAAGTCTTCGTGTATATGGAGAAGATTTTCATATACATAAAGAGGGTGTTTGTGTACACTTATGTCAAGTGTTAGAGTGGTCGTGTACACATAGGGTGTTCATGTACATGAAGAGACTCTTCGTGTACACTAAGTCAAGTTTTATTGTACACATATACTTATTAACAAAAAAATAAGAAAGAAGAAGATAATATTATAACTTCATAAACCAATTTCACTTTTGTTTTACTGTAAGACAATTAACTTTTGTTTAACAATGCCTTAATTAACTTGTAGCATCGCTTTCTTATAATAGGCTGATATTTTTTACCAATCCGTACGAAGAATTTCATTCCTCAACCTTGAAAGAGAGGCTGCACTTAACCTAGGAATGATATCATCCTGTACAAAAGGAATGGGAAGCAATCAGCACAAGGAAAGCATAAAAAAGTTAAACTTGCTAAACAAATAACTTAAAATACATATCCAAACCTGCATGACAACAGTCGATACAAAATCAGAGCAACTTTCAGCAAGTTCTCTGGAAACACAAGGTGGTGTCGCATATCCAACAGCTGAAACAATGTCAGGGCTGAAACCCAGCTTTTCAAATGATTTCTTACGCAGCATAATTGCTAGTAAAGAAGCAGTAGCACCACCAAGAGAATGTCCCACTAGCCTTAACCTAAATCCCTGTTAGTGAATTAGGCTCGAAATACAAATGACTAGAAACTCAGGTGAAGAGAGAGAAAAAGGTTCCAAGTGAAATGGTAAAGTAAAATCTTCACCACCTCATATTTCTCCAAGCACTTCCTTATGGTTTCCAACTCATGATGAAGAAACCATCGAGCCGCTTCCGCTACACCAAAGTGGGTTGAATAGCCTTCAAATGTAACTTCACCATCGCTTGAAGTAACAATGTCAGTTATAAGGTCATAGACAGTATGAGTACCACGGATTCCAAAAATCACAAGTTTCTTACGAGGATCCACCCCTATGTAATATCCAGGTCTCATCACACTAGAATTCTTAACAAATTTCAACACGTTGCTTTCTCGAAGCATACTGTTCCTTGCAAGACTTGCAGCATTGTCTTTGTAAGAACCTTTTACTAACTCAGTATGGTAGATGAGGTCATGGACCTAGAACATAGAACCACCACCTCATAAGAATGTTGCAACAAAGTAATGTGTAAATGTATGCATGTATGCATTTAGGAATATATCAGACATATCTTTTGTTCTTATTACTGTTTTTAACATTTTCACATGCAAATATTCCCCAGACAATAAAAGGTACAGCAATCTCCAAGTAAGTAATTACAATTGAATCTGAAGAGATCTGAACGCCTTTAACATCCTCAAAAGGATTTGCAGAAGCTTGACGAAGATATAAGAGATATAAGCCAACAGTGAGATCACTCAAACTCCAATCCTGAATTCCAATCTTACTCCTCTGGATGCTTGAAATGATCTCCACAATAGATCGGCTACTAGGTGGGGCTTTGTTTCCCACTTCACTTCCTGCAAATATGGAAAACAAATCAGCCTCCATAATCATCAAGTATCAATGAGTTAGTTTTGGCAATATCATAACACTCAATGAATATCTATAAATAATAATAATAACAGCAAAGATGCAGCTAACAGATAATGTTAAAAAAAAAAATGACAAGATTTCTTTCCATCGCATCAAAAGGGCAAAGATAATGTAAAATAAAAGAGTAGATCCAAAATTAAATCAATGAAACAACTCAATGTTACATAAATGTACAACTTTCAAAATTAGACTAATTCAGTCAACAATGATCACCATTATTGCATCAAATTGTAATCCACTCATAACCATTAAGTGCAAGCCATGTCATTCGATAAATCAGAACTTGACATAAACAGACCTGTTGGCAGAGCCCACCTACACAATTGTAGAGCTGGTTCAAGCGCTTTAGTGAGCCAAGCAAGCTCCAACTTCCACTTGTTATCACTCAAACCTTCATCGTCAGAAACATATTTAGTAAGACCAGAATCCTTGTCTGTCTTGTTCTGAACTTTAGAGGTTAAAGAAACATGAGGAGCATTCTTTTCCTCTTTCACTGCATCTGCTCCAACCTTGTCCACGTTGGACTGTTGTGAGTGAATCCGTTTAAGAAGACTACAAACAAGACTTTGATATGATTCCTGCCTCTTCAGAAAATTTTCCACACAATCTACAGAGCAAAGAAAAATGGGGAAACAACATTATCAAACATTCTGATTTCATTCACATGGACGCAAAAAACTCAAAACATTACTACAAGAAGTAACTAACTCCTCCTGGGGAAGTTAAAAACGCTTTCTTTCCTTTATTTCCTGGGAAAGTTAAAAACTTTCACTTTCCTTTATTTTTGCCCCCACTTTTACCATTTCAAACAACATCAACACATGAAAATTGTAATTTTGCTGGTTTCTGGGTAAAGTTCTGCTGAAAGTGAACTTGAAGCTTATGTTTCCTATCCAATGGCTGAAGATGATCCAACCCATGAGAATCATCTTCCAGTGTCGTGTACGGATGTTAAATAATACCTCTAGCAATCAATCCCATCCAATCAATTTGCTCAAAATCCAAAGTTTTAGCATCAAAATGCCCCTTAGAGGACCACGGCAACTCACTTTACACAAAAGCTACGAGGTTGTACCTATCATATTGGTTAAATGGTTCACGCACTCTACCAATTGAGAATTGAGAGACCTAGTTAGAACTTAGAAGCAATTACGATTATAAAAAAGTAAACTTTATAACAATAATGCATGTAGATTTGGAAAAAAATGTAAGAACAAAGCAATTTACCAAAAAAAAAAAAAAAAAACAAAGAGTTAAAAACAAATAAAGGAACTGAAACGAATGTGCCTACACATATTTCTAAAGAGATGCTTGGCGAGGTCGTTAGCCATGTCTAGGAAGAGGAAGGAAAAAAAGCGAGAGGTGGTGATGGAGCTTTCGCCAAATAGAGGCGGTGCTTTCAGTTTCAGAGCTGTTGAGATGGAGAACGGTGAGTATAATGAGCAACTTCAAGAACCGGAGCTTCCGGAAGGCGATGTACGGAAGCAGCGGGGGGAGGAAACTGGTCATGGGCTTGGGCTTTTCTGGGTTAAGATGGGCCGAGCCCGTCGAGTATGAGCTTTTGGAATTGACATTCGACTAAACCTCTAACTGGTCTATAAATAGGTGTCCCCCAGGGCGTATGCGAGCGTGTGCGTCTCTAGGGTTCTCACTTTCTGATTACGCCGTCAAAAAACTACGAAAGCAATGCCGCCTTCTTCCACAGAAGCCCTTCCCTTCGGCACCCTTCGTTTCCTTCCGAAACCCGCCGTTAAACTCTACGATCTCTCCGTTCTGAGTGCACGGATCTACATTGATTGGTCTTTTCATCCGAACAACCAATCTATGTAATCTCAACCTCATTGGTTGTCCAGAATACGATCAATTTTGGTGTTTCGTATTACATACTACCCATTCGGTGATTTTTATTAATTAATATATAAAATAATATTTAATTTGTATATATATATATATATACATGTATATAAGTAATTGAATCTTTCACTGTTAATTTGTTTGTTTGATTTGAGATTGGAGAACGAGATGATGAGTGATTTGTTTCCCTATTGGTTTGAAAGCCGTAATGATGGCAAAATCATGTATTAGCTCTAGCTGATCGTTCTCCATCTCCCATCTTTATTATTTATTGGTTTTCGAATTTTCGTTTTTAGTTTGCTTCCTTTTAATTCAATTGCTTTTTTTGTTTTTTTTTATAAATAAATAAAATAAAATAACGCGAATGTTTTATGGGACAAAAATTATAATATATTTTACAAGGTATAAACAGACGGTGCTAGTGAGTTCTGTGTCATGGTTTATAACATTTTTATTTTTCGACGAATAAATTACCAAGCATGTTTGTTTTGGTAGAAAAATTACCAGACACATGAAAGGAGACCACCGATGATGGTGTATGGTCTAGAAATTTGGATGAGCAACCATTGATAAGAGTATGGCCATGCATTTTATTCGCATTTACAATTTTTTTCACTTAGAGACTTAATGTGCCATTTCCTAAACCTAGTTTTTTTAGTAGACTTTGGAAATTACATGCTAATAGGTGTAATGTGTAAGTACCTCTCAATAAACCTCTTTCTGAGGGCCAAATACTTTATTTAAATGTCAACTCATCTGGACAAGAACTGTAAGTTATGTTGGAAGACATTATTAAAGTCAATAATATGGGCTTAAACGTGAGTTTTAGCTTAGTATAATAATATGGGCTAACTAATTGGGCTCTAAGGACGTGAAAAAATCTTTTTGAGTTTGGGCATGAATGAGTTTGAGAATGAGAATCTTCCTTTCCTATCCCCAGGCCCAGGTTGAAAAGAAAAAGGTTATTGGTGGATTTGGGATTAAATCTAAGGGTGTTTCAGTAATATTGATTTCCATTGACGCGGCCGCGCTTTCAAAATGAAGCGGTACGCCGCCACAAAAAGAAAAGGAAAAGGTGTTTTCGATAAGACCATAATACCCTCCAACTCCAAGTTAAATTTCCTTCTAGTGTTAAGTCTGCCAAACAACAATGGCATTCGCTTCGTTTCTTGGGAGGGTTCTCGTCGCCTTCGTTTTCATACTCTCTGCTTACCAAGAGTGAGTTTCTGTTACTGTTTGCTTCCATCTTTCAGTACATTTTTTTTTTTGTAGAGTTGGTTGTTGCTCTTTTTTCCTTTTGGGTCTTGAATGTTGTAGGTTCCGACTTGCTGCTGCACCGTCTCACAATTAAGCTTTGTACTCGTTTGCATTTCTACTTGTTTAGTTTTGCACTTGTGTTTGAGCCCATTATGCATTTTGATTGGCTTCTACACTGTTTTCAAATGGATTGATCATTTTTTGAATTACATATGACAAGTATGGATCATTAGTCACTGCAAATGTCTCTACTTTATAGCATTGCTATCTTTGACCATGCTTGCTTTTTGCCGTCAAGAAGTTCAATTGGGTCAGTTTGTGCATGTTCACTCTTTTTTATAACTTGCTGTATTGTATATGCTTAAATATTGTGCTATGGGTCTCAAAGAATAGGCTTTTGCATACATATTGAATAGATGAGAATAGGGATTTTATTAAAAAGGAAAATTATCTTTGCCACCTTGCCTGGTGATCCTGAGTTCGTGTTTTTACCAATTGAACTCAGCAAGGACTTTTATTTACTGTGTAGTCGCATTAAAGCGTAAACCTTTACCCTGAATGACATTCCAAATTACAATATGTTTATTGTGTACCTAAACCATGTTTCTTTTTATGCTTATTAAGGGTACCATTGCAATTCCTGCGTGCCTAAATCATGTTTTTCTAGTTAGGAATTTTTTTTTCTGTTTATTTAGTTATTTCTTTTGAATAAAGGTCTTTATTGTCGTACATTATGGTTTATTCTTCGTTATAGGTTAAACGAGTATGGGGTTGATGGGGGCCCTGCAGCAATGTCTCTCAGACCGAAGTTTGATGTCTTTATGCATCGTGTGCGGTCTCATGTTGGCATACAGGTGCCAGAAATTGAAGTGAGGATCACTCTTGTCTCTCTCTATTTCAGGGCACTTAATTAGCCTTTTAATTCAATAAAATACCTTCCAGATATGTTTTATTGATATGTTTTTTAATTATGAAACAATAATAAATTCTTGGTGGAAGCCCTTTGAAAAGTATCTATGATTGTCCTCATGCATGGAACAGAGCATTTTGTGCATTTTCAAATACGTAAAGAGAGCTATAATTAATGTAGGTAAGGTTGCTGGAGCTATAATTGATTTTTATGTGCAGATCAAACACTTGGTTGCTACAGCTATAGTTGTCAAGGGCATTGGAGGTGTTCTATTCATCTTTGGCAGCTCTCTTGGAGCATAACTCCTGGTTTGCTTTCAGGCTATGCTTTGCATTTTTACTTTAAATCTTGTGAATAAAATCTCTTGAATACTAGTCCTGTTGTCTATACTCATGGTTGAGTTTCTTTTCTTTTTTTTTCTCTTTTTTTGTTTCCTTGCTTTCTTGCGATGCAGCTTTTACATCAGATGATTGCTACTCCTATTTTATGCGGTTTCTATGATTATGACAGTGAAGAGAAAGAATTTACTCAACTTTTCATCAGATTTACAGAGGTTCGAAGTTAAAATACATGTGTTTATTTTTTATATCTTCAAGCCTGAAACTTTCAACTATTATTCACATTTGATTGATTCTATTAAATGTAGTCGTGTATTCTTTTGATTATAGAATATGGCTCTATGTGGAGCGCTGCTGTTCTTCATAGGGCTGAAGTACTCGACTCGTAGGAAACTACACAAGAAGGCGGCTAACAAGACAAAAGTTGTTTAGATAGGAATACAATTATTGTGTGTTTTTTTTCCATTTTGTTTTTGAACTCTTATGAATTTTCTCTTTCGTATTGATGATTATATGACAATTTCACAAACATCAATTTACATGGCAATGAAACTCATGTGAGTTTTAGACAGGCTTTAGATTAAAATAAATAGAAGTGCACCTTTTGGCCTTTGGCGCCTAGCCTGCTTTCTGGCGGCTAAAGTAGGATTTAGACACATACTTGCAGTTCTTCTTAGAAGATAAAAGAAGCAGTTGTCCCAAATCCAATAATGGTTTTGCACACAATAATTGAAGTAATTAAAAGCCGCAACAACTTTTTTTAATTGTATTCAAAAATCAACAATTGTTTAATAATTGTGATGGCTCAGTAGCTACAAAAACTTCACTATCCACTGATTTTTACTATCCGTCGATTGATTGAACATAAAACGCTGTTTTTGCCGCCTTCTTCTTTTTCCTTTTTTTTTCTTTTTCTTTTTTAAGGGAAACAAAGAAACGGATTGGATTGGGAAGATTGACTAATCGAATTGAACTATTTGCGTGGGCAATCAAGCCACATACATTTGAGCCTAAATTGAGTGTGTGGCAGTCGACTGTCCACGAGCCACAACTCCCAACTCAAGGCTTGTTATAGAATGTTTGATTGTCAATATCTAATATCTTCGCGTACGGACATATCCCACCGATACATCAACTGGTTTATATGGAGCCCTTGACTATTCCATTGCATCATCAACTCTGTGAGATTCACAAGAAACCGTTTCCTTGGTTTTAGTCACTTGGCGCTCTAAAAAGCACAAAAAAAACAAAACCATCTACACCCATCTGTTGCTTTTTCACGTTCACGTACGTCGTGATGTGTAAAAGCTCATAAAATCTATGGAAAAGACATTCTTATATTCAGCTCACGTAATCAACGTTGGCATATCTGAGAGAGAAATGCCAAAAGTGTGTATACCATTTGCTTGCCCTTTCTCTAACAATTGTGTTCGTAAGCTACAACTTTAAAAGCACCAGAAGAGTGGTACTTTATGCATCTTGGTCTATCCCATTCGACATTGTATAATAAATTACCATCTTCTTCTTCTTCTTCTTCTTCTTCTTCTTCCACCACAGCCGCTTAGATATTCATTCACTTATGGAAGTCACTGGAAAGTTTATTGAGTTCGAAGATGGTTCAGGTGGTTATGACAGAGACAAAGAAGTAAAGCAGTTTGAAGAAACAAAAGCTGGGGTCAAGGGACTTTTAGATTCAGGCGTCACCAAGGTTCCCAGATTCCTCATCTATCCACCAGATAGCTTTTCCAACAAGTCATCTTCTACTACTACCAATAATGTTGACTTCCAGGTTCCGGTTGTAGACCTCCATGGCTATGACATGGCTTGTCGGCGGATGGAGATAGTTACCAAAGTTCGTGAAGCTGCTCGGACTTGGGGCTTCTTCCAAATGGTCAATCATGGAATTCCAGAGAGGGTGGCGGACAATGTGTTGGAAGCAGTCCGACAGTTCCACGAGCAGCCGACGGAGATGAAGATGGAATGGTATTCCCGCGATTCCAAAATGAAAATCAAGTACTACTGCAATGGAGACTTGTTGGTGTCCAAAACAGCGAATTGGAGGGACTCCATAGCCTTTGATTTCCAAGATGGACCACTCAAACCTGAAGCATTTCCTATGGTCTGCAGGTGCGCTGGAGATACATATCATATATTTATATTACACATATTATAGAGATCGATGGTCATATTAATTAATACATAATATTGTTTCTTGACAGACAAGCAGTGTTGGAGTACATGAAAAACGTGGTAAGGCTTAAAGGAGTGCTATCTGAATTACTGTCGGAGGCACTGGGGCTGACCAAAGACTACCTAGAAAGCATAGAATGCATGAAAACTGAAGCACTGGTGTGCCACTACTACCCAATTTGCCCTGAACCACAACTGACCGTAGGGACTACAAAGCATTCAGACCCGTCGTCTCTAACAATACTGCTACAAGACAGTGTCGGTGGCCTCCAAGTCCTCCACCAAAACCAATGGGTGGACGTTCCTCCATTGCACAATGCACTGGTTGCCAACATTGGCGACTTCATACAGGTTTGAATTATATTAAATCATAATTAGCAAGCAATATTACATATTTTACTTTTCTGAACTTGTATTTTTTTTTTGATGAATTAATATATATTAATATTATTGGATGCAGCTGATAACGAACGACAAGTTTAAAAGTGTGGAGCATAGGGTACTGAGCAGTGGACATGTAGGACCAAGATTATCAGCGGCATGTTTCTTCTACCCCAGCGCTGCAAACAGATATAAAGCATACGGTCCAATTAAAGAGTTACTGTGTGACGATAACCCACCCAAGTACAGAGATACTCATATCAGTGAATATCTTGCCTATTACAGGTCAAAGGGTCTTGATGGTAACTCCGCCCTTCCTCATTTTCAATTATAAATAATTAATGAATCCATTCTAGCTTATAACTTGTAACTTGGCTACCTGGTTAATTTCTTTTATTCAGTTTGTAATCACTCATGAACTAGGTCACTTAATTACGCCTTTAATTAGATGATTAATTAAGCTTTTTATTATATATATATATATATATATATATTATTACTCGTAATATATAGTTTTCAAAGTAACTTGCATTGCATGAAAATGGCGGGTAGGCCGACTAATCAGATATAATTAGGTAGGAGCCTGGAGGGCTTTGTGATTAATTCCTTAATTATATAAAAGTCGATGATTATTGATTTGGGTTGTTTTTCTACCCTCACGTACTTAGCTTCTTTTTTCTTTTACTACTTAACTAAATGATTTAACACTCACGTACTTAGCTTCTTTTTCTTTTACTACTTAACTAAATGATTTTTTCTTGTTTCCTATCTAACAATGATCTATACGTCCTGGCAAAAATGGAAAGCCAAAGGAGGCTTGGCAAATATTTATATAAATACTTATATGAGTCGTATGCGACCTATACATGTATAGAATCCTCAACGAGAGAAGCATTTCTTTTTGTGATGGTTGAGGTAGACAAGGGTCCCATGCTCGTAAATAACACGAGTCTCCATCGATATCACTTATGTTGTCGGTTCTATTATTAATCTAGTATTGATCGATTTGACGGCTCGTTTGTGTGATTGATAAGTTTTGAACTCTAAGTATTATCATTTATTTTCTTTTACATGTGTGTGATGTGTGTGTGTGTGTGAAAGGGTCAAGTTATGACTTATTTGATCCAAGTAGAGGATTATAACCAGTCACTTTTTCTGGTGAAAGAATTTAGAAGGATGGGGACTAGGCACACCTGAATTAAGGCTCTCAAACTCAAAGACTAATTTATATTATTTCAAGAATCAAGCTCCCAATCAGAGACGGCCAAATTTCAGGCAGAAAACAGAGTCAAAATGATAATTAAACAGCATGCTCACACACTGTAAAGAAAGAAAAATGCTCTTCACAGAAATGACAATTTCCTACTCTTAACCTTCTATAGGCTTCTCTCACTTCTTTCCCTTTTTGGGAAACCAGGATTCCAAATAAGAAACAAACCACTAATATCAAATACAAATCACAATGGCTTGCGTTAGTTTACAAAGGGACCTACATGACAGTCTCCAGAAAGCCAATCCGTCACCGTTACATAGCATTCTTGGGATTGGGCTGCAATATTTGAACAAGGGACCACAAGATATCCATTCTGTGTATGCTTCTGTTGTTTTGACCCTGCAGTAATTCAGATCTCAATCTCAAGTCCAAGCACATACACAATCAGTTGTCAATGCATTCTACTGTTTGCATATTTGATATGGATAGAGGATGTGTTGAGAAAGGACGGGGACTAGTTGCTCGTTAACATGAACATTAATCCAGTATACTATTACCCTAATAGTCCTAACTCCTAAGCATACTGTAGAAGATATCTAATCCAACATTATCATGTTATTCAACATGTTCAACATAAAAATACACACAGCTGCTTTAATATGTTGCTTGCAATATGAAATTTATTCTCATAACAAGTACATATATAAATATATATATATATATATATATATATTAAAAATAGTGTTTAAACAGATGAACCATCCCAGAGATCGTACCTCAACCACAAAGCATATCAATGTCTTATCACCTCGGGCTTCTGTTGCACCTTTTAAGATTGTCAGACCCAAGCTTCTGATAGCTTCTGCTATTTCAAGGAAATGGCTACATTCTTCACACATCATCTGCACAAATCGCCCAGAAAACTTGCAATAGTGAGGAAAAACTTAAAAGGAAAAAAGGCTCTATAGAGGAATTGAAATATATGAACTATGCCAAAGGAGCCAAGTGTAGAGTCATGCATATTCCCTTTTGAGGTTTGTATTTTTAACCTTCAATTTAGAATACAACTAAGAATATATTCTGCAAGAAGAAATCTTTTCCTCTTTCTTATACTCAAATAATTTTGCAAATTAATATATTTAGAATAATAAAATATATAAAAATCTGACTCTACCTCTACGACCATCTGCCCATTCTTGTTAAGATTTTCAACCATTATTGAACAAACTTTTAGACTGCCTTCCACCTCCACTGCCCAGCTTGAACCTCGTTCCTGAGTAGATCCTAGCATGCTTGTTTCCTTGTGAGATGACTGGAAATCAGCAGCACAGATTAAATGGAACATTAAAATTAATAAGACGGCATCATGTTTCTAATAAGTAGAAAGCAATTGAAAGTCCTAATGGCCAAATCTAATTGAAGACAGAGAGGTGGTTCGACAAACATTCTTGAAAATGCGTGGATGATACTTAATCCCAGCTTTGTACAGAAGAGACTTTCTACTAGTAATGATGTCATGCAATTCCTGCAAATTCTTTTACAAGGATTGAAGCCTTGGTGGAATAACCTAAAATCAGCTAAAAATACACTAATTGAAGGTTGAGTTTCTTTTCATACACTGAAAGGTTGTAAATCTCTTGCCATAAGCATTTACCTTTATATCAGCAGGCTTATTCAGCTTGTCAGCATGCTTAGTGATGCCTTGAAGAAACAGCATGTGCTTGATTGCACGCTCCAGCAGTGAATCAATACTGCACTGATCAATTATCATGAAATTTTAATATACATGAATGGCAAAAGAATTATATGAACAGGGACTTCAACTTTTGTAACTCTGAAACTCAGCAGGTAATAAATGTGGCAAAGTTACCTTTGCTCCATTAGGTATTAGCTCTCGAAGTTCCTTAATGCGGTCTTGGATCAATTGTCTATCCCTTGGCCTAGGTCTACAATTTTCACCTGGTCTAGCCCTCTTTTTATTGTTCTTGGCTGGTCCTGAAGACCTATCCAGCTGCTCGCTACAAGCACTTGGACAAGTTGAGGAAAACCCTTTTGGGGACATCACACCACATACACCTGATGAGCTAAGGCAATTCTGTCTATCATCTCCTCTAAGGGAGGGCTGATCAATGGAATAATTAGATGAATCCATAGTAAGTGTAGTATGGCTAGAAGGCTCAGGATATTTTTCAGTGGTCAACAAAGACTGCACTGATTTACAGAACGATTTTTCACTCTTAACATCACTGCCACTTTGGCAAACACTAGCTACTACTGCTTCTAGAAGATGCTCTGGGGGAGAGTCAGAAGTCAGCTGACTACTGCTCAACTGCTCAGGCATCTGAGGAATTACTCCTTCAGCCTTCTCAGCTTCCCAATCAAAATACTTACTCTTCTTTAGAAAAGCTGGTCCAAGTGCTTCATGCAGCTCGTACCCAGCAGGGAACTTTAAAGATCTACCTGATGTGCCCATGTAGCGTGATTCAGTTTGAAACTCCAAGTTTTTCAAACATTTCTGGAATTTAACATCTGAGTGTTCACTTGTGTGCAATGCCCCATTTTGGTAATAATCTATGCTGCCCAACCTAGCTCTGTTGCAAACAACAGAGTCAAGAGGGTTTGAAGAGAAGTACCCCAAATCAACTCCAACCATTTGAGCTGGAAGTACATCACTTGAATCAATAACGCCCATAACAGAATCATGTGACAATGGATTAGCAATGTTTACTGAACCCACTCCAGTATCATTGCAGCTACTAGTCTCCTTGCTGCCACTAGTCTCCCCACCAAATTTCCAGTAATCAAGAAGGTCCATCCCTACTACTCTGTGATGCTCAAGATTGATGATGTTTGTTGTTGATTGAAGTGACTTGGCACTTTCATCATCCTCAAATGTGGATAACCTAACTCCAGTCTTATCAACCATATCAACTGCTTTTTTCTGATTATCACCAGGCAGTGGAAAGGCAAAAGAACTATCATAATCTTTCCCCAAATATGGAAAAACAGACAACCAAACATCTGCTGATTCTTTGTTTAAGGTATTGTCTGAATTATGCAAGCAATCAGGAACAGCATCTGAAGCCAAACTTTTTGAAGGTATGTCAGGCTGAGAAAAAAAAAACAACAAAACATCACAATCATACTTAATGTATTTGTCATAAAAGAATTATGTAGGTTTGTTTGTTTGATGCATTGCTCATTGTTTCACCCAAAAAACAAAGGGGGAGAAATTATATAAAGGTTTCATATGTATGTACACAGATCCCGTGATCATAAGCATATAGGACATGTACATGCGCATGCAAACACACAGGGGGGAAGATAGAGAGAGAGAGAGAGAGAGAGTTACCAAGCACAATGAACTGGCCATACTAGATTGTATTGGAACAGGAATATGCCCTACTGAAGAATCTTGAAGAGCCATAAAGACATCTCTAATACGTGTCACTGTCTTCATATCTTCAGTGACCTGCTCCACAAAATAGAGAGATTATATATATGAAGCAATATAAATTGAAAGTTTAAATATTCAAACATGTCTGAGATATTTTGCAAATCCAATTAAAGTGGGTTAGTGACATTTATTTTTATTTAAAAAATAATAATAATAAAATCCAAAAGTTCTTTACTTATCCAGACACTAGAAATTAATAGATATCAAACAGCAGGAACCCAAACACATAAAATTGGTAATATCCCTCTTTAAAATTGTCATAGAGATTACTTATCAATATGAGTGTACACAGAAAACACATTAAAAGCTGGAAAAACCAAATTCAATTATATACTAATGTAACCTATCACTGTAAGTTAAATGACAAAATTACAAAATCCTCTCGTCTTACTACTTGGTCTTACTATGCAGTATATAGAAATGATGTCTACTCCATAAGCTCATAGAAACATCACACCATCAAATCGAAGCCAAAATTATCAACAACCATGAATGATCTTAAACCATGAACCAAAAGAAATTCAATCACTTACTTTATTCAAAGACCCTAGTTGTACAACTCCATGTGGAACAACAGCTACAACAGCAATGGTCTGTCAGAGAAGACAAGGAAGTTTCTTAAACAAAATATGCCAGAGAACTAAGAAGATAACATCAAGATAAAGAAAAGTTGGAGAGATTCAATGAAGATACAGGTGTAGAAAATATACAAAAAATGAGTTAAATTTGCATGGTAAAAATTGAATAAATTTCATTAGAGTGGCCTATACCTTAGCAATCCATCCCTATAAAATCTAACACATGCAATTGGACCTCAGAAGTTTCACAAACTCTTAGATGCAAATCATGGATAACAACATAGTATGCTACAATTTGCAGTGACATGCCTCCATATATACATGACTATCTTCCATAATTCGAAGCATGACTTAACTAACTAATCTTTCCTAGTCAACCAGCAAAACAAGGTTTTGAAAAATTGGGGGAACCATAGTGCACTCAGTTCCACCTTTTTCATCTTCTATCATATTATGACCACAAGACGCCCACATAAGACAACACTAATTAATAGGTGCATCAGAAATTGTTAAAAGTTTCCTCCCACTCTAATCTTCAATTTCAGTGTAAATGTCCGAAGCTCTGACAAATGTAGCATTTGCCAGTCCTCAGAACCAAAAGAAAAGTTAGAAAAGAGAGCAGGCATACCCTAATCCCAGCAGAAAATTGAGTTTGCCACCCATCAGAATACTGAAAATGACCAAAAGAATTCAATAAGAAACATGGTCAATGATTGGATAACAGAATAGACATGAATGCAGCAGTTGTATTGAAAATTTCATAAATTCACTTAATATAAAAGCAGAACAAATGAAATTAATCACCTCAAATGACGAACAGGCACTCATAGCATGTTTGTCTGCAAAGATCCACCGATGCCTTCCAGTTACAGCCACTTGTCCAACAATCCTGTAGAACAAAGGATTTGTTCAAACTAATGTTGTACAATGAAACATTTATTCATCTATTTATTAATTACTAATGAAATGCAATTTGCTAATAATATGATGGAATAGCCGAACAGGAAAGAATGACAGTCAACATATGTTGACCAAAGCTTCTGCTAATCCAAATAGGTTAATACGATCATATTCTATTATGGTAGCATCTAAACTATTAAATTGTTGAACACAAAAGAAAATTCTTGTCTTGGATAGCAATAAATGATTGCATGTAAAGAAGTAAGAAGACACACTACCCTTCCCCTAGAGAATAAACATGATATGACATCTTTGCCACGGCTGACCCAAGGGGTTCATGTGAATAAAGTCCGTCATGTAACTTTTCCAATTTCTTATTGAAGCATTTATTCTCTGGAGGATCATGTTGTTCACAGTTGTCATAGAAAGCATCCTCCCAAGTTAACACCCTACAAAAGAAACCATACCCAAATTGTAAATTGAGGGCAACATGATACACATCAAAGTTTTAGAAAGGAATGATACATAATAGAGGTGAATGAACAGCACTGCCCTTAGCTAATATGCATATTGCTAGCCTTATAAAAACTAATGTATACACCAACATAAATGTAAAAGGAGTCCTCCCCAACACTTCCCTTAACCAACAAATTTACTTCACATCCAAGTCCTGATTAAACCAAAGATTTTCTAAGTGCATATTTCATTTCCCAGTGCGGTTATTTTGCAGGCTCTGTCATTGCACTAACATAGGCCCTACCCTGTTCATCTAATAAATCCATAGTACTCAAAATACATAATTTTATTATCAGAAACGAGTGAATTTTAAAAAGATATAAGTAATAATTGATATAACCATTAGCATAGAATTTGTCCGACTCAAACTGCATTATCATACGATGAACTAAACCTACTAGATATACAAAAGCAAAATTCTGGGTTTTAAAAAATAAAATAAAATTCTATCAACCAATTATAGAGAAAGGAATAAAAAATGCGCCGAGCTGAAAGGAGCAGGAATAAGTAAATAAAAACTTACATTCGAGCGCGATATTTGAGTTTCCAGAAGACGGCGTACTTCCACTCTGTATTGAGGCAGAGGCTTTTGAGAATTTGCTGCAGGTCAGTACCCATCTACTCAAAATTTCTTTAACACCCACTAAAAACAACACCGATCACCACAAATTGGGTTTATTCCAACTTAATCCTTCAAACTAAAAAAGAACCCCACCTTAATTTTCCACCAAAACCCGTGTCCTAGCTCCCCCTATATGAGCCTCTACCCGCCTGCTTAATCCGTAACCCTGCTCGCCGCTTTATTGGCGGTCCAACCGACGTCAATAGCAGACGATCAGTACCCATCCCTCTGCCCCCTTAACTAACTACGAAACCCCAAATCTCAGTTCCTCAACAACCTTCAAAAACTCACAAATGCAAACTTATAATCAGAAACTCTAATACAGCAAGCTTCATTACAGTTCCTGCATTTAGCCATGAAGTTGCACGGAAACTAGACAAAGGTTATAAATAAAAGAAGAATTTCCAATGGTATCTGATGAGACTTGTACAGAACACCACAAAATTAAAATTTAGCTTATATCCGACGACATGGATGGCGCAAAAATTGAATTTTTTTCTGTAATTTTGGAAAAGTAAGGTTTAGATGAGCTGAAAGGGTTGATCAGAGTGAACTGAACGACAAAGGGTTCAGATTTAACAGCAGTATAGATGAGAGAGACGATCTCAGGGTCTATGGAAGCTTGTTGAAAAGAAGGTTTGTGGGCTGCGGGGAAAAGAAGTAAATTTCAAGGATTTGAGCTGCATTCGATAGCATAGTTGAAAATGAAGCAGCTTTTCACCAATTTTATAGAGAAAGAGAAAGCGAGAAAGAAAGGAAAAAAAGAAAGAAAGAAAGTAGAAGAGAGAGAAAGCTTCAATGGCAGAGAGAGAGAGAGAGAGATTTCAGGTGCAAATTGTAAAATGGGAGAAAATCAAAGTATGACAATTTTATATACAGGTGAGTTCACTTCCACACACTGTTCGGTGTTCACTTTCACATTTTTTATATTATATAAATTAACGGAAATGTGCACCGTTGCTTTTACCACCAATTTTTATATATTGCGCCGGATGCTACAGTACGCACCCATTGGTCCTCGTCGTCTCTGTCCCTCCCCTTTCCCGTACAGATACAGACCATCTTAGCTATTCTACGCATCGTGCGCACTTTAGAACGAGACCCTTGGGCAGCAGTCCCTTTTTTGTGATTCTAGACTGCAGTGTGTGTGAAAGATGGAAAAATAAATAAATGCAATGCATAAAGACTAGGCACAATTACACAAATAAAACAGAGAGAGAGAGAGAGATCCAAGTGTATATGATATATTGGATTTTTTTTTTTGGAGTGATGGGTTTTTGAAAATAGAGAGAGCATATATTTATGCAAAATCCAAATTGGGTTTTAATTGAGTACACTTTCTAGGTGGTGTCCTTTGATGGCCAACAACATGATGTCCAAGTGAGGAATTTGGTCCCTTATCTTGCCCTCATTTTTCCAAGGTACAATCCCCTTCCACCCCATTTTTATTCATTTCCTCTCAAAAAAAAAAATATATATATATATATATATGTATGTATGTATATGCAACTTACCCCCATTCCAACCTAACACCTCTTTTATCCACAATCATTTTATTGCCCAAAAGTTGTGACACCTTACAATGCTCATTTCTCACTATGTTCCCTTTCACACACTACCAATTACCACCCAACATTGCATTAAAATTAGAAAAATATTTCTAACCGTTGGATGCCCTTGGATGATGATGATGCTTGAAATTATCCAGGGGGCTCCATGTTTTTTGTCTAATGGGTTGAGTCACATTATGGGAGTAGTGGTAGCTATGTTTCATATATATGACATATTTATTAAGTAGCCTTTTCTTGCATTGCACCACCTAGACATCATTTTTCGAATCCCATGATTTGTTTTAACAGTGTGATCCAAGGTGATTATTGATATTGATTTCTAATCATTTTCTCTCCCTTTTTTTCTTTTTTTTTTATTTTATTTTTAGGGGGGTGGTGGCTTTTTTTTAAGTCTAATTAATAGAAAAGCTCGAGGCTTAATTACCGCTCTTGAAGAAGAAACAAACAAAACAAAACAAATGGTTGAAAAGGAAGAAGAAAAAAATAATAATAATGATAACATGGTCAATTATATCATAAACATTAATATAACCTAACCCATGTCGCTTTAGTTGTCCAAAAGACAATTTGTCGGACGTAATTTAAGATAATTTTTAACCTGGGTTCACTAGCAAATTTAGTACTCATTAATCATGATTTTGTTACATTCATTTATTATGTCTTTTCGTTGTTAATACCTTTTAATATATATGTTGGAGTATGGAATTAAAAAAAATAAAAAATAAAAAGCTAGCTACTCTAGGTTTCCGTAATTATCGATCATAATTATAGTTCTTTCATCAACTTCAACTTGGTTCAAATGTGACAGTAAGACAGAAGCCCTACTGTTCATTTGGTCTTCTAGTTCTAGTTATCAACTAAACGATGAGTAGGGTTAAATCACCAAAATTACAAGCATAGACCACTTCTTAAATTAGAGATTTCAGTGTTTGACTTTTCTTTCAGTTCTAATTGAGGTAAACTTCTAAATATGTAGCATGCATCAATTAATACTCTCTCTCTCTCTTTCTCTCTATGTTTATATATGTGTGTATATAACAGCGTATCTATTCATTTTTATGATTAATTATATATGATTTTTCTATTGGAATTTATGTCTGTTAATACTCATGAAATTGACAAAGTCAACTGGGTAGCTTATATCAATAAATGCATGAACAAGAAGTTAGTGAAGCAAAATGATAAGTCATTTTCCTATGTGTGAACAACAGTGAAAGGAATGAGCATGATCATGAATGCAAAGAGACAAAGGAGAATGATTATAAATTCCTCTAAATAATGTTAAAAACTGGCACGTATATAATTGAAGTATTTGCAGGTTACTTCTTCATCAGAAAATGCACTGAACAGTCTCTCAATCCTATATGTATGAGGTAAGAATTATGTAATATGCCACAAAATTTATATATATATATATATATATGTGTGTGTGTGTGTGTGTTGATATAACATTTCTATATAAGTTTTCAACTTATAGCATTAAGATTCCAAAAGTTAACTTTTATATGAATTCTGTCATCTCTATCATATAAGAGTTGGGAACCAAAATCATCCTAAGTAGATCTTGTAGCTTAGCTTTTCGCTAACATGTAATCCACATAGGTGACTCCTTAGTCTCCATTGTCATGAGTAATGCTTTGATCTCTCTCTTTCTCTCACTCACACACTCAGTCAATATTGACAGGCGTGAATATGGAAGACCCATTTGAAATCCAATGTTACATTATGTATATGTGACACCAGTGGCCATTACTTAGAATAATATAATCCAAGTTAGGAGGGATGACACCTGTTTTTATCAATTTTTAAACATGATCATCTTCTTTTCTTGGCTAATTCAAACCACAAATAAAAAGATAATTAAGAAAAAGGCCATGAGCAGCCATATTAATAATGGTTTTCCACATAGGAGGCTTTTCAATATATACCAAAACTCAGTGTGAACTGTTTTCGTGGGGCCAAATAAATCAAGCTATAGAGAATCCAATGATGATTATAAATTTAAAATTTTGGGGACTATATTTAATAACTCAATACGATTCATAATTACATTGAGTGAAATGAACTTTACAAGCCAAGTCACGTAGTAATCAACATATTAAGAAACAAAATGCAGCAAACTAATGGCATATATATTAAATCAATTTCTGCTATATGTACCAAATCCAACATTTTTTTTTTTAAAAGGTATGTCAAATACTTCGTTTTGGTAGTATACGCCTAGGCTATTAAAGCTTCATACAAGTCGTAGTTACTATGTTTCTGTATTTTTCGTTTTTGTTCAATTTTGGATATTAATGATAGTACTTCAGAAAATCAATTAGTTTACTCAAAATATATTTTGATGTATGTATGCACGCACTTATAATGTTGTCTTTGATCATTAATCTTTGAAAATTAACCAAAATAATAATAATAATAGTAATTCCAATGGTGGATAGCAGTCCAAAACCCAAGAAGTTATCTTTATAAAAAGTTACTATAAAACTTTTGGAGAATATAATGAAATAAAGATTTTGAATTTTCAGATTAGATTAATGGAAATGGAAGGCCATTGACCAAATCAGCTATCATGTAATCCTAAATGATACTGCTATCTGGTAAAGTCAAACATGAATGCTTTTAAGAGAAAAAAAAAAAACTTTACTCTAAAAAAAGGTGATTCCTACCCACCAAGGAAGGTACACAATACTTTCTAACCACAAGCAATTTTGGTGAGATTTATAGGTGATTAATCCAATTTGTGCGCTTGGAAAAAGATAAAAGGTGGGCTTAGTGGCATTTGTCATTCATTAGGTTACTCGAAGTTTATAAACCCATTATAATCTAAAAATAATACTTTTTATCACAAGTTGAATTTTCATAAATGATGTGACATAGATATCATATTATTTGTATCCATCATATCTAATCTACCGCAGAAATATTATTATTTTTTTCTCTACAAGTATAATACGGCAACACTTGCACATAAAATCATAGAATTATTTACATTTTGTCGGGTGGAACTGAACTGTAAAAGGTCCAGTGATTAATCATAAGCACTCTGAAGCAGAATGCATACAACTTTCAGGTTTAAAGAAAGAGATAAAAGAGTCTTAAAGAAGATATACAGTGGAAACCAACATGTTAAAGTAAATGCATGCATGTAACCAACAACTCTCTTGCTTCAGATTCATCTTTTTTCTTTCCAACAGTACTTTAGCCCATCACTACTGATTATAGACAAAAAGACGAGGAGGCTGGAGCTTGATCATATATTTATTATATATATATACATATATATATATATATATATATATAGTTGGAATCAGAAGCTACCAATTGATAGGATTATCATGTATATATGTGTCTACATATATGTGTGTGTTTGTGCGAAGGAATAGGACATGCAACTGTCATTCAGCCATTTTCTCACAGATCATTTGAGAAATCATCCTGGAAATTACAACGGGGAATTTTATGCATGTTCTTTATGCATGTTCCATTAAAATGTGAGACAAATAGTAATTGCATAACAAGAAAGGAGACAGTCTCTGAATTCCATTCAACTGCGCTTCACAATTTGAAGGCACATATAACACAAGTACTTTCAAAGTTGGAGATTGTAGCGCTCCAGTGGTGGTTTTCTCTGGTGAGTGTCTGCTATATAGGTACCAAGAAAGTCTTTGTATATAAAAGCCTTGTAGAGTGGACGACTGCACTCCTTGACAAGTATTTTGCAGGTTCAATATGGCATTGGTTGGAAGGATGTAGGAAATTCGTAACCGCTATCCCAGAAGCCATTTTGTTAATTTGTCACAACTCTATGGTCAGCACTGCTTAGTTTCCCATTGCTGATAATCTGCACTAGCAATGACATGTTGACCAATTAATATTTGAGAAATAATCATGGAGTATAGTTCATATTTGAAAGCTAATGTTGTTGAAAACTAAGTTAAGCAAAAGTTTCTTGCACAAATCCCTGATAACTAATTAAGATAGAAACAAACTTGTTGATGAACACTGATGATAGATTGGTTTACAAGCTACATTAGCTGGTTTACTTCAACTTCAGAAGGGGTCAGTCAGAAATGCAGGCACTCCATGGAGTTTGAAAAAGAAACTTAAAATAGTAAGAGGAGGAAAATAGGGTACATATAGAAGCAGCACCTGTAACATGTGACCTGTGTTAACCACAAATGCATAAGGGGGAGGCTCAACAGCAAGCTATTGCTCATCCTTCAAGACTTGAAGCCCACGTACTAGCCCTTGCAAAAGAGCTAGAGAAAAATCTTTCCAAAGTAGATATTAAATGCAAAAAGTCAACGCATTTGCACTAGCTAGCTTTCTGATCCATATCTGATTTTCCAATCTTTTCAGAGGCATATATTCTTTCTCTCTCCAATCTAACTGGAATAAAAATAAAAACACAAGTTAATATTTTTAAAAACGCCATAATAAGAAAAAAGTTATATATATATATATATATATATTATAAGATTTTGTATCTTTATAAAACAAGAAATTATTATTATTATTATTATTTTATTTTATTCTACTTAACACAGACAAAGATGATTTCATAAATATAAAGCTAGAATTAGATAATTCAATTATTTATTTATTTTTTGCTTTGTGAATCGTTTTAAATTTAATCCTCAAAGAAAAAGAATATTTTGTTGAATGATTCATCAACGTTTCTTCAATTCCAACTATTTTGTTGTCAATTTGGATGAAAAATAATCATCAAATTAAAACTTGAATTTCCTGCCAAGTACATGGATGGATGGATGGTCTTCAAATTACAATATCCAGTGCTGGTTATGCACTCAAGGGAAGACGTATTAACCCCAGCCTTGAGGCCACCTATTCTGAGGGTCCCATCTGGGTAGCCATGATGATCCCTTTCTCGCATTGGAACCAACTTCACGAGTCTTGCCCTTCCTTGGAAACAGCAGCTTCCATAGAAGTCCTCTGTTTCTATTTCTGCTAGGCGCAGTGTGATATTCGTGTTTCTCTGCTGCATTTACATAGTTGAAGTGGCCATCATCGTCATCATCATCTGGAATTGGACATATCTCATCGCGTGTGCGAACGGAGTTGAGCTTCAGATACCTCTGTTCAAGTGACTCTTTAGGTATGTCTCTTGCCAGCAATGGAGAAGCACCACCCCAATTGTTTGTGCCTAGTGATGGGTGTTGCGGTGTTCTGAATTCCACCACCAGCTCTCTTCGCCTCATTGATTTTGGTATGTTTCTTTTTATCTTCTTCTTTTCATCCATATATGTACATATTTATATATGGGAGAAAATCTCGAAGCCCCATAATAATTTTATTTACTTTCATACTTATTTAATAGGCATATTTAGATAAGGTTATTTTTTGAGTGTGACAAGATGCCAAATTTTGTGGTAACTGACTACTATTGTGGTCTCCGCCTAAGGCTGTTTGTAGATTCTGACTGGCTTTAGCAACCATGGCTATATTACCTTGTACTGATTTTGTCATTAGGCTCTAAATTATCAATAAGCCTGTGAGTTGTAGCAGACAAAAAAAGGCCGGGTCGGTAACTTCAAGGGATAGCTTGGTTCTAAATATACCCCATACCTGCTGACAAAATTGTTCAGATGCCAACAAATAGAGAGCCACAAAGTTATTGCCTCTTTGAGTGGCCCTACATCTTCTATATTCTCAGTGTTTTGTAGCTTACAGAAGATTAGAACGTAGATTTCTCACAAAGTACACCAACAACTGTGAGAAGATTGCAGCAACCCAATGGAATATTGCCCACTATTATATTGAAATGTAGAATCCAGTGTAAATAAGTGCAAATCATTTTCCAACGTTGTAGTGAAACTTCTGTTGCATATGGATAAGATAAACAAGTATGTCATTTATGTATTTACTAGTTCACAACTAAATGGATAGGTCTCAGTCACATGAAAAAGAATATGATAACCATGAAGTCTGCTTTCCACTTTTATTTCAAAAACTGAGTGTGCAAGCTAGTTTTGTCAAGAACATGATGCTCTCAAAGAGAAGACATAATGGAAACAGAGTAGATGCATTTTGTGCCTCAATATAAATTAAGCTGAGCAAAAATGACAGGAGCATAGACTCAATATATGCCTAAAGTGATCATGGAACTTGTAGCAAGTCCATACATGATGGTCTACAGGAAATATATGCCTCACTTTCTGATAATACTGGTACAGATCGGTTATGCTGTTCTTTATATCATTACAAAAGCCTCCTTCGATCATGGGATGAATCCTCATGTCTTTGTAACCTATCGATATGTAGTAGGAGGCTTGGTGATGTTTCCATTTGCTTATTTTCTTGAAAGGTAAAGGACAAAAGTTCATAACCATGCATGTACAATTACGCCCCAACACTAATCTATCTACTTCTGTTGTTTCTTGTCATTATTGAAGGGGTTTAATTGCTTTTTGATTTTCTTTTTCTTTTTTACCCTGCAGAAAAGTAAGGCCAAAGATGACATTCACATTGTTTTTGGAGATATTTTTGCTCTCCCTCCTAGGGTATGATTAATTACATTCAAATGCTACTTTTCAAGACATATAAGCTAATATATTATGGATGAGATTAACTGAGTGGAAATTATGGCTCTTTTTTTTTTTACCTTCTTTCTTTTGATGGAAAACAGGGGTAGCCTAACCTTTAACATGTACTTCGCCAGCTTGAAATACACCTCTCCAACGTTTGTCACATCGATCATCAACACCATTGCATCTATGACTTTAATAATCGCAGTCATACTGAGGTAAGAAGCTTGAGAGTTCAAGAACCGTTGAAATATAAAGCTATCTTTCTCTTGATTACACGAAAACTGAGCCTTCATGAACACCTTTCTGCATGTATTCAATGAAGGTTAGAGGCCTTAGATGTCAAGAATCTTCATGGAATGGCAAAAGTGATTGGAACCTTAATATCTTTGGGTGGGGTTTTGACCATGATTTTGCATGAAGGGCCTGCTATAAAAAGCTCGTCAGCTGCTCCGATTCATATCAGAAATGAACCTGTCCGCCAAAACTGGATTAAAGGTTCAATTCTTGTGGTTGCTAGTTGCTTATCCTGGTCCTTCTGGTACATAATGCAGGTATATTAAGCTATAGACCAGCTAATTACAACCTACATCGGTTATATATATATATATATATATATATATATATAGTGTGTGTGTGTGTGTCTGTGTCTGTGTCTGTGTGACATGGAAATGAACAAAAAATGAGTAACCTTGATTTTTCACTTTGCAGGCTTTTACACTGAAGAAATATCCTGCCCAATTGTCACTAACCACGTGGATGAATTGCATTGCGGCAGCACAATCAGCTGCCTTCACAATTATCATAGAACACAGACGTGAAGCATGGATTATTAGTACATACAGGAACGACTTGTGGCCCATCCTATATGCTGTAAGTAATACTAAACTTATGAAATAGTGTTCGCTTCTTTTAAACTTTTAGTTAGTCGTAAATCATGTTATAATTAACCATTAATGATAAACAACAAAATCAGGGAGTCGTATTCTCAGCTTTAGCGATGTTCATTCAAGTATGGTGCACAAAAAAGAAAGGTCCCGTTTTTGTTACTATCTTCAATCCTTTGGCAACATTGTTCGTGGCGATTCTAGCGTACTTTGTTCTTGGCGAAACGCTGCATATTGGCAGGTATAATCAATTACTGTCAAACTTTCTCAGGCAACACAGTTAACTAATTAGATAATCAAGCTCTAAGTTGATTATGGGGCTGTCTCAGAATGCTGGGAGCAGTCATTATCATCATTGGTCTATACCTGGTGTTGTGGGGCAAAGATAGAGATGAAGGTCAGGTGGTGGATCAAGAGCACAAGGAACCCAAATTGCCAATGAAGGAGACTTCAGCGGAAAGGGCAGAGGTCATTTAAAGAAGATAAGTTGGCACTGACAACTGATGCTTTAAGAGAAAAGAATGCATCCAATGTAGTAATTCAAAGAAAGATAGAAAAGGAAAAAAAGGAAAAAGAAGACTTTAAAATAGAGAGAACAGCTTAATTACATCATTTGACTAACACCATCGATAACAGCCCAATGTTAACATTCAACCATCACTTCGAAAGTTACATAATAATTTATCAACAAAATATTGTACACTGTCCTTTAATAGCCTCTTAAACTAACTTAAGAAAATCTAGCATGTCGGGACTTGCTTTGCCTCTTCAAGTACTGAGCGTATGGACTCAGGACATGACATTTTATTAATGCTGCAAGAGAGGACAGATAATGAGATCAAACAATGAGTAAATTTTCTATCTATACAAAGTTTGTATAACAATATGTATGTACTGTGTGTGTGAATTTTAAATATAGTTGAACCTATGTCAGAATTAGTAAGAATTAGCCTAAAAATATATTCATTATTATTGAGGCTCACCGGATAAGAAAATCCCCGCCAGATGCCAACTTTTCTGAAATCCAATCCGGAACCAGTTCTAGCAACAAGCAAAGCTGCTCCTCCACTTCTCCTATGAACACAAATCAAGAGGCATGAGCTCACAAAAGCTTCCATAAAACAGGAAAATCAAATGTGCTTGTGCGATAGCTTACTTCTGTCAATAATATCAGAATGGCTTGAGATTAACTTGTGTATAAGCTCTTCCCTTGTGATAACAGAACGATTTATTGACTGAAACAAAAAATGGATCATGTTGAATAGCTTAGGCAAGCAGGTGATCATCTTTTGCCGCCTCTTCGCTTGAGAGATGGCTGGATTTTGCTCCTCCATTGCTTTCCTCTCTTTATCTCTAATCTGTAAAGGTGAAACATGGTTACTTGTCAATTACAACACTGAACAAAATATTTTTGATGCATCTACTAAATACATTGTGCAAGGGATGGCATAAAGATATATGGCAAGGAGTGGAGGAGAACCAAATGTCTTAGATGATCTGCTAATATCCTCTCCTATGACCTAGCTTGAGTTTTCAATTCAAAAAGAAAAACATAGAACATAAAATTTGCTGTATGTGGGTTTGTAGTAAGACATAACTAATATATTTATCACATTTTAGTGTTCTTGATAGAAGAAATGATCAAGAAGGATAAAAAGTAGGAAAAAGATACCGGACATACCGACTGTAATAGACTCTCAGGAAGAATATCAAGAATGTCACTATCTACTGATTCACCAACTATGTCAAGGACCTCGTCCTTCACTTCTTTATTCTTCACAGGAGTGTCAAATTTCAACGATCTGGAACGGGGTGGACGCCTAACCAACTTGTTTGGTGAGCCAATAGAATCATCATCTGGGCTCATATAACATCTCTTTGGTGGACGTAATGCAGGTGTGGTAGTCATTAGCCTTGCTGGGGTTGAAAGCTTTGAAGGAGTTGAATGGATGCTAGTATTCTTGGTGGGAGAACCATCTTCACTTTTGATGCATGATTCTTCTGTGCTTGGAGTTGCATTCACTGAGTCACCTAGCTGAGCAGAACTAGGTTCCTCACTAAAGGAAATTGTGTTGCGCCTTGTAGACGGAACTGAATAAACTGGAGGTTGGAGAATCTCTGGCAAAATTTTGCCAGAGTTTGCTGCTTCATTGCTTCTCCCTTTCTGAGAAAAGTGCCTTCGAAAAGATTTTGAGAAATGAGCTGGTACAGCTGTTTGTTGTTGTATTGTAGGTGCTTCAGATGATGTCTCCATGGGCAATGAACGGTTAGTAACTCTAAATATGTTTAAGTACAAATTTTCCTTTGAATGATCAGATGGCACTGCCCGTATTTCCTCAGGACATTCATTGCTCCTAAGGGAGGTTGCTGGTTCGGCTGGTTGCTCATCTGTATGTCCATAAGATGCTGCCTTAGGAGAAGATGATGAGGGAATTTTGATTATCTTCGAATGCATATCTTGCTTTAGACAATTGAATGGCTCAGGCAGTGTTTCTTCTGGAACTTCGTGACCCTAAAAGCAGATGAAAGCAAATATCAGACTACATGGTATTTCAAAATGACAGTACAGCACAAAAATCGTAAAGCAATGTGCTTAACATCCCAACAATATATAGAAAGAATATTATTTAAGAAACTGGAAACTAGCTTTCTAATTTGGACAGCTGTAAAAAATATGTATGAAGTCCTAGTAGTCACCATAGAAAATCATCTGCACTAGGCATCTTACTGCTATAATACAAGGTAAAAGAAAAAAGGCACTTGCCTTAATTCCTGTCTTACACCAGCAATATATTTTGAACTATAACTAAAAGAACTCACTTAAATTCCTCCAAACATAAAATAAAAGATCGTCTATACATCTATTAACCCATCTAGAACATTTAACAACAATCAGAAAGCTAAAATTATAAGTTTGAACGTCATGGGATGTGACTTAGAGGAACAAAACTTTTCAATCAAGAATAAATGGTTAAACCAATAAAATTACGTAAATAACCCAATAGCACTTGACATAGTAGAATAGCCAATATGCCATACTGAAAGCGAGTGCATTATACCGCAGGATGAGATCTTGAAAAGTCTGCAAGCCGCGTCCTAAAGACCTTCCTCAGATTCACATTTCCACCTTCCGATTTGAACTTCCCATCATTCTCAACTGCATCAACATTCATGGTAACATGAAGATTTGGCTTCATACAACTGGTCCTCTCATCCAGCACAAGAACTTTCTTTATCTCGATTACCTCGGGTAAAATGAACTTCAATTGAGCCAAATGGCCGTATGTAAATCTCCTAAAAGCATCATAAGATTGTTGTTAGATAAATCACAAGGAGAAATGTAACCACAGAGCTAAAATATAAGAGCCTTAGTTCACTGGGATCTCCATTTACTTGAGCAAAAATCAAAGATTTTAAGACCCAAATTTCATAGTCAAACGATAAAACTCACAATTTGACTAAAGAAAAAGAAAAACCCAATCAAATCACACAGTCACTGCCCTATTTTCAGAGTTCACGATAACATTTAGCAAATCAGGATAACCGTAAGACACTTCATATTCTATAAACTATTTTCCCTTACAGAGCAACCAATCCAAAAAAAAAAGAAGGCCTTTCCCTGGAAACTAGAAACAATTAAGTAGTGTAAAAAGGTACCTGTCGGTTAAACACTCGATTTTTGGGCAAATATTTGTAAAAGTTGGCGTCAAACCCTTCAGCCGCAACAAACGGATCGAACTATCCAAGCAGTTGAAAAATTCACATAGAATCTCATATCTGCCAAAGGAAAAAAAAATACAAAACAATTAATTCTGCTTAAATTATGCAACTGAAACCATATATTTCTACAACCAAATTTCATGAAGATCTTACCTTTCCGGAAGACTAGCAGCAGCGCTGCCGTGGTTCTTTGATTTAGTGACATGGGCTTCGTCTGGCCAAGACGCGATCTGCCGCCTAGCAGAAGTCACCCGATCCGTCCGATCACGGGACTGCTTCTGACTGGATTCACGGAGGCTTTCGGCGGCCCTTCTTACTTCTTTTATGGACAGAGCCACGTTACGGTTCCGGGCACGGTGAGAGAGCTGCGGGGGCTTCTCCGGAGTTTTGGAGCTCAACGTGTTGTGATCTAATGCTACGGACTTTGGGGCTGGTTTTAGCGTTTTCTTCGATCTGAAGGGTATGGAAGGAGAGGCTTCCGGTGAGCTCATTGCCGATGAACGAGTGTCGGAGAGATCTCTCAGGCTTTGAGCTCGTCGTAGTCGATTCGGAAGGAGGATTTGGAAATAACAGACAAGGATTTGGAGGTCCGATTATATGTATACTAGGGTTGTGTGGCGGGAAAGATGAGCTTGCGCTAACGTGGTAAGTTGCCACGTAGCATTCCCGCCAAAAGTATCCGTTGCTTCCCGCGGCTTGTTTGGTTATTGGGCTCAATTAATCCGACACTCAGAGAGGAGTCTTGAGGGCCTTGATGCCATCAGGTATTTGGGCCTATTTAATATATTGGGTTTTTCTTTAAAGCCCCCTCAATTTGATACTTAAACTTCGCCAACACACTAGCTAAAATAATTTACATCATAAATTTATTTTTATTTTTATTTTTTAAAATGGTTATTTTAATTGGATGTTGTTGCTATGTTGGTCAAATAAATTTTAATAAGAAATATATATATTTAAAATAGATATGAAGTGGAAATACAAAGCCCACACTGTTTGAGGAACATGGACTTTAAAGCCCATGAGAGGCCCATTATATTGGTTGTCCATATTCCTGTTGGATAAGTAAACTGAATGGGGAACTATTTATTTATTTATTTATTTATTTATTTATTTTTATTAATATTTATATATAATTATAATTATTTAATTTAATAAGGCTAATTTAATTTGGTTAGGAATGTAGAAGTATTGAGCAAGAAAAGAAAAAAATAGAAGTAAAAAGTATTGGTGTCAATAGAAAAGAAAACACAGCACAAGGGGAATTACCCAACTCCACGTCTCCTCTTTCTCCAAAATTATATAAATCAGAAAGCAGAGTGAATGGGGGTGGGAGAGAGAGAGACACAGACAAAACTCAAAAGCCCCTCCGTGTGTCAGACTAATAAAAAAAAAAACAATAAAAATAAATAAAATTCCTATTTTCTTCTACGCAACCCAAACCCCTCTCTCCTCCTACGTCTATCTGCCTCTTCGTCTCTCTTCGGTTTCTTCTAGGCTTTAAACAATACATTACTCTTTTACTTGTTCTCAAATTTATTTTATCTCATACCCTTTTCCACCTCCTCGTCCGTCTCTTCCTCTATTAATTCTTTCATTCTTTGTGTTCCTTCGCGCCCCTATTTGTTGTTGGGTCGAATCAAATTGAGTTATTTCGACTAATTTGTTTGTTTTCTGCTCCTTCTTGTTTCGTTCAGGTAAATTTTATCCGTCTTCTGCTTAGTTGCTTATTTTTCGTGTTCTGGGTGTTTACCAAAAAGTTATTTTTTTTTATGGGTTTTTATTTTCTTGAGAAAATAAACTATAAAAGGACAGTTTTTGCTTGCGGGCTTTGAATTTTCAAGCGAAAAGAATTTTTTTCTGCAAGTTCTCTTTAGGTGGATGTATTTCTTAATTTGGGTAGTCTTTTGTTTTTTACTTCTGATATGAGCGTAATCAGTTGGTCTTTAGTCGCACAATCCAGCTCTTTTATCAGTTGGTTGTGCGTGAAGCCAATGATTAAATAGTTATAGTTATTTCAATTTTGGATTATAGTGATGTTCTATCATCAGAGTCCTTGCAATTTCCTGGAAGTTACATAAATTATCATATTAAACTTTATTAGGTTCCACCTTTTAGTTATTAGCTCATGTGTGCATAAGGATTAAATGGGTGCTATTCTTTGAGTATTTTGGCATGGGCACATAGCTTGATGGATTTTTGTTATCTGTGTAGAGGAAATCTTAAAGTTGCATTGTACGTTTCACACTGAACTGGTTAATGAAATGAAAACCTTGTATACCTAAGTTAGGTTTGTTAATATACAAGTCCATTTAATTTATCAAGAAAAAACAGGGATTTTCCCATTAAGGATGTAGCCCAAAGTATGTAGTTGTGCTCTTAGGTATTAAAGTAGATTTGCATATATATGTCTAACATTTGTGAGATTTATATTATACTATATATGTTCGTGTGTTAATGCCATTGTCCTAGCAGTGTTTTAATTAGTGTTTCGTGTATATAGTGTTAAAAAAGACATATTTGGTGGTGGAGATGGCAGATTATAAGTATTTTGTGTTAAATATTATGTGTCACCGTATTTTTGAACTTGATGATTTAAAATGACTTATAAAATAGATGAAAATTTTCAACCTCATTTATCAACATGCATTTATATCTTAGATATAACAACATAGAATGCACAGTGAATTTAGATCCAATACTACCTGTTGTGTTGAGTCAACATGAAGATAGAAATAGAAACAATTTGATAAGGTAAGTTGATTTGGAAAGGAGGATTAGTTGTCCCATAGAACTTGTATTTGTGGATTTTCTGAGTATTTTATATTGCTAAATTTATGCTTCTAATATATTGTTGTCAACAATAGAAACGATTTGTTTGACAGTTTTTGGTCAATATAAATGATCTGTTTAACAGTTTGTAGTCTCCAAACAACTAAATCATCCCTGACACATGTAAATTATTATTTTTATTTTGTTAAGAAGTTTTAATCGTTACCTTTGCAGAATAATAGAGAACGTCCAACTCATTGTTGTGGGTGATATCAGAATTGACTTGATCTGGAATATTGATTATTTTTTGTGAGGATTACTGCAATTAATGATCAGGTATTTACTAAATGACTTGGAGAGGAAGATTATTAGGCTAAAAGAAGTTTTTTTAGTTTTTGTTGTATTTTCTTGTTACTTGTTTCTTTTTAGTTGTTCTGGCACATGCTAAAAACTTTGTTTATCTTGTTATAATAGGGACTTATCTGATATCCTTCATCCTTCCAGGACATTGATTTGACAGTTTATGTAGTTCGGGGAATGGACTGGATGTATATGCCAACTGTTAATCTTTATGAATGATGTTCAGTGGGTCAAACGGTGCAAAATCTCACAACATATTTAAGTGGAAGTGGCATGGTGAATCATCTTTGACTACGGGGTTGCTTAAAGATGTACCTCCTGAAGTTGAATTATCCGACTACAGAAGGGTACCAAGTCCTGGTAGTGAGAGCCCTTCAGGCCTGCTTAATGGTGAGAGTTTGAATGTGGAACCAATTGCTGATTTGGACCTGTTCTTTGAACGACTCTACAGCTACTATTGTGGAAAAGGGCTCTGGTGTATCATTATAAAATGGATAGTTGAGCTTCTGAGCTTGGGTTTCACCATATGTTTCTCGGGGTTTTTCTTGTTGTATGTTGACTGGAATGGTCTACTTAATGCAAAGTGTGGGATGGAAGCAGTTGAATCTGGGTTTAAGCCCTGCGATCTGGCCAAGGAAGCGCTTCATCAGCACCCATTGACCCCTCTAACACTTCCAAAGGGTATTATTGTTGGATATTTGGGTATATTTTCCATTTATTGGATCTTTTGTTTTTTACGGTTTTTTGCTCAATTACGGGTGACTCTTGGAATCCGTCACTTCTATTACAATAGGTATGATTCACAATTTGATATGCAGATATTTTACGTAATGAGTATATTCAGAATATCGTTGTTAAATAAAATGACCAAGGCTTTGTTCCTGCAGTCTTGATGTTACAGACAATGAAATTCAAACTATGCAGTGGGCCACAATTCTTGAAAAGGTTGTACAGCTGCAAAGTTCACAACAGCTCTGTGTGGTTAAAGATCTTTCTGCTCACGATGTGGTTATGCGTTTGATGCGGAAGGAGAATTACTTGATCGGAATGCTCAACAAGGGGGTGCTTGCATTTCCAATCTCACAGTGGGTACCAGGTGCTGGTCCCACTGTTAAGATTGGTTCAAATGGAAAGCATCATCGATTAATTCTAACAAAAACCTTGGAGTGGACTTTAAACTGGTGCATACTACAGAGCATGTTTGATAGGTATGTTGAATTTTACCGTAAGTTTCTCTCATTCATGGATATGTCGTTAAATTTAAGGAACATTTTGTAATTGCTCTCTAGAGTTGGAGGTATGTCCAGATGAAATACGCATAGTTTTCCATGTCATATCTCCTGAACAATATGCAGAGACAACTTTTTATTTTAACTTTTGTAGTTCTTACAAGTTTGTCCTTTTCAAGGGAGATTTTCTTATTATCCTAGATTATTAAATTGAGATTTGTCCATTGTCTTTTTCCCAAAGCCATAGAATTTTTAGGGATTTTGCATGCCCTATGAGACTTGTGATCATTTTTATCCGAATGTACCTTTTTACAGGAACTTTTGTATCAGAAGGGATTTTATATCTAATCCAAGAACGTTAAAGAAAAGGCTGATGGTAGTTGGTCTTGTAATGTTTCTGCTTTCTCCATTTCTTATAATTTTCATTCTGGTATATCACTTCCTGAGGCATGCTGAACAGTTCTATAATCATCCTAGTACGGCATCATCTAGAAGATGGTCAAATTTGTCAAAATGGATTTTTAGGGAATTCAACGAGGTAATAGTATTCTCCTTTTATATTTACTTGTGTCATAAGTGTCTCTCAAATTTAGTGTCACGGCCTTTTTTTTTTTTTTAAGTTGACCTAATTAACCTTTCTTTATGGGTTATGCTTATAAATGCTGTTATTCTGGTATTACAGGTTGACCATCTGTTCAAGCATCGAATGAATAGCAGCATAATGCATGCTTCAGACTACATGAAACAATTTCCTTCTCCTATTATTTCTATTATTATTAAGTTCGTGTATTTCATTTCTGGTGGCTTGGCTGCAATTCTTATCTTCATCACATTTTTTGAGGAGTCTCTACTGGAGGGCCATGTAATATACTTGTATTGCTAATGACATAATTACACTGTATTTTGTCAATCATCTGAGCCATTAATATGTTTTAAAAAATTTTGATGGCAGATATTTGGTCACAACCTGTTGTGGTATACCATTTGTTTTTCCACTATAACGGCATACAGCCGGGCTGCTATCACAGATGAGCTTCTGGTCCTTGACCCAGAGGGGGCCATGTCCATGGTGGTACAGCATACACATTACATGCCAAAGGCATGGCGTCACAAAGAAAATACTGAGAAGGTTCGCCTAGAGTTTGAAACCTTGTTTCAGGTAATCTTACAAAGCATTGTTTTCTCAAATTTCCACTAAAAGAGAACTTGCATGATCACTCTTTTGTAAAATTCTGTAACTGTCAAATTAATGTATAGTTTACCTCATCTGTGTTATGGTATCCAGACATGTATGATATATTCTTTTATATATATTTATTTTGTTTATTTTTTAAGGACTTGTGGGGGAGAGTCTTCTCCTTCATCCTAATTATAAATTTTAGTCAATTCGAAGAAGATAAGGTTGAGTTCTTGTTAAAATTTGTGAAAGTAATGTATAATTTCACAATTTGGCTAGTTGCAAATGCTTTTGTCTTGGGAAGTTTGATTTTTGGATTTGGGGTCCCGTGATTTTGTATTTGAAGAGCTTTTAATTATTCTCGTGCTACTGTTTTGTTTCTCATTTTTTTTTTTTTCAATGCAGTATACTGGAACAATGCTAGTTGAGGAGACGCTCTCAATTTTCACGACTCCATACTTGCTTTTGTTTGTTGTCCCAAAGGTATGTCTCCTTCATATTGTTTTTGTAAGGTTGCCATTGCATTGTAATTGCCTGTTTCTAGTATTAACATGATCTATGTGTTTTTGTAGCGGGTGGATGATGTACTTCAGTTTATTGCTGATTTTACAGTAAATGTGGAAGGAGTAGGTCATGTTTGCAGGTTATCATCTCTTCTTTATTATGACTCCTGTGATCTGATATGAAATTTTAGGGGCTCACTTATTGAAAATTGCGACCTTTAAATGGCTTCATTCCGGACTTTGACTTGACACCTTGGTTTTTTGGCAGCTTTAGTGCCTTTGATTTTCAAAAGCATGGCAATAGCAATTATGGGTCACCTTACAATGCAATTCGCACACAGAGGAGTTCTCAGGGGAAGATGGAGAAATCGTTCTTGAGGTATGATCACAACCATTTGGAAATTGGTGTTGGTGCTTGCCTTGAGATTCCATTACATTTATTTGTGTCATGTTATCCATATGATGGAGATAATGTTTCCCATTTTGATACGTTTTGTGCTTCTTGCTCAAGGAAAGCTTACCTTTCTTGTTCACAACCACACATGCTTATTAATATGTGCCTTCTCATCTTGGTTGTAGCTTTCACAGTAGTTATCTTTCATGGGAACCGAATCCTCAGGGAAAGCAGTTCCTTCGGAATCTTAGAACTTTCATGGAGCAGAAGATGCAGGGACAACAAACCAGACTTGCATATTCTCCATCAAGAATGTGGCGAGGGAGCCCAAATTTGAGAGGTCAAACAGACAGAACGAGTATGCTATCAAGAGAAATGCAACAACATTCTCCTCTAACTGGCCGGCATTTGGATTCTATGTGGCTAATTGATGTAGATCAAAAGAATCATCGGTATCTTCTTGATTGGTATTACACCTCACATGCACGTCAGGTCACTAACTACTCAAGAGAAATCCCAGAGGAAGACCCATTTGAGGTAACTGAGCGACAAGATCCTGAAGATTATTGGATGCCATCAAACTTGGCACAAAATGATGCGAGATACAAAGACTACTGGGACAACCTACATGAGTTTCGATCGGAGTCTAACATGGGGGCTTCTACTTCTGCCCCTTTCTTCCGGGAGAGTGTACTTCAGCACCATGACTCTGGTAATTCAGTACACCCAACTAGAAGTCACTGGTGGTATCGAAGTGATCCAACCGGCACACAGCCGCAGCCACTGGCAAGTTTTCTTGAGCCTCCTGATTTTAATCGCCATGCCTCGGATAACTATTATGAAAACTTGTCGGATAGAAGCTTATTAGAGGAACAAGAGCTGCACTTGGACTGGACGAATTCCCGGAAGTTATCCCAAACTACTTACTATGACGACTTGGAGGCTGGTGAATTTAATCTTCATTTTGATGATGTGTATAGCAGACCTCCAGAAACTAGTATCAGAATAAAACCAGATACCCCAAACTTTAAGTGAGCAAATATTATTTCCTCTTTAGTTTTTTCCAAGAGGTTGTTGCTTGTTAGGAATACAAGGGAAAAGTACATGGGTTTCCAATTCTGGATTTAAAATTTATTTCTATTCATAAGTTGTATATAAAATTCATTATCTTGTTATTAGCATTCTGCACAGGACCCCCCCACTAAATCATGCTTATATTTAAATAATTGATTTAGTAATTATCGTTAATCATGTATCAATTTCCATTACACGAAGCCTGTGTTTTATGATTTTCTTTATATCTGGATATTTTACTTTTATTATTTGTGGGCAAATGTGTATTCTGTCGAGTGTTGATGAAGATAAACCATTTGGCGAAGTATAGAGAGCATGTCACTTCGAATTATAATTTGCTCTATCGAAAATTTAAAACCCAAATATATAGTTAATTGGTTGTTTTGCTTTCATATTTGTTTTGGTCAATGTTTATTTTTATTTCTTTTGTTTTATTTAAATTAATTTTTAAGCATGAAACTTTTTTGACAATATATTTTTTTGAAAATTTTCAAAAGTTCCGAGGAAATTTAAAAGAAAAAAAAAACCTATTTTCCACTTTTAGAAACTATATAATGTGAACTGTTTCTTCTAAAAAGGCCGTCTTCTCGGGTTTAACACACGCCTGGACTGACCGCCGTTAAGGGTTTTGCGAAGGGTTTAACAGAAAGACCCACACTCACCGATTCATAATTTCATATTCACCATGAGAAGAGCTTCAACCTCACTTCTCCCACACATTACTCGTCACCCATCCAAATCATCTTCCCTTCTTTCTAGACGTTGTATTTCTAACCCCTCCTCCTCTTCCTATTCGTCCTCGTCGTTGGTCTCACCCACCAATCTCAAGCCCTGTACCAAAAGTCATGGCTTATTCTTTAAAGGCAGGAAATTTCAAGCAAACCCATCTCGGAATATGGACACCCTCGTTGAGGGACCACCTCAAATGTCCTCAAGACAGAGAAAAGCCAAGGAAAAATCAGAGCTTGAAGAGGCGTTTGAGTCTGCAAAGACCACCGACGAGATGCTGAAGGCATTTAAGGATATGGAATCATCTTTTGCTGAGAGAGAGCTTGGGTTGGCTTCCTTGAAAGTTGGTCTCAAACTTGACCAAGAAGGTGAGGACCCTGAAAAGATTCTGTCTTTTGCTAATAGAGCCTTGCAAGCTTTGGATAAGGATGATAAGCCTTCTTTGATGGTTGCCATGGCTTTACAGTTACTCGGTTCTGCTAATTATAGCTTGAAAAGGTTCAATGATAGTCTGGGATACCTTGGTAGGGCTAATAGGATGTTAGCAAGGTTAGAGGAAGAGGGTTTTAATGTTGAGGACTTGAGGCCTGTGCTTCACGCAGTCCAGCTTGAGTTGTCAAATGTTAAGATGGCTATGGGGAGGAGAGAGGAGGCACTTGAAAACCTTAGGAAGTGTTTAGAAATTAAGGAGATCACTTTGGAGGAAGATAGTAGGGAGCTGGGTAAAGCGAACCGAGATTTGGCAGAAGCATATATCTCTGTTCTAAATTTTAAGGAAGCATTGTCCTTTTGTATGAAGGCTCTGGAGATACACAAGAAACAATTGGGGCAGAATTCGGTGGAAGTTGCTCATGATAGGAGGCTTCTAGGTGTAATTTATACTGGCTTAGAGGAGCATCAGAAGGCCTTGGAGCAAAATGTGCTGTCACAAAAAGTTTTGAAGAATTGGGGTCTTAGTTCTGATTTGCTTAATGCAGAAATAGATGCTGCTAATATGCAGATTGCTTTAGGGAAGTATGATGAAGCTATTAATACTTTGAGGGGAGTTGTTCACCAAACAGGTAAGGATAGTGAGACTAGGGCATTGGTATTTATTTCCATGGGAAAAGCATTGTGTAGCCAAGACAAGTTTGCAGACTCAAAGAGATGTTTGGAGATTGCTTGTGGAATTCTTGACAAAAAAGAGAGGATCTCTTCATTGGAAGTAGCTGATGCCTACTCAGAAATATCAATGCAGTATGAGACTATGAACGAGTTTGAAACTGCAATTTCACTGTTAAAAAGGGCATTGGCTCTGCTTGAGAGGCTACCTCAAGAACAGCATTCAGAGGGAAGTGTATCTGCTAGAATAGGGTGGTTGCTTCTGTTGACAGGTAAGGTCCAACAAGCTGTTCCGTATCTGGAGAGTGCAGCTGAGAGGTTGAAAGAGAGCTTTGGTACCAAACATTTTGGGGTTGGTTATATCTACAACAACTTGGGGGCAGCATATTTGGAACTAAACAGGCCCCAGTCGGCTGCACAGATGTTTGCAATAGCAAAGGACATCATGGATGTCTCAGTTGGTCCTCATCATGCAGATTCAATTGAGGCGTGCCAAAATCTCGCAAAAGCATATGGTTCCATGGGAAGGTATGGCCATTCTTTCCTCTTATTACATGCTATTCTCATTAATTGACTTTTTCTTTTGATTTATTGGTGAATGAGATTATATTACAACTGTGAATAGCTTAGGCTAACAATATGGCAGGTTTACTTGTTTAAATGAAAATTGGTATGATTTAACAATCAACTATAATTGATTTGAAAAGTTGCTATTAGTACCTCTTATCATCCCATCCCCTGTGTATTGCACATTTGTACTTATCATGATAGCAGTAAGCGTGATACGTATTCGATGTAGTAAGATAGACTATTTAGTCTTGCGCTTTTTTGACTGGTAGTGGTAGAGGAAAATCTTTATACTAACATTTTGAATTGTGCAGCCATGCCCTGGCAATAGAATTCCAGCAGCGAGTAGTTGATGCTTGGGAAAGTCATGGACCTACTGCTGATGAAGAACTGAGAGAAGCTCACCGACTTCTTGAACAATTGAAGAACAAAGCCCGTGGTGCTTGTGCAAATGAGCTTCCCACAAAGGCCTTGCCCTTGCCACACGGTAATGCATCTGCCAGAAGCTCACTACCTGATGTTTCTGTGAACCTGAAGCAAAGTTCACTTTCTTGATTGAGTTTGTAGAACATTTGGGAATGCATCATTTTGGTGTTTTGAAGCGATGATGTTCAGGTTGTTGTTTATTGATTATGTTTTATGTCATGGTTAGTAATAGGCTGCTTAGTTTATGATTTTCTTACATGTCATAGCTATTTTTAGTTATACATAGTAAAAAGGATTTTTATGTATCTGATGGCCTATGATATTTAAAATAATTCGTATGTATAAGAAAGTAAACTACCAGTTTACACGACTCTGTGTTACGCTTTTAATGTTGATATGTTCGGATGAAATTCTGGTAGTAGTGTATTTGTTGTCGGTGGAAGAAGTAGCGAGAACGAGTGTGGTCTCTCAGCGATGGAACAGGGTGTGGAAGGATGCGATTGTGGTACGCCAAAGGTTGAATTTTTATTGCCATAAGAAAATTGATAACTGGTTTAGATGGCCTTGTGAATCGAGTGAGAGTGAAATGTATGAGTTGGTGAATTGGGTGAATAAAGTTATGAAATTGCATGAGAAACGTCCAATTTTATTGGAGGAGTTGTCAGTTCGTTTTCCTTTGAATTCAAACTAATCTATGATATCGACAAGTGGGTTCAACTTGCTACCAAAGAGAGTCAAAAAGCTCGAGTTGGATTTCCATATTTATCTAAGAGGTTGTGTGCTCGTGGCATTAAACCAGCCTCACCCTCTATGATGGTGATGATTTCCTTGCTTCCCCAAAGGTCATCACTGAGGGATTGATTTGTATTTGAGGGGAGTCAATGTGGGTGATAGTGTCGTTGACCACTTGGAACTCTCCGTTTTATTGAACGTCCATATGTGATGCATTTCCATCACCTTCACAAATTGGAATTAGTTGCTCCCAGTTTGAATTACTTGCAGATATTCTGTTGCAGCAACCTGGGACACCATAACATCTCTGCCCCAAATCTTAATAAAATGAAGTCGTACGCTGCTGCTTGCCTTACAATTCTTAACATATCTGCCCCGCCCCACATCTCTCCCATGTAACTGTTGCCCTTGTACAGCCGACCTAATGCTCACCTTTTTTTTTAATAAAATAGAGCCAAAATCATGAGATAGTACCTAGTAGCTTACCTAATACTCACCTTCTTGGACACCTATTCACTGTTTTTTAAGAGATAGCAATCATTTTCCACTCTGATAATGAAACTGTGTATCCACTTCGAATATAAAGATGATGTTCGCATTGACTAGAAGTTTTTTCTAATTATGATGTTGGCTCTGCTCATAGTGGTATGGCTTTTATGCTTCCACCTTTTACCTTGAAATTTAAGGAATGTCAGTTTTTACTTTTCTTTTTTTTCCTTCTTTTTTCTGTTCATGAATAATTCTGAGTAACCCTAAAGAAAGTTACCATGTTGTGTTTGAGTGTCAAGCTTATCGGGTCTTGGTAAAGACCATGTTGTCTATTATGAAGTGATTGTCGATTCACTTTGCGTGTGCGTTTTGCAAAAAAGCAATACCATAAATGAAAATCATACCAAGAGCACTTACCGTCTTTCATATATATAAGGAAAATTGCCCCTCATAAAACAAGTGAGGACCTTCTTATGTTTTTCATTGCTGTTTGGACCCAGTTGTGGCTGATTAGTAGCACTTCTCACTGAAACTTAAAAGATAACAATAAGATCATAATTGAAGTAGTCATGCTCACTCATGAAGAGGAAGACAACCCAATACCAAGCCATAGTGGTTCCTAGCGTTTATACTTTCTCAAACCCAAGCCAAACTTGAAGCAGAATTCTGTTTGTCCAACTTCTCTCATTATATCTAACATCAATCCAAGATAGTTCTACACTCATCTAGTTCTAGTTCTCTTCACCTCAAAAACTAAGAACTAAAACAAACCCCAAAAAAAAATTGACCAAAAAAAAGACTATAATTCCTCACATTACAGATCACACTCAGTAGAAAAAAGTCTACCCTGTCGAAATGGGAAGAAGGTTTTTGTGGCTCTGTTATCAGATACTCCTCCACTAGTACTAACCTCACTGCAAGGCCTGCTTTTGTGCTGAACGATTGCTTGAACAGTCAAGTAGAGTTGTCGATCAGCTGCCGAGTCCCATGAGAAAGATCTCCTAATGGGTTGGATAGAGAACTGATCATCCTTATCTCTTACATCAATGCACTCATCCCCCATGATTGAACCATGGTGGCACTTTTTTCCTTTGATTTTTCCCACCTTTTGCTCCATCTTTCTTGGTGACTGACTTCTAGGTTGTACCAAAACTTGTCTGGATTGTCTCTGTGGAAATGTAACTTCATCTTCTTCACCCAACTCAATCACCACAAAATCTTCTTCACTGCCCATGAGGTTATTTGAATACAGCTGGTGATCAGAGTCTTGAGGTGAAGAGCTGGGTGCTATGATATGATCAATTGGGTACCTGATTGTGCCTGAAATGCTTGTTCTGCAGAGAGGGCAACTGGCATTGCTTTGAAGCCAAATATCAATGCAATCCAAGTGAAATGCATGGCTGCAATTAGGAAGAACTCTTAACGTATCATGAATTTGAAACTCATTCAAACAAACCACACATCCAAAAACACTTCTCTCTTCCATATCTCCTCCTTTGAATTGAAAAGTTGGGATCCCACGAATGATTGACTCGTGTAACCCACGATTATGCCACGTTGTGGGAGAGAAAACTATGAACGAATCCTCGTTTTGTCGAGCTCGTAACATGGAAATCCTTCTGAGAAGATTGAGTTGGTGATGCCAGTTTGAGCAGCATTTGGTGACAAAGATATAGTAGCTGGCTAATAAGAAAACTGTAGCCATGATGCTTAGTACAACAATCGCTAATAAAGGAAAAGCGGAATCCGGAGTAGGATCATGAGGTGGTTGACGGTTTGGATTTTCATGGTTTTTGATCGGTGGGAGAGCTCGGAGTCCAAGATTGTAGAAATTTTTGTGGTTTGGTGCCATGTGCAACTGGTATGAAGCTGACTGAAATACAAAAGCCATGAAAGTTGCATGTAAGAGATGCAGAAAAATAAAAGATTTTGAACCAATGGGTTGTTGAGATCTTAAACAACAAAAGGACTCTTTTTTTTTTGGTTAGTGACAACAAAAGGACTCGTGCAGTAAAACAAGACAAACATTATAAAAATATCTATCCAAAGAAAAAGCTTGAGAAAGAGGGTTGACACAGACACAGAGCTTAGAGGAATTAAAGCTCAAGTGGGTTTATAGAAGGTGTATGTACAAATCAAAATTGGACCACTATCTATTCCATTAGTGAAAAGCAAGAACCCCATGTAATAAAGTGAGAAAAAACTCCGAGGAACAACATGTATCTCTTTTTATTTATGTATGTAATGCAATATAGGCCAAATGAGATATAACCCAAAGTTATACTATCATGTAAAATGAAGCTCTCTTTGGTATTGCTTTTGTGCCAAGTAAGTTTGGGTGGTTTTTGGTCTCCTCGCATGTAGTGTAGGTCCCCTCGAAAGTGTTCATGTTTATGACACAGCAGGGAAAAATAACATAAAGCAAATCATGCTTCCTCATTACATACCTTAACTTTATTTATTTGCACAAATTAATAATAATATAAAAAATCTCAAGGCCAGGCCCACGAGTTCTTGGACTGATAGCTTGTGCAGCTTAAATATATATCTGTAATTTATCAAAGGAATTTCATAAATTTGTGGAGGTAGAGAAATTAGTGGTGGCTCTTTTCAGATAAAATTTTAAAAAAAAATGCAGAACGATTGAATTGTTAGATATGGGCTTATTTGGCCCAGTCTATAAGATTGAGCCCATTTATTTTATTTTTATTTGTTATTATTTTAAATATTGAACAAATTAATATAAATGTTGACAAAGATATTAAAGAGCCATCCAGGTGGGTGAAATTGCGTTCAGAAACAACAAAAAAGATCACGTAACCCCACAAAGCAAACGATTAGGAAATTCAAGTCGTTAATGGACAAAATACAAGATATTTCAAAGATGCTGTTGGCTTAAATGGGCCCTATGTTTGAGGTTGGAGTTCATTCGTAACACACATGATATTCAAGTAAATAAAAAAAAAAAGAGTAAATTAATGGTTAATTACAAAGAAACAAACTTGAAGTGAGAAAGGCAGTGGGAGAACAAACTTTAATTAAACGAATGCACTGCATACAAGGGTAGGAATTTTGGACTTGAAATGATAGTTTTTTTTTTTCGAAGAGGTTCTCAAATCAACATATATAGTTCAGTCTAAAAATTATATATATGGTAAGTATAAGGTCTAAGTATAATTTGTAGGGAGATGTAGTAAATATTTACTAAATTTATCAAAATGTTGGACTCAAAAACATTGGAAAACTCCCAAAGTCTCATGTAGTTCTGCCGCATCATTCCAGTCCCTCATGGCCTTCTTCCTTGCTTCATGCAAGTTCGTTTTATAAGCTACAAAAAGCGTCTTGCATAACCCAGATTTCACTCAAAAAGAGAGAGGTAAGCAAGCAGTAAAAGTTCTCCCTCTATATCTATGCAGTACAAATGTGTGATGGGGCCAAAAAAAAGCATTAGACAAGGTGCAAAATCAAAGGGTAAAAAGTCAATACCAGTTGCCTGCAGCAATAATATGATTAATTAATATATCATATATGCATTTTATTTTCTGAAAAAGCTATTTAATTAGACACCCAAGAAAGTATGCTTTTAATTCAAGAAAAATAATAATACATTTTTATTTTTCTTTTAATGGAGAGTTGAGAGGGAGGAGGGGGGGCCGGGGCTAAGCAGCTATTGTGTATGTGACATGCATGTACTATATTACATATACACACACATATGAAGTGACCTTCAAAGGATATGACAAATAAGTAAATAAATACGAATAAACCAATTAAAAAGAGTATATGTTATTTTCATACGTCCTGATGGAAAGAGACAATTGGAGTGAAATTAGCAACTTTTAATCAATCCCGCGAGCCTTGGCTTTTATTATATAGCAATATTATTGTTGTAAGCCTAGTAGGGCTGGATTTGCTCTAAGTTTTTGGGTAAGTACCAAATTCATTAGCCTTTAATACTTAATTTTCCAATATTTTTATACACAATATATATATATATATATATATATATATGTGTATATCACTTTCTGCTGTCTTCAAGTTCAAACAAAGTGGAATTCAGAATACTTGCTAGGACACACAAAGATAAAATAATGGAGAATCTGGTTTCAAACTGGTCCGAAGCTGGGACGTTACCAAAATCTTATGTATTCCCACTAGGTAAAAGACCTGGTAAGGTTGTTTTTCCTGTAGCCAAAACAATTCCAGTGATTGATCTTCAAAAACATGATCGACCTAGTACCATTCAACAAATTCTGGAAGCTGCTCAACACTACGGATTGTTTCAGGTTAATCACATATATTTGGACATCAGCTAGCTCTTTCTGTTTTTCTTTATATTTATGTATGATATGCTAATTACATTATAGGCCATATATATTTCTTTGATATATATATATATATATATAGGTGATCAACCATGGAGTTGCAAAAGATTTAATGGATGAGACAATGAATGTTATAAAGCAGTTTCATGGGATGTCAAAAGAGGACAAAGCAAGTGAATGTTCCAAGGACCCCAAAAGAAGCTGTAAGCTGTATACGAGCACTGAGAACTACAATCGCGAACAGGTTCACTACTGGAGGGATGCTTTAATCCACCATTGTCACCCCCTTGAAGACTGCATGCAATTTTGGCCTCAAAATCCAATTACATATCGGTATTAAGTCAATATTGTTTCGGAGTTATTTTCCTACCTATATATACTTTTTCTTATTAAGAAAAAAAAAACATGAACGAGAAGTGAATAAAAAGTTTATTTGCATGACCTTTTTTTTTTTTTTTTTTAATTTTGATGATCATTTTCAGAGAGGTGATTGGGGCATATACAGTGCAAGTAAGAAAGTTGGGTTCGATAATATTGGAACTAATTAGTGAAGGATTGGGATTTAAACGTGGGTACTTTAGTGGTGAATATAGCAAGAAACCAGTCGTGTTGGTTAATCACTACCCGCCATGCCCAGACCCAAGTTTAACATTGGGATTAGCTGAACACTGTGACCCTAGTCTCATCACCATTATTCTTCAAGGGGATGTGCCTGGACTTCAAGTTTTCAATGATGGAGAATGGTTTGTGGTTCAACCTCTTGCTCATGCTTTTGTGGTTAACGTAGGCTATATTTTACAGGTATCTATCTATCTACCTTTATTTTTGTTCAATAATATCTTCAGTGCATGCATGTTCTTTGTTAAACATATATATAAAACATTAATATCGCCCTTGTAGAACTTCAAGTTTGTTGCTAGCAGCTAATTCATATAGCAAGTAATTAACTAGCTACATATATATATATATATATATATATATCATGCATCTGTGTGAGTCTGTGATGTAGACTTGGTGGCATTTAATTTCGTGGAGAAGTGTGAGAGGGGAAGACTTAAAAGCAAACCTAATATTTCTACAGGCGTTTGAGAAATTTTAGTTATTTAGGTTTTATTTTAAGTATTTTATTTGTTTAGGTTTTAATATAGGTTTATAACTTTTCAAGATTTTTTTTGTTTTTATCAGTTTATCATGAAGAAATATTTTCTGTGAGTTTTTTTTCTCTATATTTCTAAAGTTGTGATTTTCTTCTAGTTGATTTATAGAAGAACTGTGAGATCATTGTGTTTGCAGCTTTTACTCATACCACGCGGCATCAGTCTGCAGTTAGATTTTCTATTCCCATTGAATATATTAGATCTCTAGTGGTGAACATATATATATATATATATATGTGTGTGTGTGTGTGTGTGGAAAAAGGTGATGCCTAAACCTAATATTCAGTTAAAGGTGGTTTGATCTCTCTTTTTTTCTTTTGGTTGATAAAGGTGGTCTGGTCTGACCTATGTGGGAAAGGAGATAATGATAAAGTATACCAATATAATTAAATTGTTAATTAATTTTTTGATATCTTATGAATTAAAGCTAGCGTTTAAAAAAAAAAAATGTAATACCACTTTAACGGTAGCTTTCTTAATTCACTTTGTTCATATATATATATATATAGAAATCATAATTTTTGGTCGGAGGCAGCTCAAGAATCATAAGTTACAAATTAAATTTTCATTAGAAAAAGATAAATAATCAATCACTAGTTAAAGACTAAACAAAGAAATCAGCTGACAAAGAAATCAAGGAGTATTTTCTATTCTAATATATGCTGCAAAATGGAAATCCAACCTAGCTTGTTATATAATATATATGCCCACTAATTCCATGTTCCAATAATATAAATTTTATGACTGCATTCCATCTCTATCATTATTAACGTCATTCTACATAACAAGAATAAAACTCTGTGCATGCATGCATTCCCTGTCAGCTTGATGATGATATATGAATGATAATTAAATGTACCAATTAAGCTAGCTGTATATATATATAGCTTACTTTATTTTATGGCCCATGACTGTTAAATTTGTTAAGTTTAACATAAGTTCTTCTTTTTTATCAAAAAAATAAAATTGGTTTCTTTTTTATACGCTGACTATATTAATATATATGTAGTTTGGCTTTATATACGTAAATGTAGGCCGGTGTGGTTAATTTGACATGAAATTAATTAGTAATATATATATATATATATATTACATTAATTAATGGTGTAGATAATGAGCAATGGAAAGCTGAAAGCTGCAGTACACAGAGTGGTGACAAGTGCAAGTGTTGGTCGGACAACTGCATCGTTGTTCATTTATCCTTCAGAAAACAGCGTTATAGAGCCAGCGACAACTCTGGTGAATGCATGCAATCCACCTCTCTATAGAGCCTTTCAATACAAAGACTTTCGTACCAAATACATATCGGCCACTGCGGACTCCAAAAGGGTAGACGAATTCATATTCAAAACTACGTCGTCTAATAACGATGATGATGATGCATGATGTTTCCAGATATGAGACCCAAGTCATGTTTATAGCTACTTATATGTGATCAATCGGGACGTCCTTTGCAATTTAGATTAACGAATAATTTGTTATGGGACCGGACCTTAAGTAATTTATGTCTATTAGTTAGGCAATTGGAATTGCTGGTTTTGCAGATTATGGAAGTCAAAAGTAGTGAAATACTAGAGCCTTGGGTAAGCTTTACTCTGTCTCACTGAAAGTGAACCTATCCAACTTTCTTAACCAATGAAGACAATTACAGTTTGCTTTTAGTTGGTTCTCCTTTGGTCATTCAAATGTCCCTTAGTTGGGATTGCCATGCAATCAGATAATTTAGACAACGGTTTAGTGTTCGATCCCAATCAGAACAACTCCAACTAGTCCTCGTCTTCAAGAACTTTCTGAGTTTGTCTTCTCGGGCATTATCAAAATGTTCATTTTTAAATATTTCCTAGTAAGATGCAACTTGACTTTGAGAATTTCAAGTTTCAAAACAGTTTCATACTTTTGTCTTTACCACAAACTGTACAAAAATCTTTTATGCACAAAATACAAATAAGTTTGTGTAAACTCAAATTTCCACTCTATCAATTCCATTGTCATCCTTTTTCTCTGAGCTGAATTCCCCTCGGGAGATCATATTCATCAAAGTCTTTGTCGCTCGCCCAACAGCATGAGAAGTCTTCCTTGCAGCACCCACGACCACAGGTTGCAACGAGATTACAGGAAGACTTGCTCTTTCTTCAATCATCGCTGTGACACAACAAATTCAGTCCCAATAAATCGATATATTATATATATATATATATATACACAGCACAGAGTTGGGTATCTAAGTCTATAGCTTTAAACATACAAATTGTCTGTTGCCGAGCAAGTGAACCAATCTGTCGAATTCCAGCTTCTGCCGCTTGCACAGCTTGAGCAGATTTGTTGACCCCATCAGTTATCTCTTGGCTGAGTTTGAAGGAAGTACACATCAAAATCAGAAGGCAGGAAAGCAAACATTATATGTATAAAAAAATAAAAAAATAAATAATAATAATAATAAATATAGAGATCTAAATTTGAAATACATATATATATATATATATATATATAACATAGAAAAAAGCATGAAAACACCAAGAAAACAGATAATTCATTTCATAAACAGAAGAGATATAAATACAAAACCCACATACAACAACTAAACTACATAAAGCCTGACAGAATCCTACTTCCAAATTACCAATGGCCTTACAAAATCTTATTTTGCATCATTTATTAGCCGGACCCTGGAAGTTTTGTGTATTTCTAGATGTGATACTATATTCTAACAAATTCCCTCACTTACGAATCCTATTGTATGGTGCCACCGTGCGCAAGTTAAAATCACTTCCTCAAAAGAGTCCTCTCATGTTAACAAATAGGATCCCATGCATAACTCATATGAAGTGCTTAAATGTAATGCAGAAAAGTGATTTTCAACAGCACAAACAACTGACCCAGGTATAATATAATACCTTAAATAAAAAATGAGGATCTGTTTATCACCTTAGATCACTTAGTTCTAGTGTAAGATCACTTATTTCCATGCCTGAAAGCCTAATGGCTGCCATTGTGCTGGGGAGTTCCTCACGAGCTGTATCTGCGAGCTTTGAAAGAGAGGTTGCAGCTCTCCCCATTGCCTAAAGAAATAGCCAACAAGAAAATGGGTAAGTGTCATCCACCAGAATCAAATGAGCAGCTCAAAACTCATTCTAATTATCCTAAAACCAAGATTTTGAGCAGATATAAGCTAAAGCAAAGAATACCTAAACTAAATTGGATCAACAGGTTGATAAATACAATGTTTCACAAACACACATCTCATTATGCATGTCAAAATTACTACAGTATGCCCCATTTGGATATGAAGATCAATCTTAATACATCATTAACAATGTTAATATGGGATCTTCTAGTCAAAATTCAGTTGGTCACAATCATTTTGGTCCAAATTCCTCAGTCAATCCTGTAGCTACACCCTTTACTGTTAATGATCCTAGTTAGTACCTTGATAGTGAAGCTACAAATCATGTTGGTGGTGATGGAGAATGTTTATATCAATAATTTGGTTATAATGCAACAATAAGCTTCTTGATGGAAATGGACAAGGTTTGGACATTGCTAGTGTTGGTGTATTACTCAGAAAATAGATTTCTCTCTCTCTCTCTCTCTCTCTCTGTTTCTTTTCCTTAGGGCTTGTATTTTCCTTATTTTCAATCTTTTCAACTATGGTGAATTCAGAAATATTTCATGCATAATTCCCACATAAAATATGCAGCTCTGAAGGTAATTCAAGCATTCTGAAAGGTGGAAACCCAAAATGTCAAGGAAACCCTACAAAGTCCATAGCACCCCAAATTGATGCTTATTTTACAAAATCTTTGCCGGCAGTTGGATCCATCTCTGTGATAGAACCAACAATTTTGATCCATTTCTAGAAAACTCTAGTAAGGGATTTTGGCTGATGCCATCAAAGAGTAAATAGATATCAAAACACCGATGGAAGAACGTATGCATTGGCTAACTGCTTCTTACAAACCTATGCTTCGCACTACTAACAGCATTGGGGAAAATGTTTTTGTTTTAAAATTACATACATACATATATAGACAAATGCACATGACCACAACACACAGATTGAAAAAAAAAACAAATGTTAGAATGCTTAACAAACTAACTTTCATCTACTATCTATGATTTCTTTACTTAATTCCTTTGCCTTTTCCAGGATACATATAGAGAACTTCAAATGGCACTGCAGGATCAAGCATAATTTTTGACAACTTACATATAGAGTTGGCACTGCCGCAATTACGAGGCTTGTAAAGGCCACAGAAGTCTGCATGTATTCAAAGAAATCCATATATGTGAGTAACAAACATAATTGAAATTATAAGTATGTGTTTCTGTGTGGGTCTGTATATGTATCATGTATGTATAAACTAATCCTAGATTTGCCAGAGCAATTTCAGTTGAGTACGGTAAACAAAAATTACAGAATTGCATTCCAAATTCTAGTTCAATTAATTACGCAAACAAAAATATCACAAAAAAGGAACGAAATCAGCCATTTACGTGATCGATTATAAGAATGATCTATTTATAAAATAAAAAAGAAACAGTTTTTCCAAAATTCTCAAATAAAACAAACCCAGCAAAATTAAAGCCCACATTCCTTTATAAAGTATAGAAGCAATACCGTGCAGGCAATGAACGCCAACAGAAAAAAAGCTTGGTCGCTCAAGCTCAATTTGGCCACCGATGGGTTGGGTACGCTTGGTGTTCCCACTTCCGTATTCCAACGACTTTGCGAGGCCTCATCGTCCACTGCTTCCGAGGAATTTATTTGTTTCGCCACTGGGGCTGCGGAAGAAGATGATTCGGCGGAATTTGATGCGCAAAGCGCTGCAAATCGGGACGGGTTAGTCTGAGCGCTGAGAGAAATGGAATTAAAGAGCCTGAGGAAGGCAATTGAATTCTTATTTGGAGAGAAGGAATTGAGGCCGCGAAATGGCGCTAAGACATGTGAGATGCGAGCAATTGTAGAAGACGAAGAAGAAGAAGAAGAAGAAGAAGAAGAAAAATATTCCATTTTTGAGAAAACAGGAGCTGAGTAGCCTATGATTCAGTGGCCGCCATTGACGGATAAGGCAGTTTTTTGGGCGCGGCGCTGTAAAAATCGTGGGGACGGCTAACTTTAGGAATTTACATTGCTAGCTTTCTAAATTAGTGTTTTCCATATTTTGAACTGGTATTTCTTCTTTATTTGAATATTGCCCCTACTTGAGCATTGATTGACACGTGTACATTTTATTCAGGAATTTATAAGGTTTATTATTATTATTATTAAATACCTAAAGAAAAATACTAACAAAGTAATCGCACATAATTTTGAAATAAAAAATATTCACACCCAAGCAACAAAGTGATTAGTGACACGTTTTTATTTGTTTCCCAATTAGGTTTGCTTATATTTTTAGTCAAATCATGACACAAATTGCGACAATAGATAGGCGACAAAGATTAATCATGCCTTTTGAAATAGTATATGTCCAATAAACTTTAACATACATATAAAATGTGGGATGGAAAATGTAACAATTTCATCTTCAGTTCCAAAACAAAAGAAACTGTTAAAATATGAAAGACTTTTTTATTATTATTATTAAGTTTAAGCCTTTATTTGGTAGGAATAAGTTATGAAGGGATTAAGAAATGAGAATAGAGTTGTAGGAAGATTGGAGGTGTAAATAATATTTAGTATGAAAAATTGATACAGAGTGAATGAGTTTGAAAATAAACAACAAATCATCCAAATTTATCAAAAATACTTTTAAGATAAATTAGGAGAGGAATAGTTTTAATAAATAATTATTAAATTTTTAATTATATTTAAAATTTTATATTCTGCTTTATTTTTATCGTACCAAATAATATAAAAGATTAATATAATATATTTTATTATTCTATAAATCTCTATACTCCATCGTCATTTGCACTATCCTTGCTATTAAATATAGCCTAAAGCTCATTATTTGTATCTAAAAAAAATTAGAGTACTCGTAATAATAAAAATTTGATCATATTTTCATCTATATTTCTCTTGTATGTTGCTCTTATTCATATTGATTATATATATATATATATATATATATATATATATATTAGAATAGAAATATGGTGAAGTAATTCAAGGGGAGTGATATATTATTGTTGGGCGTGGTATTTGCATATTGTTTTTATATATTTTTTAAATGATATAAAAGCTCCGCCTGATCTACGACGTGATGATGATGATCAGTCCTGCGTGCATAATGAATCCAAGTGCGTAACCCAGATGAGCTTACGAGCATAAAAATCACTCTCTTACCACATTCAATGTCAGTAATATGGCCATCATATGTATGTGTCAGAGCAAGAGCTACGTACGTAATTAATTAATTAAGCATGAAAATATATATATATATATATATATTTTCCGAATTGGAATGCATGTATTTCAATTTTCTTATTATTTTAATTTCCTCCTTTCTCTCACACACACATGATATATAATATATATTGCCACCACTTAATCCTACAAATCAAGCTTTTTTTTTTTTGTAAAAAAAAAAAAGAGAAGCTACCAAGCTTGGTAAGTATAGCAAGTGACATCTATATATATGCCATTGCATGATTTATATTTACAGCATAATTTTGCTCATTGTACAAATAACTATAAACCTTAGAGAAGAAGGCCACCACAATCAGTCAGATGATCACCTAAAAATGACACCTCAAATGATATGTAATGGCAACGTAAGCACCAATTTGATCTCTCTCTCTCACACACACGCTTTTTAATAAATCTCTCTACACAAGTTGTTCATTATCAGATCTATATCTCATTATTTCCTAAGCACACACTGTCCCCGGTATGATGACTGGCAGAGGCTTATCTAATATACGATACCACATATTAGGATTAAGTGACACTTAAAAACGTGGCTTGGCGGAATCAAATAAATTTTTTATGTGAGATTGTAGATTTAATTTTTAATAAATTCCATTCGTATATAGATTTCATTTGTATTTTAGGGGCTCCCTGCCAACTTCCCACCGAAAAGAACAGTTACAGCACTGAAAGATGACCTTTTTTCTTCTATAAAAAATAATAATAATAAAAAAAAAATACAAAAATAGAGGATTGAGTATAGATCTTCTATAAAATAAAAATAAAATAAAAAATAATTAGAATTGAGTATGGAATTAGGCAGACGCTGTTGCATGAAAAGCTGTTGCCGAGTGTCAACCCTCTTTCGAGGTTCCCATAATTAAATGCCAAGCACTAATATAAAAAGCTATAGGATCCACACTATATTATTATTATATATTTTTTTTAATTTTTAATTGGGTGCAAAAGTTAATTAATATTTCGTTGTGATTTGGTAAAGAGAGACTGTCGCTGAGCAGCGAAAGAATCAAAAGCTCCAACAGAGGCATAGACAAAAAATTGAACACAGGGCAAAAGCCATCACCGTGATGTATCTCGCATGCTTTGCACTCTGCAAAATGTGTCACCATCAAAAAGGTTCTTAGGCACGTTGAGAAATTTGTGCATCCAACGGATGCTTTGTCAACTACCTTATCTGCCAAACGAGTAGGTGGGATTTCTTTCACTCTCACGCCCCAATATAAATAGCAGAGTGAGTGAATTTTAAGCTCTCAAATTCCAATGAGACTTGCTAGCTAAGCAAAGCCAATGGAAGAAAGCCAAAATGGGAAATTCAAAGACCACCACGAACACAGCAACAAGGATGTTCGGTACAGAGGAGTAAGAAAGAGGCCGTGGGGAAAGTTTGCTGCTGAAATACGTGACTCTGCTCGACAGGGGACGAGGGTGTGGCTCGGCACTTTTAGCTCCGCGGAAGAGGCTGCCAGAGCCTACGATCGGGCCGCTTTTTCCATGAGAGGTTCATTGGCTATCCTCAACTTCCCTCATGAACATGGTTTACCTGCTTCTTCTGGGTCTTCCTCGTCGTCATCATCGCCATCTTCATCGTCGTCATCGTCATCTTCCTCATCTTCCTTCTCGTCTCTGAATGCCAAAAGAAACAGGGGAGAACAGGGGAAGCAAGTTTTCGAGTTTGAGTATTTGGATGACAAATTGTTAGAGGACCTTCTCGATTTTGATGGCAAAGACAAGAGGGTTTGAAGATTTCTTCTCACCGCACCCATAACTTGGCTTGTATACTTAAATAATTGGATTGATTGCTTCCTTCCTTCCTTCTGTAACAAAGTTTCTTTCTTTCTTTGTTTTGATTTTGTTTTTCCAAGTCATACGAGTGAATCTTGATGTACTTTAGATTTTCAACCCAAATCTTGCTTTGGGTATTACAGAACATCATAAAAAAAAAAAAATAGTGAACCTCTACTAGTCTGAAATGCCTCACGAAGCAGGGGATCAGGGGATTGGTTTTTCCGTCTGGAGCATAGTTCGAAATCTTGTTTGTTTGTGTTTTTTTCTTTTTCCCTTCACTTTTTATAATGTTTTTCACTTTTATTTTTTTAATCTTTGTGTATTTTAATGCATTTGTAATCTGGGTTTTTGGTTATTTTCCCTAATTTTCAGTTTTTTTTTTGTTGGAATTGTGGTTATTAGGATGGTTGAAGAAAGCGTCAGTTCGATCAAGTACTAGATAAAGTTGGCCAGCCAATGTAATGAAAAAGGCAATTATTATGTGTGTAGTTTAGTAAACAGCAAATTAATTAATTAATTAATTTAAAGGGTAAACGCGAAACAGCATTTCCAAGAGAATACGTGGTCCATTTGACTTCCTTCTTGTTGCGAATTTGGAACATTCATTGAACATGAGATGGGAATATACCATTCAGTAATCCAATTTCTTCTTTTGCAACGAAATATTAATCAAAGATTTGTAACTGATTTATATGCTTGTTAATATTTTGGTGTCAACAGCAATTATTGTATATATATATATATATATATATATATATATGTACATATAAAAGCTAAACGTAATTAACATGAAAAAGTTAAGCTACAAGACTTATTGCCTGCTGGGATGAAGGTTGAATTGAATCCTCACCAATAAACTTAAAAGAAATGTTGCATGTGTATATATATATCCACAACTCGATATTATTCATAAAATTCTTACAAAGATTTCAAGGAAGATAAAAATAAAAAATTGAAAATTTCATCCAAATATAATTTCGAACACAAAATACCCTGCAGTCACATATGTTAGTTTACTTGTGATTCTCCTGTGTGTCAAGAAGCTCCTCCAACAAATTATCATCCAAATACTCAAACTCTATAACTTCACTTGCTTGTCCTCTAGAAATACCACCAGTGCCAACAGAAGCAGAATAGGAGGAAGAAGCAGAAGCAGACAAAGAGCTAGGGTTTTGGTATTGGTATTCATTAGGAAAATTGAGAATAGCTAAGTGACCTCGGAAAGCGAAGGCAGCTCTGTCATAAGCCCTCGCAGCCTCTTCTGCTGTTTCAAATGTTCCCAGCCAAAGCCGAGCCCCATTCCTCGAAGGGTCACGAATCTCCGCCGCAAACTTGCCCCATGGCCGCCTTCGGATCCCCCGGTACTGAGCTTCCGGTCTTCTTTTCTGCTCCGTCGACGGCATCCCTTGTACTCCTTTCCCGCCCTCCATATGTATGTTTTTCGAGTTTTGGATACAAATGAGAGTGAATTGAGAAATAAAATTCTTGCTTAGGTTTGATTTCAAAGTTGGTGGACAAACAAATCCGAACAAGGTAGCTGTATATATATATATGTATAGGAGTTGGTGTGCTGAAAAAAGTTTTAGTCATATATGATAGGTTGTATAGAATATCAAGTACTTGCTAGGAAACTTCTTCAAGATGGAGCACAACAATTCCGTTAAGTTACTTTAATTTATAAGCCATTTGCATGCTTTTGAACAAAAAAAAATGGAATTAAGGGGGCCATATATATATATATATGTGTGTGTGTGTGTGTGTTTGTGGGGATTGACCATGTTTTTTTTAGTAAATTGGGGATTGACCATTTTATTTATATATAAAGCAAGTAAAATCTGTGGATTGTGCATGCATGGGAATGTGGGTGCGCGCAGGTCATGAGCCTTAAAGATTGACTGCTTCTGGTAGCTAAAATATGCTTTCCACGCCATCTTTGTTGTTCATAATTTTCATTCGCCGCCTCTGCGTTCATTTTTTTGCTACGACGAAGTTATATATGCATTTCATTATTCTTAATCACCCAAAATATATAAGAAATTGTTACGTTTTTTAAACTTAAAATGCATGGGCCTGAAAGAATTAGACATTAATAGGTCTTCAACAAAACTTAAAATGTATGGGCTTGAAAGAATTAGACATGAATATGTCTTCAACAAATTAAAGCTCAAGTGTTCCCACCTTTCAGACACAAAGAAAAGAAAAAAAAGAAGAAAAATGTTTGAAATCCAAACACTTGTATAATCATTTTACATATATATGTATGTATGTATATATATATATATATAATCTTAATTATTAATTCCTCTATTTTACTCTTCTTTCATTGTACCACGACCCCAGTTCCATTAGTCCTAATTCCACTCTTACAGCTTTCCATTAATTCATCACTTTTTTCTATTTTAATGACAAGAAATTAGCCCTCATAAATTGCCTTTATATACATGCAATTTCCTACTCACTTGGAATATTCGTTTTCATTGGAGTATCTTGAATTTCTCATAACACATGTTAATATAGCTGGATATATATTTTAATTTCATGAAATTTTTAATTGCGTACATCATAAAATTACCCTTCAATCAAATTCTAAGATGCTAATATCTGAAACAACTTAATGAAAGTGCTATTGGATTTTGATTCCTTTAGACTAATACTACTGTTTGGCAATTCAAATTCATAAGGGATTTCAACAGGAAAATAATAAAAAACAGACCATGAATATTTACAGAAAAAAAAAAGTAACACATTTAAAAAATGTTCAACTTTCCAATATATATATATATATATATAAAATAAAGAATTATTATTTTTCTTATCGTATATATATATATATAATAAAGAATTATTATTTTTCTTATCGTATCCCATGTCTGTTCCTAATAAATTTCCAGCACTACTTAAATGAACGGTCCTCTACTTCCATTTTAGTGGTTATTATCAAAGAATCCATCGATTTCAAATTATAAATATTACTTTAATGATACGTCTCCTACTTCCATTTTAGTGGTTATTATTGAAGAATCCATCAACATCATGTTGTGGATAATCTTGTAAAAGAACACGTTGTGTATTTGCTATTTATTAAAAGCAAAATAATGAAAAGGAACCCTCATATAGACGACGTGTCGTTGTCTACCTTATTACCCACAGCGGGCCGTTTTGCCAAGGCCCACTAGCAATTGTCCTCCAAAACACAAACCCAAATCCGGTCCAGATGCATAGTATCCATCTACCCTTTTTCTTATTATTTATAATTATGTATTCCTTGCACTTGCTCCTCTTTGCCTTTCCAAATCATCATTTACTTTTGAAAAAAAAAAAACCATTATTTATTTCTAGGAAAAAGTAATAATAATTGTAAAATCATCGTCATTTCTGATCTAGGCTTAAGTCCAAAAAGAAGAAAAATGGGAAAAAAAAATTCTAACAAAGGAAATTCATTGCATCATTAGTTCATCTTAATTATAATTAATTTCATAGCACATTGCTTTCTTTGAGAAATCATCTAGAAACGTAAATCTTTGTCTCAGTCTATATACGTACATACGTATATATATATATATATATATATATATATAAGATAATGCATGCATGGTGCTTTTTTGACCGCCCCATTTTCCCCTAAATATAAATATGTAGTGGGAACCGTGCTTACATTGGCTAATTAAAACATATAAAAGGGAACTCTCTTTCTAATTTGTAAATGTATATATATAATTTACCAAAAAAATATAAATGTATATATATTCTTGCAATGAAAAAGCATTGATAATTATAGTCACGTACAACTTATATCACTAAGAAATTGGATAACTTACTGGAAAATAAATGGTAAAAAGTCCACACACACATATATATATATATGATGAAGAATAATTGAGAACGTACGTGACAATTGTATAAAGCTCATGCCCATGAATAAACGATATACAGCAGGCAAAGCATGCATGGTTTTTTTTTTAATATGATGAGTTTTACTGTGAGAAAGTAGAGAGTTATTTGTTCTGTGCATGAAATAAAAACTGGATTTGGCCTACCTCCCCACCATAAGCTATATTATATCACTACAAGAAAACTGACAAAAGGCAACAGTCAAATTCTGTAGCTAATATCCATTTTCCGTAGCTATATGATATTTAGTGATGAAAAAACGCGTTGCTAGGTCGTTGCTAAATGCGCATCGTAAAATAGTCTAGAGTAACGGAAAAAAATTTCCACGGCTAAATAGTATACAATTACCTACGAGTCATGTGACGTACCTAAATTGATTACATATAGTTTAAAAATATCTATAGCTAAGTAACTTTTTTTTCGTATCTAAACATTCATTTCGTAGCTAATAAAGCCCGCTGCCCTTTTGATTTTTTGTTCATTTAGTAACGGATCTTTATTAGTTTCAAATACAATTCCATTGCTAATTAATAGCTACAATTTTTTATTTCATAGCTAAATTACAGCTACGAATATTTATTTTATAGCTAAACTTCAGCTACAAAATTATATTTCATCACTTAACATAAATAGCTACAAAAATTAAGTATATATCATATAGCTACAGCTAAAAAATTTTATCATTGGTGCCACATAGTTACAAATATTTTGTGGCTACAACTATTATTATTATTATTATTTTTATTATTTTGTATTTGTCATAGCAATTGATTAATACATCTATATTATAAATAATTCAAATACATATTATAAGTCAAACACTTGTAGAAAACATAATTAATATAAATTATATTACATAAGTCAATAACAATACATAAGTACACTTCATAAAGTTCATAAAACAAAAAAAACTTCAACGAAGGCAAAGTAAGAGTACTACACAGCAAAGGCATAGAGTATTTAGTAAGTTACAGCAATCACTTTAACTAATTAAAGCACTTAGAATACAGACAGACACAAAAAGAAGAATATGGGATACATAGTTTATTAAATACTCTGGCCAGGTTCAAGACACCACTATAGTAAGGAGCAATGGCGGGAGTGATACTTCCCAATACTCTACATGCGTTGGAGTTGCCCTGTCCATATTCAAATGCATCTTGAAGTCATCACGAAGTGTTCAACAGATAAGTGTTATACAATTACCTGCACCATTTGATTGAACAAACCCAAATATCATGAATTGTGCTGCACACAGCAAGTCAGTAATTCATGTGAGACATGCAGAACAACAATGTAGATATTTACCCTAAAGTAACATATACGATGGGATCTCATAAATTAACAAGTATAAGTTTGAGAGTATAAGCATGCAAAATCATAATCTAAAAAATAATTCTGCATTCCTACACTCATAGCTAGCCTTGATCTTTAATCATTAAATGTTTGCAAAGACATGCAAGACAGTTAGATAGTGCCAAAAATGGAGGCTATCACACAACATAAATACATACATATATATATATATATATATTCCACACCATGGACTGCTAAAGGACTTACCAAGCACCCATTGTTCAAGAGCTACACCCTGTTCAGTCTATGTCAAACATCACAATAAAAATGCATAGAATAATTTAACAAACCACAGTTATGTGCATAATTAGGAAATATTGTACCTGCCCAAAATGGAGGAACCCACATAACAGTATATAAAGAATCACTCCAGCACTCCAAATGTTTCGAAACAATATTTACTTATTCATCTAAATATATGTAAGAGATGGATAATGAATGGGAAAAAACTCTCGTACTCATGGAGTACTTTCCATCATGCATATCTAAACCTTTAGAAATCATCAGTTAATTTGACAAGAACAAATATTTGTCCAGTTCAATGCAGTATCTTGAAGTACATTATATGAAAGCGATTCTAAAGGGGAAAAAAATGGATAAATCTAGTAATAAGAAGTTTCTTAAATTTCTATGTGACAACTAACAATCATTATTATTTGCATAGCACTATTCCTATTTCTCACCATTGGTAATGATCACCTGCAGGTTCAGAAGCTGACGATGGAAAAAGTTTATGTACTAAAAAGCTAACTGGGAAAAATGAGCCTTGCATGGTCCACTGACGTGTTGGCCAATTAACATTTATCTTTTCAGCATGGGTCCCACTGGTGATGACAATTAGCATTTTATTATTCAATGTAAGACACATTGCCTGAGACTCTAACCAGATTTTTCTAACAATTGTGTCAAAGGATTCCTATAAAGACAATTATAAAAATTCATTGTTCCACAAATCCATCACTAAAGCCCAAGTAAAATGCCAATGGATTCATTCTGAATTCAAAAATTAAAAATCTATCCAACTCTGTCTCTAAAATCACATCAGGAAACTTACCTAACAATTAAGATGAAACTCTTCTTTCTCAGGATGAATGTCAAAATCTCCAAAGGCTTCCAAAGGAAAATCACCAAAACATCCACTCGCATTATGTAAGAATATCCATTGATTATGGAAACATAAACTTGCTGAACTGTCCTACATCACAAAAAGAAAAGAACTCTGTCAAAGTTCACACAAAACCAATGGACGCTAAGCATAACAGTTTCATTCTTACAATCTATAGGATTCTATAATTAAAAAAAAACCAAAAGAATAACCATGAAGTAGTAGCATTTCATATTATGCCACACCAGCAAGATTCAGAGGAATTGAGATTTAAGTTATTAGTATTAAAGTAGAACACCAATACGCTAAAAAAGTTACAAATTATAAAGCAAGAAATATCTAAGCCAACCAAATTGGATTAAGGGAAAAAATAATTTCTTACACTATATACACAGATCTTCTGGTCTTTTACAGTTATATCAATAAATGGCAAAAGTATTTATTTCTTGTTGAATATGTCCCTTAGGGGACATCCTGATGATAAAATCCACTCCCACTCATGTCCGAGATCTTGGGTTCAAGCCAATGTGCTTGTGAGTTGCAACTTATCCAAACCTTTTCAGTTCTCACAATTGGTGCGTTTTATAGTTTCCTAAAAAAAAAAAAAAAATCTTATTCACAGCATTCTACATTATACCCTACCAAGCCCAAAATAAGAAAAAGGGTCATACATGACCATTCAAAAACTGGATATTGAATATTAAATACAAAGCTCTCAGAAAGGAAAAACAAAAAACCTTTTGTTGAAATAACCATAAGGAGATCTTGAATCCAACTTATAATTGAAGAGATACAATGTTACCATACCGAATCTGTTGGTAACACAAATCATATCCATTGATAGCATTATGACAATGTTAACCTCTGATCTGAAAGTAAGGAGTTTCCATCGATACTAGGTGAAGCAAAGCAAAGATAGTACCATTTTGTTGTCCTATAGAATTCCCTGCAGGAGCTATTATTTGTCTTTTCAAAATGTAACTACTCATTAAAAGGCACTGAGGGGTACAACGTAATTGCACGGGTATCTAATCCAAACAATACGCTCAAAAAAACCAAAAAATGAGTACAAAGTACAACATACCATCCTATCACAACTAGCATACTAGACTTACACCACATAAGAACAACAAAAGAACTCCATGTAATGTAACTTGTAATCCTAGTATGGATAACAAAAATATCCAAGAATACATCATGATGCACTTTTAGAAGTTCCACCCATTAATGCTTAAAGCTACAATGGACTAAATGGACTGAATTGAGGTGATGTCCTTTTAACAACTTAAACTAAATTGTCACCTGCAGGCACCTAGAAGCTTCTATAGAAAAAGTGCATCCTTAAGCACATAAAGCATCAACAACACTCAAGCACTAGCTTCACAGTAATCATACCACTGTGAAATCCTATAAACGTAGCAACTATTAATCATATCATAAAATAAGCAAACACAAATCAAGAACCTAGTTACCTAAACAGCAACATTCCCTACTAGTCTATACTACCCACATGAAGATGAAAGAAAATACATATTCATGCATAGATTTCCTCTGCTAGAAAATTCCATAAAGTGAAGACAAACAATTTCAAACAAATGAATGTATAACGTACAGAAAACCATGATCGAGCATCAAGTATTTGAAAGGCCAATCCCGTTACATCAAGCTGTCCATGAAGATTCGGAAATGTTTCTCCTCTTGACATGCACAAGTGAACATGAAAAAGCAATAGTCACCTCAAAATAATCAAACAATAGGGGTGTAGGTAGTAAATCTATTTTGACAAAAAAATAATTTATAGGGAGCTAATACAAAATATTTCAGAGAGAATAATATGAAGGTGATTTTCATATGGGTGTTCTCACAAATCAATTGGCGAAAAAAAAACAAAGAAAGAAAAGGGGAATGCACAAATTAAGTCAACAACAAAACTCAGTCCAGTTTTGAACATTGTTAACAATTTAAAATTTGCATATTGTAAAAGAGATAAGAAAATAAAGTGGCAATATGATAGTAAAAATCTAGGTCAGAAAAGAACCTGAGCAAGTGATGTCGCGGAGGACCAATAAGAGAAGAGGCACGATGGGTTATAGGTTTCATCGGTGGTTATGGGTTTGGCTGGCATAATGCAAAGCGAAGCTTTGGGTGGAGCCGATGAGTTTCATACATATCGATTGGGGTTAGGATGGATTTTGATCGCGAGAGATGCACATAGAGGAAGAAGACCCAATCTCACTATAGATAAAACGATGTCATTTTGTGTTTTAAAAAATTAATATTTTAATCATATATATATATATATAATAAAAGCGTTATGTAGCTTAATATTTTTTAATAATTAATTATTAATTTTAGATTAGTCATTGATAAAACCATTTTTGTAGCTATAGTACACAATATGCCACATCATCATTTTTTCTAGAGGGAAATATGGTGTCGATGCATTTTGTATGATATTTTTTTATTTTAGAGCAATTAGTTATAAAATTATTATTGTAGCTATACCACAAGCAGTGCCACGTCATTCCTTTTTTTGGAGGGAATGTTGGCGCCAAATTTTTTTTATACATTTTGCTACAAAATTTAGTAACATTGTTTATGTCGTAACTGATTGATATAAGTTTTTAAATTTTGTTACGAAATTCGATTCCGTGACTAAACACAAACCCATTTAGCTACGAATTTAAAAAATGTTGCAAGATTTTCGTTGCTTTTGCTAGAATTTCTTATAGTGTATAGTACTTTTTTAATTATAGTTAAGCAATTAATAATTTGGATATCATACATCAATGGAATAAAACAACTAAATTAAAGTCAAAACTTCGTAATTATAGGATTGGGCTTTTATTTTTTATTTCCTGCATGGCATTTATTATAATTGACCTAATTCTTATGCTGTATTGTGGTCTTTCTTCCACTTTAGACTAAAGCTTGAACTTTCTACCAAAAAAAAAAAGACTAAAGCTTGAACTTGGAATGACCCCCTTTCTTAATTGTTTATTTTAATATTGTCCTAAATCTAATCCACTCCAAACTAACCAAGATTTTCAAATTAATATCAATCAATATTTTATTTTTCAACTTGATTAATTCTTTGATGAGGGTCAATTAGAAGAGTGTATACTAATGCTAGCATGCTAGCAGTTCTATAATTATATATATATTTTCTTTTGTAGTTCATAACTAATTTGAAATCAAATCAAATTTACTGTTGATAATAACCTTCAGACATTTATTAAAGGTTTAAATATACTGATGAGGACAAAATTAAGAAGGTACAAAATTTAGTCCAGTTGCCCCATATTCTTAATTAAAGCAAAAAATAATAATTATATTTTATAGTAATGGATATAGGCTTCATTAATTTACAATAAAATATATAAACTATAGGGTCCTGAAAGGCTGCCAAAGAAGAATGAAAATATTAATTAATTAAATAATAATAAAACAAATCCTGGTTTAGTTCTCTCTCCAATCTCTCTCTCTCTCTCTCTCTCTATATATATATATATATATATATATATCTATATATATATATATATAGAGGTGTGGATGTAAATCTACATACCTAACTTTCCGATGTGTAAACGAGGAGAGAGCGTGAGGGAGAATTATTATGGTAGCGGCAGATAGAAGTAATAGAGCCTGTGGGTATCAACTTTTAAAAAATACAATATATTTAGACAGATAAAATAAACAAAAAATTTGCAAAAATTAACTTCAAATATTTCTTATTAATTGTCTATATTTTACATTTTCTTCACGTAATTCTCTCAACAATTAGCAAGAAATTATCAACATTTTTTTATTTAATTTTCTGCCTTATGTTTTCTCAATATACTACAGTATTAATCTTTTCTTATTTAAAGTGAAATCAAATTAATTACAAATCTGAAACTCAAAAAAAAAACTTGACCAACTTTAAGCAAAATAAAAAATTAATTTTTTTTCTCGCAATGGCACAAGCAAACGTACGTGCGTACGCCATACCCCTTGCTTGTTTTCAAATGGATTTGTCTGATTAATTCCAAAATCATGATTTTTTTATTCGGATTTTGTCGGGGTGACGTAAAAAGTGAAATCTTTTATATAACTTTAAGCCAAAAATATTAATTAATTATTTTAAATATTGCAATGGAGCAGACAAACGTACGTACGCCTGATCACAAATTGTTCTCTTTCAAATATGGATTTGTGGTCCTTTAGGGGACAATCTAGCGATGTTATCTACTCTTTTTTTATGAGAAATTTCGATTCGAGTAATCCATTATATATTTTAATAATATTTATTTATTATTCTCGTAAAAAAATTTAATTACCAAAAAAAATATGAATTTGTCTAATTAATTAATCCAAATCATGATTTTTTTTATTTGGAGTTTTTCGGGTGATGTAAATTAAGTTGAAAACTTTTATATACCATATTCTATTCACTAAAAATTAAGCTGCTCGAGAAAAAAAAAATTGAATTATTCATGCATTCACTACCTCCCTATAAGCTGTTATTTAGGTTGTGTTTGATCGCATAGTTATTTTTTGTTTTTATTTTTAATTTTTTTTTCTGTTAAGTTATATGTAATTTGATTAGTTTATAAGTTGGTTAGAATTTATTAAATATTAGTTATACTACTTAATTAAGTAAAAATATAAAAAAATAGAAAATGAAAACACTTTCAAAGTGTTTTTATTTTTATATTTTCTTTCACATTTTTAGTCTAACTAATATTTAATAAACTTTAACTAACATCTAAACTAACCAAATTATACCTAATTCGAGAAGAAAAATTAAAATAAAAATAAAAAATAGTTACGTTATCAAACAAGCCCTTAGCATATCACACTTAAATTATATTAATATTGGTGTGTAACCAATAGAAGTATGTGAGTGGTTAGCTTGTAAACGGTTGAAATACTGTATTTTTTTTATCATGATCCTAGATTATGTGATTGTAAAAGCTAATGATATGATTTATATACTCGGTGTAATTGTTATAGAGGTTGAATTATTTAAGCACTGAGTCTGAGTCAATTGTAAGCGAGTCTAATAAAAAACAATATTAACATAATTCTCTAAGTTAAAATATTAGTAAATTGACACATTCATGCACTTGGCCACTTATCGTTTAAATCACACGAGGGCAAACAATTAATTTGTTACGTACAGGTTAAAATGAAATTATATATGTGTATTTCCATTAATCCTAATAAAAACAATTGGACTATTGGTACGTAGAACACGATTAATGTGTGCAACAAGTTTGATGAGATCAAAAGGAATATGTTGGTCATAAACCTAACCTCCAAAACGTACCCTTCATTCAAAGAACAAATATTATCCTTTTGGCTAAAAATAAATCAATTACATATATATATATATATTAAGAACAAAAATGAATATAAATAAATAACCATAAGGCTGAATTGCTTTATCATTGTTGAAATGTGATAGTACGGGTTCATGCACTCTGCTCAAAAGTGCTCATATTCCATGGTCCCATGCCCAAAAAACGTAGTGAGTGACTAAACCACTCAAAATACATTCACTAACATATTGCAAGTTGGCTAGCCACTGATGCCCTATTGGATCCTGAACTCTTTGACAAATCGCTAATTTACAACGAGGCGGCCTTTTCTTAATATTATTTTTTTGTTTTTCATTAATATTAATTTAGCATTATATATATAACATGGTTTTTGTAATAATTAACATCAGTTTGGTGTCGATGTGTGCAAAGCAACCAACCTTAGTTAATTTATGCATTGCAAGTTGCTTATATATATATATTTAGAGAGAGAGAGCTAGCTAGCCTATTGCTAAAATTCAATATATTTATTTATAACATTAATTGCTAAAGGTAACATATACCTTTTATATTTTGTTGTTACATTAATGTATTTCTAATTAATAATATAAATTTGGTGGATGAGGTTTGTCCCAAAATAGTAGTTTACAAGGATAAGATCATGGACTACGTTTGCGTGATTTAATTTGTGTGAGGAATTTAATTAACTAACTAATATTATTTTAAAATTAATTAATTGCAAAACTTTCGTGAGTGTCCATGTACCATGAATCTTAAGGTTGTTCTCAGGACCAGTCCATGGTTCGTTTAAAAAAAAGTCAAATTTCAATTGACCGAGTGGCTCACCCCTCATCCCCCTAGCCCAATATGCCACAGAAAGTTTTTGACTCTAAGCTACATACGACATCAAAAATTTTCATTTTTCCTAATTACAAATAATTTTGAAAAGAAATTACTTTAATTGGAAGGTAGCAGTCGACGGAGATGTTAGGCAATTATCAACCTCAAATTCAGTTACTAATTAGAACGAAAATGAACACTTGGGGGTGTGATCTAGCGGAAAGGAAGTCGAAGTTCATGTTTCACACGAAGTTGTGGTTCAGTCTTGCAGTTCAGTTATTCGCCTGTCTTCTACTTGAATCGCCAGGATGGAGGGATCTGTTAAATTTGGCAAATTCTTCTAGACTCTATAGGGTTCTGAAAGTTTGGAGTAGTAAGAAGACTCTACCCACTAATAAAATCCTGATCTGATGAGATTCACATCGAGATCCATTTTTTATTCATAAAAAAAATTAGAACGAAAATGACATTTTAATGACAGCATGATCATATTACAAAGAGAGTGTTGAAAACTCTCTAATAAATCTGTGTCAGAAAATTACTGGAGACGAGGAAGACACACACGGGCTACAAGCCTGAAGTAGATGACTCAGCATGCAGTCGTTTTCTGATTGTTCAAAATGGTCTAGATTCAAGCCCTCTAGACCCCAGCTTTTTGAATTTTATTTAGGAAAGTCCCAAGGAACTTGTAGTCCATGAAAATGGCTGAATCATAAGCTACAGTCCACCCAAAACATTGGACTCTATAGGCGGAGAACAATCGCATGCATTTTTTTGGTTAATATATATAATAGTTTTTTATTTATGTGATCTATTAATCCATTTCATTGATCATTGGCTTAATTTGCAATGTCAAAGGAGATGAAAATAATGTCACTGTTTGGAGCTTTGTGACTAAAATATATACCTTCCCCTAGTGCCAACAAATTAAGATTTCTATTAACTTACGCCATTTTGATCAAGAAGGGGCATTGTTAAGGAAAAGTGGCCGTGAATCTTCTTCTCCATTCTCACTTCAAATTTGCAATTTTGAGTGTTAAATTTGTATGTATGTATCATGTGACGACAGAGGAGGGACTACAATATTTATGGTCTTCCTTCACTGAACACATTGACTGAGGGAAAAAAAAACACTTGGCCATTTCTCTCTGTTGCACCAAAACAACGAGAACAATTAATTGAAGGACACATGAGTCTCCAAATATTCATTCAAGCCAACCCTATAATTATTAGGATTAGCAGCTAAAAAATATATATATTTTTATATAGAGAGTGTTCTTATATAAGCAAGTGACCTCACTACCGCTCCATTATATATGTGCAATTTGGGTCCAAACGCCGCCGCCTTGCCTTAATTAAGATTTTGACGCACATGTCAAATTAAGGTGGTCCTTTTTGGTTTGATTGAAACTCATTGTATTAATTTTTAAGAGATAAAAGATACAAAGACATCCCTCCTTGCCATATAATCTTATCACCTATCAATTTCTTTTATTACTTTAATTTAATCCTTTTTTTTTTTTTGGGTATATAAAGGCTTTGCCTATTCAAATATTTTTGTCACACCAACAAACCAAACCGTCCCACTAATCAGACACAATCCCAGTAAGCCTTATTAGCCTAGGTAATCAGATATCATCATCCACCAAAACCCAAAACCTTGAAATTTTCTAAATATGGAAGCTTCCTTTTTTCATCTTCAACAATTCCCAAGTTCGCAAATGTTCTCCCCGGAATCTTCCTTTGGTTCGCCGGAATCTTCCTTGTGCTACTCCCCGGAATCTTTCTCGTGGGATGAGCTTCTTTTCAACAACACCAACAGCACTAATTCTCTTCCCTTCAACATGAACGACTCTGAGGAAATGCTTCTCTACGGTGTTTTAGCCGATCAGGGAGCCAAAGAAGCATCGGAAACTAACTCCTCCATTGAAGTTAAAGAAGAGGAGGTGAGTTCCAATGCAAACGATGACATTCAAGAAAGAAAACCCAACAAGGAAAAGTCTTACAGAGGGGTTAGAAGGAGGCCGTGGGGAAAGTTTGCGGCGGAGATAAGGGATTCCACGAGGCACGGCATTCGGGTTTGGCTCGGAACTTTCGACAGTGCTGAGGCTGCTGCTCTTGCTTACGACCAAGCCGCATTTTCGATGAGGGGTTCACTGGCCGTGCTTAATTTTCCTGTGGAGATTGTCCGGCAATCGCTCCAAGACATGAAGTACCGGTGGGAGGAAGGGTGTTCTCCGGTTGTGGCACTCAAGAGGAAGCACTCCATGAGAAGGAAGAGAGCGAGCAGGAAAAGTAGTGGTAAAGTAAAAAAGGAAGAGGTCATAGTACATCCACAAAATGTCGTCGTTTTTGAGGATTTAGGAGCTGCTTATCTGGAGGAAATCTTAAGCTTGAGTAGTTCATGTGAAAGTACTGCTAGTCCATCCTAGTTCTGATCATCATTTTCACCCACCTTCTATTTTTTTTCCCTAATTAATATAACATTTGTTTTGATTAGTTTCTTTGATTTTAGCTTAGCTTTCTTCAGTAAATTTGTTTTGTACTTTTGTATTTATCTTTGTTTGATACGATGATGACCACCTGGAAGCAAATCTTTAAGCTGAGATTTGAGAGGTGTCGTGTGTGGTCATATTTAGTACTAGGTGTCGTATGGGAGTGTGGCCTAATAAAAGAGAAGAGTCAGCTGTTACATTATAAGCCTGAGTGTGATTCTTGATAAACTCTTTAAATATATTTAATTTTATTTAAAATTTTAGATGGATAAAAAATTATTTAAAAAAATAAATTAATTATTTTAGATTTCTATTAAATTATAAAGTTGAAATAAATCTTGAAGTGTGATGAAAATATTTTTTTTAATTTATCAAAAAGAAGAATCTAATCCTAGGTAGATAATACAAATTAGAGTTTATAATTAGTTTTCTTTTTGTAAAGGTGATTAATTTGGATCGTGGAGATGTAAAATCTTAAATTTTTGTATTGTCTGTCGCCGCCTTCAATTATTGCAGAGTAAACTATTACATATGTCTGTGTTTACCGTTCCTTTCGGTGCTTAATTAGCTCATGAAAAGGCAGACAGTGGATTGATTAATATACAAATTGGCTATATATTAATATATACCTTCTTCTTTTTTTCTTGGGTTGACCTCACTAATAGATCAAAATTAATTAATTTTCATGAATAGGAATATATACATTAAGTAAATTATTTATGCTCAACCCACTTTACATGACATTGAATCGAATTGATCTTATTAATTATATATGTTGTATTGAAATCTTTAATGGTTGAAAAAGTATAGTGGAAAAAGATATGTGATTAATTAATATTGTACGAATTCGCTGGAGTACTGAATCAGTACAATATTAATTTGCCACACACAAAACATATATATATATATATATATATTTGTGAAACAAGGTTATCATTGTAAAATGAGTTATGTGTTATTGTTAACGTAATAATTAAGTGGCTAGATTGTTTTCTAATTATACATAATTATAATTTGTTTATAATGAATAATCGTAATCTAGATATCTAACTCAGGGTCACAGTTAAAAAAAATTAAATATGCTGTCCGTCTAAATACTTATTATATTTGAAAATTATATTAGATATTTTACTATTTGAAAAAAGTATTATTTTTTATTATTTATTTTTTTGGTTTTAGGAAATAAATCATTAATTTAATTTTGCAAAAATTTGTCATTTATTACAGCTGGGGCATAGGAAAAGGACTTAGTGGGCCTAAGCCTCAAAGCTGGCCTGCCCTAATTTGCTGCTGCTTCTTCTTCTTCTTTCTTTCTTTTTTTTTTTTTTTTTTTTTTTTTTTTATTTTTATATGATAAGTTTGGATAACTTTCAAAATAGTCCCTATTTTTTTCACACTTTTCATAATTACCCTTACATTTTGAAAAATTACACAACAGTCCACAGCCTTTTATATTTTATTTTTGTTTCAATTTAACCCCCTTTTACAGAACAATGACTAATGGTGTTAAAATATGATTGATTTACCCCTCTTAAATAAAATGCAAATTAATTTTAAAAGTGAAAAACAATATTCTAACTAAAAAAAATATGTTTGACAATCTTGTTTGGTTATAGCAAAATCTGTAAATAAAATGATTTTTAAAATTTTTAAAGTAAAAATAACGGGGTTAAAAGTGTCATTTTATATAATGTAATTTTTCGAGAGGGGGCTAAAATAAAATTTAGCCTATAAGTTTTTAGATATAGAAAAGTAGCAGGCATTTAGTTATAAGAACTATTTAAAATACATACTAACGTTGTTCATTATCCTATTTGTAAATTACAAAATCCAAAAATATTTGATTAAAAACAAGACCCTTACTGGTATATATATAGGAGGAATAAAAGAATCTAATAAGTAACTATATATCTACCTAAGCATTTTTCAAAAATAAAAAATTTATTTATGTGTGTGCAAAATATTAAATACATAATGTTGTCTCTCTGTATTCATAATACAGCTTGGTTGTTATGTCTGATGGATTGGACTCAACCAGAGTATATAATTGTATAATTGTTTATAAATTTTTTAATATTTTTCCCTCATAAAGGTCTCTATCATACTGTCGTTTTGGGCAGGTGATATATTCGCAAAATGCATTGTCAACTTGAATTGGTAAAACAAATTAATTACAATTTCTCAATCATTTGCAAACTAGCTAATCCTTCCCTTTCAAACTTAATTAATCCCAACACATACTATCCATCACAAACTATCCTACATAATCCCTCTATGGATTTCTCTTTCTCTCCGCGACACCAAACTAATATGGAGTCACTACCAGAAATGCCATTCTCATGGGATGATGATGATGATGATGAGTTTCCTTGTAAACAAGATTCACTTTCACTTGACATTCTCGACATCAATAATGCTGACTCCCAAGTCCAACGGATCACACATCCTCCTGATCACCACACGTCGTCGTCCTCTTCCTCCCCAAAAGGCCAAGGTGGTCAAGAAAATGAAGACACACTCAAAATCGTCGCTTCAAATGATAAAAACGCCAAGGGTTGTTCAAAACGGACGGCGAAGGAGACGATGAAGTCGTATATAGGGGTTCGGAGGCGTCCATGGGGAAAGTATGCGGCGGAGATCAGAGATTCAAGGAGGAATGGCAAGAGGGTTTGGCTTGGAACTTTTGATACTGCTGAGTTAGCTGCTCTTGCCTACGATCAAGCTGCATTCGCAACCAGGGGTCCGGAGGCTATCCTTAACTTTCCGGTTGAAAGGGTCCGAGATTCTCTCCCCGAGAAGTTCAAGTATGGTTGCTACCATGGCTCTTCTCCGGTAGTCTTACTCAAGGAGAACAATCACATACAAAGAAAGGCATCAAAGTCCTCAGGGAAGATATTAGTTAATAAAGCAGAAGTGGACGCAACAAATATGGTGGTGTTACAGGACCTAGGAGCTGACTATCTTGAGCAACTTTTAGGCTCTTGTATCTGATTTCAATCTTCTTCACCATCATCACTAGATTCACTACCAAATAATTCTTTATATTTTGTTCTTGGCCTGCCTGTTAGTGTGGAATACTAAATTTGATGATGATCATCATCGTCATCATCATCATTTTATGTTGTCTTTTCGTTTTCTCTCATAAGGAAAATAAAGGCTATATGTTGATCTTCTAGTTATTTTCAAGAGAGTATACGCCAATTTTCTAAAAGCTTTAATTACCATGCTTAAATCCGACGCTGTTTATTTTATTTTTTACGTAAGCCCATTGAATCTTTTTGAAATAGAACTAAAATCGTACGTACCTAATCCAACATCCATGTAAAAGACTAGATTTTCTTATGACACCGTTAAACCTTTAATAAATTTTAACAAATCCACATTAATTTTAATTAAGTGTTTAAATTTAACAAAATCCTCATTCCAAGGAAAAGAACAAAGAAAAAGAAAAACCCTTATTTTAAAGCAACACTTTTTTGTCGTAGATTTAATCTGTACTCCTTCTACCTATATATATGTTTGATCCCTGCATTTATATGCTAATTAATTAGAAAAATAATTAATGCAGGATCTCATCCTCATTAACCACTTTTTTTTTCTTTTAATATTAAATAAATAAAAAGGACAACACAATTAAATAATAATAATAATGTTTCAACTTGCGGAATAAATAAAATGTAGGTCAGAATGAATCTATCCCTCTTGGGTATGTATCACGTGCGTAGGAGACAGTGCCAGTGTGAACTAACGTTAATCTAACTAATTATAAAACATAACAATAAAAAAATTGGTTGTCTATATCAACCTTTAGCAGTTACTTCCTTCTTTATAATTGATCAGCTTCCTAATACATCGTATGCATCCAAATTTGGCCTGGAAAATTAAATTAATTGAACAACCTGTTAGATCCAAACGAGGAGGGGGAATCCCATATAAATTTAATATAAATTGTTACTAAAATATCCCATTAGTTATTGATTAACCACATTATATATTAAAAACATTTTATTTATGTATAATTGATTTAGGAAACAAGCCCTAGATACCTGCAGTGATTGGCGGCAAGTGGTTTGTAGATTTTATTTCATTTTTGGCTTAAACAAGAAGAGAGATAGTTGTATTATATCAACAAATTAAGAATGAATCTAAACATTTTTTGGCATAATTAATTAACTGTTGAAAGGAACTCCATAGATATATATTCATGGGGAATATTTGTTGCTCTTGTCCTAAAAATTATATGACTAATTGATCAGCATTCTCTTATTTAGCAAATAAAATAAAATTTTATTTTATTTTATGAGTTTATGATCACTAAGATATTGGTCTAAGTTTCAATATTTGTGCTAAATTTTGATAATAATATTAATAATTAATTAAATTAGCTACCAACTGGATGATCATGTTTGAACTGGGGAACAGCTAGCAAAATGGCGTTGTCACTAACATTTAATCAATCGTGTTTGTGTCCATTCATTTCAATAATTACAATAAAGCTAGGAATCTCTTTACAGAGCTAGTTTCCATTAAACTAGTTTCTTTACAGAACTAAATTTGATAATTAATAATTATTTAAAGCAAAAATTCGATAATTTTTAGGAAGTGAGTTGACACATGAGTCATCGGATTCGATGGGCTGGGCTATGTGACCCGTTTTCAATTCCAATAGGCTCTTGGGCCTGAGCTATGTGGACCAGTTTTCAATTCCAAGATGTTCATGGGCCTGGGCCTAATTTTGAATTTACGAATTAACACATTTTGTCGCATTATTTTCCATAAATATTTTCTTCCTTCTTCTTCTTCTTCTTCTTCTATTCTCAGTTCCCCTAGTTTTCGTTTGAAAAGATCCAAAACCAAAAAAATTACTTGCTTAAAAAGAGATAAAGAAATTTATAAGACTTGTCTAATAAATATACGTTTCACATTTGAAATTTATTTGGTTATTTTTTTTAAATGAAAAATAAAATTAATTCATTAATTCAAATGCTAATACATATCAGTTTGAGGGGAAGGAACCAACTTGAAAGCTTTCTCCTCCAGTCAGTAAACAAAGTCTTCTGAGAGACAAAGCAAATCTAGCTTAGTCATGAGCAACTTTATTAGTGTGTCTAGGAGAAAAAGTACAAGAAAATTGATTAAAACAATATAGACTATATAGACTATCTTTTACATCTCCAATTAAAAAAATACTCAGATCATTAAAGAACTATCTTCACCCAAAATAAGGTTGATCTTTACTAAATACACTATTGAAGACGTTTTTATCTAACAACAGATGACCATTATTTCAAAGAGTATGATATTAAAAATTAAAATTATATACGAAGACTAATTGATAAATATGTTTCAACTCTTTTTTTTTTATGAAATATATTTAACTTATTCTTCAAAGTATTTTGTGACAAATCCTGGTTTATATAAAATGTTCTAGGTTTTAGCAGTGTGTTAGTGTATTTGTGCTAAGAAGCTTTTGAGTATTTCTCAATTTGAATAGATTCCACTTGTACACATTATAGTTATTCATTATATTTGTGTAGCCTAAGGATGAAAGTGTAATGTTTTTAGATAGTTTTTACTAATCTAATCAGTAAGAATAGCACTTTGACACAAAAATAAAATAAATAAAAATAAAAGTATAACAGTTCTTGAGCCATTGCCTATATATATAGATAGATAGATAGATAGCTCAATTAATTTCAATACGCATGGTTAATGTTTAGTGGTTATACTGTTCTTTCAAAGAATCCGAACCAAAAAATCCTACTTAATCATTTTTCTACCAATCCTGGACTATTTAGCCACACTGAAACAAAGGAGTGTGGGGCTTTAATTTTGATATCTGTGCAGACAAAAATATCCGACTTCTTCTGTGGCCACCCCACCACCACTATATTCGTGTGTCTTTCTTTACATTTTGACCAATATACAGAATCATCTAACAGAGGCCTCCACATCAAAAGAAAAAAAAAACGCCAACTGAATTCCACAATACACCCTTCCTTTTTTCTCATCTCCATTTATCTATCTTATTCATCTTTATTAGTGTACATATGCACTTGTGGTTAATTCAGTGAATTTAGTTTCCATTTCAAAAACCTGCATAGATCCATTGTATATATGCCAATTATCACTGAAGGAAGTTTCCTTAGCTAAACGTCGGTATATCCATATCATCGGCCGGGGACTTTCCAGGAACATCTAAGTAAATTTCTAATGCATGCATGCCCCCACTTTTGGTTATTGTCAAAAGAAAAAAAAAAAGTGTATTTTTGCGATTTTATTTTTGGATATCTAAGTTGTTAGAGTGATGAACTGCTATTTGAGACTCTCATATGGTTATTAAGCTCAGATAGCACTAAAATTTTCAGTTCTGATCCGTTTCAAAAACCAATTATCTCTAATGTAGGCCTCTAATATATTAAAAAAAAAAAAAATTGGAATGCATTTTCATTGTGTCCCCCACTAACAACATTAAAAGCATTGAAAAACTTTCATACAGGGAGTCCTAATAATTCAGATACAAAATAATATGTTTTTTTTTTGAAAAAAAAAAAAAAAACGGGTGGAAGTGGGAGTTGAAATTTTTACTGTTGATAGAGGGGTTCGATTTTCAATTCCAAGAATTGATTATTATGATGATGATGATAAGGATAGAGGGAAAACAGGCTCTTACTTTAAACCATGTCCTGTGAGAATGACTTACATGAAATCATTTGCCTTATATATTATTTTTAGCATATCACATGGGGTTGTGAAAAACACTTATGTCTCTCGTAGTGGAAAGGTGATGGTAGTGGTATAGAGACTGACTGTTGATTTTTATGTGTTTTTAGTTGCCATTGGAATTATATCCCACTTTCATGTATTATATATTATTCTGCCACTAAAAAAATCACCCCAACATATATATGTAAGTTATAACTCCCGCTACCCTAATATATAATGCTCTTTAATTCTTCTTTTTAAGTAATATATGCTGCTAATGGTCACTGAGTAGGGTTAATTTTTCGACTTAATTAGACGAATATGATGATAGTCACCAACTTTGAAAAAAAAAAAAATAGTTTAAGTGTTAAATAGGAAAAAGAAGACAACGATTGCGGCTTGGGGAACCTTGACCCTTTGATTGTTTTCGTTTTAATTGCCCTTTCGAGTTCCCTAAACAGAAAAAATTAATTAGTACATGTCTTATCAAAGCAATAAATAAATGAAAAGAAGGGTTAAAAGTTTATGGTGGAGTAATTATACTTACTTCCAATCGTATGGTTATTATTGATGTCCTATATATTCTGGGGAATTGGAGTCAGGGACTGACTTATTGATCAGTCTTTAGGGACGTTGCGACCCGATGATCAACAGGTTAAAAAATGTTGCTTCAAGAATACACCATTTACATATATAGCTTCCCCAGTTTGTAATAGCTTATAATTAAGCTACCTACGTACCCTAGTTATATATGCATAGCTTAGCCTTTGAATATGGGGTTCAATATTTTGTTCAAAGCACATACAAACTTTGTTAATTTAAAGCATAAAATTGGCATACATTTCATATATATAATATAGTATACAAAGCTAGGTTTATAGCATATAAATTAATTCTCAACTTCGTCTTTAAACATCTTCAATATCAAGGAACTTGGAATCAAACCTAGTCACTTCTAAACGTACACATTCTCTCTCTTTATTATTTCTTTAGTTTTGTGAAAATAGTTTCTCATTCTTGGATCATATATAATTAATTGGGGCAACTATGGAAAATGATGAGAGAGATTCATTATTCATAGATAGCCATGTGAACTGCTTCACATGTATGTACTTTCAATTCTCCACAGTCAATAATGTGGATAAAGCTTGCTGCAGCTAGCTTACAAGTATATTAATATATGAGTTTTATATAAACATACTAGAGTCCAAACATCAAATATTAAGTTTTTGTATGACATTGAAATTAGCATCAACATACAGAGAATAAGCAATTAAAATTTTAATCAATATATTTTGTTTGCCAACTTTGACATTACACGAGGGCAAGGCGTCATTATCTAGTTTGCTAGTTAATAAACATTTTCAAACGCTAACCACTCCAATTATTGCTCTATGATATTTGTAGTATAATCACGGAATGCATGTGAAAGCACCAAATTAATTAGGTCGAGGAATATAGTAAGTTTTTTAGTGTATAGAGTTGTCCAAATAAATGACTAATGAGGCAATTAAATTATATATATATATACACACACGCACACACACACACACACATAATTGTTTAAAGATTCATAATTTTCATATATACTTTCTTAGACTGAATCTATTGTTTCATGTAAGTCTGAAATGAATGGTTGGGATGTAGTTTTCCGAAGTGTGCACGGTGAAGCTATTACACACGCAAAGACACACACCTATACAGCCCTACTGCTTATATAATAATAAACAAAGGCAACACAGTATCATATATATTTGATCAAACAATTAAAACACTCACTTAAATCACGAAACACGTTTTTAGCCACATAAGTACACATTCTGGCCCGAATTATCCGGAAGATAAACAATAGAAAATGTAAATTTAAAAATATATAATAGGCGACCCAAGGCCTTGCCTTTTAATTTGGAACACCCTCCAACCACGTTGGGACAGAATGCACGTACACTCAAGTCGAGCTTACATAGGAATACTACGTTACTCGAACCAAAAATTAAAAAAACAAAAAATAAGAAAGGTCCTGGAGATATGATCTCTTTTTTGGGTTCCAACAAAATGATAATAATGCACGCCTTAGCAGTGAGGTGAGTATTACTAGTATATTTAACCATTTTATTAGATATTATATGGAGAAGAAGCTGTTAAAAAAAAAAATTTACATTTTAAATTCTTATAGATTATAAAATTAAAATAATAATAAAATTTTATTTTTTTAATAGAATAATAATAATTAAATTTTTATTTATTTATTAAATAATAATAATAAATAAATAAATAAAAGAGAGAGTGTGTGCAACTATACATGGGTTTCCATCCCATGAATCATTTGGAGCAAATTGTTTAGCAGGCTAGAGTTGAAGTCAACGCGGGGAAGGCGACACGTGGAGGGGGGGCTGAGTGGACGTCGTGAATCATAAAAAGCACAAAAAAAAGTAGAGATTGTCAACCACATTTTCAAAGCATGACAAAATGATGCATCGCCACTTTGCTCGTAAGAGTTTCCAGTTGAGGTGGTAATAAAGTATTCAACCTTGTAATTCCCAATGCCATCCGTAGTCTGATTGGGGGAAGCTCACCCATTTTGACTAAAAAAACTCTGCCACTTCATAGAGTATCAATTTCTGCAATATAACTTCGTTCATATTTATATTTATATTATTTTAATAGGACAGAAATTGATATTCCTCGAGGAGTATGAGAGTTTTTTTCCATTTTGACGAACAAAGCATGTATTATCCACCCCCACTAATATTTCATTACAACTTATTCATATTATTTCCTTTTTATTATAAAAAATTATTATTTTTTCTTTTTTTTTTGAAATAAAAAAATTTTAATATAAAAATTATAAGTTTAAAAATCAGCTATAATATAAAATTTATTTACTATTTTATCTATATAAACAATTTTATTTTTATTCAGTGTTTAACAAAATTGAGTATATTTATATATTAATTTTTTTTTCTTTTATAAAATTGTTAAAGTAGATATTCTTATTTGTTATTGATTGCTGGGAACTATGACAACTAACCCAGCCACAATATATGTTATCCACGTGTGATTTCAATTGCTAAAATTATATGTGCTGACAATAGAAACCCTCGTCTCTCACTCTCTCTCTATCTTTGTTTTTTTTAATAAAAAAGTTCAAGCTCTATAAGTGTTTCTAAATGTATATACTATTTTCATTGTGTTTGAGGCTTATTTGAAAGAGAGCAAGATTATATATAGTTGGGAATATATAATTTATATTGATCAGCGTTCCTGTTGCATATGCTTTAATTCGAGCTAAGGCGACATTTAGAAATGTTATGGAGTGGTTGCTATTAGTAATATATATATATATATATATATATATATATATATATCAAATAGTAATCAGCTATATTGAATTAGGCAAAAGCAAATTAATTAGAGTCCTTTCACCTGAATTCAATTCCTACTCTTTTGCTTAGCCAATCAATTGCACTACACTCCAGTGCTTCTTCAAAATTAATCCGACAAAAAAAAGAAAAATAAATTTTTACTGTTTTATTTATTCAAAGTAGAAACACAAATTGATCAAGCAAAGTTGGACAGTATTTGCCACTTGGCTGCTTTGCTCATCGTCGCTTCTCTGATTTATTGTTCCAATTCATAATATTCCAGTCAGTCCAACACGTTTGGTTTTGACTTCCACACATCAGTGTGCAGGTCTGTCCCCATCATAGCCCATGCCTCATGATCATGATGCTTGATCACGGTCACACGCGTACTTTGGTTATCCATTTTATTAATTTATACACTATGTTTTAATAAATGCCTTTCTTCTTCTTCTTCTTCTTTTTTTTATATATATATTTTTTAAAAATATGTAATATAGAAATAAGAAGACAAAGAGGATTCTACCTTCTAATCTTAATAGTGTGGGTCCAACCCAGTTAGAGACTATTAAAGATATTTTACTTAAAAGAAAAGAAAAATAAAATAAAATTCAATACACAGCGTAAAGAGGCCCACCAAGGTGTGGAAACTTGAAAGCGGATGGGTGAAAGCGGCGTCGTAATGGACACGGGTGGAGGTTGACTGAGCGATTGCGCGCGAAACAGAAGGAAGGGAATATGCCGGTGAATATTTGGATTAAACGGTGAGTTGGCGTTGCTTATAAATTCATAGCCCAAGTCCCTTCCTTTCCTCGCGCTCATTTCTCTCCGACTCTTCTCTCTCTCTCTCTCTCTCTCTCTGTTTTATATCTGCTTCTCCTACGTTCTCTCATTTTCTTCCTCCGGAATCATTCACATTGAACCAGCGTAAACAGCAAGGTTAGTAAGCCAACCTTCTCTCTCTCCTCATTATGGTTTTCTCTTTTATTCTTTGTTTTTTCTTATACACAAACACTCTCTCTACAATTCCGGGTGTAATTCATTGTTACGTGGGAACCATTAAAGGTTTTTCTTTTCTCTTTCTATGACCATTATGTGAAAACAATACCAAGGAATCACTATTTTACAACTGCTTTGGAGATTGTACACACATATATTTATTTTTCCCATTTTGATATTTTATTTTCGAATTTTCTTTCCAAGTGATTTCTCTGTGAAATTTTCAACTTCCTATTTATTTATTTTTCTATGAATTTGATTCGGAATTTGAGTCTTCGCTGAAGTTATTGGCAATGTGTAATTATCACGGTTTTATTTTGGATAATTATGATTTTAAAGATATTACATATTAGCCCTGATTCTTGGATCTGGCTCTGTTTGATTACAGAGTTTTATATATAAATCATACGTCTCTAATTTAATACTTTTCTTTTTTCATTTTTCTTTTTTTGGTCGTAAATCCCTCCCTATGGTATGCACAGTGAAAATTGATGTAAACTTAATTAAGTTAATTCCTATTTGATACCTGAAGATAAAGTTTGCATTAACTCCGAAAACTATTCTTATTCAGCATTTCTTATATTTTTTCTGTTAATATTCATTTTTCCAGTAGAGGTCAGGTAGGAATTTTATTAATTTAAACTTTATATTTACAGAAATGTAATAGCATTTTGTTCCATGTGGTATATGTGTTGCTTCCTTATGTGCAGAATTGGGTGTATGATTGTACTAGTACTTTATGTTTTTCATCCATCACAATATTTGTCTTTTATGCAATTTTTCTTGTAGTCATGGTGTTTTTCTTCTGCCTCTTTTAGAAGATCAACTCACTTTTTCATATCCATGTAAAATGTTTTTTTCTATATGTAAGGAAATCTTCCTAATTAAGCACCTTTTCCTTTTCTTTCTGTTCTCACTTTTTTTCTTTTTACCGGCTAGTCAATGATCCCACTAGCCTCCAATTTTCAAAGGAGAAAAGAAATGCAGGATTAGATGACCTACTACTGTCTATAGTTGACTTTATTACCCTTACGGTTTGAGATCTAGTTAAAAAAAAAAGTTTCCAGTAATTAAAGGAATACTATGATGACTGAAAATCTGCTTTCTTTCTGGATATTGGATGTTCTATATCATGAAGACTCTTATGATTCTTCTCCATATTTGTTATAAATGATCTTACTGTGGTTTAACTTTTGCAGAGAAGAATAGTCGGTTGAAGAGATAAAGAGAAAAAGCAAGCTTGTGCGTTAGCTAGCCATGGCCAAAGGACAATTAGAGGTTCTTAACGCACTAGATGTAGCAAAAACACAATGGTATCATTTTACTGCAATCATCATTGCCGGAATGGGCTTCTTCACAGACGCATATGATCTCTTCTGCATATCCTTGGTCACCAAATTACTTGGCCGCATATACTATCATGTTGAAGGTGCAGAAAAGCCTGGCACATTGCCCCCAAATGTGTCAGCTGCTGTCAATGGTGTAGCGTTCTGTGGAACACTATCTGGGCAGCTCTTCTTCGGTTGGCTAGGCGACAAGATGGGTCGAAAGAAAGTTTATGGCATGACCCTTATGCTCATGGTCATATGCTCTGTGGCTTCAGGTCTTTCCTTTGGACATACCCCAAAATCTGTCATGGCAACCCTTTGCTTCTTCAGGTTCTGGCTTGGGTTTGGTATTGGTGGTGACTATCCACTATCTGCTACCATCATGTCTGAATATGCTAATAAGAAAACTCGTGGTGCCTTCATAGCTGCAGTCTTTGCAATGCAAGGCTTTGGAATTTTAGCTGGAGGTATATTTGCAATTCTTCTTTCTGCTGCATTCAAGGCCCGATACGATGTCCCACCATACGAGGTTGATCCAGTTGGTTCGACTGTCTCACAAGCAGACTATGTTTGGAGGATTATTCTAATGGTAGGAGCACTCCCAGCTGCACTAACTTACTACTGGCGTATGAAGATGCCCGAAACTGCCCGTTACACTGCCCTTGTTGCCAAAAATACAAAACAGGCTGCATCTGACATGTCAAAGGTTCTGCAAGTTGAGATAGAAGCAGAACCACAGAAGGTCGAGCAGGAGGCTCAGAAACAAGCCAATTCATTTGGTTTATTCTCAAGGCAGTTTATGAGTCGCCATGGGCTTCACTTACTTGGGACAACAACCACATGGTTTTTGCTTGATATTGCATTCTACAGTCAAAATCTTTTCCAAAAGGATATCTTTAGTGCAATTGGATGGATTCCTCCAGCAAAGACTATGAATGCTATTGAGGAGGTGTACAGAATTGCAAGGGCACAAACGCTTATTGCTTTATGCAGTACTGTCCCTGGATACTGGTTTACAGTGGCTTTCATTGACAAGATTGGAAGATTTGCCATCCAACTGATGGGTTTCTTCTTCATGACAGTTTTTATGTTTGCCTTGGCCATTCCTTATGATCACTGGACTCATAGAGACAACCGAATTGGCTTTGTGGTGATCTACTCATTGACCTTCTTCTTTGCAAATTTTGGACCCAATGCCACCACATTTGTTGTTCCAGCTGAGATTTTCCCAGCTAGGTTGCGCTCTACTTGTCATGGAATCTCAGCAGCCTCAGGCAAGCTTGGGGCCATTGTAGGTGCATTTGGGTTCTTGTATTTGGCTCAGAACAAAGACAAGGCAAAGACAGATGCAGGGTACCCTCCAGGTATTGGGGTGAAGAATTCGCTAATTGTGTTGGGTGTGATTAACCTTTTGGGATTGTTGTTTACTTTCTTGGTGCCTGAATCAAATGGAAAGTCGTTGGAGGAGATGTCAGGTGAGCACGAAGACGAGATTGTAGAAGGAGTGGAAACAGAACAACCATCAGCTCGCAACAATAGGACAGCTCCAATTGCTTAGGTTCAGGCGTAAGCTGAGTTTGTAGGTTAAGGTTGTAAACCTTTCTTCTTTTCAGTGAGGGTAGTTGTAATTTTCTATTTTTCTTTACTCTTCCTAGATTTTTTTTTTTCCCTGTTGCAATTACTTGAGTATCTGTTACACCAGTAATTTGCAAAATATCCCAAATATTGTTGAGATTTACTGGTTGTTTGTTTGCAATCTCTTTCTTGACAAAGTGAAATAAGAATAACAACCAGAATTCCATCACATCTAACCAAATAATCATGTCCCGCGTTTTCTCAACTCCTATTCATCTTCATCCTTTTCCGTCTATGACTATTGCTGCTATTTTACACCTTTTTGACTTCCTCGCATACTACTTAAAATAATAAAAAAACAAAGCAACTCTTCATCTGTTCTGGTTTGAAAATGAAGGGATTGTGGACGGATTTACTCTTATGGGGTCCCACATTTGATTTGAAAAATCATGGCCGAGAAAGAAAGTGGAAGAGAGCCATTGACAATTTAGTACTGCTGCTATCTTTTGTTTCTGCTGATTTCGACATTCTGTCTAATTTAGCTGCTTATTGGATTCATTTTCTCATCCTAAATGTAAGCAGCTTCAAAGAAACTCTCTCCCAAGTTCCAACGCATATCCATGAAGAAAGTACCTTACTGTTTTTTCAGAATGTTTCCTAGCGGAATACAAATAGCATTTATATCCCAAAATGAAGTTGCAGGCAACTGTCCCAACAATTGGTTCATTAATTATTTTAAACGCTTCGACAAATCAAATTCAAGGATACAAATTAAAATGTTCTTACAGCTAAAAAGGACAATCAATTAAACAGCTCGGATCATCCATTTAGAATTGTATACAAGCAGCAATCATTACGCGAGATGTATTGATGTTATATTGTAAAACCATAATATATATGTGTGCATGTATATATGTGTGTGTGTATTTAGAAGCTGAGTTGGGTACGTTGTAGTAATATGGGAGCAGGGAATATACGGTGAAGGTTTGGGTTTGTTATGGAGACAGATGGGATTACAGAGGTATGCCACCAAAATTGGAGGGAATATACCGCTATAATATTCCGGTTTGTTAGTGCGACTCCGATGAATATATATTATTTCTCAAGCCTCAACGCTTTGATAAACCATCTTCTTCTACCAACTTCCGAGAACAAACAAAATCATCCTCTCTTTCTAAACTAGTCTCTGACAAAGGCAGAGGTTAGTGTCCAATTATACAAAATTTCTAACAGAATGTAGTGTATGGATTTATTCGTTCATTGAAGTCGTTCCATTGAGCGTGTTATACATCTGGAACAATTATGAGTTGAATGGTTTTCTTTTTCTAAGATTTCTCATGCTCCTACAATTCATTCTTTATTAAATTCTCATAACTTTACGCATGTATAAGTGTAAAAAGCTTTTTTGGTTTATGTTCTAAATTAACATTGTTGTTGATTGATTCTGGCAGGGAGAGAGAGGAGTTAGTCATGGCCAAGGAACAACTGCAGGTGCTTAATGCGCTTGATTCTGCAAAAACACAATGGTATCATTTCACTGCAATCATCATTTCCGGTATGGGTTTCTTCACCGATGCATACGATCTCTTCTGCATATCCCTGGTCACCAAACTGCTGGGCCGCATCTATTACCACGTCGACGGTTCAAAGAAGCCCGGAACATTGCCTCCTGGCGTGTCAGCTGCCGTTAATGGTGTTGTCTTTGTCGGAACATTAAGCGGACAGCTCTTTTTCGGATGGCTTGGTGACAAGATGGGCCGCAAGAAAGTCTATGGCTTGACTCTCATGCTCATGGTCGTCTGCTCCATCTGTTCAGGTCTTTCTTTCGGCCATACCCCAAAATCTGTAATGACAACTCTATGCTTCTTCCGCTTCTGGCTTGGCTTTGGCATTGGTGGTGACTACCCTCTTTCTGCAACAATCATGTCTGAGTACTCTAACAAGAAGACTAGGGGCGCCTTCATTGCTGCAGTCTTTGCTATGCAAGGTTTTGGGATATTAGGAGGTGGTGTGTTTGCAATTATAGTTTCGTCTATTTTCGAGGCCAACTTCAGTGCACCAGCTTATGAAGTCGATCCAGTTGGTTCGACAGTCCCAGAAGCTGACTATCTATGGAGGATTATATTAATGGTTGGAGCAGTTCCAGCTGCATTAACCTATTACTGGAGGTTAAAAATGCCCGAAACTGCTCGTTACACAGCACTTGTTGCCCAGAATGCAAATCAGGCTGCATCTGACATGTCAAAGGTCCTGCAGGTCGACATTGAAGCTGAACCCGAGAAGGCCAAGCAGTTTGCAGAGCCGGCAAACAAGTTCGGTTTGTTCTCCAAGTTGTTTTTAAGTAGACACGGGCTTCACTTGCTTGGAACCACAAGCACATGGTTCTTGCTCGACATTGCTTACTACAGCCAGAATCTGTTCCAGAAGGACATATTTAGTGCAATTGGATGGCTTCCTCCGGCACAGACCATGAATGCCATTGTGGAGGTTTACAGAATAGCAAGGGCACAGACGCTTATTGCCCTTTGCAGTACTGTTCCTGGTTACTGGTTCACGGTGGCCTTTATCGATAAAATGGGAAGGTTTGCCATCCAATTGATGGGTTTCTCCTTCATGACAGTGTTTATGTTTGTACTGGCAATACCCTATGATCACTGGACTCACAAAAACAACAGGATTGGATTTGTGGTGCTGTACTCACTGACTTTTTTCTTCTCAAACTTTGGACCTAATGCCACAACGTTTGTGGTGCCGGCTGAGATTTTCCCAGCTAGATTACGGTCTACTTGCCACGGCATATCTGCCGCAGCAGGGAAGCTAGGAGCAATGGTGGGCTCATTTGGGTTTCTGTATTTGGCTCAGAACCAGGACAAGGCCAAGACAGATAAAGGGTACCCTGCAGGGATCGGAGTCAAGAATTCACTCCTTGTTTTGGGTGTGATCAACTTCTTGGGTATCCTATTTACTTTCCTTGTGCCTGAATCAAAGGGGAAATCTTTGGAGGAGATGTCAGGTGAAAACAATGAACAAGAGGACTAAGACCAATGCAATTCACAAGGAGTTTCTCTCATTGTTCAATGGAATTTACTGCAAGAACCAAGCTATTCCTTATTTGCTGCAAGAACCATTATTTTTAGTTTGTAATCCCATTAGGTGAGTAAAAGTAGTTACCCTTGAATTGCATCAGAAATAGGCCTCAAAACGAGGCATAGGATACTGCTGTGTATACAATTTTCACTCCAGCTGTTCTAGTTTTCTCCGTTTAAGTTTTTGTTTTAGTTCCTTGGTACTGTAAATCTATGAAGCACTCGTCTAAAAGCCTAAATAAAATTCACTCACTCAAACACCCCTCCCCCTCCTATGTCTTTCCCATAGTTTCTTGGCCCGTAGAGTGCTTTATGCTCCATCAAAGACAGCAAATATTACTAGGGAATAAAAGGATGGGGTAAGGAAGATGGAGAAATCAATCAGAGACCTAATATTTGATACATTTATCACTGTTTGGACATAAGTTTATATGATAAGTAAAGCAGGCTACGGTAAGGAAACTAAATTTTCAGTAATCAGATAAACATTAGCTAGGCCAACTTCCATACAAGTCTCCCAAGTGCAAGTTTATTAAAAAAATAGGCAATATCATCTTGTGCCAGCATTTGATAAGTTCAAATGGGAGAACTAACTCACATAACCTCAGCCTCCTCCAAGAAAGAAAAGTTGAAGTGCAGAGAAAGTTCAGTTTGCACGCTCTTGAAGCACTTCAAGATCCATCTCTGTGGGATCAGTGGCCTGTATCTCATAGTGGATACCATCCAGCTGTCGTCTAAACCTGTCTTTAGATGTTGCATACAGCATCTTGGCACGAATTTGTGCAGTTGAAGGGGACCTGGATTGTATGAAACGTTAAACCAATATGCTATGACAGGCAATCCGAAAAAGCATGCAGGAAAAACAAAAGATTAGGTCCAGACTTTGACCCTCTGCTACTGTGGAGGCTCATATAAGTTAACTTGGATCAAAACCTTGATAGCATAATACTAAGTGAATTAGTAATAGTTCAAAAATAGTGTGCCTAAATTATTGGCAAATTCTACTAAATGAAAACAATGGTTTTGAAAACTTAGCAGCCTGAAATTCAAGAAATGACAGGTTAACAAGAAGTTAAAGTATGTATGAGAACTTGCCACAGGTTACAGTAATATCTCACAAAAAAAAATTGTCAATAGCTACTTCAAACTTTTTTTTTAACTTTATTATTTATGTCCAACAAGAACAATGTTTTCGTGCAGCACCCAAACAAGCAATAAGGTCTTGAATGCAAATGCAACAGTTGTATTAAGTCAGCTTATATAAAAGTCACTAATTCTAATGACCTTATGCATCTTTTAATTCAAACTTTCATGAGATTCACAAGACTTAAGTACCATGAGACTATAAAAACAACTTTGTTTCATATTGTTAACGCTTGTTATACAAGCTAACATGGTATGATCATAGCACTGGAGACTTTCTCCAAATAAGCTGCATTTGTGACGCAGTAAACAAAGGGTATAACCATAAGACAATCACAGCATTATACTAATAAAACAAGTAAGTCTACTCTTATTACAAACTGTCTAAAAGCAAACATGAAACATGATCAATGACAAATTATCAGTGGATCAACACACCAAAATTGGGTTAATGACAAGCAGGTGAGCACCATGATGAATGAAGGACGCAGAAGATAATGGTTACGGCCACAAGGATTACAAGATCTTATCTCATATGTAATGAACAAGTTGTATAGGAATGAACTTCTTATTAATTATCAGATGTGAAAAGGGCGAATGGAAAGCTTATTCATACATTAATTTGGACTGCTTCAATTAACATAGTGAAACCAAAATCCGAACTAAAAATCAAGAAGATATATAGAGGAAAAACCAACCATGCAATGAAGAATATCTTGCTCTTTTGGCAGTTTTCAGAGGTTACGAAATCATAGTCATAAACAGCATATCTGCAATCATTCTCTGGCAAAGCAGCTGTGAAATCATCATAACTCTCAGCTGGGCCACCAGTCTTTTCAACCATTACCTCCCTTTTTTTCTCATCAACCTTAAAAATTATGTAGCGGTGAACCTTCCTCCTTTGGAGTTCCATAAATGCATTTTTGCTGTGATCAGCAACTCCCATGCCAGAAGAAGCATTTGGCTGAAGACAAAATTTAGCTCAATGGATTCATATTTCTGTCTGTAGTCTTCAAAAGAATCAATGAAAGCTATAACCTTCTTAGTAATGTTAGATAAAATCAAGAATCTCATCCACAACTTTGATGTCTTTTAACAGATAATAATAGCTTCACATGTTCCTTAACTTGGATATCTGAAATCCCCAACATGGTTAGAAATCACTCGTGTACCTAACATGTTTCGCTGAGCAAGTGAATATAAGCTATTCAATTATATATATATATATATATATATATATATACTCCTTTTGGCTGCAGAAAGAATCTGAGGAGTTTTTCACGTTGGGCCAAGAAAACAAAAACCTCAGAGGCCAATCGGCCTCATACTTCATTTTAGTTTATTGAAGGTAGAAATACTTGTATATAAACTGGACCAAACAAATACACCAAAAAATTAATCAAGATCTTTAACCAAAATTTCCAGATTGAATATACAGTAGCAAAACATCTGCACAACATAGAAAGCAATAAAAAAAATGAAGCTTTTCCATATAGAGAGGTAACAAGTTACATTGTGAGCAAGCTTGAAACTCAAGTATAATCCTAATATGCAAAATACACATAGCCAAGATCAAAATACTAAAAAAGCGGCAGTAAATGAACTAAGAAAAAAAAGAAAGAGACGTACCCGACTTAACCCCCTGAAAGACATGGCAGCCAAGAAAGTGTTTTTGACAAATGAAAAGAGCAGAGTAGAACTAGAAGGGTAGCTATGGAGGCAGGTGAGTTATGGGCAAAAAATGGAGAAGAAAGAGAGAAACAACCTCAACAGGGAATACTAGCAAACAAACAAAAGAAGATTACAAGATGCTCTTTGCTTTTTCTTGCTTAGTAATAAAAGGTAGAAGATTCGGATTGTAAGGAGAGGACTTTCTCATGCCTTCGCCTACTCTCTCTTACAAGACAGGGACATGGCGTGTACTAGTAACGCTTCATGGGTACGGAGTATGGGTCTGTCTTTCATTCCAGCTGGTCTCTGCCACCGCCATGTGGGTCAGACATGCAAAGAGTACACCAAATCCCAATTGCAAATATTACTTACCATGTAGTTAATTTTTGAGAAAAAAAAAAAACTTTCGAGCTAATGTCGACTCAAATTGTAGTGGGCACATCTAAATATTTGGAAAGAAAATAATTATGAAGAATTGGATTGGGACTGTATTTATTGGGAATGGTCGGCGTAGCTTTATACGTAGAAAGGCCAAAAAGAAAGAAGAAGAGGCGGTGGTGGTGGTCGCGTTGTATCAACGCAGTGCATGCTTTTGACGACGTTGACTGACAAATCTCCCCGATAACAGCGAATCTAGTCCGCACGTGTCGGTGCTTATTGGACCCCACGGCGCACTTTACCCGGTACCACTTCGGGTTTTTTTAAACGAATCTGCACCGTCTATTCAGTCTTGGTGCATGGACTCTTATGATCTACGCGAACAGCTCTCTGTTGGGTCCCGTGGGTGACGTAACCCAACGTTTTCTGGTCGCCGCGTTACGAAGATAAGGCTGGGCCTTGAAAAAGGCCCAATGAATTTGAGTCCATATCCGGCCTGCATTTGACAATGGGCTACTTATTGCATGGCGATAATTGATTGGAGAGGACACGTAAATTGTAGGAAGAACCGAACGTAGCGTAAGATATCCTTGTTTGCCTCCGAAAGGGAGAAAATGAGCTGAAAACGAGTGCGTCTGAGTGCCCTAATTTTTGCACTGAATTTGGGGGCGGGTTTAGGGTTTTGTTTGAAAATTTGATTACTTGGTACTGCTCGGCTGTCGATTTGTCCATAAAGAAGATGGATTCAGAAGGTAGCCGGTAGATAAGGCTATTTTTTTTTAAATAACAGTTAAATTTCCATAAAGGGTTGAGCTTGAATGCTTTTGATTGTTTGGCAGCGCAAAAATCCTCGCTGAACCCATCTGCAATGCTCGCTTCTCTTCTCGGTAGGAGGGCCAAACTTCAAGAAGATCTTCGAAATATTGAGAGACAGGTTTTATATTTTCTCTGATATTTTTGCAATTTTTATTGTTTACCATCGTGTCTGAGCTATACAAATCAATTTTCAGTCATGGTTATGCTGCTTCTATTACTTTGTGTGTCTCTCTCTCTTTGGGGGTTCATTTAAGAATATTGGGTTTCTAACCAATGAGCACTTTTTATACTGAATTGTTTAAATTTCCTATATTTTGAAATTTACACTGTCCCCAATAGCTTTAACCTTAAAACATAACTTTGCCTTGGGAGTTTATGTGGGGATTAACTGGTTCAGTTATCTGAATGACACATCTCATAATTTGTGTAAATTCAGAGTTAAGTGGCTGAGTAGTTAGATTTTGGATGTTTTATATGCTATTTTAAGATGTGGCTAAACGCTTATATTTTGGTCTTTTTGTGATACTGGCTAGGGTATTCATCCTTTTTCTCCTTTTCCTTATTTAACTACTTGTAATTAGTTTCGTAGATCTGTCTCCGAGTAATGTGAAAAGGATTTTCTCGCTTGCGTTTAATGAGTTTTTCTAAAATGCAGGTCTATGATATGGAGACTAGTTATTTACAGGATCCAAGCCAATGTGGCAATGTATTAAAAGGTTTTGAAGGGTTCCTATCTTCATCTAAGAACACGGCCCTGTATGGAGTGGCTAAGATATACCTCACCTTCATTTTGCTTTATACTGCGTTGTTTTGATAAAATGTTCCGTTTCGTATTAACTTTCTTTTGTTAATGGGGCACTTTTTCTTGACTTTGAATTATTACTCATCCCTGTACAAAGCATATATTATTCATTCATTTTCCATGCCTTTCCTCCCTCTAAATGGATATTTTGTTTGAATAGAAGTTTAAGTACAAAAAAATCAATACAGTTCATTAAAAGGCTGGTGAATTCCAAATGGATACTTGCAATATGTAGTCAAATGAACATTTTCGTGAATTGATTAATCCAACATGTATAACACTATGATAGCACATAAAGTGTATGTTGCTGCATTATACATGTAATATATGCACCATATGTTCCTGTTTGGATGATTTTTAAGTGTGATATCTTAATGAAATGGAATTCTCCTGACCTTGTGGCTGCAGCTTGAAGAGATCTAGGAAGTTTCAGCCAGAAGATAGGCTCTTCTCATTATCATCAGTTACATCACCTGCAGTATGTATTTGAAATTTTACATATTCATTATGACAGTATACCTTTACATTTGTTTCTTCTTATGGTAGTTTTTCATTTACAATTTTTTCTCTTGTTCTCTTTTACGTAATGTCTTTTCCTAGGTTTGTTATGGTTTCATTTATACAAGTATATCTTGAGATGTTATATCTTTTTTCTTGAAATTGCTAGAACAAAGGCATAGCTCATTTATAAGTTAGCATTTTCCTACGTTTTTGTTGCAACAAAGCTATAGGCAGTGTTAAACATCAGTTCCTGATAGATTTTCTTATGAGTCAGTTAGCAATTTCTGTATATGTTATGTTACAATCAAAGCTATTGGCAGAGTTAAACATCAGTTCCTGATATATTTTCTTATGTGTTATATATACTTAGTTATGAGTAATTATGGATTTAGGGATTCTTGAATATGGTAGAATATATAAAATAAGGAGTCTTTCTTACGAATCATTCTCAGCAGTGGAAAGGGATTATGTAGGTCCATTTTTTATATTTACAGTAGAAGATAATAAAGGAACTTAATGGTTTTTCTCTTTTAATTCATAGAATGATAATAATTGCGTCATATCTATTATCTCCTCCTCCTATAAAGGTTCTAGGAATTTCCAGTGAATCCGGGGACCAAAGAGTGTGAGAAATAGCAAAAGGATGCATCTACGTCTAGGTTAATTTGTCTTGTGGTTTTTTATCTGTAGGTAGTTACATGCATCCCTTTGGGGGATCTGACTGGGAATTCACTATATTGGAGTCTCATTGATTGATAATTCATGTAACTTCTTTTACTGCTTTCTTCCAATCCTCATTTAGTGCATATAGAAGCTCAATAAACAATTTTAGTCGAGAACCTTGTTGCAATTCCGCAAACTGAGACACTCACTGGATGCTTAATTTCTTATTTATGGCCAGTTCCAATACTTCTTTGAGGGATGCTGTCCATTTGATGTAGGACTGCCTGATTTCCATGATAATCAATTATATAGGCAAGTTATGGCTAGAAAGCTCTGCTTTTTGGGTCATCTATTTATTGTCACTTGTAGGTCTCATTTACAGCATAATCTACAAGCTAGAAGTTCCTTAAATGCTGAGATACCCATGTATAGGATGTCTTGTGATTCCACTCTTAACTCGAAAATGCTATTAGATGTTAAACTCAGTAGATGTGAAAGAATTAGTGTGCATTCAATGCTTTATTAACTGCTTGTCCACTGTAATTTTCCATGTAGTGGTCGACTTATCTGCCTGGACTCACGAATTTTGCGGTGTATGTCTGTTAGATGTTTATTTCTAAGAGGTATTCAAATTTTTACCCTTTTGTCAGGCTGAAGAACTTGCAGCTGGACGAGATGGTGAGCCTATTTAAGCAAATATAGAGACAAACATTTTGCCACCTAAATTTTTATGTTTACTCCCTTAATGTCTGTCATAGATGGGAGATCAGACTTTGGTCCGGGTCGGTCTAAAGGTGGAGGTATATATGCCAATGGGCAGTAAGTACCCTTCTAACTTGTGTTCTCTCTGTATATATCATGTTACAAATGTTACCTGGCCTCGTAGTATGATAAATACTATTCTTGGTAATATCATGTCTGTGAGGCTTATGTTTATGAAATGAAATATTCAGAGGAAAGCCGAAGAAGGGAAGGCCTACACCCAGAGATGCGAAGAGACTTAGGCCGTCAAGTGAAGATTTTGATTATGATGATGATCCTGAGTTGACATTGTAAAGAATGAACTGTTTAGAAAACTATTCAAGCGAGCTTTGCAGAAGACAGAGCCTAGAGAAACTTATCAGGCCAGCGCTGCCCTTCTCGCAATTGTAGCTGTTTAATATTAGTGAGGTTACAGCTTAAAATTATTTATTTGAAACATGTTTGTTTTTATGTACCAAAGTAGCCTTTTATTTTTAACTATTTTTTCATTATGAATTATGATAATGATATTCTGGATTGAAGACGATACTGTGAAAAACATAACGATATTTTTAAAGAACTAGAATTCCATGATTAATTACCACCGTGGAAAAGTTAATTTACCTTTTTCAAATATTTCAGAACATTATGACTTATAATTTCATCAAAAGATAATTTTAATGATTAAATACTAATAAGGATAAATAGTCATCATAATCATTTTTAGCGGACCACGAGCGAGCGTTTTCGGACCATGCGGAAATATGCTCGGACCATCAAAGAACACATTCAGATCACATAGTAATGTTGTTGCACCATGCTGTAATATTCCCGTACAATTAACTTAAGAGCGCATTTCAGACATAAACCACGATTGAAGTCAACGCCATATGGAACATGGACCCTGATCGAAGTTGGAATACACAAAGTCAACCGCGGTTAAATTAGGCTGGCTGCATTTAAAAGAGCACTTGCGTCAAAACCCAAAGGTCAATGCCTTAAGTGAGCCGGAAATGGACGACGTGTCGTTTTCTAGTTCTACGGCAAATTTTTATAGAACCGATGTTCTGGAAATAAACGACACCCTGGACTGGTATCAGACTGATCTTCAACTTCCGACTTCCGAGGCCTGCCTACTTTGACGCGCAAATTCTTATCCTCCTTGTACATAAAAATTCCTTCTTGGTCTCTGATGAACTTACTGGTCAGTATTTGTTGGAACAAATGGGCGTCTCTAATTTTTTTTGGCTTCACATTTGCTTTTTTCCATGAATTGATCTGCGTATTTCTGTGAAATAGGAGAAGATAAAGATGAAAAAGAAGGAACCAGATAAGCCTCCTGAGGTGCCCGTTTACTGGATTGAAATCTCCGATTCAATCTCACACCGGTACCAGTTTGAACCCGACGGACACCTCTCCGTAAGTTCCTTTTTCTTCCACCATATCTTTCTTTCTATATGTCCGAGTTGATTGTATATTCATGTGGGTAAGTTGTAGTTTCAGCAAGAAATGGCCTGTGTGGAGGTTTAATCATAATGTTGTATCGCATAGCGCCCCCAAGAAGGCTAAGCAGTTATCTTGGCAGGTTTTGAATGTATTAATGCGCGAAGGCAGAAGCTCAGCTTGCCCTTAAAACGCACATGGGTTTGAGTTTTGAGAAAACTGGGGAAGTGGGAATTTTCAGTAATTATGTCCTGCCATGGACGGCACAGTGAGTAATTGTTAGGTTGCTAGTTATATTTTAAACAGATGGATTACGAGTTGGCTAGTGAATAAAGCTACTTTGAGTGAGTATGATGCCAGAATTTATGGGAGAGTTCCTTATGACATGTAATGTAGTTGGAAGGTAGGCAAGGAGGGTAATTGCAGTTTTAGGCAATGTGTTCTAGTGCATCTATACTACCAATAAGAGAAACATACTCTTCAAACGTGTAATTCTTCTCGAGCAGGATATATATCCACTGTCTTTTGTTCTATTTATTCTTTCTAAAACGGTTAGATGTCCTTTCAATAGGGGCTTTTCTGATTATAATAGAGCCTGTTATCTATGGCTTTTGCCCACAAACTATCGTCTTTTTCTTATCCTTTTTGTGCTTGTCATCAAATTATATCTTGTGTTACCTAGCTTGTAAAACAATTTCACACCTTTCACAGTCAAAAGGTGCCTCTTGTTGGGATCTTAAAACTATTGTTAAGAAAATGGTTGGTTGTCCGTTCTACCAATTGTACAATGTTTCAGTCGGTTTTACAATTGTTGTTTGCACATGTTTACTGTTATGCTCAACGCTTGCTTTCACGAATTGACTGTGTGATTACTTCTGCAGGTGTCTGTTGTTAATGACTCAAGACCAGCAGTTCAAAGAATGGCAGATTCCTTCCTGAATAAATTTTTCCCTTCAGGATATCCATATAGGTGACCTTTTTTTTTTTTTTTGGTTCTATCCTTTTATCCTTGTTGGAACAACACTGGCTTAACAATAGCATAACAATAGATGTGCTCATTACTCTTATAGCTTTCAATATTTTATTCATGTAGTGTAAATGAGGGGTATCTTAGATACACACAGTTTCGGGCACTTCAACACCTCACCAGTGCGGCACTGTCAGTGCTATCAACTCAGGTCTTCTTCTAGTACCTAGAAAGCATTTGATCAGTAAATTGAAATAGTTCTTGAAAATTTTATCAATAAAACATATGATTGATAGACTTTACTGTGCATCAGGAATAGATTTTTCCATATGCATTGCAAATGTAGTTACCTTACCAGGCATGGACCTATGGCGATTTAATAGTTAAATTCACCACTGATTTTTCTTTCTCCAAAGTATGCATGTGTATGACAACTGTAGTAGTGGGGCCATTGGTGTCCATTCTTACTCCTTTGCAGTCACTACTGTTGGCTGCCGGCTTGCGACCCACCCCTGCACAATCAACTGTGGTTAGTTGGGTAAGTTCTAGTGAATTTGATCTAATCAAGATCCCAGATTATGCTTTTGTTCAAATTTAAGAAGTTTGTCTTTTGACATGCAGATACTAAAGGATGGGATGCAGCATGTAGGAAAGCTCATATGTAGTAATTTGGGTGCAAGAATGGATTCAGAGCCTAAACGTTGGAGAATTCTAGGTTTACTTGTTTGCTCTGAAGTCTACCGTTGCATATTAAGTTTTGCAGGTAAATGTGTTTTTTATTAATTATTGGTGTCTTACTGGAATAAACTTCTGTCTTGCAGCTGATGTACTCTACGACTTGGGCACGGGCTTGGAAGTTCTTTCTCCCCTATGCCCACATCTTTTTCTTGAAATGGCTGGCCTGGGAAACTTTGCAAAGGTAGACGTATATGTACATACCAAGATACTTGCATTTTTTACATGTGCGCTAGCACAAACACCTATGATGGACCTCTCACTCTCCAGCCCCCACCTCCACCTTTTATTTCTCAAGATTCTTCTTTATTGAAGTGCTCTATCTTTGAGTAACAGGGCATGGCAGTTGTTGCAGCAAGAGCAACTAGATTGCCTATATATTCTTCCTTTGCCAAAGAAGGCAATCTCAGTGACCTTTTTGCAAAGGGAGAGGCTATCTCAACTCTTTTCAATGTCATTGGAATTGGAGCAGGAATTCAGTTAGCATCTACTATTTGTTCAACAATGCAAGGGAAGGTATAGATTCTTTATCAAAATCTGACTCCATAATTTGTTTGTGTTTATATTACCTTATTAGTGTATAAGTAGACTTGCAGACAATTGATATGCCTGTGATTAAGTTTGAAACTATAAATCGAATGGAGGTAACCATGATTAAGATTAAAAATAAGCATTCTATATTTGTTAGTAGTTTATAGATTTTAGTGGAAGTTGTAAAGCTTTGTGAAATGGAAAATGTTGATTTTGACAAAGTACCAAGGAATTAGCAACAGCAAAGGAGCATTTGTTTTTTTACTCAATGGGGTAACAATGAGAGTTGTCATCTTGTTTTCCCTAAAAGTTTAATGTCTTATGGTGGTTCAAACGTTATCATTCTGGCAAGAGAAGAAGAAAGACAGAAAGAACTAATCATCAATAACTCCTTGCAGATGGTTGTTGGGCCCCTTCTTTCTGTCCTACATGTATACAGTGTTGTTGAAGAAATGCGAGCAGCTCCTGTCAACACATTGAACCCACAGAGAACTGCAATGGTTGTGGCTGATTTTCTCAAGGTTTGTTATCAGCTCTCTCTCTCTCTCTCTCTCTCTCTCACACACACATTTGATTTACTGTTTGATTGGCATCCATTCCAGACAGGAGAAATTCCAAGCCCTGCTGACCTAAGGTATCGAGAAGATCTCTTGTTTCCTGGACGACTTATAGAAGATGCCGGAAGTGTAAAAGTTGGAAGGTCTTTCAACAAGTTCATGAAGCCTTCAAAACTCAAGGAACTAAAACAAATATTCCACGGGGAGAAGTTTATTTTGAGTCCCGGAAGTAAGTGGGTCGACATGGTACTGGAGCACAGCGCTACTGGTGAAGATGCATTGAAAGGGTGGCTAGTCGCTGCATATGCTGCAGGACTGGAAAGGTCTAATCACGAGCGCAGTGCTTGTGTACTCAAAGCTGCTTATGATAAGGTGAATGACGTATTTACTCCATTCATATCGGAAATGCAGTCTAAGGGGTGGCATACTGATCGCTTTCTTGATGGAGGAGGAAGTCGTTTTGCATGGCAGTAAGCATGTTGTCATAGGCAAATCCTTTTAAATGAGAAAATTCTTTGATGAGACTTTCAGACTGAAGGACTGTATCTCATCGTTTAGACAAGTAGGATATAAATGTAACTTGCATTTGAACTGTTAGTTTTGAGATTTGAAGTGCTTAATATTATTTTTAAGGGAATTTTTGCCATCTTTTTGGCACAAGTAATTTTATAAGTAGAGCTATAGCTGTGAGATTAGCTGGACCCATTTTCTCCAAAGTGGAATGGGGAGCAGCCAATCCTGTGGTTCTACTTAGCTCCTCGCCATATATCATCATCGTTATAAATGATTTTTTCTTCTTTGAAAAAAAAGGAAAAAGAAATTGGCACTCTCTATTTGTGTGTGGAGCATAAAGCAAACCAACTATGAAACTACATCATGAAAAAAAAAAAAAAAAGTGAATTCTACCGAACGGTGCGTTCTGACATTTAAGGGTGAAGTGGTGAGGGCATTGCTGGTAGCAAATTGCATTTTTTTTTCTTTTCATTTAGCAAAAATGAACTTTAGCAGTTTAAAATAATCTTGACAACGCGACCAAAAGTGCAACTTGGGATTTACTAGTCATTGACTCCGACAGTCTTGTAAATTATGTTCCTACTAATAATCATGGGATTACCTCCTCTTGGTCTTGTAATGAGTTTGATTTTCTCACTATATTTTCGTCAGAGTTTTCACTTTATAATCATAAATATTTTGAAATTGGAAAGGTGTGACATTTGGTAGCTACCTCTATTACAATCACTGTACTTTAGAAGAAGATTTATTGGGGTGTAACATTTGTCCAATTTTTATGTTTTAACAATTTCTCATCTTTATCGTCATTAACACATTGTTATTGTTATTATTGTGTCATTTTTAGTCAAGAGTCAAGTTTAATATCAATCATTTTTGAAAATGTACAAATGCTGATATATAGAAAAGTCGTTTTTCAATATCAGTTATGTATATAATACAAAGTGAAGAAAGAAAAGGGTGCTAATTAAAGTGAGCGATATATATATATAGAGAGAGAGAGAGAGGGAGAGAGATCATGAAATTGATATAATACGTACTCATGCACTGGTGTAACAGTGCAGGTATAGCTTATATATATATAAACTCAAGCTTGGCCGTTAGTTTTACTATAAAGCGAACTATTGATGTCTAATTGTTATATGTAGTGCGCAAGTGTGTTTACTTTATATATATAAATATATATATATATATATTTATAATATATATAAAATACGGTTCTAGCACAAGATACAGTAATTTTTATTATTTCTATTTTGTCATTATGCTGATTTTTTATTGTTAATTTTTTAAAAAAAATTACAGATTAAAAACGATATCATTTTAAAGCTTTTTCAAAATTTTATTTTTATTTAAATAGAGGGAGGTGGGAGTGGGTGTAATAAAAATATATATATTTTCTGATTTTTTTTTTCTACTTTGAAATTGTTTGTATGGAAGTGGGTGCATTGCTACCAACTCTGTATTGTGTTGCATTTATAGTTAACTTCCTTCTTTTTGTATTTTTTTTTATGAATAAATCAATGCATTGAGCACAAAAAAACCTCATAGAGGCTTACACAGATGGACCAAGGTTCCATTGGTCATGGACAATAGCTTCCCAAATACAGTTGGGCAGCACAGGATCCAAAAGATCAAAAAAGAAAATAAAATACAATTTCTAGAATTAAGCGAGAACTTAAGCTACTGCATCTCCTACAGTGTTAGTACTTCTTGCATTCCATATTAGACTCCATCATTTTTGTATTTTTTGCTTTTGTCAGTGCCCTACCATCATTTTTTTTAATTTCCCTTGCAACTAAGCCCATCATCATCTCCCCAACCATCAACCATCGGTTCCTTACCATCACACTGTTGATGTGGCACCGTTGGTTTGAATTCTTTTTTTCTATTTCTTTTACAATCAAGCCGCACCACCATTCTATCAACCGTAAGTGCCCCACCACCGAATCGTTGGTGTCTCACGGACGGTTCAAAATTTTTCTCCCCGCCCCACCATCACTCCTTAACCGTTGGTGTCCACCACCAAATCTTCCGTAGGGCACCGTCTTCACTATTTTATTGACCTTTTGTAACGCGGCTGGAAGAGTGTAATTGTAAAATTGCTATTTCTACAGAAATAGCATGTTCGACGCCTCTTGTTTTCTACTTGCTTCCATCTACGTCACAATAAATATTTGGATAGCTTTCTTCTCTATGTGAACTTGCTGTTCGAAATCTACTCCTTATTTTTGTTGCAGTCACAATTCATGGTTAATTAGCTAGTATATATATATATATATATATATATATATTATGCTCATAAATATTTTGCAATGTGTACAGTAGCGAATCCAGAAATTAAGAAAAGAATGGATTAAAATTTAAAAGATGGATTAGAATTGAGATTAGACGAGTTAATTTATAATTTAAACTAAAATATATATATATATATATATTAATTTTTTTTTATATGCAGCCCAGAATGTGTCAGTCTACTCGTGAATGTGTAGATTATACTTATATGTAAGTGTGTATTATGGTAGATCGGACACGCACGCACGAATACTTTGGGGGATAATAACCCTTTCAAATTTCAATGTGTCGATCGTGTGGTAGAAAGCCAACACCATTGCCAGAGTTTGCCACCGCAGTGAATTAGGTACATGTAGTTTGAAACCTACACTTCGTCACGTGAATCGTGCATGTCCAATTGTTTCTATCTACGAACTTTTGTCTGTGATTGCTTTTGCACATAAAAGCCAAGTCAAACTTTATTTTTTGTTATTTATCATTCAGTATAATATAATATTAACGGCTGCCAAATATTATTAGGGTTACTTAACGTTAATATATTAGACTATTATGTGTGTTTAAAGTTAATTAATTTAATGATAATGGTAATGGCGGCCAACGAGTTACGAATTGGCTCGTACGCAAGCTTAGGCAGGTGCATATAATATTGTTTGATTTTTGTAATCAACCACAAATTCTTATTAAGAGTTGGTAAATATGTTAAAAGTAGTAGTAAACTTTGTCATCCACAGAGACAATTACGAAGAATTGGTCAAAGTTTTTACACGCTAACCATCAACTTTACAATTAAAAATTATAAAAATGTGTTTAATCCGTAAGTGTGGCTGCTGCCTAGATGATCTTGACGATAAATCTGCTTAAATATAATTGCAAGAGAAAGTGGTCTGTATACATAATCATACAAGCATCATATATAATTATAAATTATTCGTGTGAAAAATTTAATTAGGCGCGTCGCATGTACATATATATATATATATGCTGTACTTGTGGTGCCGTTTGTTCTCCACAATCAAAATTTCAAATGCCACACGCACACATATGATTGGTGTGGTTTCTTTTCCTTATCATTTCTTTTCCCTTGAGTTTTTGGAAATCTATCACTTTGCAACTTTTCCTATATGAATTAAAGCATAAAGTTGTATGTCTTTTCACAGAAACACCAACAGCATCGCGTACTCCTATGCCCGAAACACACATAGAAACATATAAAGGAGCTTCACACAGTTAAAATTACGCAACCAAGTAATTAGTTAATTAATTAAAAGCTTCATTAATTGATCGATCAGTTAACCTAGCAAATGGAATTCATTGATGTACGTACTATGTGAGCATCTTGGTCTGAGCTTTCAAAAGAATCAAGATGGAATCTAATAGTAGTCATTGTTGATCATTGTTTTGTTTGTTTTATGGTATATAGATATATGGTTGGAATTTGTCAATTCGAGCATAAAGTTGATAAGCAATCAACAATAGACTGCTTTGGTCTATGAGTCGGAGTGTCAGACTACAAATATTGTACTATGTCCCAATTTAGAGAGATAACGACATCTACCCTTAATTTGTTTGTGTCTTCCGCAATACGTACACATATTATATATGTTCTTTTCTATATGCATGCGGTATGATAAATGTGTGTGTGTGTGTATATATATATATTTTGTGTGTATATATATATATATTTTCTTTGATTTCCAAGTTAATAATTTTCATTTCCATTTAATCTTACTTACAATTTCTTTTCACTTCTGCATATAATGCTGTGAAATTAGCACGTCGGCCTAACTTAATAATTGATAATTACACATTAATTAATTTTAATATCATGAATATTTTAATATCTCTACCATTTTTTCATATCACAAAATCTCTCGCCACCTACTTGCCATAGACGCGTGCTATGAAGACAGAAATACAAGGGCTATGGCGTTTTACTTTATCAATTATCATCAATAAATATTGACTATATATCAATTTTTCTGACACATAAATTCATACAAGTCTAAAAGCATATTTTAAGCCCTAGTTTTTTTTTGTCTTCCCTTTTGAGTGAGCACGACACGCTTAATTAATAAAAAGTATTTTATTTTTTGAATAATCAATTTAAGGTAGCTAGCTATAATTCTGGTTAATGTTGTTGGTATAAGAAAGAATCTGTCTCCGTCCGAATTCAAATAAAAATCAAAAGAATTGAAGTGACGTGTTTAAGTAAATAGTGATTTAAAACGACAGCTAAAATTTATATATACTACTTTTTTTTATGAATATTTATTTATACTACTTATTCTTGAGGAGCTAGCCATAGTTGATGTCCGAAAAGTCACGGATGCACATTGACTAGCTTTAATATAACTTATACAATTTTTAATGGTATGTTGGCCCAGACACATATTCAAATGGCTAGCTTGTAATAATAATAATAATGCACACTTCCACTCCGTCACTATAAAGAGTCAGCATTTCGGGTATGATGGCTGTCTTAATTGGTCACTATTAAGTCTTCATACATTTAACAAGGAAAAAAGAGGTATTTTTATTATCAAAAAGTGTGTAAAATATATTATGCGTTGAATTAAGAGGAAAAAAACAGTGCACGCAACCTTTTCTTTTTTATTATTATTATTTTTCCCTTTGGCGTCAAGTTGAAGTTTAACCATTTATCCTTTTATAGACCACAAAGACAACGAGTGGATTATAACCTCAATCTTGTCCATCATGAATAATATAATCTTAATTAATTTAATCCAAGAAATTAAATAAATAAAGACAGACAGACACAGAGAGAGAGAGAGAGAGAGAGAGAGAGAGAGAGAACGATAGATATTCACTATATATTCATTCTTTTCTGGCAAATATTTTTCTAATATTAGAGATATTAACTGGGATTTTGGGCTTGAATTAAAGATAACCATGATATGTATATATATCTAATTCATACCCACAACTAAATTTTACATCCAACTTTAACTACACTTTCTCTAGCTTTTTGTCCAAACCAAATTTTAGATTTTTTTGGTCCAATTCAAACTAAATATTCAACAAGCTGTAGCAACCATTTGTTCTGACTTGAATAGTACCACCATTCTTCTTTTTTTTTTTTTTTTTGGGATCACTTCCAATAATTTCCCAGTTTGTTTTTATATGTTTTTTCTTAATAAAAACAAATAAAGTAGACCCACTTTCTCTTATTAGATCTTAATTATATTCTCCTTAATTCTTCCCCCAGTGGACTGAAAAATTCTAATCTCTCCTTTATTCAGACTTGGTCATATAAATTCAGGTAATTCTCAAATAAGGTTGCTGAGCCAGTTCAAAAAAAGCGGGTAAAAATCATTTATTTTATTCCTCCTACAATGTTTGAAATCCATCACATATATAATTATTAATCCAAAAGTAATGTAGGTAGCAATGAACTTTAGTGGCTTTTATGTCCCACAATTAGTTAATATTAATATTCATAAGCTCAATGATTTCTTAATTCTCAGGATTTGGAGTCAATTTGGTTGAAAATCTGCAAATACACAACTTTAATTACTGACATGGAACAACATAGTTTCCAATGTGAAATATACATGTAAAATGCCATTTTGCCTAGTCAAAGCCATGTTTGGGACAAGGTCGTGTGTGTGAACTTCTACATAAAATTGGTGGAAATCACTTGGGTTTTGACTTCTAATCCCATTTGATTTCTATTAATCAGAAATTTGAGTAAATCAAAAAAGAAAAAAAAAATACATGGCATAATTAGTTCACTATACCTACTGTACATGGATTGGAATGCAACAAACATGTTTAGTCTACTCAGGAGCACTATAGCTAGAGACATAGCGTCTTTATTTGACCCTGAACCACAATATTATACATTGGTATCAGTGTTGAATTCCATACAATATGACAAAGCTACTTTTACAGCTCTCTCCGAGCACGCCCATCTATACTATTCATTTTGATTACATACAATTATTGGATTGTATTGTATATATTTATGTTTGCTTTTAACTTTAAACTTAGATCTAATATTACAGTGAATAAATAAACAAAACCCAATTTCAGTACCGAATGTATTCTTACTTATTTTGCCAGCTAGTCTTCATCACTTTTTCTACTACATTTTTTGCTGATAAGGTGTTTTTTGGACGCTTTGGAATATTCAACCAGATAATATTTTATTCCAATGCTACGATATTTATCATTGGGACACATATTAATTTGTCTGTGGCTAGCTACGAAAGTATACTGGCTGTACTCAAACTTTGAGATCAATTGTGATTGGAGCGTACTCTTTTAAGTTCAAGTCAAATTAGCAACCTTCGCTATTATCTGAATCAAATACAAGAAAAAATGTTGAATTTGTTTAAGTAAATGCATCATTGGCATAGCAACTTTAATGACAATAAAGTCATTACTAATGCTGAGCTATATGTGAATTACTGTTTACTTGCGTTTTGAATTGGCTTGGGAATTGATGAAATTTTACTCAGTTAATTGGGTAGTATTAATGAGACTAATTCAAACCTATATTTGTTAATCTTTTTAAGGCGGACGGATTTGATCTCTTCAAATTAAGGTTATTAGTCCAATCTTGAGAAAAAAAATCAACCAGCATTGCAATGCCTTACAAGAAAATCCATCAAAATTGCAGCTTAATTATCATGACCTTGCCAAGCTTGAACATTTGTAAGCTGAAATGGGTATACCAGCCATGTGTAAATGCTATTTGTCAATGTACAATCTAATAGTTGAGAGTGATAAATAGAATGGTAGATTATGTAATGATTATTTAAATGATCTTAATTTTAAATTTTGTTTCATTTTTAATTTAGTTGTAATCCATCACCACTACAAGAGGCTTGATATATATAATTACATATTGTTAGTATTTTATTATTGCTTAGCACAAATAACATGTTTTGGTATTAAATATTATGCATGAAATTAACTAATTAATGCAACTTTATGGTACTGTTCACACATGTAACAGGCCAAATCCCCACGTTTTAATTTGACTGTCATCCAACCAATCAAATTAAAATGGCAAATACACGAATTAGACCCCACATGAGAGAGACATGGTGAACCAGAGGAGGAAGGTATGAGGGGAGCAACTTGTTCGACATTGTGGGCAGTGTGTGTGCATGCCTTTTAAGAATTCAACGGTACACTTTGGACTATTTCGTACTGCCCACATAGCATATACGAACCAAGTTGTATCTACAATCATATATATATATATATATATATATATATATATGTACCCCAAGGCCTTGCTAGTTGCTAATATTATTTTCAGGTCTGAAATAGAACACCAAAGAGAGAGCTAGCAAAAATGGTGAGAGCTCCATGCTGTGAGAAGATGGGGTTGAAGAAAGGCCCTTGGACTCCTGAAGAAGACCAAATTCTCATCAACTACATTCGACAATATGGCCACAGCAATTGGCGAGCTCTGCCTAAACTAGCTGGTAATTACACGAAGTTCAATCCATAACTGTTGAACAACTAATTACCATCTTCATCGATCTCTATCGATAAATATGGCCTTGGATTGTATTTTCCCTTCATAATATATATACGCAGCATATATATGATCAAAAGGGTGTTGAAATAATAATCATTTATATATATGAATTTCAATTTCCAGGTTTATTAAGGTGTGGAAAGAGTTGCAGACTAAGATGGACAAACTACTTGAGACCCGATATCAAACGAGGGAATTTTAGCAGAGAAGAAGAGGAAACCATCATCAAATTACATGAAATGTTGGGAAATAGGTGTGTTTTTCTTTCCTAATTAATTAATTAATATTTTACTTGCATTTTTCACTATTTTTTAGTCAAACCTACGACTTTATTAAAACTTTAAATATCAAGTACATATATACCGACATCTAAATGGTAGGGTATCCATAGGTCGGTAGCTTAGAGATTAGCCTCCTCATTCATCAACTTTTCAGGAGGCATATTATATTGGGGAAACATGTGGGACTCGTCTTTTTGTACTCTTGTTAAGAGTGAAAATAAAAAGAAAAGGAAAACAACACATTTTTGTAGCTTAATAAAATACTGATAAACATGCAAAAAGATTGCACTATGTTTAGTGCACGTTATAATTCATACCACCCTATCTCATACGGAGCAACTCAAAGCTATGTTTCACATTTCTAAATCATTTTATGCATGAATGTTAATCAAGTGCAAATCTTAACGAAGATCTTCCTCACTTTTTTTTGCAGATGGTCGGCGATTGCTTCGAGATTACCCGGACGAACAGATAATGAAATAAAAAATGTGTGGCATACCCATTTAAAAAAGAGGCTAAAAAAAAACCATGTCACCCATGAATCAAAACGACAGCACTCCATCAATACTACTACTAAACACACCCAGGAAGCCAACAATAAGGAAGAAGCTGAAGTAGCCATGAATCATAATATTAATATTTCAAGTAGGGGTGCAAAGTCAGAAAGCGTGGAGTATAGATCACCTGCTTCACCACCACAGTGTTCCAGTGAGATCTCCTCGGTAACCACCGGTGCTGATAACAACATGATGATCTGCGACGATAATATGTGCATGAAAGTCGATTCACCGGGGAATTTCTCGGAAATAATAATGGATGAGAATTTCTGGTTAGAAGCATTGTCGTCGGCAGAGAATTGTGAGGTGGTGGTGAATGAGTTTTCAGCCATGGATAATGCTGATGACCACCCAGAACTCCAATTTCCTTTATCTCCATTAACGTATGGTACATCGAATCATATTACATACAATAACGAGATGGACTTTTGGTACAACATCTTCACTGGAGCCGATGAAATTACACCTGAAATATTATTACCAGATTTTTTACCTAATTAAAGTACTAGTTAGTTTGGAATAGTTCTTCTTCATTTTTTTTTTTTTCGGATAGGAAATGGGCATGATCAAGTATTATTGCTAGCTATATTTAGATGGCAATTTCTTGATCTGCCTCACTAATTAAATAAATATGTATAAATATTGGTAGTGGATTAATTGCAATGTTCTAAGACTAACAAATGCAAATTGATTGAAATTAGGAAGATGCGTCTTCAGTACGAAGCAAATATTCCATTTACACCACTAATTAAGGAGAGGATTTTAATTATATTGTTACAGTCTTGTCAATATATGTATATATATATAAACAAGAATATATACAATACTACTACTCACTCGCCTAGTGGTAAGAAAGCTGATTAAGCTTTTATATTCATTTGTAAGAGTTGAGATTTAGTCTTACCAAGCTCTCATCGAGGCCTCATATGTGCTTAGTCTCGCTAAATGTTAAATGAAGGGGGAATTGTTAAGAAAGTAGGCTTGGGCTTACAACTTTAAATTCCTATAGAATTGTAAAGTTGTTTATCGTATCTCGTAATAAAATCCTGAATTATACCCTTTTTTATTACAAAAGAAAAAAAAATACTACTCAACTCACAATTATTTACCAAAAAGCTCAACTCACAATTTATTATATGCATACGTTTGGATATTTTTTCATGGTATTTTACTTAGAGAGAAACCATGAAACTCATTAAGTATTTAATTAAGATTTTCACAGACTTTTTAAATCTTTAAAAGTTTATGTGTATTCAATATAGACTTTTTAAAATCTATTAAAATAATAGACTATTCAATTAAGACTTTTAAAAATATATAAAAGTTTAGGTGTATTCAATTAAAACTTTTTAAAATCTATAAAAATTGAGTGGTAATTAAAATAGTTTTGACTTTTTAATACTATAAATATTTAAAGATTTTTGCAGACTTTCATAAACTTTTTTTAACAAAATCACTCTCAAATTTTTCTTCCTCAAACTTAAAAATTTTGGTGGATTTTTAAAAGTCCTTGAGATTCTCAAAGTCTATCATTAAAAAAATAATTAAAAATTTGAATTGAATACACTTTTATAAGATTTGGAGTAATAATTAACCTTGTCAGATAAAAAAATGAAGCTTGAGTAATTGTCAGTATGAATAGGATCCTTTCCCTGTCATTAGTTCTAATAGAATGAAATTTTTGTTTTACCATATCACCATTTGTTTTCACTTATAATATTTATTGAAAAAAATATATATGTTATTCATCTAATTTTGACCAAAAAAAAAATTGTTGTCATGTTTATATGTATATATATATATATATTGTTACTATTTATTCTGACATTATATATATATATATATATGTTAATTCTTTATTTAGAAAATAATGGTACATTTCATACAAGTTATTTACTATAAAAGTTATATAGAGAAAAAATAAATTTCCTCTTCTTTAAATATATATATTTGTTATTTTAGCTTATGATTAAATGGCCATGTGGCAAAATAAAATTTTAATTAGATTAATAAAAGAATAGAGTGAAATAATATGTTTAAAAATTAGATATGGCAAAATAAAATTTTAATTAAATAATAAAAAAAAGAATTAAACTATAGGATAAAGTGTGGCGGCATATTTATATCCGTAAGATATTAAATAGAAATAGAGGGCAGAGATTTAAAATCAAAAAGAGAATGTTGATGACGTCAGCACATAGGTAATGGAAGCGAGAGAACACATTTAAACTTTAAAACATAAGCCTAAGTAGCCACCAAAAGATCGGCATGTGTTTTGTTGTGTTGGCACAGTGAAAACATTGGAGATTTGGAGATTGATTTTTGGGACACGAGAAGCCACTTGAGAAAGATGCAGGCTGCGATATCTGGACTTGCTCATGGATGGAACACAAACTCCAAAGGAGAAAACGATTATAAAAATGAAATAAAACGTGAAAATTGGAAAGATTTATGTGGGGGTTCCGTGAGGTTTAGATGTTTGGGTATGGATGAGTTTCATATGAAACTCATTTTTTTTTTTTTTTTTTATTGAATCATATGAATCTCATTATTCATCATGTGTGTGGGCTACGCTGATGGGGATGTTCTTTCTACACTGCCAATGAAACTTCACTCACTTTTGGGCTTTTAAAATTTAAACATGAGGATGTGTATAAAGTTCAGTTGACTGTCTGCAAATAGAAATTCCAGGACGCCTTAGATATGAATATGGGCTTTATGGGCTACCGCCCATTGATTAGAGGTAGAGGCCTCACAGCGTAAGTTTGGGTATTAAATGACCGAAATTTAAATTATATTTAGGGCCCGTAGTTTTTTGGGCCTACAGGCCTCAGGCCTTATCCAAGAACGGGCCCTGATCCAGATAAAAAAAAATAGGCGGTTCAAGCATACATATAAAAGCACCCAACAACGAACAGCGAACCTCACGTTCTGCTATTTTCAGGAACTGCCACTTCTTCAATCTTCAATTTTTCTGAGTAATTTTGAATCTTAGGGCATCCTAACCATGGCCACTTCTTCAGGTACGTCTACTATTGTGCTGTCTGTTTATTTTCTGATAATTGTCCTTGATTGTTGAGTTAGTTCGGACTCGAATTGTTTTGTAGAATTTTAGGGTTCTACTTTATTTTATTTGGGGATGAAAGTTGATAATCGTTTTAGACCCTTTCTGTGGGATTCTCAGAACGGAAACTACGAAGGAAATTTGTTCTTAGCTCCGAGATTGGCATAGATGAAAATAATTTTTGTATTCGATCTGGGTTTACACAGAAAAGTTGTTCTTAGGTTGAAAAGTACATAAATGATTTTTTTTTTTTTTTTGGGTAAACGATCTGGGTTTAATAAAAAAAAAAAGGAAACAGAAGGATAAACGATTTTAGAAAATTGTAGAAAAGAGAAAAAGACGCACGAAAACGTTTCCAATGGGTATCGTTAGTTTGAGCTATATTGCTGCATGTTTGTACTTATTATGTAATATGTGTCCGCATCGTTTCGGTTTGGATAGTATACCTTGAAAGATGGAATTATTTATTTACCTTTATGCTGACTGAATTGTCTTGGCAACAATTTTTCGCTAAATTTGCATTATTACATATCTTTTTTTTGGTACTGATTCATGCGTTATGTGGTTGGATTTGTAGTGGCATTTAAGTCTAGGGAAGACCACCGGAAACAAATTGAATTGGAAGAAGCACGAAAAGCTGGGCTTGCACCTGCTGAGGTTGATGAGGATGGAAAAGAGATCAATCCTCATATCCCCCAGTATATGTCATCTGCACCTTGGTATCTCAATGCTGAGAGACCTGTAAGTTGATTTCCTTTAATTTAGTGGTTAGACTTATATGCACCGTCTCATAACTTTATAATACTGAAACGTTATGTTCATTTTATGTTCATTTTTTTGCATATTAGAGTTTAAAACATCAAAGGAAGTGGAAATCAGATCCGAATTACACAAAATCATGGTATGACAGAGGTGCAAAGATTCACCAGGCTGATAAATACAGGAAGGGTGCATGTGAGAAGTAAGTGGATACTCACTCACTTTTATCTCTTTAATTTGCTGACCCTGAAGTAAGGATTTGAACTTTAAGGATTCAAGCTAACTTATCAAATCTTTTGGGATTCATCCCGACATTATTGCATAAGACTTGCTTAGACTTTAACTTGCTAGTGCATCCTTACTATGCTTAGAGTTTTTAAATTGGAATGGTAATAAACTTACTGATAATGTTTATAGGTTGTAATATAATGATTTGTGTTCTAGCCTTCTAGTCTCCCTTCAGTCTCAAGTACCATTTATCCACATGCTAACACAAATAAAGGCTACAGTTTCATTTCCTACATTGTTATCATGCTTTTAGGAATAATTGTTTAATGTCTGATCGCTTCTACAGCTGTGGAGCCATGACACACGACTCAAAATCATGCATGGACAGACCTCGGAAAGTGGGAGCAAAGTGGACAAACAAACATATAGCTCCTGATGAAAAGATAGAGACTTTTGAACTTGACTATGATGGCAAACGGGACCGATGGAATGGATATGATTCAACATCCTATGCTCTTGTCATTGAAAGATATGAAAGAACAGGTGAAGCTCGAAGGAAATATTTGAAGGATCAACAACTTAAGAAATTAGAGGAAAAAAACAATAACCAAAATGGTGAGGTAGGGGAGAGTGGTGAGGATGAGGATGAGGATGAGGATGATTTGAGGGTGGATGAAGCCAAGGTTGATGAGAGTAAACAAATGGACTTTGCAAAGGTTGAGAAGCGTGTGCGAACAACAGGTGGTGGGAGCACAGGAACAGTCAGGTAAGGCTTATTTACATTGCCATCATTCAGTTGATGCTATTAGCACATGTCCAGGAATTTTAGAGATGACTTTTCTTTTACTAATTTTTGGGGTGTTATGTTGTCCTGCAGGAATTTGCGTATTCGTGAGGACACAGCAAAGTATCTTTTAAATCTTGATGTTAACTCTGCCCATTATGATCCTAAGACACGGTCCATGCGTGAGGATCCTCTTCCAGATGCAGATCAGAATGAGAAGTTTTATGGGGTAAGTAATCTCAAAATTTAGACCTAAGAGGGTTGCATTTTAAGAGGTTCATTTATGAGGTGGTATTGTGTAGTTATCTCACACTGGTTTTTGACTTCTAATCTAGGGTGATAACCAATATAGAAATAGTGGTCAAGCTTTGGAGTTCAAGGATCTGAACATCCATGCCTTGGAAGCCTTTGATAAGGGACAAGATATTCACATGCAAGCAGCTCCATCCCAAGCTGAGTTGCTTTACAAGAATTATCAGGTTATTAAGGAGAAGTTGAAATCCCAAACGAAGGACACCATTTTGGAGAAATATGGCAATGCAGCTGCTGAAGAAGAACTTCCAAGGGAGCTTTTGTTAGGTCAAAGCGAAAGAGAAGTTGAATATGATCGTGCCGGTAGGATTATTAAGGGGCAGGTAAGATTTGTGCATTCAAGTTATACTTTATGCCAGAATTAAGTTTTTAGTTTTCAGAAGTAGATTATTTATCTACATCTCTTAATTGCTGTTGTCCTTGATCTTTGTGGTGCCTACTTTTTGAATGTATGTCAATTTTGATGTTGTTATGTAATATTCTGCTGTTAACCACTTCTTGCAGAGAAGGGATTGTCATCTATTCAATGGATGCAAAATAGATCTGGTGGTTTGAATTTATGTGTTTATTACTCTTGAGGATGGGGTTTATAGAGGGCACGCAATTAGCTGAATTAGGAAAAGAAGCATGTTAAGATGATTATTGTTGTTGTTTGCATGCTTATAGAAAGGTTATAACAAATCTTCCTTGTTCTATTTACAGGAGATGGCACTCCCTAAAAGCAAGTATGAAGAAGATGTTTATATTAACAACCACACAACTGTTTGGGGTTCATGGTGGAAGGATCATCAATGGGGCTACAAGTGCTGTAAGCAGTTGATTCGGAACAGCTATTGCACAGGTGTTGCTGGAATTGAGGCAGCTGAGGCTGCAACAGATCTTATGAAGGCTAACATTGCTCGTAAAGAGGCCAATGAAGGTCAGTATTCTAGCTTTCTATACTTCATATGTTTCCTTTTCTAATGTAATAACTTAACTGTTTTTCTTTGTGGATTTTTTTTTAATGGTGCTTATTTTACAATTTATTAGCCTTCTTGCAATATCTCATTATTGTAAATATAACAGAGACACCAACTCCAGCAGAGGAGAAGAGAATGGCTACTTGGGGAACTGATATTCCAGACGATTTGGTTTTAGATGAAAAATTGCTTGCTAAAGCTCTTAAAAAGGTAAATATGGGTTCTGAGTTTTTTGACCTTTATAATCCTCTGCATTTGTCCTGTTCTAGCTGTTATATTTTGCTTCCTGATTATCATTCGGTTGAAATAACTTGGACTGTGACTCGGTTTAGAGAAAGTGACAGTACTTTATTAAGAGCATGAAGAGGTGTTGTTTTGGAAGTCTATGTTTTTACCACATCATTGATTATGAAATTTTTGCATGGACAGGAGGATGAGAGGAGGAGAGAAGAGAAAGATGAAAGAAAGCGCAAGTTCAATGTTAAATGGAATGATGAGGTATGTATTTTCAGTCTACTTTCGTAGTTAAATTTTTACAACTTTGCAAGTTTAATGTGATTGCTGACATTGTCTCTCAATTCAGGTTACTCCTGAGGATATGGAGGCATATAGGATGAAGAAAGTCCATCACGATGACCCAATGAAGGAGTTTCTCCACTAAGTTCGGATGATTAAAAAAGTGTTTTGGACGGTGGCCTTACTTCTATCTCAACCTTTTGAGAATGTCTATTGTAATTAGTTGTCCAATATGAAATATATGTAGAGTTTAATTATTGTATCAAAACTTATTCGGGGACAGAGTGGAGGTCCTTTGGAAGTGCTGCAGAGATACATCTCACAGCTGTTGAGTAATTTGATTTGAGACTATTTTTTCTGTGTCACACGAAAAGAATTTAGGCAAATTTTACAATTGAAATTTCGCAGATGAAAAATTTAAAAAACGAGGTACAAGAACCACCCAGAAACTCCGGAAGTTGCTAGTAAAATATTACACCAACCACCCGCAGAACGGAAGTTGCGAGTAATATATTACACGAACCACCCACAGAATGTAAGGGAGTATGAGTTACGGTAAATGGTGCAAATTTGCTCAGCATCAATTACTTAAAGCAACTTGCACAAGTAAACAGAGAATGATATTTGAAGTAAATAGATGAAATATGCTTGCATGAGGATTTTTACGGTGGTCATTGGTCAGGGAAGAATTTAACTGTGCTCCATAAGGGGAAGGATTCAACTGTACTCCATAACATATTAAATCCAGAACTATCATGGAAAAATAACATTTTTCTTTTTTATTCGAAAAATATAATTTACACTTGAAGATTGTAATTGAATTTCAATTAAAGATGTTTTTTTTTTTTTTTTTTAACTTCTAGAAAATAATCAAGACACAAATTCAACTCAAAGTCAAATTGGAAATTGAATTTAACCCAAAAACAGATGATCAAACACATTATTTACAATTCCTTTAGATACTATCATAATGAAGCCTAATTTCGTCAGGCTCATTTCTTTAGTTCATCTGAATTACAAACACAGTGAAACAAGTGGAAAATGAGAAATCAGAAGCCCAAGTTTTGTTTTATATTTACTACTACAAATCACGTGCCAACCTCTCCTGGACCTCCGTCTGTGTTATATATTCTTTATAATTTTACTGAAAATGTTTTCAAACAAAATTTTATGTTATGAATTTTATTAACTTTAATTTCTATATATTAATTTATTTTATTTTATTCTAGGTCAGTCTTGAAACATTTTTATTGCTTATATGTAGGTTTTATTGTTGAATTGAGAAGCAGACTGATCTAAATTAAAACTGTATTACCATTAGGAGTTTAATTAATAAATAAATTCAAATCCTACTTGGATTAGGATATATAGCCCACTTATCAATACAACATCGATGTAGTATTGTATTACCATTAGGAGTTTAATTAATAAATTCAAATCCTGTTTGCATTAGGATATATGACCGCTTATAAATACAAGCGGAACCGGGATAATGAGCCAAGCCGTACAGTTTTTTTTTTTATTTATTAAAAAATAGTTTCAATGTGGAAATTATTAATCTAGAATTCTTTTAGGAGATAAAATTTTATTGTGGCTTTAGATTGCAATCCTATAAAGTTTATAGTAGTAAGCTCACTCCCTAATAGTTTCCTTTCTATTTAGGGTTTAACAAGACTGAATACACTTAAAATTTTAAAACTAAATACACCTAAAACTTTAATAGAGATTTATCAAGACTCAAACCGTAACTCCCACGAGCAAATGTGAATATTTGGTCAGTTTCCTTGCCGGGACACACACCAGGTGTAACCAAAGCGTACAATTGGTCCGAAGAAAAAATGTCCGACTTTTTCCACAAAAGCGTGATAATGAACCAGTGTTCCCACCTTCCTCTTCCTTGTCAGTGGAACAATCTTCCCTGTCAGTCGAACAATCTCACGGTTTGAAGAATCGGAATGAAGGGTCAGAATAACAGCTAAGACGTACGTATTGAAGGGTTCAAAATAAGTCCATAACAGTTAGTATGTTTGCAGTCTTTAAGTCCATTATTTTGTGGATAAACCTCAATCTTCTCAAAATCAGGATAATAATCACAGAAGATATGCCTTTTACATATCCCTTAGCTAAGAAAATTTTGACATATCTTATCCTGTAAGAAAGAATTTAAAAACAAATTAATTTCCATGGACCCTATACAACTTCCGCCTTTTCCTGCACAAGAAACCTCCCAGAAACTCCGGAAGTTACTAGTGACATAGTATCAAGATGTTCCTAATATAAAATTCAAGCTGAGCTCGAGTATGAGACTGATAATGTAAGGGAATATGAGTTACAGTAAATAGTATAAATTTACCCAGCATCAAATTTGTCACCCGGAACCTAGTAATAAAAAAAGAAAAAAGGATCATTGTTTAGTGCCAAATTAGATCAGCTTAGTTATGAAGTAAATAGATGAAATATGATAGCATGACAATTTTTGCGTTAGTCATGGGGTCAAGGAAGGATTTAACTGTGCTCCAAAACGTATTAAATCCAGAACCGTCATCGATAATGAACATGCGGTTCAGGATCTAATGTAAACAAGATACTCAAATTAGAATTATTAAAATTGAGATGTTAGCTATTTTAAATTTTAGAATCTCAAATGAAATAAACTTCTACAATTTCAGGAACCCCTCTGCCCATTGACACTCCAAAATACGCTGAAGCAATTCGTGCTAACATTTTGGAATTGCTTAGGGCCTTGTTCATGACTCTTTTAGGTGACACATGGCCTAATCATGATCAAAATATTTCTGAGTAAACCTCTGCAAAGGAAGAATTCTTCATGAGTCTTTTAACTAACACATGGCGTAGTCATGATCAAAATATTTTTGAGCGAACCTTTGAACACAAGGAAGAGGGTCTCTCCCCAACACCACCATTAATATATGCCTCTCTCAGAATTATGTTCTTCCTCTTTCCTGTTCAGTTCAATAACATTTTTTTTCTTTCCACCAAGAAATAAAAAATTCAAACTATTTTTATTCGAGTAGTATAATTTACAACTTGAAGATTGTATTTGAATTTCAATTAAAGATGTATTTTTAAAATTTTCTTTTTTTGGGCTTCTAGAAATAATCGAAACACAATTCATCTCAAAGTCAAATTGGAAATTGAATTTAACCCAAAAAGAGATGATCAAACACATTATTTACAATTCCTATATATCCTATCATAATGAAGCCTAATCCGGCCAGGCTCATTTCTTAGTTCATCTGAAATACAAACACAATGAAACAAGTGGAAAATGAGACGTCAGAAGCCTAAGCTTTGTTTTTATATTTACTCCTATAGATCACGCGCTAACATCTCTTGGACCTCCATCTGTGCCCGAAACCTTTTTATGAACTCCTCTGCTCTCTGGTCGATTCCATGCATCTGAGGCGATGCAAGTCCCAACGACTCCCACATGTCATCATCTGCTGCCGACACTCTTCCAGCTCCCTTGCTTGTTCCTGTCACTGCCACCGCTTGAGCCGCAGCCGCTTGATCGTCATGATGATGAGGATCGGCAGGCTTATTACTAATACTCTTCTTTGTTTTGGGTTTATGATCAGTGTCATGCTCAGAAACTGCATGCTCTTTAAAGAGCTTATCAACGTAAACAGGCGCAGGGTACGTGTGGCGTCTCTCGTGAAGAAGTCGAAGATGCTTGGAAGATTGAGCAACAAGGCATCGTTTACGTTGAAAACGTAATTCAAGAAATCTATAGCGTCGACTTGTACTGGTACTAGCAGAAGTAGCAGCGGTCTTAAGTTTAAGACGATTTCTGGGTTTCTGGATGGCTTTAGGCTTGTGGAGCTTGTGCAATTTGCTTTGTATTTTGGAAGTGAACCTCTTCCACGCCTTTGTGGCTGGTGGAAGCCTCAGGTTCAAGCAAGACATGAGATAAATGAGCGTGAGAGAGAAGAAGAAGAAGAAGGGTTTAACTAGTTAGCGCTTGCCTGCCCATATTAGGGACTGTAAAAGGAAAAAAATGGTGCCTTTTATAATAGATTTTTCTTTTGTTTTTTTGTTTTTGTTGTAGAGGGCTTATTCGCTTTGGTGGTATTTTCATGGGAGTGGCTTAGTCTTTACGCACACAAACCAGTCCAACTTGGTTGTGGAATATGATGGATGTATAGCTTAGTTGTTAACGCCACTGGAATTATACCCAAATGAAGCAGCAGCTTTGGTGTATTAAGGCTACAACAAAGATCCTCTACTGATTTGAAATTTTCATTTAATAAAGTTGAAAATATAAAGAAATAGAATTAATAAATGAAATAGATTTATATCCACACCACAAGTTCAGTACATCATACATATAAATTCCCAAAAGCTTTTCTGATTAATGATTACTATACATAGTCACTGTTCCTGACATCAAACACCTTTTCCTAAAATCCCATTAACCGTGTTAAACTATCCCTGCTGCTGATCTGTTCCAACGTTAATCTTTTTCCTGAAGTTGGAAACCTTTAGGCTGGATATTAATTTGGATTTTAAGATAATACTTCCTTATATTCTTCAAGATAAAAGATGGATTCCTTTGTTTTCTGGTTTTTGTTTTATTGTTTCAAAGTTGTGGTCGCACCAAATTTATACCATTCCATCTGCTTTTTCAATTTTCCCAAATTGAAATAATTCAATTTTTGTTCTCTTAAGAGGAAAAAATATTCTAGAATCATGTAAAAAGATGGAAGCACATGAGATTATTCCAAAAGCCAATTATACGGCGACATGTTCTTTTCCTAAATAAATTTTAAAAACAAATCTGGTAGAGAAACATTCATATTAAGAAAATTATGCACAATACAAAAATTTCTTATTTGGATAAATAAATAAGGATTATCAACTACTAAAAATTGTCCCTGGCAGCGGAAAACAAAATCCAGAGAAGTGCAGACCACAATAAAGAAGGGATAAAAGAAAAGGGTTAAGAGGGGGAGAGAGTAAATGGGTTTGTTTAATGACATACAAAAATAGTATTCAAAAAACTAAATGAGGGCTTGGACACCGGATTGCTCCATTTCTCTCAACCTCCATATTGGGTATAGAGCACCTTCACCAAGTTCTTCAGGATCCACCTGTTGCATGGCCCACAGGTAATACACCGTGTGGATTGTATCCTAACAAAAACAATAGTTTTCACATAATATTAAGTTACTTTCTCACACATCAAACTAAAAACAGTGCTTTCAAAAACCTATGAATATGTAAATGTGTGGAACACAATGAAAATGTTACACCAACCTTGCCACCTTCTGTTATTGAACCATTTCTATCTCGTATGCAATAGACCTGTTGTGTTTGAAACTGTAACAGAACCATTGAAAAATGATGCCCATATCAAGCTTTGTCAAAACTAACATAAAATCTATTTGTCCTCAAAAGAAAGATAGGCATACCGATACAATGATTATAGGAGAGGCTCCCATCATTTTGGTCTCTCGAACCTCCACCTCAGATATATGTAGAATCTTCAACAAGAAGTAGTCGTATGTTAGTAACATTAGAACTAATGTATAATCCTCATTCTAAATACTACAAGACAATAAGGTAAAAATGTGTTTCAGATTCACATCAACCAATGACCATATAATACAACTACAATTGGAGAAAGTTACCTTATTATCAAAAAAGATATCATGGCTTTGATAAGCACTGTGCTCTGCTTGACAGCGCGAAATCACTTCAGCTGTACAATACTTCTTCAAAGTTTCAACATCTCCCTAGAAATTAATAGATAAATCCATAAAGGTAAGAAACTCCAAGGCAGTCACAAGAGCCACCAATGAAAACAATATTTTTAGAACGAAATATAACTTAAGATGGTCAGAAAAGGAAAGAAAATCTTATCCCATAAAGAAGAAGAAGAAAGCAAATTAAAGAAAATGGAATCGACAGGAAACAGATTCAGGCATTCTACGTAAGCTCAGTACTCACCTTGATGTAAGCATTGAGCACAGGTTTAATAGCCTCCTGTACTTCAGCCACAAACTCTGGTAACGAGAAAGATCTGATGCATACCAAATCATCCAACAAATTTAAAACAAAATATAAGTTAGAGATCCTTGATAATAAAAAATTCCTTACGGATCTCGCATGCGAATCTCCTTGACTGTAGTAGCAGCATCTGTTTCTTGGAATATAGATTCATTTAAACTGTTGGAAAGAGGAAACCCATATAAGCAATACATATCATTTATTTTTAAAATAAAATAATAATTTTTATTGAGTTATGGTCAGAAGAAGAATTATATAATGTTTAGCAGCTTACTCCTGAATTTTATGAACAATACGGCTATCACTTGTTTCCCATATTTCCCGCACGTCCTCAGCAATCTGCCAAAACAAAGATGACACTGAAGCAACACATAAAAAGGAAAGAGGGGCAAAAAAGAGAGTAAGATATATGGTATCAGACTATCACAAAACAATTTTTATATTCCTTTTAACTAGGCTTTCAACCAAAAACCTTCAATATTTTTAGTTGGTCAAGGGCATATGATAGTGAATGGAACTGGAAGATGAAAAGTACTGATATCATGAATAGCACATACCTCCTGGCCCTTATTCCTAACGGGTTGACTGATTTCACCGACTTGCTTGACTACAGGAAGACCTTGCATCTAAGTTAAAAGGGGAGATATAAAATCATTAATCACTAACTTTTGAGAAAATTCATTTAGATTTGGAATAAAGATTTAACCTTATGTTTGAATGCCTCCCACTTCTGCCTCCAGGGGGACTGCTTTGTGGGTACAGCAACAACCTCAGTTCTTGTACTTCTTTCACCTTGTGGTGAGGAAGATGGGTCATAATGCAGGTGCTTCCTCTTTTTTAGATTATTCCCACTTAACTCATCCTTTACAATGCTATATCCCTTCTTGGCTAAGTCAACGAACTTTGCATCCTTGACTCTATGGAAGGCCGATGAAACATTTGAGGAAGAAATGGTCGACTTAAATTTACCAAATATTGTTTCTGCAGAGTCATTAGGCCCAGACTGCTGGCTTGTCTGATCCCCAAATGAGGCCTTGTTTCCATCTTTTGTTTCTGCGCCATTCCTAGATGAAGTACCAGCAGATTCTGAAGACTGTTCCTTGCCAATTCCAAAAGTTTCTTTGACCTGAATTTACAATACAAGATATATTATTCACAAATTCTCAGCAGAACGATATATCTAAAAGTACATTAAGATCGAGCAGACCTCTTCAGTGGCAGCTGAGATCTTCTCTTTTACATTGGCAGAAACCTATAAAATAACGACAAATGAACTCAAATTCAATAATAAGCAAGCGCCACTTAAAAAAGCAAAAATCAGTAACAACTGCTAGATGGAAGAACTAGACATTTAAGATATGTAAGGATGCAGAAAGACAACATTGCTAGGAAGTTCAAAACAAGAGTGAATATCACAAATGCAGAAGAAGTTCTAGAAGAATGTCTCGAGTCTGCACTAAATTTAGATATCACTTTCATACAGCTTAAAAGCTACTACAATGAGACAAGAACGCAATAGGCATTCCTGTCAGATAACCATGCTACAGAAACCAATATGGCACATAAATGCCGAAAAATATCAATTCTACAAAAAATTAGAAGAATGAAGCTTTCTATCCACAGGTCTAGGTGAACTTGTACATAAATTTCAGTCAGACCTTCTTGGCTGTTGCTTCAGCCTCAGTCCACACACCATCCACCTGCTTGTACAGCTGCTCAGTTGTCTTCTTTGTTCTGCATTCGCCATTTCACCATCTCAGGGCCTCCATTGAAGTGTCCACCCAGCCTTGACATACAACGGTATGTCTCAGCCTAAAACAAAAAAAGCTAAAGGGACAGAATAGCATAATTGAAGTAACCATACTACATTGTTACCTCACTTTCAGATCTTCTTTGACCCCTTTTAGCTCTTCCGCTTTCTCCTTCAACTCCTTTACTGACTGCTGAAATTCTGGATTCCTGCATCCAAAGGAATCACAAAATCATAATGCACAAACCAATAACTCAGCATATATACATATAAGGGAATTCTAAAACACCATGGGTTAACATAATAATCATTTAGTAATTAAAAAAAAAATAGAGTGGGAGAGAGGCAGAACCATGATTGAAAGAACCCATAATGAAGAAAGGCGATAGCTTTTAGCTAAAATTGGATTACATTTTAAGCTAATGACATCAAGTTTATCCTACCTTAAATTGAGAAACAACTGACAAAGTAGCTTTAGCTAAAACTGGATTACATTTAAGCTAATGACATCAAGTTTTTCCTACCTTAAACTGAGAAACAACTGATAAAGTTCTGTCACGATTAAATAAACGTAATCATGTTTCCAGATCACCAAACATAAATAAGCGAACTTATAAAACTATAACTCGCTTAAAGTTTCTCACACTGAAATCCACAGCATTACACGGGTCACCAATTTTGTTGCGAAGAAAAATAGAAAAACAAGATAAAGAGCAAACCAGATTTATAAACAAATACTTGCAACTTCTTTAAGCTGCCGCATATATGTTACCAAACTAATATCCATAAAAGCAACTACTGCAATCATTACCATGCATACCTATATACATATACAACTACCGGTACATAGATATATCAATAAAACAAACATATACGCACACATATACGCAAAAAGAGAGTGCCATCGAGATAGAGAAAGAGAGAAACATACTTATCAGCTTCGCCTTTTATTTTCTTAGAAAATTCATTGAAGACACTGAATCGACGATTGCCCAAATACTCATTCGCTGAAAGTAACCGCAATCTCGTACCCAAAGCCTAATACCAGCCCCCACCAAAAAAGAAGAAAAAAAAAATGGAAACTTTTTAATATAAAATAATAACAGAAGCCCAATACTCATCAGGAATTTGAGTTTTCCACAGTGATAAACAACCTCTTAGATTCATAAGTTGTTCGAGCAACGAACCTGTGGCGGAGACTTCAGCTGAAGAAAGAGAGGTTGTCTGGAAAGGAACAAATCCCGAACTAGCTTTCTTCCAGCCATGACCAACAAGATTATATTTTTACAGAGTAATAGTTGAGATTTTCTCTCCCAAGAAAATTTTATAAGCGTAGCTTCCTTGAAGGCAAAGAAAATAGACGAAGAAAGAAGGTGGAATGAAGCGCGATAAACAGTTCGCTGCCAAACAGACCCTAGGGTTTCTATTTTATTTCCTCCATTTAATTACATATATATCCTCCCTTCCTTAAACATAATCATAAAATAAATAATAACGGAATTTAATTATTTCAAATACCAAATTTACCATCTTACCAAACTACCCCTAATCCAAATATTTTCGAAGAAAAATTGTCAATCAACCAATTAATTGTTCCCAATTTAAACTAAAATATATATATATATATATATTATACATATATTAATAATTTCCCCCAATTTCTTTCCCTCATGCAACGTACTTATTTCCCTTTCCCAAATACTTGAGTTGCTGCAGTTTTTTTTTTTTTTTTTTGGGTTTTATAATTTGTGTTGAGTGCGGACTTTGGAGCATCCAAAAGCAACATGTTTGCAATGGCAATGGCCATGTAACTACATAAACGTGAGAGCTAATTTATTTAAGTCAAACGGTCACAATTAAATTTTATGAGAAATGCTTGGTGGTTTGATTACTATGGTAAAAATTTCAGACTCTTTGGATCAAGATAAGCTCAAAATTTTTCTAATTGGGTTATAGCCATATAAATTTGATCAAATGCTTAAAAAAAAAGAAAGGTATTAGTTTAAAAGCCAAAATAGTCTGAAAATTAAACAAATTTTTTAAGTATGTATGTAATTGAATTTTGTTTTCTCTTGCAACCAAATCAAATTTGTCCCTGCCCTCATTGCCCGTCTGGAATAGAAAATGGCTAATTTGGATTGTGGATTGAGTAACAAAATAAAGATAAATAATCAGGAAAGCAAATCCTTTAACCATTACAGGCCCGGTGAGAGTCCAATCCCAAAAAAACAAAAGAGAAATGGGCCTACGAACTAGTTGCAGGCCTGGTTGGCAATAGAGAAGCGTTGGGCTTGAAGGGCCGCGGCCTTCTCAGAAACCAGAGCCTGAATGACTAGAGTCTTCACCTGCCAAGCCCTGTACGGAAATCCCCTCCTTGCATACGAGTTCAGCAGGGCTGCGCTCGCCTGCTTCACCAACCTAGGGAAAGCCTCCTCATCGTCATTCCTAGCCGTTGCTTCCAGTAACGTTAGATCGTACCTGTACCGTTCGTAAGCTCTCGAACCGAACACGTTCGAAACCGTGGACGTCTGTGGGACCATCCTCGGCCACGCCTCCCTCCTGCTGCTCCAGAACCTGGCAGCCAGAACACGACACCCAAACAACACATCCCCGAATCAGATCCGGACCAACCCAGTTGACCCGTCGAGTTAACAAAGCAAAAGTTTGGTGGTGGTGTGTGATATGAGAGAGACAAAAGAGAGGAATAGTTAAACAAATGGCTTACTGTGGAGTGCATCTTCCAGCTCCAGTGGTTCTCGAGTAGAGAAACCCAGGCCTAGTGTGCCTTGCTGCTACTGACCCAGCTTCAAAGCAACCAGCAATAAGAAGTAGAAGAAGGAGCACTTGAGTAACTGCAAGAGTACGCTCCATATTAATTAATCTTCCAAGTTCTAATGGTCTCTACCCAACCTAGCTCCTCCACTGAACTACCATTCTTCTCATATTCTCGATCTGAGCCACACAGTGATTTTGTTTGATCCGCTATACCCAGATTTCAAATGCAGTCCATCCACCGTCCTTTATATGTGTCATGTAATATTATATTATATGGTACGGTTTTCCATAATATGGCCCTTTATCCTTGGACGGATTTGCCCTTTTATTATTCTCTCATATGATATCCTATGAATTATTTTAGGCCAAACCATGGTGCGGTAATATTGGGACTTGGAAGTTGCAATTGTACATGGAATATATTTGTCCATTTTGAAGCTTTTTTTTTTCCAGAGCATTAACAACTGGGCAGTCGTGTAACATTGCTTTCATGTTTCTCTTATTTTCCACTGGTTCTAATCTCTTATTTTCCGCTGCTTCTAATAGTGGGCCCTAACCAATGTAAGTTTTAGCACTGTTTATCTGTCAGTTACATTTGACCTTGGCCCTCCATATGCTGTCAGCTGAGCCTAATTTTACATGGGCTAATGTGTTATTTGTGATCCCATGAATATGTGGGCTTGTACAGTGCACTTCATGAGGATCCACCTTCCAACAATCCAAAACGCCAAATGTATACGTCACTCAATAAGAAAATAATAGTAATAAATAATAATTCTTAATTAGCAAAATATCAAATAGTGTCCTATCAATTAGTCGAATTATTCAGACTATTGTAATTTTAAGAGGATTTTTATAAATAAATAAAAAAACTAGAAAGTACAGAACTTTAAAAGCTTTCAAATACTCAATAATTATTCATGAATATATATCTTCCAAATAAAAAAGAAATTTCAAACTTCCGAATTTGTTTAAACTAGACAGCATTTTTCGTTATTAGCAAAAAAAAGACAGCATTTTTGGTCATGCTATAAGTAATTGTCAGTGGGGCCAGACATGGAGTACGTGGCATGCAATTGAACCATTAGCGAAATCCATCAGATGCATGAAACCAATCTCCTCCGATCCAAAAACTATACATAAACAACCTACGAAATTTCTCGTTCATTGAATATTCATCAAACACTTATCCACACCCCCAACAAAGTTGATCACGCATTGCATTAAAGTCAGTCACACGTGCATGGAACGAAAGAATTAGATAGAGATACGACACATGCATAATTAAGCCTTTCTAACCGTTCCATGAAAGTCATAGCCACCCGTGCTCTCAAAAAGTAATGAGGTGTAAGACATTAGGTTTTGATACACATGCATTGTGAAGAATGGCTAAAGATTCCTTACACGACCACTTCTACGTGTCTCTCATTCACATCCCAACTCTCTCCTATAAAATACCAACTCCTCTAACTCACATCAAACTCAGAAAACTAAGAAGAAATAATCAATGGCTAATCCTTTGTTGCTCTCTCTTCCCCTTACCTTGGTCGTTCTTTTCCACTGCAGCCTAGCTCGCTCGGCTTATAAACCTCAACAACAAAACCAGTAACCTGATATGCGCATTGAGGCCGAAGCTGGTTTTATAGACACATGGAACCCCAACCACAACCAGTTCCAGTGTACAGGTGTTGCCGTTGCTCGATGCACTATGGAACCAAATGGCCCTTCACTTGCCTTTCTACGCCAATGCTCCTCATATCATTCACATTGTCCAAGGTATATATATATATATATATATATGTATATAATCAAATTGTTAAATGTTTTATTTGTAAATTTCACATTATAATTAAATCGAAAGTCTTCTGTCTTTTGTTAATATTTATTAATTCATTTTTATTATATGTTCAGGAAGGGGCGTCCTAGGACTCATATTTTCTGGTTGCCCTGAGACATTCGAAGAGTCTCAACAAGGGCAGAAAGGCCAGCAAGGTCAGCAAGGACAACAACAAGACCGCCATCAGAAGATTCGACGCTTCAGACAGGGAGACATCATCGCAGTTCCAGCAGGAGTAGCCTACTGGACCTACAACGACGGTGATTCACAACTTGTTCTCGTTCATTTTCTTCACATGGACAACGAAGATAACCAGCTAGATCAACATCCACGTGTAAGAATGCAATAGCCCCTATAGAAGATAATCATAGACGTCTATTCATATATTATAGCATCTCTATTATTGGTAAAGCCAAAATGGAGTGCTATTGCCAAACTTTAGCATGCATTAGCATTTGGCATTACAACTACTCCAATGCAATTCCAAGCGAAAGCTACATATATGGTAACATTAATAATGCAACTTATATCATCTCAATGACATTGTTATAGTTGGGCACATGACTTTTCATAACTGTCAAAACAAAATATTTTTATCGAAGTGATGTCAAAATTTTAGTACCGTCATTAATTTAGCATTTGCATTGGATATGCTAAGACCAATATCAAATAAAGAAAAAATGACTTTTATATTATCTCATTCTCGTTTGGAGATGTTCTCAATTATCATCTATAGAGATTCCATATTGCTGGAAACCCCGAAGACGAATTCGGCCAACAAGAAAGCCAGCAAGGCCGTAATCAGACGAGGGGACCGCATGGCCTACGGGGATCTCGCAACAACGTATATAGCGGCTTCGACACTCAGCCTTTAGCAGACGCCTTGAATGTGGACGAAGAGACCGCAAGAAAGATTCAAGGCGAAAACGAAAATAGGAGAAACATCATTCGAGTACAGGGACAACTCGATCTGGTAACCCCACCAAGGACACGCAGAGAACGTCAGGAAGAGGAGAGATTGCAACAAGAGCTACAGGAAGAGAGGCAACAACAAAGCCAAGGAAATGGTTTGGAGGAGACTTTCTGCTCTGCCAGGCTCATACAGAACATCAACAACCCTGGTTGCACTGACGTTTACTCCCCACAAGCTGGTCGTCTCAGCCCCGTCAACAAATTTGACCTGCTTATACTCAGAAGTCTCGGCCTCAGCGCTGAGTGGGGTTTTCTTTACCGCGTAAGTATATATATATATATACATATAGATGTACATTTACATAGTTTGTATTATAGTATATGGTAGGTGACCAATATATATGAATCATATATGCTTGTAGAACGGTATATATTCTCCACATTGGAACATAAACGCACACAGCGCTATCTACGCCATAAGAGGTCGCGCTAGGGTTCAGGTGGTTGACGACAATGGCAACTCCTTGTTCGACGATGAACTCAGTCAGGGTCAGGTATTGACAGTGCCGCAGAATTTTGGAGTGGTGAAACAGGCAGGCAATGAAGGTTTCGAGTGGGTGGCATTAAAGACAAATGAGAATGCCAAAATAACTCCTCTCGCCGGACGGATCTCGGCCATCCGAGCACTTCCAGACGATGTCGTTTCTAACATCTACCAGCTTTCACGTGATGAGGCGAAGCAAGTGAAGAACAACAGGCGACAGGTGTCCCTGTTTGATTCGGGCTCTTCTTCTCAGTAGAGGAAGGTGCTGTCACTTAAAAATTAAGGCCTTGTCATGAAATGATATGACCAATACAAAAATGGAACGTAAAAATGTAAGAGAGTTCCGAGGCTTTGTTGGTTACTAGCTAGAGCAGTACTTTAGCTATTTAAGGTAGCGATTAATAATGAGAAGAAAACGAAGAAGTGGATTCCTTTTCGAAGAGGACTGTACAATATTATTCTACCGGCTATAATTAATGTCTATGCAAAAATCTGTCCAATCCTAAAATTGTGCTTATTTTGCATGCAGTTCAATGTCCTCCTTTCTCTTATTTCTCTGTATATTATATCTTTTGTTTGTAGTTTTGAAAACATTTTTAAAAGGCAAAAATTTACTTCTGTTGTGCTGCTCCAAATATTAAAGTCTGTGTTTCTTATAATTGTTATTTGTAATGACTATGGAACGAAATTAGTGCAGAAGCAAGAGAATAATATGAACAAGGTGTGGTCCGAAATTAACAACCATTTATATTCCCAATCTCACGTTGTTCTATTTAACATGTTCATGCATGCATATGCAGCAATATTTATAATATTAGAGGTATATATATATATATATATATGTACACTAATTTCAAGTCCTGCGTTCATTATTTTTTTTTTGTCACACATAATTAATTAAGAGATTAAACCTTTTGTCACGTGAGATATTTAAAGGATTAATGAATTAATTCAAAAAAGTCATCAATGAAATAATCATATAGTAGTAATTAACTATGGAAATTTTGATTAAAAATAACTTAATCTAATTACTAGTGATCTGATTACCGTGCGGATATGAAACGTTTACTATACAAGCAGCCATGCACGGACAAATACTCTACAAAATAATGATGTTACAAAATTTTCATCAATTTGGGACATTAATTTTATTTTTTTTTACTTTCACGATAAATTTTTTTTCTTCCTTGAATTTATTTCGTACGTGCATCGTGCATAAATTGATAGGACAGAATACATGAACTCTCTGGCTAATTTCAACTCCGATCCAAGATTTAAAAGTTATGGATTCCTGAAAAAACTGTATCTTTTGTTTTGTTTTTGTTTTTTTTTCTCTTTCTTTATCTTAAGATCGAATTAGTATTTATTTTTGCATAAGAAACATATAAGGATTATTTTTATTTGTATTAATATTTTTTTGATGCTTAGTTTCATTATAATCTATAGTTCAAAAAAATAAATAAAAAAGAAACTCTTTGATCTCTTAATTTAATCTAGAGGATTAATTAGAACGTTTTGATTTGTCGCTACAATATATAAAGTTTCTGATGCTACAATGGATGCTTTGGTGGCTTCCCATGCTTGTTCTCCGAATCAGCCGTAATTTATGTCTACGGCTTGGTTATGTTAAAAATTAACATATATCTCAATCATTGATACTAAATATTCCAACACGAATTAAAAAAAAATTGTGGCAATGCTTGAAAAATGTCACTTTGTTATATTGTATACAGGATACTCATTACTGTACCTAAAATCCTTAAATATATCTATATATTGTAGCGCAAAAGCAATACGTTTAATGCGGTGAGAAACTACTGTCATATTTATGTAAATCGATCTAAGGATAAAAATGGTTTTTCAACAACAAACTATATAGTACTGGCTAGAAGACACAAAAGGAAATGTAAATCAACAAATAAAAATCATCCAAAATTTCAAAAGATATGTAGGTCCAAATTTGAAAAGGTGTTAACTAAAAAATTATTATGTATAGTAAATCAGTTTTCAAATGTGGTTTAATTTTTTATTTTCAACAAAAAATTAAATAAATTTAAAAATAAAAAATTCAAAACATATAGAGTCGTTGCTAAAAGAGCTCAGGTAGGGCCGAGCAAGAGGTAAAAGACAAATATTTCCAGCATCAAATAGTGCAATGAACTCAGACCATAAGTGGGACCAAATTCACTCATGAGCAAAAGAAATCAAAATCATCTGCAATCCAGAAACAATAATACACACCCTACGATCATTCTAGTATGTGAATTTCATACCATGCACTAACGTCGGACAGCCATGCATGGTGGTTCAGCAATGACCAAAACCCATCTCAACAATTCTCGAAAGAAGATAAAGATGCAAACGTGTAAGCGTCTGTAAACTTTCAAACCCACTGCCGCATCCACTCTCAAAAGTAATGAGGTGTAAGGCATTAGGGTTTGATAGACATGCATAGCGAAGAATGGCTAAAGATTCCTTACTCAACCAGTTCTACGTGTCTTTCATTCATATCTCACTCTCTCATATAAATACCAACGTCTCCACCTCGCCACTTCACATCAAACTCAGAAGAAGCTAGTTGCATCAGTGTGTAAGCAATGGCTAATCATTTGTTTTTTTTCTTATTTTCACTCAGCATTCTCCTTTTTTTCCATGGTGGCCTAGCTCGTCCAGGGTCTGAACAACAACAGCAAAACCAGTGCCAACTTAATAGCCTCGAAGCCCGCGAACCCGACAACCGTATTGAGTGTGAAGCTGGTCAGATCGAGTCGTGGAACCCCAACCAGGACGAGTTCCAGTGTGCAGGCGTGGCTGTGGCTCGATACACCATCGAACAAAATGGGCTTCACTTGCCTTCTTACACCAACGCTCCTCATCTCATTCACATTATCCAAGGTCTTTATATATGCATAAAATCTTAAATTCTTCACTTCTTTTTGTTGTTTAATTCTTCAATTTTTTTGGCTGTTAATTATTTCTAATTCAATTTATATGTTTAGGAAGCGGTCTTCTAGGAGTCATATTCCCTGGTTGCCCTGAGACTTTCGAAGAATCTCAACAACAAACTCAGCAGCAATGGCAAGGTCAACAAGGACAAAAAGGACGCAGTCAGCAAGGTCAGCAAGGACGAGATCAACAAGGACAGAGCCAATATAGCTCCCAGCAAGAAGACCGCCATCAGAAGATTCGACGTGTCCGAGAGGGCGACATCATCGCAATTCCTGCCGGAGTAGCCTACTGGACCTACAATCAGGGTGATCAACAACTTGTCGCCGTACATTTTCTCCACACCGATAACGAAGACAACCAACTTGATCAGAACCCTAGGGTAAACATGCATGCGCTACCTTTTTTTTTTTTTGCAAGATAATAATGAGATAACTGATAGGTTTATGTAATTACAACTAAATAAAATGAAAATATGACTGCTAGCTTGTGTATCATGATTAGAGATTCTATCTAGCTGGAAATCCAGAAGATGAATTCAACCAACAACAAAGCCGTCAAGGCCGCAGCCAACAGAGACGCGAACAGGGCCAACAAGGAAATGGCAACAACGTTTATAGTGGCTTCGATACTAAGCTTTTGGCAGACTCTTTGAATATCGATGAAGACACTGCAGAAAAGATACAATGCAGAAACGACAACAGGAGAAACATCATTAGAGTACAAGGTCAACTCGATTTGGTAAACCCACGAAGGTCACAACAGGAACGCCAGGAAGAGCAGCGATTGCAACAAGAGCTACAACAAGAGAGGCAACAACAGGGCCGTCGAAATGGACTGGAGGAGACTTTCTGCTCCGCCAGGCTCAAAGAGAACATCGCTGACCCTTCTAGAGCCGACGTGTTCTCTCCACAAGCTGGTCGCATTAGCACGGTCAACAATTTCAACCTGCCAATCCTCAGAAGTCTCGGACTCAGTGCCGAGAGAGGTTTCCTCTACCGCGTAAGTATACATTTAAAAAGACATATATATATATGTGTGTGTGTGTGTGTGTGTGTCCATGTTTTTTTCCTTAATCCATAGTTTATAATACATTTTATGATACTGACTGTGAAAATATATGCGTATAGAATGGTATTTACACTCCTCACTGGAACATCAACGCCCACAGCGTGATCTACGCCATAAGAGGTCGTGCCAGGGTTCAGGTGGTAGATGACAACGGCAATAACTTGTTCGACAATGAGCTACGTGAAGGACAAGTCTTGACGGTGCCACAGAACTTCGCTGTGCTGAAAAAGGCAAGCAACGAAGGCTTTGAGTGGGTGGCTTTCAAGACAAACGAGAACGCCAAAATAAGTCCTCTCGCCGGAAGGATCTCGGTCCTCCGAGCACTTCCTGACGACGTCGTTTCCAACGTCTTCCAGCTTTCACGTGATGAGGCAAAGCAGGTGAAGTTTAACAGGCGACAGGTTTCCCTGCTCGACTCGAGCTCTTCTTCCCAGCAACAGCTGATCAGGGCTGTCGCTTAAGCTTGCATATATAACAACGATGAATAAATGGAACGTAAAATGTAGAAGAGTTCCTAGTTCTTTTTTTGTTACTCACTACTACATAAGGTAAGGAATAATAATATTAGCTAATAAGAATAAGATGAAAATATGGAGTTTGAGTCATTTTTAAAGAGGGCTGTCTATATTGTTCAGCTTGTCTAGCTCCCTCCTTTGACTCAACTATCATGCATGCTTTAATTCTCTGGAGCAGTTTGTAATAATATTTGAGATCTTATCAGCTTATCAACGGAGATTTTTGCAGCCTATCTTTCTTTCTATTATAGTTTATGTATACTATATATATTATTTTGTTTTTCGTTGCTATATTAAAAACTTCAAAAAAAGAAAAAAAAAATGTAAAAAGAAACTACTATATTGTAGAAAGGGAAGAAGAAGGAGAATGATAAGGGTACGTAGAGCTGGACAGGCTATTATAATTTAGTTCTCTAGGAAAATGCAAATTAAGCCAAATTAAGTAACAGCTTCTTTTCTTGGTTCTTCCATGGATGTGTTTTACTAAGACTACTATCCTCGTAAAATATGTTGGAAAATGGTGTTCTGAAGCTCACGTGTTTTATTCAGCATGCGCGGTTAATGCATGTCCATACAACGCCTTTCCAAGTTCTATGCTCTATGAACCATGATTAAAAAATATTAGAAAATTTTTACCAATAGTGACTTTGATTTTCAATTTTTTTTTCCCGAATTTACTTAATTTTGTGGAGAAAGTGGGATAGAATAGAATACATGCATGAATCCTCTGTCTAATTCCTACTCCGATCCAAGATTACTTCAAATTTATGGGTTCTTCAAAACATTTCATGAACTAGTATTTAATGACAATATTCGTAAAGAAGTGGTAAATGATTGTTTATTTTTACAATGGTTCTTATAATTAATTTATTTACCATCTAGCGGTATATTATATATTAACTGTTAATCTTTAGATTTGATATGGCCAAAAGAAGATTATTAAGAGGGAGGGACAGACAAGTGGACTGAGGATCTACCTACATGCACGATTCCTTAACTCTCCGAATTAATTAAATAATTAATATGTGAAATCAAATTATAAAATATATTAAAATGTAGCACTCATATGTCCAAGCAATTAACCTTTTGATTATCTGATGTTGCGATCGATGGATGATCTCCGCCGAAATAAAATATTTTAGAACTGAATGTTTCAGTTATAGCAGCCCCCAGCCCTCTGTCACCATTATATGATCATATATGTTATAAATATATTATTCATTTTTTAGCAATTATGACGTAGACTAAAATTAGTTAATATGAATTTGGCTATGTAGATATCATTGTTGGACAATATTAATCAAAGTCTATTAGTCAATAATCCCCCGTTTTGAGTACTATGAGAGATAAATCAGGCATAGAAATGAAACACAATAATTAATTCATGGAAAGCCAGCAGGAAGAGCCATAGAGACACGAAGGTGACAACAAATTCAATATATAAAAGAACTCAATGAAAATTGTCACCTTAATAAATAATTTATGTACACACTGAAAATTTTACTGTAACTAAAGTACAATAATTTTTAATGAAAAGAAAACTAATTTTATATTGATCAGGTAACTCGATCTAAGACTGAAATTATATAGGTTTTCAGTATTAAATTTGAGCATGTGCTTAGTTGACCAACTCAAAATAAAGAAAAAAGAAAAAAGGAATAATGGAAGAAAAAAATCTAAAATATTTTCCAAAAATGGGTGCAAATTTTCAGAAGTTAATTGGAAAAAAAGAAAAGAAGAAGTTACTAAACATGCGCCGCCGTTTTTATTAGTTTTCATTAAATTCAAAAGAGAATTTAAAAACCAAGGCAAATAGATGTAATTAAGTTATTAAAGAAGTTCCAGAGAGGCCAGAGCCTGAGGTAGAAGACAAATATCTTGCAGGTTGCAGCATGAAATAATGTAATGAACTCTTACTAGAACTGCGACCAAATTCATCAAATAATCAAAATCACCTGCAATCCAAAAACTATACATGTATACACCCATCCAGCGGTTATTCTGATCTGAACTACTAACATACAAGTGCATGAATTAACGTTAGTCAGCTAGCCATACTTGGTGGTTCATTAATCATCATGAACCCACAGCCCATATCAACAATCCTTGACTAGGAAGATGGAGACACGGATATGTAAGCTTTTGTAACCTTCTCTGAGACCCACAGCCACCTCTCAAAAGCAATGAGGTGTAAGGCATTAGGGTTCGATGGACATGCATGGTGAAGAATGGCTTAAGATTCCTTACTCGACCACTTGTACGTGTCTCTCATTCATCTCTCACTCTCTCCTATAAATACCAACGCCTACTGCACCCCACTTCACATCAAACTAAGAAGCTAGTAATATCAGTATCTAAGCAATGGCTAATCCTTTGTTGCTCTCTTTTTCACTCAGCTTTCTCATTCTTTTCCACGGCAGCCTAGCTCGTCACCAGTCTCAACAGCACGGACAGGACCAGTGCCAACTCAATAAGCTCGAAGCCCGGGAACCCGACAACCGCATTGAGTGTGAAGCTGGTCAGATCGACTCGTGGAACCCCAACCACAACGAGTTCCAGTGTCCAGGCGTGGCTGTGGCTCGATACACCGTCGAACAAAATGGCCTTCACTTGCCTTCTTACTACAACGCTCCTACCCTCATTCACGTTATACAAGGTCCATATATTTACATATCATCTTATATTTTTTAAATTCTTTTTGTTGTTCAATTCTTTAGTTTGTTGGTTTAATTTATTAATTTTTGTTCATTTTTATATGTACAGGAAGGGGTGTTCTAGGAGTCATATTCCCTGGTTGCCCTGAGACTTTCGAAGAATCTCAACAGCAATCTCAGCAGCAAAGGCAACAAGGACAACAAGGTCAGCAAGGACGCCAATTTAGCTCCCAACAAGAAGACCGTCATCAGAAGATCCGACGCATAAGAGAGGGCGACATCATTGCAATTCCTGCCGGAGTAGCCTTCTGGACCTACAATGAGGGTGACCAAAAACTTGTTACCGTTGATTTTGTTCACACCGATAACGAAGACAACCAGCTTGACCAGAACCCCAGGGTCAGAAACATGCATGCCAATATGCAATACGTACAATTATAGATTTATAGGTTTATGTTAATTACAAGTATCTAAATATAAATATAACTAATATTGGCTAATGTATGATTAATATTGAATAGAGATTCTATCTGGCTGGAAACCCAAATGATCCATTCAACCCACAACAAAGCAGCCGCAATCAGCAGGGACGTCACCAGGGCCAACAAGGAAATGGAAACAACCTTTATAGCGGCTTCGACACTCGGCTTTTAGCAGACGCTTTGAATATAGATGAAGAGACAGCAAGAAAACTTCAAGGAGAAGACGACAACAGGAAAAACATCATTAGAGTACAAGGTAAACTTGAGTTGGTAAGCCCACAAAGGTCTCGCCAGGAAGAACAAGAGAGGCAACAACAGAGCCGTGGAAATGGATTGGAAGAGACTTTCTGCTCCGCAAGGCTAAGAGAGAACATCGCCGACCCATCGAGAGCCGACGTGTACTCTCCACAAGCTGGTCGCGTCAGCACCGTCAACAGTTATAACCTCCCAATCCTCAGAAGTCTCGGACTCAGTGCCGAGAGAGGTTTCCTCTACCAGGTAAATCTATATATATATATATATATATATATATATGTGTGTGTGTGTGTGTGTGTGTGTTCAATATTTCTATAAATTAACTATCATTTTATGGTACACTCCTCTCCTCACTGTTAAATTAATACATGCGTCTAGAATGGTATCTACACTCCTCACTGGAACATCAACGCCCACAGTGTGATCTACGCCATAAGAGGTCGTGCCAGGGTTCAGGTGGTAGACGACAACGGCAATAACTTGTTCGACGATGAGCTACGTGAAGGGCAAGTCCTGACGGTGCCACAGAATTTCGCTGTGCTGAAACAGGCAAGCAACGAAGGCTTTGAGTGGGTGTCTTTCAAGACAAATGACAGAGCCAATATAAATCCTCTTGCCGGAAGGATCTCGGTCCTCCGAGCACTTCCCGACGACGTCGTTGCCAACGTCTTCCAGCTTTCACGCGATGAGGCAAGGCAGGTTAAGAATAACAGGCGACAAGTGTCCCTGTTGGACTCCAGTTCTTCCCAGCGGAGGTTGGCTTTTTAAATCATCGGAAGCAAAATGTAAAACGGCACGTAGTTTTTTTCTTTTTTGGTTGCTAGCCTCTTCAGGGTAGTGAATAATAATGGCCTCTACGATGGCTATGTTTTAAGTTTGAAATGTTGAGGGTTAAAGTCAATGTCAAATAATAATAATAACTACGTGTAAATTTCCGTGCATCTATTTGCAAGTTTTTTATTTCTTTCTTTCTTTTCTTTTTCTTCCTTTTCCTTTTAATGCTTCATTTAGATTTTTTATTGCTGCTTAAGTTTTATACTATAGATGATTGAAATGGTAAACTTTATGAGACAAGGATAATTAAAAACAGAAACAAAAGGAAAATAATACATAAGAAAAAATTAAGGAACAAAATCCATTAAAATAACTAGCTTTCTTTCATGAAATTGGTCAATATATATAATATACATGGTTTAGAACTTAATGAAATAAAAGAGGGCAGTGGAAACAATTCACAACGAAAATAAATTTGAAAAATTGGATTTTAAAAGGAGGGCATTAATTCACATTCATTTCAAAAAAAAAAAATTTATTAGTTAAGAATAATGATTTTTTTGTCCCTGACAAATAAAGTCTTGCACAAACAATAAAGAAATCAAATCACACCTTACTGAAAAATGAAAAAACATATATATGTAGAAACAATAAATCTTGACATAAAAGAATTTGTTTTTTATAAAAATAAAAAAATCTAATTTTCTTAGAAGTTAGAAGTCACGGAAAAACTTCAAATATATATATATATATATAGAAAATGCAAAGAAAAGAAAGGGAAGGCTATAGCTATAGCTAATAAATTAAGTAGATCTGTAGAAGATGTACATGGGGACAGTAGGTTTGGCCTTGCATCTATAATGAACCCTCTTCTTCTTGAAAGAGGCATTGTAAAATGTAATCACTATCTTCCCAGGTTCACTAATATAGAATGAATTTCTAACACTCTCTCCCAACTTCTTCTGCTTTTGGAGTTGAATCCTGTACGACCCTTCATCATCTGGTATGAACTCCTCCTTGTACGACACGTCCGATCCACCCACTGTTATATCCCACACCAATGTTGACCCAGCCTATACGTACAATATTGTTTATCTTTATTAATTACATTAAAGAACCAATTAATTATGCTTAATTTTTAACGTTTAATAACTACCTCTGCCACTGGAAATTCGATTGAGGCACTTGAGTTTGCTTTAAATACTACCTCCGAAGCTTTCTCTGCAGGCGAAAAGTCCTCATCGTTGTCTCTGTTGAAACCACCATATTGTACTGGGAGGTTCTCTGGTCCTATGTACCTTTATTCATTTTTTCATATTGAAATTTTATGATAAAATTCTATAAGAAAATTTCATCATTTGTATGTAATTAAAATTATAAGTTAGTAGTCTCACTTGAGAAGGGTCTTCTTGACTTTTGACGGCCTTGCAAACACGAACTTTCTTTTAGTTTTCTGACTCGAGAATCGTGAACGAAGTGCGTGGGTGACATAGTACCAAAACGGAGCATTGATAACAACCTGAAATGTTAATTAATAGTGATAAAAAATGTTGATGATTTATGAGTTATATATATACACACACACACACACACACATATGTGATTTGGAACTTACATTCTTGTGAATGAAACCAGGATAATTGTTTTGAAAAAGGTCAAGAGCTCTCTTGCTAACTGAACGAAGCTCCTTCATGTCTGGTCCAGGAGAGTTCTTCAAGTCAGTAATCTGGACAATAGAATCGACCCCACCATTCTTGAAGTCGAGCTTCTTGATGCCCTTTTCCATACAATGAACCCTCCATCTCAAAAACTCATTGCATTTATCTTCGGAGCCCAATGCTTTCTTGTAAAACTCTCTGTCTTTGAGAGCTCCATAGACGTTGTAATACAAAGGTCGACCTTCCCTGTCTCTTCCCATCAAGTACAACACGTTGTCGATATCAGAATCCAGTTTTTCTTCAAGGATTTTGTCGGCTTCGAACTCGTTTCGCCATTTGAGGGTCTTTCTGAGCATCTCAAATGCTTCTTGGACCTTGAAATCTCTGTCTTTCAAGAATTTAAGGAGCAACACATCGGTGCCTTGGTGGCCTTTACTTGGGAGTAAAGGCACGTCCCAAAGGGTAATGTCCCTGAGCATCACTTTCTGATTGGCGATCTCTTCCTGAGAAGTGTTTTTCTTGGGTTTTCCGAGAAGATAGTTCCCCAGAATTGCGTCTTCGATCCTGCAACGAAATTCAAGAAGGGCTTTCTTCTTCTTTCGCTTCATATCCACAGAAGACGTGGTTTCATCTTCTTGAATGATGGATTCCACATCATCAGAGGAAGATGAATCATTGTCTTCTTCTTCATTGGGGTTCTTGTCGTCGGTATCATTCTCATGGGCCTCCTGATCATCTTTCTCCGCCATCGTTATGGGGTTTGGAAACCTCTGTCCCTCGACAGAGAGCTCAAGGAGCCGTTGGGACGGAGGGTGTGATGGGATGCTCAAATGAACGAGAAACAAGGAGAGGTTCACACTTCACATGAGGAAAACCATGTGTCTTTGTATAGCTCAAGGTTAGCTTGCTTTTTGTTTTCCAACTCCCAACCGTTAATTTTTCTGGCGCCAAATTTAGCACATACATATATATATATATATATATATATATATATATATATATGATATACGATGTTGAAAGAGACTTGTAGGATTTGGTTTGGTTGGTTGAAATACTTCGTTTCTTTTTTTCTTTTCCTTTTTTTTTTTCTCTTTTTTTTGAGAGACAGTAATGCAGCTGAAAACAGAATTAGTGGTGGATAAGGTTGTAAGAATAGCCAAACATTATGTATGAGTTAATTATTATGATTTGTTGAACAATAAATAAGTAGCGTCAGAAATCCCCACAAGACACACGAGGCAAACGTCAACCGCTGGGGAAAGAGATCAACCTGACACAAGCACAACCAACACAGGTCCAACGCCACAGGCCAAGTAGTCTTTTTTTTTTTTTTTTTTGGGGATCATCATAAATTTCAGAGATCAACAATTTTTCCTCAATAAATAAAATATCCACACATCAGTTATTATAATTAACGGCACTTTCCTTTTTATCATATACAGCCACCAATCATCTTTACGGCCTTTTCTCTACCCTTTTACTGGGCGTCTATCGCTGAACCGAGTAGAGTGAAACTTTTCTCAAAGCAAAATATAATAATAATTGAAAAAACTAAAACTAAAAATCAAATTTCCCATCCGACTCACAAGTTAGATTAAATCACATTTAGAACCAAAAAAAAAAAAAGATTAAATCACATCACATCAGTGTCCCTTCCCTCTAGAGAGGGAGAAGGGGAAGCTTAGATACAAACTGCCTGATACTGTTTTCAGCTGCTCATCTACACTAGACGTTGCCTAATTAGAGAACAACTCCAATTGTTGTGCCGACCATGTAATTCTATATTTACACATACACAGAACTACCACATATCTAATCCAGCGGCCGTGCCACCCGCGAATCAACTAGTACGATTCCCGATATTTGGTCAGGTCAAATGTCAGAGTTCTCGAGCAGCTGCCAAAAAAAAAAATTACAGAACTAAATTTTAACAACATATATTGGCGTTTATCTATAATAGGGTGAAGAAGAGGAAGCTGACCTTCTCTCGGAGTCCCTGTAAACCCCAACCAGTGCTTCAGCTTTGTCGTAAAAGCTATCTTTTAAAGAGATCACGATACTCTGAAAGCCAGTGCCCCCATCAGCATCCTGGTTTCCCCTAGCTTCTTCGCACGACTTTGAACGTATGAAACCAGCAACCTTTGCCACGTTTAAGTTATCTAGAGCAGCATCGACTTCGTCCAATATGAAAAACGGTGAAGGCCTAAAACTGAAACCCATCCATATAGAGGACGTCAAAAATTCTACTTTGTTTTAGGTACTAATATCTTTGTAGAGTGAAAATAAAATTACAGATTGAGCAAAGACACACCTGTGGATGGAAAACAGTAATGCGAGTGCTGCAACTGTTTTCTCTCCGCCTGATAGCTGTTCCATATCACGAAATCGCTTTGTTGGAGGCATGACAGTATACTTGATGCCATATAAATATGGTTCATCATCATTTTCCAAGTTCAAATATGCTTGTCCAGCCACTGGATGTGTGTTGCTCTTCGTAAGTTGCTTATATATTTTGTCGATATTATTAGAAATGTGCTTGAAAGCATCCATAAACAAAGCACACCTGGGTATTCACCAAAACAAAGCCAGCAGTTATATAAACAAAAAGACAACCATAATTATATAATCATATAGGCCAAATTTGTTGCCACTCTTAAATTCACTATATTAGTTGGGCTATGATTAATGACCATTCTTTGTCTACTTCACCTAAGGGGGCCCCCATAATTAACATTCTGCTTCACTTTGTTAATAGAGTTTTAGTAGCATGAGAACAATTGTTACCTCTTCTCCCTGACCTCTTTAAACAAATCTGCCACTTTCTTCTCTTCTTTTCTGGCTGCTTCAAACTCTTCAGTTACAGCCTTTTCCTTTTCCTTTAGAGCCTCATACTGGTCCAGGGCTTTCAAATTTGGAGCTGTTCTTTCAATCTCTGTTATCAGGGCATCTTTTTTTTGCTTAAATTCCATCTCAAGTTTTTCCCTTTCAGAGGGCCTTTTATCCTGCAAATGAGTCCTATTTAACTGACTAAAATCAAACACTGGGCCCGGTGTTGACGACTCAGTTTCCATGGGATCAGAGATTATTGGCAGGCTTATATGTTCTAATTCACATTTCTCTATTATGTCCTGCTTTCGTGACAGCAGCTGCTCGATTTGAGTCTCCTGTAAAGACAAATGAAACATACATTAGGCATTTAAATTCATGAAGAGCAAGGTATACAAAATTATATCCTACCTTAGAGTTTATTTGACGATTTAGTTTTGAAATGCTTGTTGTGGCTGTAGAAGCCCGCTTCTTCCATTCTTGCATTTCTTTCTCACACTCTTCTGACTTTGATTTCCATTCTGAGTAGGAAGAAAAGGGGGGGGAAAACAAAGAGTAAATAAACCAGCATCAAAATTTTACACCAATGAGAGAAGGCAATACAAGATTATCATCACATCTAATACATCAAAAAGAACCATACCTTGTACTTCATCCTTCCATTGGTTGATCTCACCAATAGCTTTTTCAGCAGCTAACTTGGCTTCAGCCTCTCTCTTCTGAACCTGTTTTAAATTATTTTCCAATGCACTTAGAGAATTCTCAAGCTCTCTAATTTGTGAGTCCATGTCTCGATTCTGTTCATACTCTAACCTGAAGGGGAAAAAAAAAGGCTTTGTCATACATCATAGCCAAGTTCCAGTCACTACACAACCAGTTCCTCGGAAAACCACTAACTGTGGAGATTTAGAAAAGTAAACAGTATATGTTGTGCTGCGATGATAAAAAAACTCCAAGTAATGTGGCAATAGAATCTATCCATCACCAACAAGAAAATCCCTAGCTCCAGTGTTAAAATTACTCAGTATAAGAAGACTGAAGAAAGCCTCTACAAAAGGAAAAAGATAAAACTCAACAAATGATTGCTCTAAATGTCACTCCTAAGAAGAAATTACTGGCACATTCCACAAATATAGTACAAGTATTGATGGGGAAAAAAGAGCGAGCCATACTGGTATTTCAACTTTGCAAGCTGGCTACTCAAACTAAGCCTTTCATCAGCCATATTCTGGGCATCTTTCAGTTGATTCTCTTCATACTCACGGATATTTGCCACCCCAACAGATTTACTAAAATCTCTGTATATCCGGTCAACAATTTCATTGATCCTCTTCTCCAGCTTCTTAACTTCTGTGTTCCGCTTATCAACAGCATCCTTTACCTGCAGGAAAAAATTTTCTGTAAAAGAAAAGTTGTTTCTAAAAAACACCAAAATAACCTAAATGAAATCATCATCTTGATATGACCTTCTGAAGTTCAGGACTAATACGATCAATTTCTTGTTTAATATTCCGCTTCTCCTTCTTCAAGTTTGCAAGTTTGTCCTCAATGCTTTTCTGCAACAAAACTGGTATAGTTGACCAATCTACCACTAGTGCTTTATAAAGGAAAAAAAAAAGGAGCAAAGCAAGATGTATATAGCAAAGTGAACACCTATATGTATGCATAATTTTTATCTCTTAATGATTTCCAGCAAATACTGTATCAGCCAAAACTAATCCAGAAATTTCATACCGTTTCCAGAAAACAATACATATTCAACTCAATATCATCTTGACACAGATCTTCAAACGGAGGCCCACTAACATGCCTCAAATAATTTTTTTCCCTCCTCGAAAGAGGGGGGAGATAGAAGAGAGAAACTAATAAGGGAAAAAAGAAAAGCACAAAGTGATGAGAAAAGACCAATCATCACCATACTTGAAGCTTCAAAAGGTTACAAGACATCAAATGAAAATCAGCTACAAAAGCACTGATTTGTAGAGGGATAATTATTGAAATTACCTTCTCAATCTCTGCATATTGAATCTTCTTTTCAAGTCCACTAATTCGCCCAAATGCTTCAGACTCTTTTAGCTGCATCTCTCTAATTGACCCAAGCTCTTCCAACTCTGACTCAAACTGTTCTCTTTCCTTCTTCTTTGCTACATACAAAAACAGTTAAATACAATTTTTCTTTTTTTCTTTTTTCCTTTTCTTTTTTTTTTTTTTCCGTCTTCAATCAAAGACAAATGACACCAACCTTCAATTTTTTTTTCATTCCATCTGGTCGATTTTGCTTCCATTCCACCACTAGTACCACCAGTCATTGTGCCAGATTTTGTGAGCAGAATTCCATCAACAGTTACAACTAATTCAAGCACAAACAACTATTGGTTCAAACATGAACTTACCTTCTTTCACACAAAAATTGTAAAGAATGACATTAAAATAAATAAATAAATAAAAATATATACCTTTAAACCTCTCGCCACTCCAGCTTAGAACCTTGGCCTCATCAAGGCCATCACAAACAAGAGTATTCCCAACAGCATAAAGAATTGCCTTCTCCAAAGCAGGATCGAATGTGAGGCTGTTAAGTCTACAAACTTTCTCACTTTGAAAATTCCATGGAATGTAACAGAGAGATGAAAGCTCACAATATAGACTATAAGGTGGTAAAATCATAATAAGAATAGATTATAACAAACGCAAGATAAACTGCCAAATAAAGGATAGAATATACTTATTGATATGCACTCCTCAAATCAGTTACTTATATAGGAATGAAACTGTGGAAAGCCAAGCATGCTCCAAAGTAACAACGCATGATACAAAAAAAAATTTATAATGTGTGATCTTAAAGTAAAAATTTGGGAAATTATATTTTCCACCCCTCCCAAAGAAATAATGATGCATAAGAGATTGAAAAATAGATCGTCAGATTAATGACCAGAAGAAAACACAGAAAAATCTACATAGAAACAACCAAAAAATTGTAGCAGTATATGAATTTTCTAGATACCCATACTGTAAACTAGAAACTCTGTGAAATTTGAAGGCTTTCAAAAGGGTTGCATCAGGTACTACAAATACCCAATAAAGGATATTGGATTACATCATAGACCAGCTTGGCTGTACCACCTAAGGCTCGCAATCTCTCAATGATTGGCTTTACACGAACAGACTGAAGAGGTATAAATGTCTGAGGAGGAAGCCTTTGCTCCTTCAAGTACTGTAGAGAAGGAAAGGACTCAATTATGGTATTGTATTCACATATGACATAACTTGTACTTCAATCAAATACATAAACGGTATCATATACCTTGATGCATTCCTTTCCAGTTTGTTCATCCTCAACCACAACTGCATCCATAAATTTACCCATAGCAATAGTAATAGCAAGGTTATACTTTGCTTGTGTTGACCGACAAAGATCAGTCATGCGACCATGGACACCTTGAAACAGCCGTTTAAGAGTCTCAACTGCCTGAGACAACCTGGCGTCCCTTTCATTCTCATATCTATCAGCCTTGAATTCACGTAATTGGTTTTCTATTTCACTGATTTTTGACTTCAGGTTTTCATATTTATATCTGCATGCCGAAAAAACAAAGATAAGGATAAATATGAATCGCTGATTTAAAGACATAATTAATTCAAACTAGAAACAAGTCAAGAGAAAAGATGAAATCTAAACCTACGAGGAAAAGGATATATCTCCAAGAAGCATCATAACCAAAATGAGAACTAAAAAAAAAAAAAGAGAGAGAGAAAAAAGAGTGAAGTAACCTGGCATCTCGATGTTTATCTTGCATCACTCGCAATTCCTTTTTCTGATCTGCAAGGTCATTCTTATTTTTAGTAGAAGTATCAAGAATCTTTTTCAGCCTTGTTTTCATTTGTTCCTCCTGCAAATTAAGTTCAGTTTCCCGACTTCTCAACTGCTGAAGATTTTCTTCCAAATTCTTTTGAGCTTCAATATCAGCATGCTGTTGCCTGTCCAATACTTCTTTCTCATCTCTAAGCTTTGCAGTTTTCATCCCAGCATCCTCCTTACTGTAAACCAACATCCCAATCACATATTACAGAACCGTTTTCAAGAAGATATAGTTTGTGTAAGCTAGAAGATGTTTATTCCATAAAGAGAAGTGTAGCGGGGATAATAACTACAATTGCCAGCTCAAATTAATAAAAGATAAACATACTGAGGTTCAAGCCCAATAAAGTTATACGCCAACTGAAGTAAGTACCAGGCACTAGCATCACTACCAATAAAATTTGAGAAAGTTGTAACAAAAAACACTTACATTCGAAAATATTCCCTTAATTCAGTGTCATCTAACTTGAGTTTTTCACCACCTTCTTGACCTTTTTCATTTAATATTTTTAATTGCGCAGTCAGATCCTTTATGCCCTTCCGAAGCTTCAATATTTCAGCAGCATGTTTCTCCCTTTCTTCTTTTTTTCTATCAAGCTCCTTCCTGTTTTTTTTTATTTTTGAATTTATGCGAGACATTTCCTCTTTCAATTTCAAAAGCTCAGGTTGCTGCAAACAGGTTAAAGAGAAATGAAAACAATCATAAATGTGTTCCCCTGAACCTGAAGAAGGATGGAAAACAGACCACTGGAAATCAACAGAATAAAAGAGATATCGGTATTAAATAAAATAAAAACAACTTTACAAATCTAAACAGCCAAGAACTCAAAACAACTCACCAAAACAGAGAAAGTATAATCCGAAAAAAAATCACAAACTACTGAAAACATTCATGTAATACCCATGTCCATTTACAGGCCACTGTATAAATAACCAATGACATTAACTATAGATTTTTTAGGCCGAGATACGCAGAGAAAAAAAAAGAGAGGTTATGCAGAAAACTCCATTTAGAAGAATAGAACTACTGTGAAGATGAGCTCTTCACTCATCACCTATTCAGGCTATTCTTAAGCCTCATATATTTGAAGGCCTCACAATCACAAATAGCATCTATATCCCATGCATGCACAACTATAATTACACAACCTGTCCGCCACTTCTCCAATTTCAGAACTGAATCCGTTATTAATTAAAATGCACTACAGTCAATCAATAGAGAACCTGAAAAAACTTACATGTTTGTCGAGTTTATTATTTCTCTCAGCAATCTTCTTTTCATATTGTGTAATCTCTTTTAGATATTTGGCTTGTTCTTTCTTCTTCTTACTTGCCTCGTGCTCAAAACTCTCTAGTTCTTTCATCACATCTTCACGGTTTTTCGTTTCACCATCAAGGTCCTCTGTTATCTTTGTAATATCCTTTTCTATGTTGAACAATTGCCATAGAAAATGTTCTCTATTCAAAGATTTCTGCATGAGAAAAAAATTGAAGGTAACAAGCAAATTCGTAAGCTAAGATAACTGACCTTTTTATAAGACAATCTGAGGATTTCTAAATTGAGCATTCAAAGAAGATCATTCAACCAATACAAAAAATACAAACAAAATAACTCAACACATTTCACAGTTTAGAATTACAAGTATCTGTTTGTTCTGTCAAGTAATTCCCATGTAAAAGGATAAAATATTGGAGGCAGGGACTCACAGAGCCCATTTTTGTTGTATCCATGTAAATGGGTGAAGCGAGATATTCCAAATTGCATTTGGAATCACCTTACCATTAATTTAAAATAAAAGACAGCCATAAATATAAAAACTGTTAAAGAAGTTCACAATATTCTTTCATTCTCTTTAAAAGGTAAATCTAAAGGCCATCGGATATCGAAAAATGCATTTTCTCAGACAGGACCGAATTCTTTCAAAGCCCCTGAGAGAATGACAAATGCTCTTATAAACAAGTATAAAAATTGACGTATCACGTATATATCTATTAATGTATGCATATTCATGTAGCAGACATGCAAATGCATCAAACTAGAAACCAGTAAAGAACCTTCTGATGCGCACCAATTGTTCTTGCAAGCGTAGATGTTTCTCTGCTTCTTCCTTTTGTTCTTTCTTTTGCTTTCTCTCCATCACTATTGTTCTCTTTTTCTGATAAACAAGTGCTGATTTTTCTTCAGCCCTGGCTTTCTCTTCTTCGTATTTCTCATAGTCTCTCTTGAGTTCATCAGACCCAGAAATCTGCTCAAGAAGTGCAGTGAGCTCCTTAGGATTTTTAGATGCAATGGACTCTACGTCACCCTACACAACAAGTTCAATAGTTGCTATATGTTAGTCTTAAATATCATTTCTACAGACAATAAAATAAGCCAAATAAAGCGTTATAGGCATATAATTTGCAGAAAAATCCAACAAATCTGAAAAATTCATATGAAGATGTGAATTTTGAAACACAATAGCTTCCAAATAAAAGAGGTTGACAAATTAAAAAATAAAAAATAAATTCAGGGGAAAACAGTTCCTAAGATCATTTCATCAAGGACTCTGAACTTAACCTGAAAAACCAGGAAATTCCGGGCCTTGACGAGAATTCCCAGAGACCTCAACCTTGCATTATATTCTTCCCAGGACACAGGGGTCCCATCAATCCGGTACTCACTACCGCCGGAGCTGGTAATTGCCCTGGTGAAATGGAGCTCCGAGCCATTACTAAGCTGGTAAACCAAGCGAACGAAGGCCCTCCGCCCCTTCTGCTCCTTCTCCTTGTCGTCGAATGCATAGATCAGGTCCTTCAACTGAGCCCCACGGAGCTGGCCCGTCCGTACTCCGAGGACGAAGCTAATTGCATCCATGAGGTTGGACTTGCCGGCGCCATTGGGACCAATTATCGCCGTGAAGTCGTAGAAAGGACCGATGGTTTGAAGACCCTTGTAGGACTTGAAGTTCTCGAGCTCCAAGCGGAGGATTTTCCCAGCGGAGATAATGGACGGCATGGCCAGGCCGGCTAAAATCCACAAAAGGAAAGTACTAGGGTTTCTAAGGACGCAGAAATTAGGGGTATAATCCTGATAAAATAGTAGGGTTCCTCAGTAAAGAGTAGGGTTTACAGAGAGGGTGGAAGTTAGGGCTAGAGATTAGGGGAACTCGGGATGGAGAATTTTCCCGGAAAATGGTGGAGTAGGGAAAGCGGAGGGAAAATGAAGGGGAATTGGCGGGAGAGTGAAATTTTGCAAGGATCTTTTAGGGAGCGCTGGTAGCACAACTATGACTATCTCTTTTCGGAGTACATGACGGAGCTGTGCAATCTTCACGTTTACATTATCCTCGCCATTTATTACTGTTGGATGTTGCGTATTGCGTACGTCGTATTTCTTTGCGTCTTTTTTCATTTTAATACTGTCCGTATTGTTTCCAAATTCAACGTCTCGCTTTCAACCCTTATTTTTTTCCTTTAAAAAAAAAACATCTCTTTTATTTTTTTTTTCAAAGATTTTATCTATTATTTTTAACTGATTCGCAACTAAACATAATTATTAAAATCCAAAAAAAAAAAAAAAGCACTGCTGTTACTATCATAACAGAAGGACAAATATAAAAGATCGAATAAGAGAACCTTTCATTGACAGTTCGATGCATCGAACAAACTATAATCCTTTTATATTCAAACATCAGTGTGGCAAAACATATATATGTGTGTGTGTGTGTGGGTCTAGGAGAATATGAATATGGCATATCCACCTCCTTTTAACAGAGAGAATTCAAAGTTAGAATCCATCTACAACTATTTCAGTCCATTTTCAAGTTAATAAAACCATAAATACCTAAAGGAGAAATTAAGAGACAGTTTATCAATACCTTCAAAGTTACCAGCGTTCAACGTTAACAGGATGGGAAAAAAAAATGCAAAAAAAAGCAGCAGCATTGGCACGTAAAAGAGAAGGAAAAGAAGCTTGCACTAACAGCGAACAAGGTTTTAATGAACATGCAAGCATGAGTGGCATCTAGCAAGAAAGAGAGCTTCCACTAGCAGTGACGCACCCACTAGAAATGTCATAACCTTAAGACATAGATGCTATACTGTTTACAGAAATATTAATTACAATAACCATAACTGGATAAAACTCATTACAAGCAAAATAAATAAATATATATACATATATATATATATAAGGTTAAAACTCCTACTCTGACGGTAAGAAGCCCATGTCATCACTCATCAGCATAGCCCTGGGAAAGTCACCAACCCCATACGGAGTTCTCTCAGTCATCTTTTTTCTCACTCCCTGAGTCGGAGCTCTCTCCTTTTTGAGAATTCATTACTTTGCTTTCATTATAGGTTCTTAACTGAGAAGGCGAACCGACATCAATGGCCGCAGACTCAGACTTGTGAGCATCTTCTAACCTCTCATGGTGTGTGTCAATGTTTTGAAGCATCATTGCCGGAGGCTCTTGTGAATCTCCCAACCCTTCGTGCTTAGCTGACTTAGGGTTTTCAAGCTGATATCCTTCTGACTTTTGAGAAGCCTCCAACTCCCCGTACTTGGATATGACTTGTTGAAGCTCATCGTGAAGATTCAGAGCCTCAAAGAGCATCCCTTCATCATCGGTGGTTTGTTCAATTATCCTCTTAATGACAGGCTGAGACTGTTTGCACTTCTCCAGTAAGCTCACTGTTAGTTCTTCCTGTAATCACACAAAATTTTCTCAGTCACCAATTATTTTTCCCATGACATCAATTTTAGAATTGGATGAGTTACAATCTAAAACAAAGAAAAGTCAAAGCTTCCAATATCAGTCCTCCAAAATTATTGCTAAGAAATACCAATACCAAAACACTGGAGGCAGACACTGTCCAGGAAACATCACAAAACTTCTCCAGCCTGATTCCCAAACTTTTTTTGGTTTTAATTGGGTGGGATTATCAATGCACATTGCTTGCTTATAAGTCAGAATAAATACCTTCAAAGGTTTTGGCTCTACTTCAGTATTCAAAATACTAGTGAGCAATTCAAGACTATTGCGCGCTACCACAAGAGATTCTTTTTTCTCTTCAATTGATGAACTTTGAAAGCTGGAGTAGTTCGCACTACCATCTGCATCATGCAATCCCATGTCGGAGACTGGGTAGTTTCCAGGGGGAGAGAGTGGCTGATGAACATATGATTCCAGGGTATTCGGCATAGGCGGTGAATATCCATCTTCTAATAATGAAGGCATGCCTCTTCCTTTCAGGCTCTTTCATGAGACAAGAAACAACAATAAGATGTCTCTCTAAATTAAGAAATTGTAGTTTCCATGAAAACTGGTAATTGCAATTTGCAATCAGCACATGCTGACAACCCCATCAGTAACATAATAGACAGTTAAACTATGAGTGAACATAACTGAAGGACACAGATGATAGGAAGGGAAAATATAACACCTTTCCATGATTTATTCCAACATACCAATGGAAATGAAAAATTCACACACTTAGTGCTGAATTAAGGTCACAACAGAACCACATCGCAATGACCAGGACCAGTTCATAACAGGTTGAGAATTCCCTAAGCTACGATAAAAGTACAGTAAGAAATAAATATTGTGGTGAAGTATCAGACTGAAAACAACATGAAAAATTGACATGATTCTAGATATGATAGTGCCAAAACTAGACATTATTCACTGCTCAGTGGAAGCAATGATAAACTACTTATAATTAAGTCAGAAACACTGGATAGAGATTTTAATCAACATGAAAAAGATTGAGTTTTGATACGGAGAAGAATTCCACAGGCAGTATCATGGTGTAAATTTTGAGGAAACATCCCTAGACCAGATCCTCTAACTTCTTTTAATGAGAAAGTTCCAACTTTATAAGAAGAAAGCAATTAATGAAAGTGGGTAGATATAGATAGACCGTACCCTATAAGTTTGACGAAAAACAGGTAGATAAGCAAGATCTTCTGACTCTCCCCAAGCCCTTATCAATTGCATCGCCCTTCCTCTATTAGTATGTTCCGTCATTGGATTATCAATCATTCTCACCATCTCATCTAACACCTTCTCTGATGCTACCTCGGAGAACACCTTCTCACAGTTCATAGTACAAGCCTCCAACAAGTCAAGACTCAGCCTCTGGCTAATAACACTCTTTCCTGAAATCTTCTTCTTTATGGATTTAACAATCTCTGTCCCGTTAAACTCTTCACTGTTAATCAATGCGCATATCCTCAAATTCATACCCCAGTTAGGCTCCTCCAAGGTCTCCAAAGTCGCCTCGTCGACCATCTTTGATTCGGGAGTCGGGGTTTGTAGAATTTCCTTCACTTTTCCACTCACAATTCGACCCATTTGAGCTCCACCCGTTTTCAGCCGCTCTCCCAATTGAGCTAATTTCAACTTATCCATAACTTTGACTTTACAACTCTCGAAGTATTTGAATAATTTCTCACAGGCCCTGTTTCATCAGAGAAACCAGCTCAGACTCTTTAAAAGTCAAATTTCAAGTTAGATTCCATAAAATTTAGTCACATTAATTTAATTTGTGTTGCTTGATCCCCATAGAAAATCAAGACATAATCGTAATCTAGCAACTGACTGTACATGAAATTCTTACTTTTTTTTTTTATTACCCTTTAATTTCTTTAACACCCAAAACAGCTTATGCTTCTGTTTGTTTTAAAGAATGACAGCCAAATATGAAAACCAAAAGACGAAATCGATGAATACTCCTCTTCTCAAATATATAAACACACAAATTCGTCCAAATACCCAGAAATTCACAGAGAATTAGAGTTCAAGTATCGATACCAGTAAAAAGGAAAAAATAAATACACACACACACAGAGCAAATATACTCATATAAAGAACCAAGACGGCGATTGAGATAAATCGCAGAACCTGAACCACGTCGGCGCTCAACGACACGAAGCCCTAGCTATTGATTCAGCTTTGAAAGCGATTATTTTGACGATTACGCAGAGCGATAACGCGTTGAGTTTTGATGTGAAAAGGTGAGTGAGAAGACATGGCATTGAACCGTAACCAGCGAAAGCTGAGAGAGAGAGAGAGAGAGAGAGACAGAGAGTTAATAGTCAAATCCAATATGACGCGTGGCACTTTTAATCGGAGACTAAGATTCGCTTTGGGTTTGTGTCTCCACCTCTTGGATTTGGGTGGCTTCTGTCGCCACGTCGCTCTTAATTGTAACTATTTTATGCCCCCAACGACTAACCATTTGTAAATTTTATTAATGCGGGATTCTAGTAGAAAATATAAATAATATTAATTATATATGAGATAATAATAGAGTTTTTTAAAGCTTAATTATAATTTTTATAGAAAAGTAGGATAAAATCGACCGATTTATTTCGTATTACTTCACACTTTATATGCATAATAATATTTGTTTTAGTAATATAATTAAAAATTAGAAAAAATAAATTTAATTTAAAAATTGAGAATGGTAGTTTTCATCATTAAAAATTGGAGTATATCATGTTTTATATGAAAAATATAGAACTATAATAAATGTACAGACAATGATGACCAATTACATGTAGTTTTACCATGGACTTTTTTTTTTTTTTTTTTTTATGAATAGCTTTACTACGATTCCAATAAAGCAATTGTTATATTTGATAATTTGTGTTAGGAAATCAGTACATCTTAAAAATTAGATTTTTAAAATGTCTGTTAGTGGTCAAATATGTGTGTTCTTTCTCGTGATAAAATATGTTTAGTATGATGATTTCTTTTTTTTATATATTGTATTAATTAATATAGCAACAAAGGATATATGGATTTTTTTGTAGAACTAACATATAAAGATAAAAACTTTAAACTGATTGAATTTTTTTTTTAATTCATAAAAAAATATATGTATAGAGATAAAAACGTAACACTCCAGATCGTTACATGCCTTAAATTAAGCTAACTATTAGTTGGTAAAAAAGGGCAGACCGATAGCAAAATTATGTAACTTAAAAAAAAAAAAAGTTTTATGGGATAAAAAAGTTATATATATCCAAATATTGTATCAACATTTTATTTTTTATTTTTTAAACTCGGCCCAAAAATTTATTAAAAATTAAATTCTATTGCTATATAATATCTAAAACTTTTTTCGTGTTTCATTGTTGTATGGTGTTTATAATTTTTTTTTTAGTCCCAAATAGCCACAAAAATAATTTCCCAAGAATCTATAAAAAAAAAAAAAAAAGAGAAAAAAGACTTATTTTCGTTAAGACACACGCCCTTAGGCGTACAGAATCAACATTATTAACGTTGTCATGTATAAAAAAAATTATTCACTATTATATGCAGATGGTAATCGCCTTAAAAATAGTCACTAAGAACTATATTTATATTATTAGAAAAACAGTGATTTTTGTAAAATTGTTATATCAATAGGAGTTTTTTTTTTCTTATACAGAAGAAAACATACAAAAAAGAAAAAGAAAAAGAAAAAAATACTAATAAAATATTAACAAAGCTAAAAAGTATGCGTTTATTGATTTTAAATAATGAAATAGAATTTGTTTAATTCTTCATATTTATCAACTCATTGGGATAAATTAAAAAGAAAATAAAAAGAAGAAGGAGAGGAAATTAAATTAGGGACACAGTTTTTATCGTCGTGTCTGTATGAGACATTAATGGTCGTGTGAAGTGTAAAAAATAAGGGTTGCGAAAACCCTCGAGAGAAAAGAAAAGCCTTTTAGGGGTTTAGGAGAAGGGTATGCAGAAACATCTACAGCAGACCCATTTTAGTGTATAACGTAATCACCATTCTCTTTGCGATGGTTCCACCTTCAGCCTGGTTCCGATACTTAGTCTACAAGCTCGAGTATTCCGTCTCTCTCAGCTGGAAGGTCCTTCCCTAACTCTCTTCCCCTTACCCATTTGTCTGATTTCTGTGAATTTTTTCCTTTATGGGTTTTGTTAATTTTACAGTACTATGCTGCTACTTATTTTAATTTACAGATTTCGTTAATATTGCTTGTTTTATATTATTGTTTATGGTAGATTTAGGAAATGAAGACCTCGATTTTGCAGACATGAGTTCGAAATAACAATCGTGTCTGCTATTAATCGTTTAAAAATTTTGCTTTGGATACTGAGTGTGATCCTAAATGCCTTTTTTTTTTGGGTTGGTGGTACTCAGTGGTTTGTTTCCGATATTTAATAGGTTTGGTTTAATGCAAACTGAACATTTTTTGTAGATAAAGGTTGGATTTTGTTATTTGATTTCAATGGGACTAAATCACATTCTTAAATTTCTTCATGGTGTATATCATTTTCAAGGATTGTTCATCTTATTTTTACTTTTGGGTGTCATGTCACTCATTCATCATGATTGATAGGTTTTTTTCTTTTCTTTTTTTGGTAAATATGATGTATGGGTTGATGAATTAACAGAAAGTGTTAATTGAACAAGAAACAAAAGATTAGAGTGGATTTTGTGTCTGCTCGGAAATGTTGTTTGCAGTGTTAAGGAGAAGGAACCAAGGGTCAGTAGCCAAAATACTTGTTATGTGCAGAAAACAGTGGTGTCATGCTTATCTTCATAAGGCAAATGAAAAAGCTTATGTCTTTTTGGAAATCTCAAATCTAGAGGTGGAAATTTGAACTTGTTAATGTGAAAAGTACTAATAATGATGAAAATGAGTTCCAAAAAGGTTTGAGACATCAAATACCAAAAAGGTACTAATAATAATATTAGTTAGTGTTCCATATTGGATATCTTAATTGAGCTCTTTGTAATTTCCACCATCTTCCCTTCCCTTCACTCCCCCCCAAACAACCCAAACATTAGTTTTTCTAAACATACTTTATAATATGAAATGCTTATATAGTTATAAGATAATACCTTATGTGCTAGTATTTTACACACTAAGATTTGCACCTTTTTCCGTTTTAAGGTTCAGCCGAGAAACATTATGCATCTTTATTCCTTGGCTTAAAATTTGTTAGGTGTTAACTTTAGATGAGTCTTAAATGTTAACTGGCCGTAATCCTTTTATATAGTTAAGTGTTGCTTAATGTTGTTGGAATTCTGCTGAGTAGTCTCTTAATATTTTTTTTTAAAAAAGTTTGCCTGACAGTTTCTTATGCCATGCAGAGCTATAAAAGAGGTATAATTTCTGACACAGAAGTTGGTGATGCCGTGTGGAAAAATTTCTTTCAGGGAAAGTTGACATACATGCACTGGAATAAAGGAGAGGAGATGGTCCCTACTATAGGTGCACAAGGAGGGACTCTTCTTGTTCGGAAATTACCAGCAGTAGATCCAACGTAAATTCACCTTTTTGTTAAGCTCTTATTTTGCAATTTAAATTTTATCATTATGGGACTTTTGCTTGGGGAAGTTCAAAATATTATTCTTCTGGTGTTACTAGTTGACTACCAACTTACTGTTTTTGGTAGACAAATGAAGAGTACAGAACTGGGGATTTTCAACTGGGACACTATGAGAACCAACTCAAATGCCCATGCATTATCTAGTGTGCATATAAAAAAAGAAGAAGTTATTATTCTTGAGTTAAATCCAATAGATCAGTTTCTTGGCATTGACAAGATGTGGGGTTTCAGATATTTACTTTTGAATTTCATTAGTATCATCAGCAGTTTGCACTTATTGTTCTTATTTTACTTAAGTATTTATGAAAGAATTTAGATTTGCTACCATAGGTGATTCTACAAATATTATTACTGCTAGCATTAATACAAATATTATTACAGCTAGCATTAATTCTGTTTGTCTTATTCTGCTTTTGTAGTCATTTGAAGTTGGCAGTGCCATCTCTTAACAAATAATATTGTCTATCAAACACTCAGCTTTAGGCTCCCTCACTCAGCTTAGTCTGTGGAACTTGGTTAGATAGACAGTTCTGGTACAAACGGGTTTGCAAAAGTAGGCTGCATTTAGTTGCAGATAATACAAGCAGGAGAAGCCTGCTTTTGGAACCTGCATTTGACTTGGTAGATCAGGCCATACAAAGTCCCCAAGAGAGCTTGATGCCGTTTAATGCTAGACTGGCTGTTATTTGACTCAACTTGGTAAAAGAATGCCACGTCTATGTAATTATATACCTTGTAGATGTGTGAAGGACGTGGAATGACATCTGTTCTCCAAGATATAGTTAAGATGAGGTTTATTCGTAGTTAATTGGGGTGCTCACTGTCACTTTGAAGAACCATCTAAAGATGAGTGTGTCCATGTTGTTAGCGAATTTATTGTCCTCTTCAGTTAAATTGGCCTTACCTTAGGAAGTTATGATACTTACTTCCTATTAGAGTTAGGATAGTATATATAATGATCTGTGGATATAAAACTCTGACCGAAGTTGTCTGCACACCCTATATTTTCATTTTTTACATTGAGATAGAGTCCTCTTCATGTATGTGAACAATCTTTCACACTGTTTGAGTGTGTTTTGTGATTGATATGCGTATTGGATATTCTTTCAATGTATTTTTTTTCTCTCTCACATCCACTGGGAAATTTCAACCTTGTTCCCATATTTAACCCTTAAAGAGTATTCAATATTTAGAATCCTCATGTCCTGGCGGAAACTATCATTTTTCATTTAGATTTATTTTCATATTCATGGATCACTAACAAATATATAAATCATGCAATTTACTTTGTCAGGCGTATTTTTGTTGGAGATGTAGTGGTCTTGAAAGACCCCGAGAACCCACAAAGTTATCTAGTAAGAAGATTGGCTGCCACTGGAGGGTATGAAATGGTGTCTACCGATGAAAAGGATGAGCCTTTTACCCTTGAAAAGGATGAGTGCTGGGTGGTGGCTGACAATGAAAAGTTGAAGCCCAAGGTACATGGCATCCACATCAATGTGTGAAATATCAGTTGCACTTTAGAATTTCACAAACAAAATTAGACCTGGTAAAACTAATTCATCATCTCAAGATTTGGATTTAAGAAGCCACTGTTTGAGTCCACGGATGTGTTTCCATCCATCCATCTCTTTGTCTGGTCTCAGAAGTGAAAAAGCTGTTATATTCTGCTAAGTAGGCTATGTGTTTTCAAAACGTCAATTAATTCACCGCGATTCGTCATTCTTAATTCTACTGGCAGGAAGCTCATGATAGTCGAATGTTTGGTCCTATTTCCACGACAAACATAGTTGGTAGAGTCATATATTGCCTACGAACAGCTGTGGATCATGGTCCTGTGCAGAATAGGTGGTCTGTTTTTCATTGAACATTCTTAATCCATATTTGTTGCTTGACAGAAAAATAATGTAGTGACCGCTTGAAATGCTTGTCTTGTGTGTTTCTTTCTTAATCCCAGTTATTACAGCATGCGGAAGGATTCACCTGTGTTGCAAGTTGAGCTCGACGTCGATGAGATGGCAAAAAATCACAAAGCCTAAAGTTGTGCCACAATAAATCACTGACTCTGTTTCCCCACAGTTCGAAATAAGGAAACAGTAAAATGGGATTTTTAGGTGTTCATCATGATGATTTGGGATGGTTGGTGGGCCATTTTCGGTTGACCAGGTTGGCCTAGACGAGGAAGAATATGAAGCGGCCTGTACGATTGAGTTTCAATTCATTTTTATCATTATTGTAATCTGCATGCTCCCTCTTCCCCATAAGTTATTCTTATGCTTAGTTTACCTTCACATGCTTATAAAACCTTTTGTTTTGTTTTATATAATACTCGCACTGTGATTTAGGTGTTAAGATCCTTCTTTCTTACGTAAAAATTCAATTACAAGGTTACTAAATTTGCAGTAGATAATGTCTTTTGGTATTTAAAATATATTTAATACTGGTGGATCCAAATGGTTCCAACGTCATGGAGGTGTAGTTTTATGATTAACTTTGTCCTTGTAATTAAAAGCATTATGTACAAATTTATTTGTCAGTGCAAATTTTAGTTTAAAAAAAACAAATGAAAAGAAAAATACAATTGTACGACAGCACGACGATCGTAATGGTCAGGAGATACGGTTGGAGTTGGAGCGTCCAGATCCGGTTCATAGAAACCCGACCCGACGAACTACCGCCTAATTGAAGTGGCTTCGCAATTTTGCACTAATCAAATAGCAAATTGCCCAACAGGTCCCTTATCAATGGCCGTAGCTTAAAACGTGCTTATGCGTAAAACCTGCGAGCGAAGTAGAACTTTTAAAGGAGAAGCACGGGACAAAATGCAAAACCTTAGCTAAGTGATCCTTTCACTCTCGTCTAAGCTCAAACGCAATGCCACAACCCGCGCATCTCATCTGCAACAGCGTTTCTGGTAATTTTCTTCGAAAGTCTTCTTCTCTGTTTGGTTCTCGAGAAACTGGGGGTTTGTTGGAAACCTTGGTATTTTTGTAGTAGAGTTTGAATTTGAACTTGGGTCACTATTATATTCCGTTTTAATATTTAATTTTGTGTAGTTTCTTAGCGACCAAACTGGTTGCTAGGGTTTTGAATATTGTAGGTTTGAATAATATATATTTATTGATATTTTGAAGTATCTTTATTTAAATATATATGTACATATATATATATATATATATATATATATATGTATGTATATATATTTATCACGTTGAAAATAATTCATTTGGATTCTGATTGGTTATTGGGGGTTTCTACGGCGTTGGTTTATATTTCCGTAGTAGTGGTGTTTATTAGCTGTTTCGTACTTGTTCGGTATATCTGATTATGTATGGTGTTCTGGGTAAGTGTTACCTGACATCAATTCGCGAAATGGTTTACGCATATAGCTTTTATTTGAAGTACGCTATGGTTCAGGCATACAGCTTTGAAGTGTGTTATTCAAATGCCGTTGAAGATAGTATTGCCTACCATCTGTTTGCTGAATTGTCAAAGCAATTTCCATATACGGATGGTGTAAACCGTAAAGAAGGTCTTTTGTTGTGTAGGACTTATTTTTACGTTGTGGTAAATTACACTATTAATGGTTTTTGTTCCTTTACTAGGAAATTGTTGTTACGGCAAGATTCAGAATCCTGACTATTTTTCTATCTTGGGTTTGTACTATTTTTTGGTTTGATTGGATTTTGACTCTGTAATTTCCAGTTGCATTTGGGACTAAGGTTGAAAAGCAATAGAGGGTCTGCTTTCTTCAATTCCGTTAGTCAGATTGTTGGTTCATAAAGAATTTCACTTGTACATGGATCGTGACTTACCACATTAATGATATTTGCTTAACAAATTATGGTAAGTAAAAATGACTTTTGCATATGGATCTTGGTCTTTTGCAGGCTTTGCACTGCCAGATGGTAGATGTCTCCTGTGTTCAGGAGTTTCTGGAAGAGCAGTGACTGTGAATCCTTGCTCTCCTAGTTTTTTTAGTTCATTTAATTCCCAGGTCAATATTGGTTCATTGAAATGTACTTCTACTGGGGCATCTTATTTGTGCAAAGCAAGCTCTAGTGGTGGTTATAGGAGAAATCCAGACTTCTCAAGGCAAAATAGAAATGGGTTCTCCAGAGGCAGGAACAGGCAAAAAGACGAGAGAGAGAGCTTTGAAAACCTTGAAGAATCTCAAATCTTATCTTCAAAAAATGGGCCATTCCTCTCCCTTTCAAATAGCCCAAAATTCCAGGCAATGGCAGCCCCTGGACCTAGAGAAAAAGAGATTGTTGAACTATTCAGGAAGGTCCAGGCTCAGCTTCGGGAGAGAGCTGCAGTAAAAGAAGAAAAGAGGACTGAAGGCATGCAAGGGAAAAGTAAGGAGAATGAAACCGTGGATTCCCTTCTTAAGCTATTAAGGAAGCACTCGGAGCAAGCAAAGAGAAGCAGCAGTGGAGGCAGCAGCAAGGACTTTGTGTTGGACCAACCAGAACAGAATGGGCATTACAATAGAGTGAAAAACACAAGCTCGTTTGATCCAGATAGCAATCTGAAGGATGATACCCAAGAACCAGCTGCCTCTTTTTCAAGACCTGTATCAAATTTTCAGCGCAAGTCCCCTGTTCCTCGATTAAAATACCAGCCTGTTTATTCTAATAAGGACACTGTCAATTCAGAGTTGCATGTGAATACAAGTTGGAAGAGAAAGAAGAATCAGAGTGAGGCAGTTTCTACGCCTGAGTCAGAGCTGGAGTCGGAGCCGGAGCCGGAGCCTGAGCTTGAGGCCGAGCTTGATCACTATATAGAGCCAGAGCCAGAGCTTAACCCAGAACCAGAGCTTGTGCAATTGTTAGAGAATGAGTCCTTGGTTATTGATAATGCCCATGATGATGATGATGAAAATGAAGATGAAGAACAAGTGATTGAACATAGGGATTTAAGTGGATGGAAGCTTACCGAACTGAGGGCACTGGCAAAATCTCGTGGTCTGAAAGGGTTTTCGAAAATGAAGAAGGGTGATCTTGTGGATTTGCTAAGTGGGAACTCAGCTTGATTGATGATGTACGAACCAGCTAAACTCATCTCTCTCTCACATAATGATACAGAAATGAAGATGCTCCATTCCTTTGTTACATTTCTGTTAGCTTTATGTTTCGGCACTTGGAGGACTTAAGAGTGGTCAGGGATCAGAAGAGAGTATACTGGGCTAGCGGATTTTGTTTCTTGGGTCTTTTTGGATCAGTAGTTGATCTTATGTTGCCATTTATAATCTTCCCTTTCATGCTACTTTTTGTGGAAAAGATGTGTTAGATTATATGTGCTTGTTAGAGTTGTAGACTAAGAATTTGTTTAGGTTTAACTTCATTCCATCTCGTCTTTGTTCATTTTTGCTTGTCTTTGGCACGAATGACCCACTGTGCTTGAAACTTTTGTGGATGAAAATGTTGGCTGCTTTGTGGAAGAATTTTGGAGCTTTATTTTCTTACCACCATTGCTTGTTCTGTTTATTTCTAAAAATAAAAATATAAAGCTGATAAGAGTGATGGTACCAAATCTTGATTCAATGAGACAACAACATTCCAAAGCTAGTTAATCTTTCAGTTGGTTCACACTTCACTCCACAACTTCCACAATATCAATTTGTTGCTTTACTACGTATAAAAAATTGTGAAGTGTATCATACTGGCACTGCATCATCAAGCCTTTTGAGATGGAAACTCCTATGCGTGGTTGATTGCAATGTTAAAGATGGTCTACTGGGTTGCTAAGATATATGTGGTTAAGTCTCTTTTGTAATTAATATAGATAGAAGTTTATTAATCTTGAGCTGATTGATGTTGCTGAAACTCAGGTTGAATTGAGTACCAATGTTAATGCTTAATTACTCTCCTGGTTAGCCTGTCAAAATCATATGCATTTGTGTCTATAAATTCATGTATGGTAAATTGAAAAATGAAAAGTTCTTAGATATATACAGACAAGAGCCTAGAAACGAAGTTAGATGCTATCATGTATCCCTTAGAGCGTAGAAACAAATTTTCGACACTTCTAATTTACAATGTTTCAGGAAGCCTTCTATCTGCAGCTTTCCTCTACTTGTTGTGTTGCATGGGACTATAGTACGAACTAAGACGTTGCCTTATATAATAACTACATCTATCTCATTCTCAAATGCTCAATGTTACTCAATTAAGGGAACAGATGCGAGTTGGTAATGGTTTTGGTAATGTCATAAAAGGCATAGTTTTTTTTTTGATGAATATAAAAGGCATAGTTAGCCAAATTAAAGGGAAAAAAATATATTATATATTATACTCCAAAAACAAAATTAAAATAATTTTTTTAAAAAAAAGGTGTATTTACGCAGCATATATTAGTAGTAACCTCAGGAAAAATTTCAAGCTAAGAGTCTTGTTGGCCTGAGAGACTTGACCGAGTAGCTCGGATCTAATAGGATCGACCCAAAGTGAGTTTACCAATAATATACACGACACGATGCCGTTCGAAGTGTCAGACAGAAAAACTGTATTTTGAGTGTGCAGATATGAGTAGAAAGGGTCTAATAGATCATTGTTTGCTTTTTAACAATAAAAAATAGTTGGGATTTTAAATTTAGAATCCGGAATTTATCTCAAATGATATGACATTCCCTTTATAAAGCTGCCACATCAACAGTAAGTATTTTAGTTTCAATTGAATTTATTACTTTGGCAATTTCTTATTGATTTGTTTTTTGTTATTATATATATATATATATATGTATACACACATATATATGCCTAGTTAATTAGCCAAATTAAGACAGGTATAGTTTTCAATATACATTCTTTGCATTGCAAAACTTGCATGTAGCTTTCAACAACCTCATGAAGGTTTGTCGTCTAACGTCAAAAAGTAGCATGCAGTTTCTCAAAACATCGAGTTTGACAATTTGGGAAAGTGATACATACCAACCGTACATTCCAAATAGACGTGGTTTTACGTTTTTTTCATTGCATTCTTTGTTGTACATGTAGACAATGTGCATGAATTGGGGACTACTATTTATAAGGAAACCTTTGGCAATCAGATATAACCACTCTCGCTTTCACCAAAAAAAAGATATGGTTACTCTCGCTCCCTCCATGCATTAGTACTTGCGACAATCTCATCTTCAATGACCCTACGATGCGTACCTTCCATATATATATAAAAAACCTCACATGGCTATGCTTCAGGATTAAAAGGACAGGTTTTCCATACAACTTGTTTTTACACTGCTTGTTCGATGCACTAAAATTGTATTATTGTTTAAAACTTTAGCCACGTACTCTTTCAAGTGTGGGAGTGACCTGATTAGACTCCAAGTCTTTTTAAAGTGCTTTAACTACTTTTCTCTAAAGTTGTATACATATATATATGGCCACCCATACGGGGAACAAATCTTTTTGAATCTGTCCTTTGAAAATGGTAACATGGCGTGTACGGCAAATTGTTGTTGTAATGGATTATGAAATTCCATGAAAATGTAATTGTTTACTTATATAATACGTCGACAGCTTGAGCTTAATTAATTAACTTTTTGAAACTATGGAGTTGGCACCGTCTGTATCGGTATAACTAGTGCTCAAAGTAGGAGAAGACTAGTTACAAGGCCTTTTTTCACTAGTACTATAAGCCGCCCTACATATATAGTCAATTTTGAACCTTCAATAACGTCAATTCTTTATGTACAACTTGGCTTAATTAATGAATGTGTATGTTAAATGGTTCAGCTGCTTTATTATGTCATCAATGAAAAGAAGGAGCTGCATATCAATGCAATTGATGGGTTGCTATGATGTAATTACTGGCTAGAGAGTACACTATGTTTATAGGTTCAAAGGCTTAAAGCTGGAAGAAGATCATCACTGCTTGGATCAATGGAAAAAGGGTAGGCTTAAATCTAAGTCAGAATGGCAAAAAGAATTGGTGTTTTTGCTTTTCTATGCAGGAAGATGTAGTTACTAGTTTGGACTGTTTAACACACAGATGGACAAAATATGTATTGGATCAATGCATGGTAGGACCCTCCTAGCACTACTATTCACCGTGTGGTGGGGGTGTTGCACTGAAATTTCCAGCTCCTTAGGTTAAATAGTTGTTTCAGAGATTGCAAAATCACTGTTTTTGGCTTCACCACAATTAGTACACTGTGAAGGATTATCTTTAATTTTACACTTTATGGTATTTTGAGCTGTCAAAAGGGATCTATAAAAATCAAGGTCCAGGACGAAATGGAAATGAAAAATGAATATTTGGATTAGTTTATAAGTGGGGTTTTAATTCTGGTAGCTCATCTGAAATTATTAAGCTACCTAACACAGGGACCATGACATAAAAGTATAATCATCTTGAATTGCTCCCTACCTGAAAACAGAGAGCTTTGTCAAAACCTATATATAGGTTTAGCTTCAAGTCTAATATTTATGTGTGAAAGTTGATGACTTAGAAACAATGGGTTAGTAAAAGAAAGTGTAAACCAAGTAGAAGAAAGTGCGCAAGGATTCAGACCCCATATGTACTCACTCGATGGCTCAAATGATGCTGCACCCCTTTTTAGTTTTACCAAAAAAAAAAAAAAAGGGACACTCATTATTATTGTCATTTTAAAGTTAGCTTCTAATGCTTATGCTAACTTTATAATGGCCTTTAAAGCAACAAAATTTTTTAAAGCTCATATTTATGAAGCAAACACTGAGACCAGTTTACAATGGTGTTCTGGCATTCCCATACCAAAAATTGGTAGCTAGCTAGCCATTTGAAACTTGTTGCAAGTAAGTACAGTATCTTTTTATTTGGTATTATTAGAAGGAATATTCTGGTCATAAAATTGTGGAAGCAAGTGGGCTAGAGGCTAGAGGCTATTTGAAGGAAGGAATATTCTGGTCATTGTATGTATAATGTGGTTGAAAATTCATTTTACTAATTTCCGGTGAGAAAATTGATTGACCATAATTTTACTTCTCCCGTACTGTTTGGAAGACAAGAAAATGGGGGGGGCCAGCTGACTTTTTCTTTTTTTGGTGTGGGGTTTGGTAATTCTTGGCTTTCTTAGTGTCAGCTGACTTAGAAGATTCAAGTGCGAAAGTTGAGCTTTTGCTAATCTTGTTATTTAGCGAAACATGATTAGCATGTAGACACGCAATTCCTTACAAAAAAGTGACACTCACATTTTGTCTGAGGATTAATCTGCTTGTATTCAAAGCTCGACAGCAAACATAAGCACTAAAAATCTGAATGCACCTCTTTGCTATATATCTGCTTTTGCAATTTTTGTCTGTTTATTTTATTTTTTACAGTTGTTCCAAGATCTGGTAGGTACGTAAATTTCTTTTTGTTTATGTTTTCTTATTAAAGAAATCAATGATTAATAAGTAAATCATTTTCATTAAGGTTTCATAGTCTCTAGAATAAAATTTCAATTAAACTAAATGGCCTGGAATCTTGTGCTCAAAGTTTGTAGAATATTTTTTTTATTCATCAGAATACAAAATGAATAATAATAATAATAATAATAATAAAAGGTTTGTGGATATGTATATATTTTAGTGGGAGCAAAGGGTTAGATATGGTTGAGGCTTGAGGAGCAAAAGCCAAGTGTGAAGCAACCATCATTCGGCTTTGGCTTATTTTATAACCGCTTTTTTTTATACTAATTTTGTAGCATCGTTTGTTTTACTTTTATTTTAAAACGCATTAGATTTTTTTATAGAACCACTAAGGATTTATTTGAGAACACAATTATTTTTAATTTTTAATTTTTTTTTTAAATTATGTGTAATTTGGTTAGTTTAGAAGTTGGTTATAATTTATTAAAAGTTAATTAGAATAAAAATGTAAAGTAAAATAAAAAATACAAAACTGAATTTTATATTTTTATTTAATTAAATAGTCTAGCTAACATTTAATAAATTTCAATCAACTTCTAAACTAATTAAATTATACATAACTCAATAAAAAAATTTAAAAAAAATAGTTGTATTATCAAACACAACCTAAATTAAAAAGTTAATAATTTTATAAATAAGACATTAATGATATTGGTGGAATCATACCCACTTCTTTCTATTTCCTTTTAACTTCTTTAATATTGGATTACAATTCATCTAAGTTTTTGATGATACATCAATTTTATCAGTTTGCATCTTTTTTTTTTTATACTTATATATTACCAATATAGTTTGTGCATTCACTCACAATTATATAAAAAATAGAAAATATTATAGCTCAAACACAATGCAAAAGGCCATTGGAATTAATTATCAAAAAAACAAAAAAAAAGGCCATTGGAATTTCATAAACCTAGTAATATAATCAACTTCTGAAGCGCTGTAGACTTTTGGATGCTACCAAAACTAGGCATTGCCATTGGCTGTCAGATTAAATTAGAGTCCTTAAAAGCAATTGAATTAAAATTTCCCAAATTAAGTAGAAGGGAAAAGGAAAGGTTATAAGGGAAGAAAAATTGTAACTCAAATATATGCAATGTAAATTGACGAAGCTGTAAAGGGTATATTTGTCACTTAAAAACAAATGGAACATCACTGACAGAACAATCATACGGTATATTGCATCAGGTAACAGAAGAAAAAGCTTTGATTTTTTATTTTGGATTTTTTTTTTTCATTTTTGATGAACAAATTAAAAAAAGATTGACTTTTTACTTAACCCATTTAATCTTTCTCATGACTCGTCTAATCCAATCTTTATCATGGTGACCCTAAAATCTCATATTAGCTTTTGCTAAGCTCTACCAAATTTAATAATTAAATTTATTTTCCCACAAGACCCAACAAATCTGCAACCAGATAGGGCCCCACCATTTTTGCCCTTTTTCTTTTCTCTTTTTTTTTTTTTTCCAACACATTTTGCTCTTGTTCTCTGTTCTCTGTTCTCTGTTTTCTATTCTCTCTCATGCAGCTTGGCGGTGAAAAGCAATGCATGCGTTTGGATTGATTGATGGAGTTTGATCTCACAAACAATCCCATACAAGTAAAGTTTCTGATTTTTTGGTTCTTCAGGATCTCAACCCACCAGCTCAAGCCACTTAAGTAGAGGTATGGTTTGTTTGATTCAAAGTTGTTGTTTTTATTTGTGCATTGTTTATAATTTCACGAATTTGTGAATTTTTCTTCTTCTTGTTGTTCTACATATTCTTCTGTAAATGGGGTAGGAGATGAAGTGGGTGGCGGTGCTGTTTACTAATTTGTAGCTCCTCTTGGTTTTGTGTGAAATTTTCTGTTGCACAGAGTTGCATTTGATAAAATTTTGGAACACGTTCGATGAAATTATGTTTCGGAAGTGTTAACTGTTGCAATTTTGTCTGAGGAGAAGTAGACTGTAGTTAGGTGAATTCACGTGTCTATGGGCTGTTGCTAAAATGAAAGACTGAGGAGACGAAAATAAAAATAATTTTGAATCTCTTTTGTTGGAAAATGAAGGAACTGTAGGATTTTTCGTAGTACACCTTTTTTTCCCTTTTTTCTGGGGACAGAATTTCGTTGAAGACTTACTGGGTTTGTTATTCGATATTTTGGTCAATAGTTGTGGAAATTATGTTGATTTTCATTGACCCTTCTACTGTTTCTCTCGGGGGTTGAAAATGGGAAAATTGATTTTTTATCTTCTAAAATTTCAAGGCTTTTAGCAGAAAATTTTCTCTCGCTCAAAATAGACCCAAGTTGAAGAACTTTTGCTTGTTTGAATGGTCCACATCCAACACCTTTTAGCCGTGTTCGAACGAGGCTGTTTAATTTTACAGAAAAATGAATGTGTCAAATGTCATGGAATGGTCTGATTCTTTTAAGAGGCCTGACAAAAATTTATGTGATTTACTTAAAAATATGAAATGTGTGGCGGCTTTCTAAAAATATGCTGATTTGTGTGAAAAGATTCTGGTGTTGATTATGTGTGTAATAGATGGTTGCTTCTGAGGGCCAAGATTATACATTGGAAAACTACTTTTGTTGTTGTAATGAAAAACTAGCAACATTCAGGACAGTCTTTTGTAAGAGTATTCTAATACTGATTGGTATGTTTAAACAATTTCTATGTTGCTTATTAATATCAGAATTTGTGATTTTTTTCCCCTTATGTAACAGGTAGATGGACGCATCTGTAAAGTGTCTAGTAAACAGCATTTCTCGATTCATTCATTTAGTTTTGTGCCAAACAATAAAACCTGTGCCTATTCAGAAGCATTATAGAATTGTAGCCGATTTACTAAAGCTTTTAAAACCAGTGCTTGATGAAGTAGTTGATTACAAGATGCATTCAGATGAAATCATATATAAAGAATGTGAAGAATTGGATATGGCTATAAATGAGGCTAGGGAATTCATTGAAAATTGGTCTCCAAAGATGAGCAAAATTATCACTGTAAGTACTTTTCTACTTGATCCATTTTAATCAAGCAAGGGAAACCATTCCCCTCCTCCTCCCCTTTGAGACAAAGAGGAAAGTAACTAAAAGGAGGGAAACTTGAATTCTTATAGGTTAAAGAAACCATTGCTATACAGCATGTTATAAGATTATTAAGTGTCTCTTTCCCTTTGCATTTTGGCTATTGACGAGGCAGATAAAAAAATAAAATGAAATAAACAGAGTGGATGATTTTTTTATGTGTGTGTTACTATGGTGGGAGGGTGAGATGGAGGTTGAAAACCCTCTACATTGTTTTATTTGAATTTCACTGTATTATATATTCACAGGCTTTGAAGAGCGAGTCATTGTTGATGAAAATCCGAAGTTCTTCACTCAAGATCTGCTACATTTTATGTAGATTGTTGCAGTCATCTTCGTCTAATTCTAATTTGACTGGTATTCAGGTAAATATTTAGTTCAAACCATAATCTGGGTGTATTATATTCTATCCAAATTAAAAAAGGTTTAGGATATAAACTTTGCATTCTATTTTATATTTATTAAATTTTCCCATCTCTTTCAAAAATTTGGTTATCCTACTTCTTATGATTTTGGTGTTGTATCTCCAGCAATGTATACAGGAAATTCAATGCTTGAAGCATGAAAAAATAACAGAAAAAATAGAAGAGGCTATTAGAAGTCAAAGAAACAATGTCTTTCCTTGCACCAAAGATCTTATGAAAATTACTGAGTTGCTTGGTTTAACATCCCAAGAACTGCTGAAAGAAAGTATTGCTGTAGAAAAGGAGAGAATGAATGCAGAGGTTAGTGAAATAAAAGGAGAATTAGATCAAATCAACCAGATTGTGGATCTTGTCTCCCATATCCGTGACTGCATGGTTAAAACTGGGCGGTTTGAAGCTACAACTGGTATTGCAATCCCTCCATACTTCTGCTGTCCCTTGTCATCCGAACTCATGTTGGATCCAGTGATTGTGGCTTCAGGTCAAACCTATGAGAGATCTTCAATTCAGAAGTGGCTTGATCATGGACTTACTATCTGTCCAAAGACTCATCAAATGCTGATGCACACAAATCTAATTCCCAACTATACTGTCAAAGCTATGGTAGCAAGTTGGTGTGAGGAAAACAATGTAAAACTTCCTTTTAACTCTGACCACACTACTGTTGTTTCAGTTCCGTCCTTACCAGACCATGTATCTTCTCAAGTCTTAGTTCGTACGGATAGTTTCAAATGCTCTGTGTACAGTAGTAATTCTACATCAAGATCATCTCTAGAGGTTGGAAATGGATTTGATAAACAAAAGCGAGGTGTCTCTCCTATATTATGTGGAGAAAAATCTAATGGATGCTATAGCAGAGAGAAATGCCACATATCCCCTGAACACTCATATAATCACAGCAGGAGTGAATCAACCTCAAGCGCTCCTTTCAGTATTGATTCTGTGCCACCAGCTTTAATTGAGGTGTCAGGAAAACCTAGTAAGCCTGAAATTGTGAATGAGCTCTCTGGAGAAATCACATCTGAGTGCTATGCTACTCCACCAAATAAAGAATCAGGCATTTCTCCTTGGCTATCAGTAAAGCAACTCCACATTTCCAAAACAAAAGCAGAAGTGGTGGGAAATGAACACCTTAATAACTTGTATAAAGAGTCCTCATCTTTGAATTCGGTATCTGAAGAGTTGGCCACAGCTTCTCATGCCAAGAGACTGGTTGAAGATCTTAGAAGCAACTCAAAAGAAGTTCAAACTACAGCTGCAGAAGAGTTGCGGCGTCTTGCAAAGCACAATGTGGAGAATCGCATTGTTATAGGCCAGTCTGGTGCTATCACACCATTACTCTCACTGCTATATTCAGAGACAAATCTAACACAAGAGCATGCTGTGACAGCTCTTTTGAATCTATCAATTAACGAGGACAATAAGGTAATGATTGCTGAAGCAGGAGCAATAGAACCACTAATCCATGTTCTGAAAACAGGGAATGATGGAGCCAAAGAGAATTCTGCTGCTGCTTTATTCAGCCTCTCTGTATTAGAGGAATACAAGGCCAGAATTGGACGTTCTGGTGCAGTGAAAGCATTGGTGAATCTTCTAGGCTCAGGGACTCTAAGAGGGAAGAAAGATGCCGCGACTGCTTTGTTTAATCTATCAATTTTTCATGAAAATAAGGCTCGGATAGTGCAGGCTGGGGCTGTGAAGTATCTTGTTGAGTTGATGGACCCTGATACCGGGATGATTGACAAGGCAGTAGCTCTTCTAGCAAACTTGTCTACAATAGGAGAAGGTCGATTAGCAATTGTGCGGGGAGGAGGCATTCCGTTACTAGTTGAGATTGTTGAATCAGGTTCCCAGAGGGGAAAGGAAAATGCTGCCTCCATACTGTTGCAATTGTGCCTTCATAGTCCTAAGTTTTGTACTTTGATTCTTCAGGAAGGAGCGGTTCCTCCCCTTGTAGGCTTATCCCAATCTGGCACACCAAGAGCCAAGGAAAAGGTATGTAGCTAAACGTTCTTCTTTCCACCTTTTTGTGGTTTCTTAGAAAGACTAACCCGATCATATGTAAAGTGGTGAAAGAATATTGCATGCATTAAAGAACATAAACATCTAGGGAACTTGGAAATGCGTCGTGGCCATAACTGTAAATCTCTGTTCCTGTTGGTCAGACATTCGTGCATTGTTTGGTTTTTATGAGAATGATGTAGAGGTATGAATCAAAGAAGGTAATGCAATGTTGTAAACACATTATGCAGGCTCAGCAGCTTCTCAGCCATTTCCGGAATCAGCGAGGAGGGGCAACTGGGAAGGGAAAATCATGAGAAGGGACAAATTTTGTTGGTCGATATCTTCCTCCATAGTAGCTGCACTCCCTTAATACATATCCATTAGCCTTTAGGAATATTTTTCATTCTTCTAATTTTTACTACACTTGATTGCAACATAGTTTTAGATGCATCTTTTTCTCCTTGAGCGTGTTAAGAGTCACAGTTTCGGCAGTTGTAATGTTGTGTTTTCTGATTGATTTGATCCTCAATCAGTGTTGTAGATATTCTTGTACATATGCTATACACTTGTAATCTGTTGTACACTCAAAAGATGCTTTATTCTACGCTTATTTGGAGCATAGGAGGCCCTGCTTTCATGATGTTTATTCCTCTCTATCACAAGCAGGCACTTCAACTGCCAGGCCTGCCTTAGTATGCCTGCTGGGTCTCTTTCATTTGGATATATCATAAAGGATATGGTTTGAACTTTCATATAGGCTGGGTTTTAGGTTCAGGTCGGGTCAACACCCATGGTTTATGGACCAATTCGGGCCGTCTTTTCTTCTTTAACAAACCAGGGGGCGTACACAATTACTTTGGTTGTGCATTTAGCCAAACGTGGGCCCACAAAAGCTTGGTTTAGGTTGTGTTCTATCCCCAAACTGCGCGTGGTCTAGCTCTAGCTTTGTTTGGTATTCAAATCGATAGAGACTACGCTGAAGGAAATTTCTGGGAAAAATATACACAGTGATTTGGCCATCTCAGAACTTGTAGTGAAGAAGCAAGTAGGTTGGCTTTCAATTTATAAATCTTCTATTTTATATGATCTGTTTGGTTATATACAAACAGGTTCTTTAACTCCCACGTCCAACCAATAAATGTGTCTGAGTGTGTCTTCATCAAGTGGCCCGGTCTTGATAAAGAAATCGAATCTGATAGGTATTTCCAATACCCAAAAGAAAAAGAAAGAAAAAAGGTTTTGATAATAATTATATTAATAATATTACTAATCAAATCAAATGCCATGTATATTAAAAGTTAAATCCAAAGTTTTCACCACTGTTCTTCATCGATAATCTCCCTGTTAATGTTGGATCCATGCTGTAGTAGGGTAGGTTTTATGCTTTGTTTGGATAAATTAAGGTTTCGTTTAAAAAAAAAAATGAAGACAAACGAAGAGCATGGCACATGCGACTATGCATTGCATGTGACGCATGCATGAACTGTTGCATGACATAGACCAATATATCCAATTAAAATCAGACACAGATGTTATTTTTAAGGCCAAAATTTACTGTTTAGACGTCACATCATTATATTCATTATTATTATTATTATTATTATTATTTTGGATCGAGTTATATACATATAATTAAGAAAATCAAGTTAAAAAGAATTGTATAATGCTATGTATGCAATTTGGGTACGTTCTCTTAGGCCTTCTCAAGGGAATCTAAATTGATAATGAGTTTGTCAAACTGTCAAGTAAAACTTTCTCTTTATGAGTTGAAAAGACAGAGACAGAGACATTTATATTTAATTATTCTTTGCTTTTCGTCAAAGAAATTAAAAAAGATAATAATAATAATAATAATAATAAAACTAACAAGGAGGGGCAGGTTTTCCACCACTTGCCTCTCTGCCCCAACTTTGAGAGTTAGGATTACTTCCCCAACAAATTAAGTCCGTAATTAATTAATACAAAATTAAGCTGGTTGATATAAGCTTGTTAATTTGTAATTGTAGCATGGAGATTTTCCTTTCGAATTTCAAAATCTTCTAGATTTATTTATGGCAATAATTATTTAAATAGTATAATAAACACACATATATGTGTGTGTGTGTATATATATATATATATATATATATATATGGGATTCCTTGACTTTTCACCACTCAAACTTTGACTGTGTTAGATAGACGTATCTTTTTATTTACTCTTTTTTTTAACCCCCAAATCACAGTGAAGTTTTGTTGGAGGTTGAAGTCTCCGTAAAATGGAGCATTATTTGTGGTGTCTCAAATATATTTACATAAAAGTATCTCAATAACTGATGGATGTGTATCCTCAACTACCTAATTTCATGCTTAATTAGATGGATTTAATTAAGAGGATGGGAATTTGAGTATGTGGTGGATGCCCAACATCATATTTAAGCACACAGAAGTTTTAGCTTGCATATTAATTATTTAATTAGAACATTAATCCACGTGGCGCAATTAGTTACTAATGAAAATTGGATCCAGTTAGTCATTGCTGGTACCACACCTAAATAGGGAGGTCCATGCATACATATATATATATATATATATATATATATATAATATTTACTTGTGCAACTCGATGGAAATTTAATTAATTAAAAATTAACCCTTAAAACCATGATGGACCATTTTGGTTCTACCTTTTTTATTTATTCATTCTTTTTTTATTAAATAAGATTTTCTCTCTCAATTTGCCTACCACAAATGTCAGGTAAAAATTACAGCTAATTAATCACCATTCCCAACTCCATTAATTTTTAATGAATTTTGTTCTTTCACTATCTGTTTTATGTGTTCGTAAGTATACATGCACGTACTGTTAACTTTTGTATGGAAGCAAGGAATCAGGTAGGAAGACAAGGGTTGGTGCGAGTTTTAGGAACGTTTTAAAAAAATCCATTTCCGACTTTCCTTTTACCAAAAAAAAAAAAAAAAATTTTGTCTTTTCAATTTATTTTGTATATGTTTTTAGGGTTTTGTGAGAGCATTAAGAATACGTAGAGAATTATGCTTAATCGGAAGCAGCTTAAGTTTTATCTTATCATCTTAAGTTGATACACTTATAATTAATCAATAAGATGGCTAAGCTAGCCCTTGCCATCCGAATTGTAACTAGCTAGATTTATGAAATAAATAAATTTTTCATTCTTAAATGCTCATATTTCTTTTTTATATAGAGGATAATTAATGGCTTAAGGTGATTGATGTCACTGTGTGTGTGTGTGTATATATATATATATATAGATATGGCTACAGGTTTATGTAAGTTATGGCCAAATAGAAAAACACTAGTGATTTAATGCATGGCAAAATGAAAAACACAGTTCTTATTGCTTAGACAAGCACTCTCATTTGAATTTGCTATTCCTTAATTTGATTAGTATATATAATTCAAAGATAATTGCTCGACATGTTTTTGTTATTCAATTTAAACATTATGAGGCCAATTTCTTCTTTCCAACGGTTGTAATAGTATTCATGTGTCAGAAAACGTCAGGCCAATTATAATTAATTTGTCAATGTCATTCAAATTAAAGTACTTTGAGTTGTATATATGTTAACCTAAACACTCTATGCTACTCTACATGTAGGGTCTGCAAAATGCATTTACAAGCACATGCTGTTGAAGGAATTTAAACACAAACCAGATAAATGGACTGTAATGGTGATTACTTATTTGTAATAGTCATATAGTTTCATAGCTTATTCTATGTATAGAAAATGCACCCAAATGGAGAATATTCAGAAGGACACATACATGAACTCTTTTTTTTTTTTTTTTTCCCAAAAAAGTCTTTTGTATTTACTCTTTAATTTCAATTAACACAGCATTTACTTATTTCACTATATATATTTTAAACACGTATAAAAATATAAAGAGAAAAAAGGAAAAAAACTTTTTCATTTACAAATTGTGGATAATCACAAAGTGATCAGGCGACGAAAACGTACATACTTGCCTTGCATGCCTACAAATCAATAAATATACACGAGATTTATTAAATGGTAAATGCGTACTGAACTGAATTAAATTACGTACTGCCTAGTAAAGACTTCTTTTTTTTCCTGGTGAATTGCTAGTAAAGACTTTAGACTAACATAAAATAGCAAAAAAGAAAAAACGCGGAAATAGGCAACTTGACTACCATATAGATCCTTGGCTGGTAATTAATACTCGGCTGGTTATATGGATTTGGCTGGTTGATTTGTACAGATCTAGACTAATCCTATGTTTGGGGAAAGGAAAAAAAGAAAAAGAAAAAGAAAAAAAATATAATTTATCAAAATTATTGTTTGAATTGATTATTAATTGAAAGCAAAGGAAATTTTTTTATACTATTTACAAAAATAATTTTACATAAATTCCTTTCCTGCATAAAAGAATTAAGGTTAGATATACAATTCAATAAAATTTCTCATATGATATTAGTAAGAATAAGCTTGGAATATTAAAAATTTCACTAAAGTCCTCTTCTTTTACCTCACTTTCCTAACAAAATTGGACGGAAAGAGATTGCATCAAATACCCTAGATCAATTCCCTCATTTTCCTTTACTTTTCTTTTCCTTTCCTCTTATTTTTAACAAACTATGAAAATTATTTCCTTTCCTTTCCCTCATATTTAATCAAACCAAACATAGTGTGTATCTCTTTAGTTATGAATTTATGATTAATTTTATTTTGATATATAGGAAAATCCCAGCTCATTACTAATTAATTTTTTTTCTCGATATTTTTTTTCCCATTTCAATATATATATATATATATATATATATATGCAGAATTTTTAAAATTAAACTCTAAATGATATATAATTATACATATATATATATATATTACTTTACTTGTTTTAATGAGAGAGATTTTTTTTTTGTTTTAAATTTATTGCCTATTCCACCTTAAAATTGTGTGTAACTTAACATTGACATTTAAATACATACATAGTGGTGCTTGAGGCAATATTTCACTTGCATTATCTATACATTAGTGCAAATATATAATTCTTTCTTAATATCCAATTAATTTAGAAATAGAATCAGGTAAGTAATTATGCATCAATAATATTTATTATATATATATAGGCTAGCTACATACGTGTAAAAGACTTTCCTATTATGTGTTTAGTACGTACATAGTAGCTAATGGTCTTTAGAGGCATTTTTAATTGACATAAATATACACATATATATATATATATTTTTATAAGCAACATAAATATGTATGTTTTATATATTCAGAGCAAACAAGAAAAACAAAAACCAAAAGAAATTCCATGGGGGATTGTTTCACGTCCTTTTAAAGGTGACATGGGGCCTAATTCATGTGTCAGAAGAAAATAAAGTTTTATTTTTTGTAGAAGAAAAAAAGTTTTATTTTTTGTAGAAGAAAATAAAAATTAAAAAGAAAAAAGAAAAAAAAGGAAATTAAATTGCATAAGGAAGGACATTTTGGTAAGAGAGAAAGGAACTGTCATTCAAGACTACAGGAGTCATGAAACAAAATCATATTATTCCTTCAAATTTTACCTCATACAAACTTTTTTCCTGTCTGCATCTTAACTCACTGTCCAAAATCCTTTCCATTTCCATAAAAGCCCTCACCATATTCCCCCACTTTCTCACCTGCCAAACAAAGACTAGTGCATGAACAATAATAATAATAATAATCAATAACAAATCCATTAACAATTTAACAGCTGAATTGCTCCACCTTTTTTAGGAAAAAAAACGCACACACAAATCTTAACATTTCAGAAAGCAAAACAATACAGAATTCCAACACCCACACACGCACAGCTTTCTAGTATTTTGCTCAAAGAAAGAAAAAAAAAAAACAAATAAAGAGGAACAGTCTTCTCACTCATTGCCATCAATCTCATCAAACATATATATTTATAACATTTGGAAAAATCCTTTTTTGCTTCAACATTTTTTATTTCCCATTCCCTTCTTTATCTCTCTCTTTTCTTCAAACATGGAATAACAGTCAGTCTATAATCAGAGTTCGTGTCCAGCTTCTTTGTTTTGTTTTATTTATTTATTAATATAATTTGCTTCAGTGAGGTTGTTTTCAATTAACAGTAACATCTGATAAAAAATAGACTCGTCCACTGCTACTCCAAAGTCTAAGAACCTAAATATATACAAACCTCTCCTCAAGCTACACTCCATCTCTCTCTCTCTCTCTGTCTCTCTCTCTCACTCGTGACTAAGAATGAAGAAAAAACCCTAAACAAAAAGCAAAGGAGTTTCTTCAATTACACAATCAAAACCATCCGAGAAGCTTATAAGCCTTGTTTTAACACTTTAAGATCCTTGAAATTCACAACAGCGCAAAGTGTTCAATGGATACAATCCCAGAATTGGACAGTACTTCAAACTCAGAGAACACAGGCAACGACGTCGTTGTCATCAACACAGCCGGAACCACCACCAACAACACTGTTACTTTAGCAGCATCTTCATCGTCTTCTTCTGGTTCCAGCAGCCGATACGAGAACCAAAAGCGTCGCGACTGGAACACCTTCGGACAGTACCTGAAAAACCACCGACCACCACTGTCTCTCTCGAGGTGTAGCGGAGCTCATGTCCTTGAATTCCTCCGATACCTCGATCAGTTCGGGAAGACTAAGGTTCACACCCCAATCTGCCCCTTCTACGGCCATCCAAGCCCACCGGCCCCTTGTCCTTGCCCTCTCCGTCAAGCCTGGGGAAGCCTCGACGCCCTAATCGGCCGGCTCCGTGCCGCTTTCGAAGAGAACGGTGGCAAACCTGAAGCAAACCCATTTGGAGCTCGTGCCGTTAGACTTTATCTTCGCGAAGTTCGCGATTTGCAATCCAAAGCAAGAGGGATCAGCTACGAGAAGAAGAAGAGGAAGCGTCCTCCACCGCCTCAACAGTTGCCACCACCGCCTCTTCCACCTCCAGGTGCAAGTCACTAATTAAGCCAAGGCTTAAACCCACTAAAGAAAAAAACACTTAGTAGTATTCTAAACGATATTTCTCTACTCGTCTACCACTCTCTCTCTCTCTCTCTCTGCCAAAGTATCTGAAAGAATTGCATTCTTTCTACATGGGGCTACCTTTTTTTCTTTTTTTAATTGCTTAGTTTCGATGAAGTTAGTTATGGTATTTTCATAAATATTTTTTAGGGTTAGTTAATCTTATGATCTTGCAGTTGTTGCTAGCTACATAGCTTAATATTTTTCATTATTATATATAGACTGTATGTGTATTTTCTGTTTGATTTGACAGAAGCAGTGTGGTTGATTAATTTAGATCTACGAGATAGTGTTATTGAATCTGCTTTTGATGCAAACAGGGAAAGTATTACTACTACTAGTAGAGTACTAGTTAATGGCGAATCGTGAGTAGTGTACTTACTCTGATCCTCTCGATTATAATCTATGTGGAACCACAATGTTTTCTCTTTCTAAGTTTTATATATGTGCGTGCTTCAATATATATAATATTTTAGTTCAGTTCATGTATGCCAAACCATACATTTTGCATATAATTTTTTCTCTGTCTTTGATTATAGCTCTCTTTACTGGGATATTATTCTTTTCCATTTCTTTGATGGTTGTGTTTTATTACCAATACATTTTCAGTTTTTTAAATTTTTTTTTCATACTCTTTAAAGCTTTGAAAGGACTTTACATAAGGATCATGTGTGTCAGATATGTCTAGCTAGCACTATAAGTATACTTTTTGATAAACACTATAAGTATACTTTGTTCAATGCTTGTGTTGCAGGTATTGGTGGTTTATTTATTTATATATTTATTTTGTAATAGCAGATATTGGGGTTAAATTTTACATTTTTGCAGCAAGAGAGTCTTTATTTCTGACTTCCCTTTTCTTCCCCTTCTATGTGTTGCCACCTTTTCCTGCTTTACTGCCACTGAAAAAAGAATAGAAAAAAAAGAAGAAAAAACTGTTATATTTTGTACGAATTAAGGAAAACACCAAATTAAACCTCATAATTAATAATAAAATTCTGATGATGAGCACGAATACAATTTTTGGGCATGTAATCTTCTGATGCTGATAATGAAATCTCTCAAGTGCTAATTATTATGATTGTGGTCAATCAAAATATGTACATTAATTAGTTAGTGGTGTCATTTCATTTCAAGGAAAGAGATTAGTGACGAAGAGTAATGTGCTAGATGATGTGATTAATTTTGTTATATATTGTTCTCAAAACAAAACCTTCTTTAATATATATATATATATATGATCTGGTTTGATCTTATATATATGATTTTCTTTCTTGTAATTAATTTCTATTAAGATTTCCTACATATATATATATATATATATTCAATTTTCTTATTTGTCATATCAGTCTCAGATGTCACAGAAAGAGCAGGAACACTGCATGAGAGAGAAAAACAAAGATCTGATCTATACAATAATATATACACATATATTTAGAAAGAGGAATATCATGGAGAATATATGCATATATAATTATACATAGGTATAGAATTACATAAAAAGTTTAGAACCAAAAAGTTTTTACGTTTTGTTGGCTAATTAATTAGAAAACATATATGGTGTTAAAGAGAGATTTCCAACGTATATATGGAGATTTGAAGTTGCAATAATCTTAATTAATATTAGTTTGGCCGACAACTTGACTGTGATTGGATAATGTATTGTCATCCCTCTTGAATTTTCTAATCATTATTTGGTTTAACTGAAGAGTTTCCGCACAATCTCTTCATGCTTGAAGAGAAAAAGGTTCTTATATATATATATATATATAAGGAAAATTATTATTGGTACATGGCATATAGGTGCTAGAGAACTTTTTTCCCTCTTTAAGTGATTCTAGTGGGGGTATGAAACTACCACTTTGACATACATAGAGGATCTATTCCCTCTTATAATCATTTAAGTTTACGATAGAATGTGATTGTATGTTTTGAATTCCAAGAAAGGACACCCTGTATTAATAATATTTTTTAACTAAGCTTAGCTAATTAGGAAATTGAAACTGATTAAATAATTGAACATGTTTGTGTGTGTGTGTATATATATATATTTACATGTAGGCTGCAATTACTTTATAAAAGGCTGATAATCTACTAATAAAATTTGCCCATGACTCAAAGTCAGCTTTATAAATCTTCAGTTTCCTTGGGACTTTCTTCCTCCAACGAAATGGTTGATTTCCCTTTATTCATTATACCTTTGATTTCCTTCTTACGTACGTTACGAACTAATTCTTCATTTCAAAGGGATTATATTTAATAGTTTTATCTTCTGTATACGATACAGAATGACCTATCTTTTTGTTTTAACAGGTTATAGTTTTCTTCTTACATGATGTGAATTTTAAATGGTTTTATTTTTATTTTTATCTTTATGTCCTCAAAGTTTCCTATTGATTCCTTCTATGTATGAATGATTGTGTGTCAAACATACACTAGTATGGATTTTGTCCTTCTGGTCTCTCCTAATTAGTTTCGCAGAGAAGTGCTTGGTTAATCTAGAATAGATATATATAGGAATAATTAGTAGGATTATGTATTATCGCTTTCATCCAAATAGGAATACATGTGATTTGATTTTACTCATTTATGCTAGTATGATGCCCTAATTAATCGCCATGTTTTCTATAGTTCTTGGGTTAGAGTCAGGTGGGGTTGCTTTAATTCTGATGGTTTTTCTTGAAAGTTCTCTTTTAATTTATAAAAATAACTCATTGAGAAAGTAAAGTATTAATTAACTTCCTTTGTCTATTTTCTTATTAGAAATATTGTTCATTTTCTGATTCCTTTTACGCATAGACGTCATGATCGATCCTCTGATTCTTCATATATATGTTAATAGCCTGGTAAATTAATACAAATTTTTACTTATATAAATATACTGCACAAGCTCCGTCAATCATCCTTATCGAATTGCTATATGTGAAAGGGAAAAGAGAATAAAATAGTGGACTACTTTAACATTTAATTAGATTAGAAAGCTTAATTATTTGCATGCAGAAATACTTGTATCTTTTCAATAATCTTGAAAATAAAAAACTTTAATTATGGAAGCTAATTATATATTAAATTTGGTACTCTTTCAATTAATTCAATTTTTAAGTGCTTCTTTTTCTCTGCTAGATCTTTATATATGCGCACCTACATACATAGATGCTTGCTTTATCTCTATAAGTCGTTTTTGTCATTGGATAAATACATGGAGGCATAATATTTATCATATATTAACACTTAATCGAAAGGGTTTCTTAGGATATATAGTGACTAAGCAAGGGAGAATATATATCGAGTTGAAATGTAACCACCCTAATTTCATAATCTAAAGAGCAACCAAAATATGGTACGTGGGTGCGTAAAAAATTACCTAAATACAATTAATACAAAATAAAAAATAACAATTATAAAAAATTCTCCTCTCTGCTTCCCTGTCTCCTCTTTTTTAATTTTCTACTTCTTTGTTCTCGTCTCTTGATCTTCGTCATGCGTTTCTCATGATTTTTTTACTTGAAAATTTCATATATATGGTTATAAATCCATAATATTTTCTTATGGGCAGTTTTCATATGCAATTTATTATGTCATTTTTCAATGAAAAAATCTGAGAAGATGAAATAGAAAGAGAAATGATTATAGATATATATAATTATTAATGTTATAATTAATTGAATCTTTCTTATATAAACTCGGAACGTTTCCCTTCTAGTACCATTTGGTTAAAGTGTCAAATACCTAGCTACTCAAACCCCTTTCGATGAGTATCCGATCCAAATTGCCCATATATCCTAAATAAATAATAAGCTACATATAATGTAGCAATTGATCGTGAATCTTTAAAATATTTATTTTTAGATGATCAAGCTCAAAAGTTCAAAAGTCAAATATACCAAGCTTTTTTCAGTTTGTCAACTCCTTAAAACTTTGTCCATATGAATTAAATCAAAGTTTTGCTTTTTAGAAATCCATATATATATGTGTGTGTGTGTGTGTGTGTAGACGCAATAAACAAATTTTGCAGTGACAAGTCTTTTTTATTGTCAAAATCAATCATGCTATGCAAGGAATATGGTTTAGTTAGCTAGGGAAATTTATTGCGAGTGCAAGCAATGGTTCCTCTAAGACTTCATCTTCTAGCCCTTCAACTGTTGTAGCTCCGTGTGACATGTAACGGTGTGATGTCGAGCATTTTCCTCTTTGGTTCAAGGGATTGGTGTTCTAATTGAGGAGGTGTGCTGATGTGATTTCGCATTCACAAGGAAGAAGGTCGTCATTTCAGGTTATCAGGAATTCACAATACGTGTTAGTTCCATTCTTATTAAAATAATTAATTTTAATTGTCTTTTAGAGCAAATTAAAAAATAATAATAATAATAACAAACCTTATTGATGTAATTCTCCAAGTAACTAAGCAATGCTATGAGCATAAATGTTATTGTTGTGCTTCCGGGGCTCCAAGTGATATATACACACACACATACATCATTATTTAGTTGCAACTATAAATATGTCAAGTTTAGCTAAGTTTTTTTATTTCATGTCAATTCATCACCCTAATCATATTAGGTTAAAAGTGAAGATAGATTAGGTAGCTAGATACCAATTGTAATTATCATTATCTATTATTTACCATTATTATCATGAAGGTAGGAGTAAACTAGCCGACAATGACTACTTTTAGAGAGACAAAAAAAATTTAAACTAAAGAATCTTTTAAAATGATAGGAGATTGATCGACATTAGGTCAATCGGATCAAATTTTACCACCTTCACACAATGGAAATCAAATTCGTTTCAATTTATACTTAAGCTAGTGAACCCAACTGTCTGTCCACCAATATATTTATTTTTGAATTTAATTAATTACTCTTAGCTCTATATGACTATGATGAAGCTAATAAATATGATGCTTTGAAATGATGGGCAAAAGGTATAAAGGCAAAGTCGATGAAGAAGCCTGCCCAATAACATATTGAATTTGTGTTTTCTCAAACGATTAAATTCCTTGAATTTCATAAAATCCATGCATGAGTCGAAATTCCATAAAATCCTTGCGTATTAAATTCCTTGAAGAATCTATAATCTTTAATTTAGCCATAACATTACAGCGAGGACAATCAGACATGCAAGAGATCGACAAAAAAAAAGGTATAAAAATATATTTTAATTCCCTTTACTTTGGATATATGTGTTGAAATGCACAATCTGAAGCTACCCTTTTGTTGATTACTTGAGCCAATATGATAAATAAGGATTAAGTTAATTAAGTTCCATTGTCCTTAATTATATATGATCACCACCTGCCAGATTTCATATATCGGATATAACAAAATCATATGACAGACCCATCAATCAAACCCTATATTCTATTATTTCTATTATTTCTATATATACGTATATACTCTCCAATCATATATATTATTCTGTTTAAAAAAAAAAAAAAGGGAAAAAGAAGAAGAAAATGTCATAAAAGTGTGTGTACACAGTGCAGTAGAGAGAGTGGGGAGTGGGAACAGAACAAATCGAGCAATAGAGGCCAAAACTGGCAGTGAGACTGCCCAAAATTTGCCTTCCCAATAAGTGTGTGTGTGTGTAGTGCCACGATTTTAAGTCTCACTTGTTTGCCCTGCAAATTTCTCTGGAGAAAAAAGCTTTACCGTAACACTACCAATTAAAGAGACTACTACCCTAGTACTGCCACCCTCTTCCCACGTTATCTACAGTGTGTATATATAATTAAACCTACCCTGTTATCATGTTGAAAAAAATACTATTTTTAAAAGCTTGAACTTGAACTTTTATAAAGTAAATTTTTTTCAATGCTTATTGTTAACTCTCTGGTCGGATCATGTTTATTCCTAAATTACTTAATTTACTTAAGGTTAAACAAAATTAAATAGGTTTGTGGATTTACATATTCTACATTTGTAAAAACAATTATATCTATAAATAAACAATATATATATATATATATCAGTTAAAAAAGATTTTAATTAACAGTACAATATGAATTACGTGGCCCTCATTAATTACAATATCATAAACTATAATTGTTAACCGGTGAGCTTAAATTGAAGCGAATATGATTTGCATAGGGTGAAGAAGAAGGTTGGTTGTTAAAAGAAAAGAATTAGACAATAATTATGATGAATTTGTTAAATGGCATTTGTAGATCTGTTACCGCAATTCAGAAGCCTACTATATCACTCGCTCGTACGAGAATCCCGCATTCTGCGGTCAATCTGACGGGACGTTCGATTTGACGAAATTTTTTGAAATCAATCTGAAGTAGGTCCCAATTAGGACCCCCCAACCGTGCATTCCCCACGTGCGCACCTGTCGCCCATGTCGGCTACAGTCACTCAAGTTCGCAAGTGGATCTCCACCACTCACCCCCCACTTAGGCTCCGCCACGTGGCTCCATTTATTTGCTTGCATTTGGGAGCGTAAGACCAGTGTTGGCCGTACACCGTTCTTTTCTTTCTTTCTTTTTAATTCCTTCTCCTTCTTCCTCTCGTAGTAAATCTGTAATTTTTGGACCACTTGATGGGTGGGTCCCAACCAGTCAAAATCTTGGACGTAGACGGGGAGTTCGGGTCCCACACCCTCACACTTTAAGCGGTTTGATTAGAAGTTTGTCCGTACGGACACTTCATCGTGTTGGATCCAAGAGGGAAATTTTTATGTTTTTATTATTATTTTTTTGAATTATTTTTTAAAGAGAAGTTTGAAATTGAAGAGTGACATGTCATGTCACCTTGTAGTAACTGCAGTCTCTGGAGGAGCGGTAGTTTCTGAAGTGGGTCCCATCCTCCAGGTAAATTTCATAAGTCTGACCCGACCTACAGTAACACCAGTTGATGATGGTGATCTGCCATGAAAGCAGTCAGTCTCTCAGCCATCGAAAAATCAAAGCACCAACTTTGAGACAGTACTATACAAAATTAATTTTCAGCCATTCTTATGCATTTTCTGTCATTATTTTTGTGGATAAATTCATCATGTTTTAACTAAATCTTCATTCAACACATTAACCCTGTGATTTACCTCCGCTTCTGCCTTTCACTCTTATTGTTGAATAATAAATTATACATTCTAAACCAATAGATGTTATAATTAATGTTTATTTTGATTCTTTGGAACTATATACATAATATGATTACTAACCAAAAAAAATATATATATATATATATTATAGGAAGAAATGTTTGTTAGTTTCCTTCGATATTCTCTTTTATCAGTAATGTTTCACGTTTTTCTAATCATCTCTTGCACAAATGGATTTAGCATCAGACGAATGATTAAGAAAATCAAATAATTAATGTTGGTGATACACATACTTACAAAAAAAAGTGACATATATATAAATGCTTTTGTGCCTTATATTATCTACGTATGACGAACAATAAAAGTATAATTGATCAATATATATGGAACTTAATAAAAAGTAAATATAAAAATTAATAAATAATATAAATTTATTTTTTTTATTCATTTCTAATAAAATATTTAGTATTTATTGTTCAACATTTATTTATATATATATGAGATTATAGTTAATTAATTTCATCCAAAAAGTTTAGGAAATTAACGTTGGTAGGATTATTCTGATTGAAGCAGCTTTGATCCTGCTCCATAATTCAACCCAACATTCAACAATTCAATTATTTTTATTTGAAATCCCCTCGAAACCCCTTTCACTCTAAAAATAAATAAACAAAAAGACAAATAAAAAGAAAGAAAGAAAAGACTAGCATATATATAATTTTTCAGGCTGCAAGTACCACGCGGAGCTAGCTATAGCTCTATTAATAGGCAGCTTAAAATCCCGACAAATAAACTTGCAGATGACCCACATAAAACATATCTAATAGGAGATTATGTTGTTGAAAAATGGTGATTGGAAAATGAATATTTACGAAAATTACAAACAAAAGAAACATATATATGATTGATTTAACTTGGAATTGATGTTCTAACTATACGAGCTGGTTGTTTCCTAGTGTATTATTACAATATATATATATATTTACATATTTTTATGATTTGTTTGTTGAACTTGAATTCTGTGTCGGAGAAGTGAAATTAAATAGATAGAAGTAGGGGCCTCCTCTCCTCCCCTCCATGTATACTTGGTTCCAAAATCTCTGCGTATTTTGTGTCTATGCATGCAGGCAACTTCAAAAAGGGTTGGGGGGCCTACTTTACCATATTTTACCACGTTTCATACATATACAGTAAAGTATATATAAATATATTATTCTTTAACTTATATAGTTGTATATTTTGTCCCTACGTAGTACGTACGCTTACCCTTTAGTTATTAAGAATTTTAATTATTTGATTCACAACGTTTAATTATTCTATCTTATTGCACAAGTAATAAAAATGCAATCCAATTACCAAAAAAAAATAAAAATGCAATCCAAGTGTCCTCCAACAATGGCGGCTATGAGTTGCATGCTTGAATTTTCTTGTAATTTTTTATTTTATCGTCGTTACTGTGTAGTATTGGCTGCTTGATTCATATATAACTGAATGGGTGGATCGTTGAACATCATCAACATGCATGGTAATACTTGAACAGCTATATAAGTGTAACGTGTGTTTCTTTATAAGTGTGTATATATAGGCATGCATGCATGGGATGCACAGTTGTATAGGCAAGTAGCTACATATATATATATATATATATATATATATATATATATATATATATATTAACTCGGTAGGCTCCCAACAGACTGAAAAGCTTACACTGAATTGATCATGAGAAGACGTAGTACGCATTCTAATTTACTCCACTATTTGAGAATGACGTTTCGGGTGATAATTATTACGTACACCATCCGTGCTGTGTGTGTGTATATATATATATATGTAAATATGTGATGGTGGAGTGAACCAGTTTGACCGGCATGTGCTTGTATATATATGTCATCTTCTTCAACGTTGAACTCTTTATATTTGGAGCTAGTTTCTAGTTCGTTTACCAATCCGATTCCAACCACAACAAGGGCAGTTTGAAAACCTCTAAGAATTTATTAATTTACCTTTTATATACAGTAAACTATCCGAATAAAAAATCCAAAAATACAAATAAGAAATCGATATCTCTGCGATTGTCTTTCTTCTTGATATTATTCACTAGTCTACTTCCTTTTGTTTCCACCCAAAAACTCCTGCTCCAAATCATTGACTATTCAGACTTAAAAGGTCAAAATATGAACAAAAAGAGACAGGGAGACTATTGGATTCAAATGTGGATGTGTGGTCGTCTTAACTTCTTAGAAGGGCTGGATCTTGGGCCTGCACAACATGGACCTAACTTTTTAAAATGGAACCCAAATTAGGAATTGTAAAACCAAATCTACGTCAAAAAACACCCATCACATCCGACACTGTTGGGCCATAAAGTTATTCTTATATTTTTCCCATATTGGGCTTTAACGTTTTCTTTCAAAATGGAACTGACCAATTTTTTTTGAGGGACCAAAATCAAAACCATATACAGACCCAAAAAAAATAATAATAATAATAAAAACCCATTGTTTTGTTTTTTTTTTTTAAGAATCCCGATGCCACTTTTTTTTTTTTCAAATAGTACATTATACCATTTATTTACAACTTGTATATCAAACAATGGAAAACAGTATCGTACTAATTGTCATAAACTAAACAGCACAAGAAGGGAAAAGGCAAAATAGCAATGATTGAGCAAACATGTGATAAATAACAATCAACACATAATAATAATAATAATAATAATAAATTTGTAACTTCATAAGTTGTTGTATTGATAGTGGAATAAAAAAAAAAAAGGGAATTAATTATAGAAAAAAAAGGAAAAAAGGAAAAAAATTTGACGACACCAAATATAGCGCTCATAGATTTCCGTCGAACATTTTCCGGATTTTTTGGAAGCAAAAAAAGTCTAAAATTTTCCAGGAAAAAAAATAAAAAAAAATCAGAAATAAGATCCACCGACACTGCCACAGTGCATGCCACATAAGCCAATGAACACCGCGAAACACAATCACACACCCCAACCCGCGTATTTCCACCGAACTTGAAAAGAAAAAGAAGAGACGGAGAGATTATAAATATCCAAAGGGTCGTTTCAGCGTGGAGCAAGCGAAGGTGGATCTCCTTCATTCCCGTCACAAAAATCAAATTCAAATTCGACAGAATACAGAAATGGGGTCGCTGCCACCGCCACTGTCTCTGTATCCGCCTCCTAAACGACCCCAAAATCAAACCCCCATTGACGAAACTACCCTCCTCAACCTCTTCAAGTCCCAGCAGAGCCACCTCAACTACTTCTTCCAGCACCTCGACCTCTCCCAAACCCTAGCCTTCACCACCACCCTCCTCCACTCCTCCGGCACCATTTTCTTCTCTGGCGTCGGCAAGTCTGGCTTCGTTGCCCGCAAGATCTCCCAGACCCTTGTCTCCCTTGGAATCCACTCTGGTTTCCTGTCCCCTACCGATGCCCTCCATGGTGATATTGGCATTCTCACCGAGCGTGATGTGTTGGTCCTCTTTAGCAAGTCTGGTAATACCGAGGAGCTCCTCAAGCTCGTTCCTTGCGCCAAGGCTAAAGGGGCTTACCTCATTTCGGTTACCTCCGTGGAGGGCAATACTCTTGCCGGGGTTTGCGATATGAATGTGCATTTGCCTTTGGAGAGGGAATTGTGCCCTTTCGATTTGGCGCCGGTGACTTCGACCGCGATCCAGATGGTTTTTGGGGACACCGTGGCAATCGCGCTCATGAGCGCCAGGAATTTGACCAGAGAAGAGTACGCCACCAACCATCCCGCTGGGAGGATCGGAAAGAGTCTCATCTTCAAGGTATTTCCTTTTGATGTTCCTGATGTTGATATGAAGCTTAGTTATTTTGTGGGTTTTAATTTTAATTATTTTTTAGATAAAACAGTGTTTTTAAATATTTTTTAGATTATTAGTTTTCTTTTAATGGGTTGTTTTATATATAAATATTTGGACCAGAAGTAGCGATTTTTTTTTTTCCATCTTATTTTTGGAGGAAAGGGAATTGTTGCTTTTTATAAATTGCATTTTAGCAAGATTAAGATTTGGTGTTCCTGAGCTAGTCTTGACGTACGTGTTTATGAACCATTGCTTCTTTTCAAGGCTCTTTGGGATTTTTATTTGATTGTTGATTTCAGTTGAGTTTGGCCGTGGGCTAATCTATGCGCTTTCAACAGTGCAAGCTTAAATTCTTTTACTTTTTATTGTCTGATTGATATGGCTATGTTTCTAAGTTTAGCATGGAATTAATGTATGTGCTTCCATTTTCATCTTATGGTGCAAAACTTGAGAACGTGATGGTGGGATGAGAAATTTTGTTCCTTTGGTTAGCAGGCCTCATAGAAATCATGTTATTCAGATGGATTGAATAGTTAGAAGCCATGACAAGTTGGCTTTCGTTTATTTATTGAGGATTTGTATCCTTGCGTATTTGATGTTGCTATGATTTGTTGTGTCGCAAAACTATGTGTCCAATTCGTTTGTTTGTGTAGAGCAGAGAAAATTTTGGATTGATATGGAAATAAGGAAACAGGAACTTGCAGAATAATGGATAATATACATGACTTGCAGGTCAAGGACGTGATGAAGAAGCAAGATGAGCTACCAGTTTGCAGGGAAGGAGATTTGATAATGGACCAGCTGGTGGAGTTAACAAGTAAGGGATGTGGGTGTCTGCTTGTTATAGACGAAGAGTATCATCTGATTGGCACATTCACAGATGGTGATCTGCGTCGCACACTTAAGGCTAGTGAGGGAGGCATCTTCAAGCTCACTGTGGGGGAAATGTGCAACAGGTAACACCAGCAAATAAATTATCTTGAATTTGCTGCAATTGCTTGAACCTTTGTTTTCTCTTAATTATTGGAAAACACGTTTAGCAGCTTGCATAATGTTTAGGGCACATGCGTGTAATTTTAAAATATTGATGTGATTTGTTTGGCTAAAATTTGAATATATTTATTTCTATTGATCCTTCCTTTTGCCTTAAGTGGCATAACGGGATTGGAGGCTGAGAAGATAGGAGTTTTTTGAATCCTCTACAATAATTCAATTCCTTTGTGGTTAGGAGCTTGATGTGACCTTTAGCACAAATACACATGTGAAAGTAATGTCTAGTTTTTGTATGATTTTGGTGACTAGCAAATTGTTTAACGGCTATTTTGATTATTTTAGGAACGCAAGAACCATCGGTCCAGATGCAATGGCAGTCGAAGCCATGAAAAAGATGGAAGCACCACCGTCACCTGTACAATTTTTACCGGTTATCGATCATCAAAACGTATTGATTGGCATTGTTACATTGCATGGATTAGTTTCAGCTGGCCTTTAATTTTATTTTTATTTTTAATTTTTGTATATTACATGTGTTTAATTGTATTCTTTTTTTTTTGTTTTTTTGGGGTCTGGGTGTTTAATTGGTATTCATTTGATGATTCTTTGTAACTTGGAAATTGGGACTCGTCCCTTGAGCAGGGTTCATTTTTATTTAGTATTACTGCAGCGTGATTAATATGGTTGTTGTACAGTTGTTGTCAATGCATGACTGTGTCTCTGAGGATAAATGCTGTGCTGGCTAAGCTTCTTAGCAACTGAATATATGATGTCCTTTATAACTGAACTGAGTATGATTCTCATTGAACGCGCAATTATCGGATACTGCCACCAATCAGTCACATTCATGGCCACATGCATGCCTAACCAATTAATTAAATCTTTGTTTTTGGTTTTGCTAGAATCTAATGAATTAATTACTTGTGGACCAGCGGCTTTATCAAGATCAGGAATGGTTCATTATCATACATCAATAAGGCAAAATCAATTTGGGGCCCACCAATTCCTCCTCGCCTTTTCCAATGATATTTTAAGTATGTGACAAGAACAGTAAAATTCGTTAAATTTGGAGAAATAATTCGAGAAAGTAAGAGTAAAAGAAAGTGCCCGACAGGGAATGCCCAAAAGAAAGTAAAAATAAAAGAAATATGGTAGGGGAGGCGCGGGGGATAAGAATATATAGCTGTGGATTGGATAAGATGCATGAAACAATGCAGCAGCTATTATTACAAAACCAAAACCATTACTAATTTGAACATAACTTATTCTCTGTGTTCTCAAGTGAAGTTAGTACATAAGTACATTTTCAGTATGCTAACTCTTAAGCTTTGAACAGCTTTCATATGAAATATCAAGTTCGGCTTTGCAGTATGATTTTCCCGGAAACTAATCACCATTGCCAATCACTATAACTCTGAGAGCAACCTAGATGGTTCTCTTGCAATATGCTTCACGAAAGCCAAACTGCTATTCAATAGCCGCTTTTGAAGAAGAAGAAGAAGAACTTCAGAAGTCAGCTGTATCATCACCGTGCTTACAAAGCAATCTTTTTTCCTACGATTGAAAGCCAAAATCTGATGAGTCCTCGGATTCTGAAGAACTGCTTTCACTTGCGCTGTCAGATGAAATTAAAGATGACAGGTCTATCTGTAGAAAAGAAAGCCTGTCCTTGGTTGCACTTGAGAGGACTTGAGGTTCTCCTCCTGTGTAGTCTTTTGCTTTTCCCTCATTCGACATTGATGGCTGGAATTCACATGCTTTCATTTCAGCACTAAAGCTAGATGCGGAACTTCCACCATTGCCACTGGCTGTAGCAGCATCGTTGGGGGAGTCTGTTTCATTAATCTCTTTTGCTTTCGATTTGTTAGACATTATTGATTGCAGCACACGAGCCTTTATTTCTGCCTTGAAACGAGAAAGTGAGCTGCTAGTTTTAATGGGTGTTGCTGCAAGTTGAGACTTGTACACTTTCTGTACCGAATTATCTGCTGCATGAGAGGTTGGATCATTTATGTGTGTAGATGCTTGTAAACTATTTTTGGAGACATTGGAAGACAGAGACAGTCCAAGATACTCTCTAGCCCATTTGTACATCGAGCTTAACTTTCCTCCCAAAGCTTCAAGAAGAAGATTTAGTTCACTAATTTCATGACGGAAAAGGAAATACTTTTGAGACCAAGGACAAGAACACAACTGCTTTGCATGATTTAGACATGAATATCTGTCTGCAGAACAAGGACAACCTGCTGCAGACATATGAAGATCAAAAAGACATATGCTGCATTCCCTTTTAATGGTAGTATCAAAATGTTTATCCATCTTCTTTGACTGTGACAAGCTACAAAGGTACTTTCTCTTTATGCCTTCATGCTTGATACGTGACTACACAAGAAAAATACAACCAGCCATAGCATTGTAGATCAGGCCATTTGCTTCAACACATTTAACTTTCAGAACTAATCAATGCAAAATACAAGCAGCAAAGGAAGAGAGAGAAGAACTTCTAATAAATACTATGAGCTTAATTGGGAGAAATTACTATCTGATTTTTAATATTTTCAGTGCAAATAGTTTCCAATTCATTAAAGAGAAAACTATAGAATCTAGAGTTCAATACAATATGATGCCATGTGACCGACAGAATTACCTTAAATGCTTTTGCCAAGATTCCTTCCTTTCCGATGGCATCTTTCCAACATAAATTATCTAAGGTGCTCTTCCTAAACCATGAAATTTCCCATTGTGCCCTCACTGCTTCCTGAACTGCTGCAAGCAAAAGCTTATCATGGGATATAGATGTCTTCCTCCCTAGTACTTGATAATTTTCTACAGCATGCCGTCCATGAGGCAACCAGTCAAGGGGTGCAAAATTCGCTTCCTCAGAACAATTAAAGCCACAATCAAATCCGGAATGATATGCCCCTGGGAAAACAAGTACATACTCCCCAGGGTAATGAATGCAACGGAAGACAGGTATACCCTCTGACTTCAATATAGAGGGGGATACTAGTTTGGCCTGCAAGAAAAATACAGTATATGAGGGATTTCTGAATATAAGATGACAAATAAGTGACATTTTCTCATAATAAGGAATAAGTAAACCTTGAGAATCCAACAAAAGTGAAGTTATTTACTTAGAGAAAATGAGTTACAAAAGGGGTGGCTTCAGAAAACAAAAGACGTCAAACCCTGTTACAACCCAGAATACAAGATGCTTCTTACAAATTTACACATGAACAAAACTAAAGAAATAGATATATTCATCCCGTGCCAGTATTTTTTAAGCAACTACATGATAAAGATACTAGGACTCACCAGCCTACGAGGCAACTCAGCCTCTAATGTATCTGGAGATAATTTCTTCATAACCGCCTCAAACTTAGTACTATATTTCGCAGGAATGCAATACCATATTTTAGGAGCACCCATATGCATGTAACTCAATGTGTATAAGTGATGCTCTGCAACTCTCTGCTTTTGTAACAGGAAAACAAAAAAAAAAAAAAACCTTCAAAATGTAAACATGAAACAAGCAAAGCCAAGCCAATCATATACTAATATTTATGGGAAAAAAAATGCAAATATAAAGTTGTAGCAATAAATGTATAAAGAACTTCAGTGCATGCAATTCAACAGGACAGACATGGACATCTAATCAAGAACAACAAAAAATTCCCCAACAAAAATAATCCTAAAATCGTACCCATTGAAGAGATGAAAAGCACATTCCTATTCGAGCCCGAGGCACTAAAATATGAGAAGTGTCATTGCTTTCAAAAGAAAGAAGAGAAGCAGGTAGTCTAGCTAAATTATTCAAGTTCCATCCTGAATTTAAATCTTCAGGATAACGTGATGTTTCCAAAGGATTGGTTTCTGTCGGAAATCCACAGCCAAAAACACCAGGATCCAAATTGTCACCACAAAGCACCTACAACACACAGAAAACCAACATTATAAAGCAATCCGCTAAGAAGTATGCTGAGACAAGTTAATCAATCATCATTTTGCAAACGAACCTCAATTTCTTCTGTAGGGTTCTCAATAATACGTTTATATTCACCTTCAATATTCTCCACTGATGGCTCCCACTGAGATTTAGTTGAACATACATTTGAGTCTCTAACTTTATTTTTGCAGAAATACTGGCCCTTAAAATCATCTGCATATTTCTTGAAAGTTTTGAAAGTAAATTTTGGACCAGGTTCTTGACCAAATGCACCAAGATTTGCGGCATGCCCATTACCAGATTCAAAGTCCAAGCCCATTCTCAAGCTTCTTTTCTTGTTGCCATTGGCATTTGTAACTTCAGAAACACTAGTCTTTTCATTCTGTGAACACGGAACTTCAACCCCATCAATCCGCTGAATTTGGGTAATGAATGTAGAACTCACACTTATGTCAGTTTCCGGAGGATTCCAGGAAGAAGGAGGAACAATACGACAAATTCCATTAGTCTCTGCTAGTGGACGTATTTTTGCAACATAGTCAATAGTATCTCTGAATTCCTGCAGGGAGGTTCAAACTCCTTCAAATATGAAATTTTCATAATTTATAAACAAAAACACTCGATCTTTTATATCTTCTTTGGAATGGATAGGAAAGATGTTATTTTCAGAGTCAGAGAAGGAAATACCTCCTCTGTTGGGTGGAAAACAGGGGCCTCTCGAAGGACATCAGTTATTGCATCTGCCGGTCGCCATCTTGCTGTTACCTATTTGAAGATTTGATTAGCAACAAGAAACATCAAGAAAAAGAGAAATCTGAAATTATAAATCTATTAGAAGTTTCAAGACCAAAGAAATGATGAAAACTAGTATGCATAGTCATAGACTCATAGTATCAAGTTAAGAGAATCCATATAATGAAATTTAATTGCAGAAAAAGAATCTTCAAACAATTACTACAATCTGGACATCCACGGACAACACCTTTGGGAAGGCAAGTTTTTGAATGGAACTCCTGCAACATGATAAAGGGCTTTATGTAGTTACTTTGACTACCTATCATAATATTATAAAATAATGGAAAAAGGTTTCTACTTCGAAACTTTCAGAAACTCTCAACAAATAGGCAACAAAAAAGGCGATGTAGAGAAAAATCCAGAGAAATGCATGTTTGTGAATGTCTATCAGAAAATGTTATTACTAGAATTTCCTGAGAGTAGAATATTAATATTTTGACTAGGCCTCCAATGACAGAAAAGATAAAAGTGGCCAGTAACAAACACACCCCAATACACACAAACATACACAGAAGACTTACACCCACACATGAGGAAAAAAGAGAGTTCCACAACTACAATACCCTCAAGTTTTCATTCTTGATATATTAGTTGTTCAAATTCCATAATAACAAAAACCGATCGGCCGTTAAAAGAAAAACACCTTTACAAGTAAAAAAATCAACATAGTTGTATATAATTTCCACTACAACCTCCAAAGATTCCAAAAAATTGAATCATCAACTTGATCCTATTCAAGAACGTCATGTTGCAGAGGTTCTATTTTCCATTTCCGCCATCTATGCCCACATTTAGGACTGAGTTGCAGGTCACCATGTTCTTCAGATAGTTTATGTATGGTAACATATTTTGTTGATGAAATCACCAATTCTATTTCAAATGATCAAATCAACTGCACTAGCTTCCTCTCAGTAATCCTTATGATTGTATTCATCCCATACATCCTACTATAAAATGCAACTTAATTTTTATAAGAGAAAAAAATTTGAATGCACTCTAAAATTCTATCTACTCTTCAAAGTTCAAACTAACTGGTATATATACAAGCTCCAAATAAACATCAGATTTGAAGCAAACGTTGCAGACTAGTTCAGATTCAGAATTCATAGGAAGTAGAAAATAAATAATCAAGCATCCTAAATATAAGAATATGACCTTATCACATTGTTCAATGTCAGATTCCTCATTGTTGTGATTAGCAGGGTCGATGACTATCCTTGCTGTCTGTCTAAAAGTCCTTTTCAAGATAGCATTGCCAGTCATGCCAGACATGGCGTCTAAAACATCCTTGGAAATATTGGCCTCTTCAATTTTTCCTACCCTCTTCAGCGTGAAAGATGTAAGAGAAACAAAACCTGGAGGAACTGAAAGATCTTCAACATTCTCGTTACTGAGATGAGATGCTTGCCGTTTTTTGCTCATTATTACTGTCAGGAAAAGAAGACATAAATTAGAAAAAGAAATAGTGCAATTGATGGATGAATTTGCTAAACCATCTCATATAGATTATTCAATGACTAACTTCACAACTGAAAATGCTCAAAAGTTCACCCAAACCACTAAGATCTAGAGTCAAAGGCTTGGATTAGATCTCTCCAGCAAACCATTGGATACTTAAACAGAAACATAATTCACTCTAATTCCTTTATCTTCTTGGAGACAATGAATTCATCATATGGGCTAAACACTCAGAGCTCAATTTCCATTGAGTAAATAAGAAAACATAAATCAAAACAAATTTCCACTAAAAGAGAGAGAGAGAGAGGAAGTAAGGTATGCTGGATATAGGCTGCACAACATCACGAAAATTAACAAAAGGGGCAACATATTACACGCTCATAAGCCGGATTCTAATCATACCCACAAACCCATTAATGCAATTAGAACACCCAAAATCCCAACCCATATAATCAACCAGCCCTACAAGACATGGGTCTTCCAAATTGTTCAGAAACACCACAACTCCAAGAAACTGCTAATGACTAAACCAAATTCATGAACGCAAAACCTCCAGGAAGTACAGCTGTAAAAATATGTCAAAATTCCTACTGGATACAGATACAAATCCGTGCTAAGTGCAAACTAAAATCACTTACCCGGAATATAATCAAAGAAATAATAGGTTTGGAAGAGCTTGAATGAAGCGCCACAGTATCAAAACCGAGTCTTTCACAGCAAGAGAATGGGATAAAGCAGAGACTAAGCCGCCTTTACAAGTACAACCATGCGAATGTTGTTTGAGCGTTGAACTGTGGCTTTCCTCGATTAGTGGATTTGCCGCTGCCTTCCTTCCCTCCAATTTTACAACCTTTCTTTTTTCTTTTTTTGGATTTTTTAAGGTTTAATTTCACATTTGTTTTTGATTTCACAAACACACTTTAATACTCATTTTTCGCTTGGCGTACTTGAACGCTCGTGTTTCTTTTATTTATATTATTGTGTTTTTTTTCATAGTATCATTAGAGTGGTATGGACCTTCAAAAGTGGGCCTATGATGTAAGCAAATATTAGCCCAATAATCATGGATTGGGCTTTAATCCTCAAAATGAGTAATTATTTTTTTTCGTAAACATTAAATTCAGAAAAATGAAATAAAAAAATGTTTCCATTGAAAATATGATGCACCTACAAAAAGTCTTTCCTAACAGTCTATGTTATTATATATATTAAAAAATCATTTTTTATTTTGTTTAAAAAATCATTTTTTATTTCTGTTTAAAAAATCTACCAGCTGGAAAGATTGAGAGAATAGGAATTAGTAATACAGGCGCTCTTAACTGTAGAGAACTGGGAATTACTTGTTTTTTTTTTTTATTATTTATTTTAGTGAAAGGAATTGTAGTTTTATAAGAATATTTCATTACCTGAACAGGTTATTATTGATGCGTGATTCAAAATTTATCATTTTCCACGTGGAATTGATTTTGACAACTTTATTTAAAAGTTTATTGTTTTAATTGTTTAATTTTCATCCGACTGGATCCTACATCTTTAGCCCAATAAGAATACGGCTTTAATCATTTTTTATTATTTCATATAGATTCGGCCTTTAATCCTTATATGAGTCACGGGTTATCAGTGGCCTTTTTGAAGCCCAATTAAAATTGGGGTTTAGTCCGCTTTGGAATTAATTGGGCTTCATCATTAAACAAGCCATTTTCTTCTTGGCCCAATATTCTTTAGGCTACAATTCCTATTTTTCTGAGTTACAATTCATTGGACAGGTCGGTTTATCAGGGTGCATTGTCATTATTATTATTATTTTATTACTAATAAGTTGGAATTTGGAACCAGGTCTCATGTTAAACGTAAATAGATGTTCTTTGTCCAGGTCTCATATATAATTTTTCAAAACATGATTGTACTACCCCAATACTATATTTCTTTATCTTATACATTAAAAATATGATATACCACGTACCAGAAAAGTCATTTGTAAGTTATATATATATATATATATATATATATATATATATATATATATATATATATGTGTTATGATATGATATTTTTCAAAACTTTATTTCATCACTATTTTTTTTTCCAAGATGATAATTGTACAGAATTACTTGCGTTCTTACTTTAGTTTACTGAAATTTTTTCTTTTGCTAGTAACCACCCCTAAACAAAAACAAAATGGGAAATCATTAAAGATATCCATACAGTGAAAAATCCACTCAGCTCTAATTCAGTCCATTTAGACTTAATCCACTTAGCTTTATTTAAAAAAAAATTTCCTTAAATTTAATTTTTAAACCTAATTGATTCAAGCCCAATTCTTTTTCCTTTCCCTTTCTTCAACGTAACTTTACCCTAATCCTAATTTTTAAATTACTTCCTAACCTTTACACTTGATTATTTTTTTTTTGGCATATTTTTTACTTGGTATTGTTGGAGGGTTTTGTCATTTTCTAACCCTTTACTTCGGTTAACTTTTTTTTTTTTAACATATTTTTTAATTGATATCGTAGGAGATTTTGACTTTTTTATTTGGAGTTTCAACTCAAAATAACTTATTATATAGTTACAATACTGTACTATGGGGGCTTTACTCCCGCACCCCAACTTATAAACATTCTTAATAATCTTAAATTAATTTAACATACTGCATATTCAAGTTTTATTTCATTAAAAAAAATAATTAGATAAAAATAGTCCACCTAATTTTGAAATCATGTATTTTATTCCTATATCCATATGAATCATTAATTCGGATTTGAAGTTAGCTTATAATTACAAGTAATTCCCTCTTTGTAAGTGTTTCAATGTCGGTAATGTACTTGTTTAAAAGCTTGTAATGTAAGAGAGGATATAATGGTTTTAATCAATATTCCATCACTACTTTTAGTTTTAATTGAAGCGGTTCTTTTGGTGATATGATTGTCTAACTATATATCATATATATACGAACACTAAAGTATATTCTTAAGCATATATATATGTGTACACACATATACATATAACAATTATTTATCAGGTTGTTTAATTAAGATGCGACTCAAAATATGTATGATTTTCTCCATGCAATATGGATTTTGAGATATCTTTTTTTTTTAACTTTCTGTCAGTGATGAGTTAATTTCTTATTCGTACTGTGGTAAAAAATAAAGAAAATTTTATTATTTATCTATTTATTTAATTTGAGATGGTTTGAATGAACAAATAGAAAAGGAATATCATAATACGTATGAAAAGACATAAATTTGGTTTCGGTGTAAGAGATAAACTGAAGTTAAAATATAATCAGACATTGGAATCATAAGATAAACTCATTTGAATTACTTAACTACTAATATCTGTTATTTTATATTTTCTTTGTAATTTTTTTGGTGTTAAATTGTGATCGTTTCCAAATAGAATAATATATATATATATATATATATATATATATCTTTGTCAACGAAAATCTAATTCACATGTGAAAAGGAAGAAAAAAGAAGAAAATGGAATCGATGATCAAGCAATTGCAAGTCTAGCTGGAGGCACATGCTTAATTATAGTTCCGTGTATGAAAATTAAAGAACCCAACAAAAGAATTGCTTGCCACAAATAAAGAATTTACACTATATTTTTCATACCAGTGCCAAATTGTATACAAAAAAATTAAATAAATAAAGTAAAAAAGAACCTAAAACATAGACTAACCACAACCTTCTGACTAGCTTAATTTTTCCAATCAAAACATAAATGTGACCCCCTAATAACCAAATATATACCACAAATTAAAGACATAAATATCGCAAAGCAATAAATTTGGGTATGCATGTGTACGTAATTTGGACATATCAAAGTGTAAGTGAACAACAATTTTTTTTTTCTTTTTTGTTTTTCGTTCTTCTTCTTGTAATGCGTAAATCGTTCAGAGAAAGACCATACTGTTATCATCCACCTCGAATCTCATATCGTCCAAATCCGAAGCCACCTCGTGAGTTTCCAAGTTACTTTCATGGAAAGTCATGTCCCATAGAAACCCATATTCGTCACGATCATTCCTGCAGTTTACGTCAGTGACTTGATTAATGGCATTAATACTGTCTTTTTCATGAGAAAACTGGAGGAGATTCAGCAGAGAATTAGTGCTTCGATTGTGGGTCGTCTGATGAGGCGGTGTTGATGATGAAAACGAAGTGACCTGATTGTACCCACAACCCATATCGGTTTGAATATGATCAGTTGGTGGAGATATTGGAGCTAAATTTAGTGGATTAGGAGCACATGATGACGTGGTCTCCAACATTAGTTTGGTGCTCTCGTCTCCTTTGCTTTTGTGAAACACTCTGCATAAAACCCAGTCCTCCTATTTCCATCAAAAAATATATGTCAACTTTTCGTTACCATAGAAAATACGAATATAATTTAAAAAATAAAAATAAAAAAGTTGGGTGGGCATTGATTCTCTTCCTCTCTTTTTTCTACTTTTAATATTTTTATGAATTAAAATGAGTAGTAAAGTCTGTAAAAGAAAGGAATGGACAAAATATGCACTTTCGTTGTTGTTTCCTCTCTCATAATCACAGGTACCTGCTGAAATAGCCAACAGTGGTACTTGTAATTAATTTTAACTACGTGCATTGCGATGAAATTTTTCAAGCTCTTATAAATGTGAATGCGTAGAAGAGTTGTGGAACTTGATGATATTCCATGCAAATAAATCAGGCAAAATTAAATGAGTGGAGAATCAGAAATCAGATCACCTTAGGAGGCATGTGTGGGGTCTCCAAGCGAAACTCATGCATGATCCAACCAGTTTTGATCCCATTTGGAGCTCTGTTCCGATAAAACACCAAAGTTTTCCTCATCCCTATGATCTCCCTCGTCACTGGGTCCAGCACCGTCCGATCTTTCCCTGTAGCTTTCCAGTATCCAGATGTCGTGGCGCGATTGGTTCGGTAGCCGGTGGCGTACTTGCGGTCTCGGAAGCTGAAGAAGTACCACTCCGTCGCATTGAGCTTAGCCACCTCTTCAATATTCCATAACATTCATGTCAAGCAATTTATTAGTAATAATATTACCATAAAACAACTTCCTCTCGCGAAAAGCAATCACATAGTTAAGCCATGCATGCATGATCTTGCTAGCGATATCTAACCTAAAGTTAAAATGTGACTATTACTAATTTGCTTTCATTGTAATTAATCCAAGTTCAACCTCTTCGCTTTATTTTACTTGAATCACAAAGTAAGTTGAAAGACCCTTCAACTTATTAATAAGATACATAAGAGTAATGTTTAAGGAAAATAAGTGTGGATTTAAGGAAGCAGATATACATATATGAATGAAAATGTGATTAAATTGATAATTGATGCTATATATCTTTATCTAGCTAGAAAGGTAGCTATTATGCTTAAATAATTGTTACTAATAAGATAGTTGAAAAAAATGAAAAAGGAAAAGGAAAGTTTTAACTTTGAGCTTCCAATTAGCATATACGTCATAGCCTTCATATTCAGTGAACCACGCCAAAAAATTATATCCATCACATCTTTTTTTTTAATTACCATCAATATCAATAAGGGGTGGCAAAAAAGTCAAACCCAAATAAGTAAAAAAAAATAAAATTGATATGATTTTAACTGCCGATACGTACAGAGCAACAAAATATATATTAACAGCTAGAAAACGTACGTATCGATTTAATTAGAACCATTTCTGTACTATATTTTGCTTAATTAGTGGGGAAGGTAGGACTGTTTTGTAGATAACTTGCTGGTTGAAACAAACAGGTTATAGGGTTATTATATATTTAGTAACAATAATTAATTTGTAATTAAACATATAGCTTGCTACTAAAGGATCCTCTCCCTTGATGACAGGTTGCTGGACCATTTAATTAGGTCCCATGATCCACACACGGTTTTGACGTGGGAGACTCACAGTGAATTTGACTGTTTTGGCATATGACAGATGCAGTAACATGTATCACCAAATTAGTAATAATGTCAAGCTAACTGAATAAATATATACAGCTCAGAGTGAGTGAGAAAGAGAGAGAGAGATATGAGAGATAGAGAGGAATATTTTGAAAGACATGGCACTTACGTATATCATAATATTTTGGAAATTATAATTTAATTTATGAGTCAGAATAGTAATTAAAAATATTAATTTGACATTTGAAAGAAAAGCAAGCTTAGAATTTTTCTCCTGCGGTGGCAATATATATCCTTCATTGAAATAGAAACGTAACTCTTCTTCTACATGATCATAAACAGTATTGCTAGATGCCATCTGGTATAGTTATTATTTCAGATCTTGTTCTTCCTAAAACAATAGAAGTTGCTTTTAATGAAAGATTCCCAGAAGATTTGTTTGTCTTCACGAGTAAACATTAATAATTTGAAAAGATAATTAGAAAAATTAATGTATAAGAATGTCTTTTCATTGTCTAAATTAAAATGCCTAGAATAATAATTCTAAATATGTGTCAAGGAATGAAGAAGGAAAGAAATTTACAATATGTTTTCTAATTAAGTGGGTATTTTAAGACATATATCAAGGAGTTAAAGTACTAATTAATCCTTTTTTTTTAGGGTGTTGTTAATTAGTTCATTTTGTAGATATATGTAACCAAAACGAACATAACCCAGAAAGGAGTTGGCAGCAAGTTGTATAGTATAAACCATATGTATATTTGTCGGAATGTTACCATTAAAGAAGTCGGCGAGCACATTACCATTCAAAGAACTGAATAAAATAACCATTTATAGACTCAAATAAGTGTAACTCATTCTCTCTCTCTCTCTCTTTCTCACTAGGAACATGTTTGAGTTTGTCTCCTTTTTCCCAGAGCTATTATGCCAAACATGTCTGCCTTGCCTCGTACCCAAAAACTCAAATCATTTTCTGTATTGTCCACCATGATTAATTAATTAAAACCCACCAACAGAGTACCACAAACTACCCTACCATGCACAACTAGCTTGCTGAAAATTCTTACCACTGATAATTGTTTTTCATCTGTTTTCTGATTAAAAACTTTATTTAATTGAAAAGAGAAAAAAAAAAAAACAAAAAAACAAAGATTTTTAAGAAAAAAATTAAAGGAAAAGAAAGAAGAAACATGCATATATATGCTTGGGAATTAATTAATATGGATCAGAGTGGACGATGATGACCTACCGGGAAGCTGCCATGGCTCGCAAGTATGCAAGTCAATTTCAACCAAAGTACCCTTGAGAACTTCCTCATTGGTGATCTTTTTATACAAATAATGGCAGACCAACTCCTCATCACTAGGATAAAACCTAAACCCAGGTGGCAGTGTGGCTCCAATGTCTCTCAGCCCCATGTTAACTTTGCTGTTCTACCCAAAATATAGAAAAAAGCGGGTTGGTCGGAAAAGAAAAATATCAAAGATTCTTTTGCAGGTTTGTAAGTTTAGAACAGAACATAAGAATTTATACGACGGAGATTGAGATGGAATGTGGGTTTGATTTAAATAAAAAAACAAGGACTTTGGGATTCTTTGGTTGTATTGTATATAGAGGGAGAGAGCTGGTTGGTATTGTACTCATATATATATATATATATATATAAAGGAAGCACATATACAGTTGATGCATGATATTATTATTAAGGGCGTTTTTCCCAGTTAGAATTTCTTACAATATTCTAGTTAGTTAATAGTAGGAAGTTTCAAGAAAAACCAAATTTACAAGAAATCTTCTTAATAGGGGCCTATGTAGATGCAATAATATATGGACAAAATGCCAAAAAAAATTTATTAGAGAAACCCTCCAAAATACCCCTTTTTATTTTATTATTTATTTATTAAATTGGATTATTTACGTTGATCCAAATTTATTAAGTATCTTTTACGGCTAATACAAAAAATAATAATAATAATAATAATAATAATAATAATATGTATTTGTATAAAATATAGAGAATCACGTGCCGTACACATAATATATAAACTAGTAGTTAATAATCGAACAATTCTATCCATAAATGACTCATGCTTCTCGGTTACTATTCTTTACTGATCTTTCTTTTTTACATTCACAAAGTGGCTTTAAAGGGTTTGGACTGAAGTACTAAAAAAAAAAAAAGCAAGCTTAAACCTCACAATATATACGAGAGAAATAGCATTAGAATAATTGATGGTCTTCTATAATTGGTCATGTGAACTTTATTATCTTATATAGTAAATTGAGAGGATTCACTGAATCCTAATTAATTATTTCAACAGGGCTTTTATTTATTTATTTAGTTTATTATTTATCGTTAGCAGACAGTCATGAAGGAGAAGAAAAAGGTTGAAATTAACAAGATTGCAATATATAATTACAGAAGTATATTATGTTATCGCAGCTAACGATATGCCAAGGAATTACTGAACTAATCATAAATAATTTGATTCAATTTTCTTGTTAGATCTAATATCGTCCTTGATTAAACTTAAGATTGCAAAATGGGTATAATAATTAATTGGTCGGACAACTCAATCAATGGGACATCCATCCTTACGATTGAACAAAGAAAAATTAAATTATATATAAAAAAAAAAAACCCAAAATCAGATTATCCAAAACACGTGAACCGTCTGATCAATCGGACCTAGAATATGGACAGCTCAAAATAATATAAAAAAATAGACCAAAAAAAAAAACTAGTGAAATAGCTGGAAATAAATTGTTAAAAAATAAAACTTAATAAATCGAGTCCCATCTGTTCAATTTCCGATCACAGAAGAATATATTGGATAGATGTGACGGTGGGCCAGCAGGCATTGTCTTTGATATGGGGTCCACTAATGATCGACGAAGGACATGTAGCTCATCATACATACTGTATACTTATCTAAATAATTAATTTGATGATTTTTGTTTTTTTGGTTGAGTTATGTTAGAAAGGCAATAATAATTATGGAAATGAAGACAAAAGGATATTTGTCACAACATGTATCATCCTAATAACAATTATTTGGGCATGTCAATTGCAGCTAGCTAGATGATGACTGGATCGGGTCACCTACGTACCCCTCCCCAATAGTTTTATCACAAACATATACACTCAAATATGAAATAATTATAATGAAACCTCATTTTTCACTTTGTGAATGTTTATGTGATCGAAAAGATAATTATTGTCCAGTCCAAATTATAAAATTTACTGTTTACATATATAACAGTATCCCAAATTGGAATAGGAAAAAATCAATATAAACTCTATATATATATATATATATATATATAATTGCCCAACTCAATAGTAAATTTCATGGTCGAAACATGAACCATGAAACAAAAGATCTAATATTAATGGAACCAAAAAGACGTTTATACCCTTTCAAACACCAAAACAGGATTACATAAGCAACTGGGACCCACCTCGGATGATAGGTCATATTCACCGTTTGTGGCATGCAAGAACCACAAACCGATGCTGATAGTCACCAAAATTCGAGAATTGGGTCAATTAGTATTTGCGATTAATTGTTTCCCAAGAAAACAGTGATTAACTAGTAGATGTGAGGCATGACAGGAATATAAATTTTAAGTTTTCTTTCTTCTCTATAAAAAAAGGGGCTTAACATGAAAAAATAATTAGAGCAAATGAGATTAATAGGCATTGAAAATGAATTATTAAAGATAAACAAGAATAATCGTTTTATGATAATGGCATTAGGTCAATATAGGTCATTCACAAGTTGTAGACTAATTGATCATCAATTAACTAAATCCCACGCACAGTGAACAAAAATTGACCCAAGTCAATTTCCCATTTTATTTTATTTTTATTTAAAAAAAAAAGAGAGAAGAAAATGTAGTAATAATAATTTAAAAACCTAAATTTACGGAATCAACGCGCACCGGAAGACATGCAAAGCCATAGAGCAAGGTACACGTCAAGAGGGGGGATGATGTGTAAGATTATTCTAAAATAATATGATGGCCATGGGTAGCTAAGAGAAAGAAAATACAAATGATTGTGAATTCTAGGGTTAGGGTTTTTCTCCAATGAGGGAACTTTTGTTAGGTGAGGAATGAGCATGATGTTGGAGAATGAGTGACGGCTTCATATTCTCTCTCTCTCTCTCTCTCTCTCTCTCTCTCTCTCTGAAACCAATAATTTTCCCTGGCCCCTACTCCTCTCTCTCTCTCTCTCTCCCCATTCAAACTGTCCTTTTACTCAAATTCACTTCCATAAGTTATGGCCTCCTCCTTCATTTGTTTACAGACCACATATACATTTTTGAGACTTGAACCGCCCAATAATAGTAATATATATATATATATATATATATAGACGTAGCCATTCATCATCTTCTTTTCTGTGTGACCTCTAAATTCTGAATTATTAGTTTGTGTATATACATATATATACACATATATATATATATATTGCTGTACTTCTAAGTTAATTTTCATTTGGGCTACGAGTAGTAGTACTCCGTAGTTTGAGGGTCATTAATTACTCTGATTAGTCTACAGTTCCAATCATATCCTTACAGATCAGCATCCAATTAATGTATGTTGATACACACGTGGTATTTGTAATAATGGGGATTATTAAAATTAATACATATCATTGGCTTAGCTATAATAATAATGTATATAATACTCGTACGCATACACAATTATACCATCTCAATGATTATCCTAAGATTGGCAATGGAAACAAAAACCTTTTATTTTATTTCAACTATTTTATATTATCATTCATTCTCTTCACATCTGTACTACAACATAGGAATGTTCTCTCTCTCTTTCACCTCTACTTTCTAAGGAAAACTGAGTCTTGACCACTTGTAAATTTTCATGGAGACCAGGTTGTTAAAGAGCAACAACCTCGAAAACCTTATTGATTTTCCAATTCAGAAAAAAGAAAGAGAGAGGAAAAGAGATCAAATATATACATGCATATATATATAATATATATCTTTAATTAATGTCCTTGATATATCAGCTGCTTCCATGTAAAGTTGCTAGTCTATTACGAATCTTTTATAAATCCTAAAAGTAATTTATTTGTATAGAATAATCCGTTCTCTAAGTCGATGGACAAACTTTCTTCTTCCTTTTATAAAAATTGGCCTACTTTTATGCTTTACATCCAAAACCTCCTTTTAGAAAGATAAGTTTCCACCATTATACACTTTATACACTTTTTTGAAAATCGTTGCCTCGATGGGATCGTGATCTTATATTATATAGCACTATATATGCAACCAAAATTTATCAGTTTATATTCTTTATAGTCTATAATTAAAAATTTGCTGCTTTTTGAACTAGATATAGATGCATCCATATTTTTTTTACAGTTATTTCAGTTGTATATACAATAATATATGATATTATTTTTGGATATATTCACATATCATGGTTGGTTTCTATATATATATATATATATATATATATATATATATATATATATATTGCAAGGGCCTGAACTAATACATCAATACTCGAAAGCAGAATGTCCATGATTTGCAGTAAAAAACGGCTTTCTCTGGACGTGTATCTCAAATAAAGCAGTGTTTTATACCTTTGAAAATCATTTTATCTAACCAAAAGCTATTGTCTTACCCATAATTGTGAAAAAAGTTGCTTTCCAAGAGTTTTCGTAAGGAATTGTATCTATAACTAAATACCCTCATAACCCTGCTAGCTCATATTTGTGCTTTTAACACAACACAAGGCTTGAAGCACAAGGTTTTATGTCTAGGCAGTACGCACCGCAGAGTGTGTCGACAACTAGCAATAGATACCCTCATTTGTCAATAAAGCTAACACACATTAGATAGCGTTTAATGTTACATTTAATTGTGATCCATGATTTTATGTTGGCAAAGTCATCACCATAAGGAATTTTACACAGTGCTACATTTTTTCTGATCAAGCTCATCCAGAAACTCAAAGGAGATATATGATTTGTCAGAGGCACCCATTTAAAACTTTACGTCTTTTTCACCCAAAATAATAATAATAATAATAATAATAATAATTAAATATAATAGAAAATTTGAACACAAATATTGTTGTTAATATAAAAAACCTCATCAAGAAGATTCAGATGATAGCTTGAAAACGTGGGAAGTTGTTTTCTACAAGTATAAGCATCGTCGATCACGCAGACTCTCGGATGTGATCGATTTGAGAATCATGCGTCCCCAACAATTTTATTTTACATATCTATAATATTATCAAAATAAAGGTTACAATAAAATAAACTCTCATATGCTAAATTAATCCACCAAGCCATCACCACCGTCTCTCTCAAGGCTTTGCAACAGCAGCAGCAGTAGTTAGTACTTGTTTTCGTGGCTTCTCGAAATTCTTAGACCTGTCATATATATATATACACACACACACACACACACACAGATATATACATCAAGAAAAAGACAATGAAATCACTGTATAAACTGTCATTTTAATTATTTAATGAGAAATTTGTATTAATCCATTGCTCTCAAGTTACCACAATGGATAAGGAATGTATATACAGTAGAAGTGTAATTATGGAAAACAATTCCCCTTCAATTAATGTGAAAGTTGATGAAGAGGTTTGCGAACTACGTCGTCGGTGGAAGCAGTTGATGACAACACATACAGCACAACACAGGGAACAAAAGGTTGGTCATAAAAATCATAATTGGTATTAAATGAGGAGGAGACACAATAATAATTTCGCTTTTGTTTGGATGTGATTTGAACCCCATAGGACGCGTCGTTTAGGCAACAGGTGGCGGAGAGAGAGAGAGAGAGTTATGTAATTTTGTATAATAGCGTAGAGAAAGCGTGTCTTGGGATGGTTCAGGTAAATGCTTTACATGTCACTTGTTGATTTGCGCCGCAAATGCAAATTAAGACCCACAGAAACAGACAGATAAAGAGAGAAAGAAAATCGAAGGCAAAATAATAATAATGTTAATATATATAATTGAGAGAAATTAGACAACACCAGGAATCCATGCATAACTATCACATGAGGGATTTGTACTGATGAGCCAATTGGAATTATTTTAAGGATGACCCACATTTCCTGTCAATTATAATTTATATATATATATATATATATAAAATCAAATCCATATACCACACAGCTTGCCATTATTTATATATATATATATATATTATATTATATTATATTATATTATATATAAGTACGTGGATGCTGATAGCTCCATGCATCAATTTGCTTGGTAATCCGAAATTAAAGCACTAGTACTGGGTCCTCCAAAACCTATGCTTATATTTAGCGGCTATATATATAGGCCTTAGTACTATAATTTGCTTGAAAGCTTTGTTTCAACTAAAACTTAAGCTAAAATTATCTTGGCTAGTTTGAGCTCGCACTTCTTGAACCTCTTCGTTTGTTTCCCATTTTCGTTTTTAATTTCTATGATTTGAGATGATCATTATCACCTTTCAATAATGGACAGAAACCATTTTAATGTTAGAAAGTAAACATATATAATTAGAGTGTGAACCTATCGATAATAATTATAATTTCAAGATTAGGAAAAATTTTAATTAATTTGAGATATTTGCGGCACATTTCATAGACAATTAAAGTATTAATATTTAAAATTCGATTTACATGTTAGATTATAGACAATCATGTTTTTTGTTTTTGATGTTGTGAGACAGAAAGACGCGTGTTGGGCAATGTTTGGCTTCAGCATATATTAATGTTGACAAAAGAAACAACTTATGAGAGAAGAAGAGGCTATTAATTTTTAGTTATCAACATTCATCTTTAAAGCTCTCTATGTCAATCTAAGAATCTATTTATAGGGGCCTACCATCCCCATCATTAGGATAATAATTTAATTAAAAAAAAAAAAACCTGTAAACTAGACCTTCCACACATTAATTTGGTTCCTAGACATATTTTATTCACAGTCTGATTGGTTTTGGGAGCCACATGCCTATTAGGTTCATCAAACTCATCAATTGGCATTTTCAATTAATGTGATTTTTTAAAACAACTAAATTAAGTTTGTGTGGTAGGAAGCGTTACACTAGCCTTTATCCAATTAATATTCCAAATCCCAGATACATGACCCCACCACAAGAGCGTCAATATTCATTAAATTGATATAAATATTACTTTAATATGAGCTATAGCTAGAGAGATGTACATTTCACTACCTAGCTATATCAGTACCTCAGCTAGCTTATCTACTGTTGCCAAGGAATCTTTTTCTTTTCCATTTTTTTTTTCTTTTTGTCATATCAAATAGATTATTTGAATTGGTGGTTACAAAAATGAATTGATCAATATCATCAACTTAATTTAATTACTGACTCTAGCAGCTGCCAGTTTACAAGTTGATTGCAATTATTCAGTAGAACTTCAGTCTTCACCAGTACTTGAATTTCAAGGCATATTTATATAGTCCATGAAAAGAGCAAGCTGATCTTTAACACACACACACACACACACACATATATATATATACATATGAGAGGATGGTACCAGTGAACCAATAAAATAATTGCTGCTGTAAACCTAGCTTAGCTAGTTCATGTGTGATCCAAAAAGAAAAAGTGAGATTGAAATTGTATACATATCGTTGTAGTAGATTTTCTTGTTTTAAGAAAGAAACATTTCTGTTACCTAGAACGATGCTATATAATCCCCATCTTGGCCACCCACTTCATTGCATTGGAACTTGAAACAATATTTAAGGACAAATAATATATTAAAGTTATGTATAGTCAGTTATTTGTGATAATCTAGTTAAAGCAGTGCCTTGTTCATGTTTATAAAGTTACTTTGTCTAATTTTGATGTGCAAGGCATTTTTGTGAAAACAAAGCTAGTCAAGTGGGGTACTCAGGCTTTTGCTCGTTACATCAGCCTTGTCGTTGAATAATCAGCAGCTATGTACAACACCTTAACCCCACCACACACACACACACACCAGTCTATCATACATAGTTAATCAAAAAGTGTTTGTGTAATTATTTAACTTTAATTTATATACATCGCCTAACCGATTATGTTAGAACCTAACTTTCACGAAAAGGTTAGATTAACACTATCAAAATTATTTGTAGACAGTCTATTTTTTTGTGCATTTTCTTGACTATACTAATTTTCTCCCTAAACTGGCCTGGGAATTATATATACTCTATGGTAATTATAAGACTTGCTCCTGTTAATTAACAAATTAAGTCCTCCTAAAGTAAATAACTCCTAAAGTAAATAACATAACTTCTTTGATTAGCACTTCAAAGAAGGTTTGTCCATACGAAAGATTTAAGGATGATAATTTATTTTGATGGATCGTATTTGTGTCAGCTTATTTATTAAACATATATCAATTTGAACACAATTTAATTTATTAAACTAACTTAATGATAATCGAGCGTTCAAAAATCAAATTAACGACGGCCTTCAAGTTTTCCAAAAACCAACTCTACAGCTCTCAAATTCACCAAAACATAATCGGCAGCCAACGCATAGAAGATTTAACTCTATATGTGGTCCAAAATTGGGGTTTTACTTTTAATTCCCATCTAGTACATTATAAGGGGTCCATAAATTTCTAATTACCATATGATCAACAAAAACATCAACATCAAGTGTGGATCAAAAGTTATACGATCTAAGTAAATCCTAAGATGTAATTATTATTTACTCATAAAGCTAGTTATCTCGAATAATCCATCATCGGTTGGACTTAAATTAATTCTTCGATAACACATTTTTTTGAGATTAAATTAATCCCAATGTAACCATCAATTAACCTACTAGTGTAAAACAAAAACAAAAATCCTGTACACCTGAGACTTTTGATTATATGTTTATCTTTTTATTTAACAAATAAATTATGTAATTTAATGACATGCATATGTCTCCGTCGCTCGATACTTTCTTTTGTCATTTCGGATACAAATAGATTAATTATATAGAAACACAGACGCTGAGAACAATAATAAATATTAGTGTTTGAAGGTCACAATAAGTCAAAAACCTAAGAACAGCTATATATTCTCTTAGACATCAGTTAATTAATTCCGGGTATTTAATTAATTTAAAGAAGAGGACCATCAAGATCACATAGTAATAAAAATATACGAGCTGCATTAATTTCCATGCAACCCTACATTATATGCATGCGTAGTATTCTCAACCTACACGAAATCTTGCTAATATATAGCATAAAAGATGTTCCCAACAAGGCAAAGATCTTCCATAAGATAAAGTATCCCATTAGATTGTTTTAAATATAATTAAAAAATGGGAAAAACTTTAACTTGTATGACTAACTTTGCAATTAAATAGAAAAATAATGAGATTTAAATTAACAAAATAATAATAATAATAAGATTAGAAAACAAAGCTGTTGGAAATGTTTATTCATAAATTCTGATTGATACCGACACAATTCAGATAATTATTATTTAATTGCCCCTTATAAACCCCAATTTGCCAATTCGACACCGATGATAAAAGCTAGGCTTTATTTCATAATTTTTCTAAAAAAAAATAAAAATTAAAAACAAAAATGGGGTCTAAGCGTCCTGTCATCAAAGTTGATAGGCAAATTCCTCAGTGGTTTGTTCAAATATACCAAGCAAAGATTCCTTCCTCTATCAATAATCTATTTTCAGAGAATATAGTTTTGGCTTTAAAGAAGGCATAAATTATTTTCCCTAAAGGACATCATAGCGTTTATAAAGTCCACAGCCTTCACATGACTAACATGAGCTTTTCTTCTATAATTTTTTAAAGTAACCTTTACACTTAATAATAAAATAAACAAAAAATATAAAACTTTTTCTTTTTTTAATTTGCTTTATTTTGATAGGTTTATGGAAAAGATTCCGCAGTCCGGCCCCACCATACACGGTGCAATTTTTATTTTGATTCATCAGAGATTCTAAGACACGCCAACTATAATATTAATAAGAAAACCAGATTTCAATTTCATTGTTTTCATTATCCAAAATAGTTTTTAACCTGTGGTTGGGGCACACATCTCGGTCCTATTTTAATGTTTAATATCTAGAAGAAGAGAATGAGATAATTGGATTGAAAATAATTTGCTGAACGATATTAATCCATTAAGGAGAGCCAATAATATGAATAATCAATATTAGAATTTCTAGAACATGGAACGAGTATATAGATCATAAGAAATGTTCATATATATATATATATATATATATATATATATATATATTTACGGAACTAGGTTTATTTGTCTAATGCACATCATCTTTCTAGAGTGAAAAATAAATGAATAAAATAAAATAAAATTACATGGAATATTCTTTATGAACTTCTAACTTGAAGGTACACGTTACAACAAAACATGTACCATTTAACTATGAAAAAGGTCCATCAATTATGAAAGATTAGGCCTAAAACCCTATTGTTTTAATGGTTAATCTCAAAGTGTTAAAGCAATATAGTACTAAAGACGATGTGTGCTACCAATATACATACCCCCACCATAGTCTCACTCGTGTGTGTGTTAAATCAATATTCTCAATTATAAACCCTATGGTTGATTTTCAATTAGCCATGCTAGCTAAATGCACAATTTTGATAGCAACTAAACGATTTGCATGCTACCAAACTGGATAAAGTACGCGAATCAAAGTCTCTCTTATCAGCAGAACCATCCAAGTGGTGGGTAATGCTTATTTTCTACGTACAAATACCACCAAACTTTAATTTATATATAGAAGATGATGGATAATATTGGATATAACATTTTTGTTTGCTTGTGTTTCTCTCTCTTCTTCTTCTTCTTCTTCTTCTTCTTCTTTTTTTTTTTTTTTTTAACTGGGTTTAGTTAACTTCTCGAGGAGGATGTTTGGACAAACAAATAGCAGCCTTCCAATCAGTTAGGGTTTTTGGGTGACAAAAATCCATGGTTGAAGGTAAAGCAACAAGCAAAAACCTTACATATAATTAAAAAATGATTTACTTACCAACAATAATACCAACACGGCTATGTCAACATCAACAATGGAACATAGAGTCCAGCCTTATATAGGCAGCACTAGGAGATTGGTCCAGTACTACTTGCAAGAATCCAATTGAATGCTATCTTGGTCATGTATTTGGGCCATGCATCAAGAATTTAATGTGCTAACAAACATGCAAAATAATTACAAGAAGAATAAATACAAAAGTATAACATCTATCACTTATAAAATAATTAATTAACTTGATAATTAAGCTCCTCTCTCCCTCCAGAAAACTAGCTGGCTGGCTGGCTGGCTCCTCACAGTTCAAGTTCACTTTATTTATTCAGTTGTCATGTTTTTCATGCGCATTCAACACCAAATGCACTTGAGATTTACTAGCTCAAAACCAAATTATATTATACAGATATATTAGCCAACACATCCTCGCAGGGCAGGGGTATATATGTGTCTGTGTGTGTATATATATTTGAATAATAATTCAGTGAAGAATAAGAAACAAAGGTTAACAGCTTCAAAAGCCGGTGTCCATATTACAGAGAAAAAATAATTGAGGCACACGCCAAGAGCAAGAAGATTTAAAAAAATAAAATCATGAATATCCCCAATCATGAAATGAAAAGTTTGGAAATGGGCCAACTTTTGATTTGTTAGTGTTTCTAGAGTAGCCGTAGGAGTGTACCACATACCAATCCACTTTGGAAAAAGAACCATATTATGCATGATTGCAGAGTTAACAAGAAGACATGCTCTCGATCCCACAATCTCAGCCTATCAAAACCATACTGATGTACTTTACACATTAAACACATATACCCCAAGGTAGTAGTCCACTTTGGCAAGTCATTTATAACGTTGCACATTGAATCAATGAATGTACAACTCATGCTGCGAATCACGACGGACCCCCAACCTATAAGAAAGAAAAGTTGCCCTAATGGCTAGTATATACTTAGGGGCCAATAGGGTCAGATTCTCATCAGAGTAGCCCTGATTTGCCAGTTTAAGATATTTCTTTTAAACGTATCAGCCAATGCCACCCTATATTTCAAACACAATCAAAATTCATATTAGGACATCATGTCCTCTCTCACACGGCCGGTCATAGATTTCCATTCAATCCTTCCTCTTTGTTATCGAGTACTCTTTGTTAGCCAACCAATAATTGTGCGCCTAGCACGCTAACTCTATCTACTCAAGATGCACCATTTGTCTTACATCCTTTTTCTTAAGCCCCTCAGTTCACAGGACCTCAGCCAATGGCCGGAGGTTGCAGACATGATGAGTAAGCAAATTCAAATGAAAGGTTTAAGGGGGTTTAGATTAAGGCCATAATAGAATCAAATTGACAATGACAATATAATTACTTCCAACAACATCAATCAGTCTTCTTTCTAATTCATGATATGCCCAATACTGCATGTATTATAATGTACTTCTCAACACTGCAACCATAGCCTTCATTGCAAGTGATCAAACCAACTTGGTCATATCTAATTTAGTCCCTTTATACCTTTTAATAGCCAAATTCATTTCTGATAGCGTGATTACATTTTTTTTTCCCCGTGTTTTATATTTATTTTTGCTAGTAGGATGTTCACAGAATTAAACTATAACTTTCTATTCTGTCTTGACCTCCTCTTCTATTATTGAGAAACACGTAATGTCTCAGATGATTGACGGATCACTGTTCGATAATGGAGCAGTACAGGCATTTTCAGCCGTGACTTAGGACAGTTATTAGAATAGAATAAAATAAACAACAAAGAATAAATAAACGTACAGAGTCTAATCAATAAATGGATCAGTTGGGAGTTGCTAGCTTTCAAACTTTTGAGACCCGAACAACTAAACCGGTAGGTGTCTGGATGGTTATGAGGTGACCTGAGCCAATCAGATCACGAAGATGAAATCTCATATCAAGTGGTGATAACCGAAGATGCTTCTTCTCTAGAAGAGCAAGCATCATTTCTTTATATCTCCTGCGGTTCAGAAGAGAAAGAAGTTCCTTTCGTCCCTGAAACAACAAGAAGATACAATATTGCCATCACAGTGTGTCAAATTGAAGATTTAAATTTTTTAATTTTAATCTGTTGAAATCCTTAAATACACATGTCACTTTGAGTTTCTCAGTCAACTGGTATTCCAATACCTATGACTAAACCTAGGAGCATAAAAGGTTACAGGGCTTAATTCTTGTATTAGTTTAAGCATGTAACAGTCGAGATAAAATGCCTGTCCCATGAGAAGGGAGAAACCAATGTTAAGACTTTCATATTAACTAAACTAATGCTCAGTAGTCTAGAAATATAGAGTGACAAATTATATACCTGAGAGAGACCCTTAAGTACTGAACCAATATTTGGAATTGCAAACCAGTACATGTTAGGATCAATAAGCTGCCGAGTCTACAATGAATGCCAGTGTTAGAAAGTGCTAAAAAGAATTAAACTTTTTGAAATACAAAACTGAAGGAAAACAGTCCTAAAGAAAATCAGAGTTTATAATGGCATTCATAAGGTTGGTGAGGACTGCAGAGGCTAACAATTAAGATAGAAAAAAAGTTTAAGCACCCAAGATACTTACACAAGGAAGCTCCCTACTCCCCTCCCCTCCCCAAAATCTAACAAATTATAAACTGGACAAAGATTCTAAGAATTGGATTTCACATGGCCAGTACATAATCTCAAAGCCATACTGCAACAAAAAAATTGACTAATCATAATCTTCAGTTCACTTACAAGTAGGCCAGCATTAATTAGCAGGGAGATATGTTCATCTTTCACCTTTCCTCCAAGGGATAAAAGTGTACACTGCAGTAAAAATACTATTAAGGCTGTCTTCTATTGAAAATTAAAAAGAAAACCAATTTAATACTTTTATGCAGAAGTAGTCAAAGGAATAATATAAGATAATCCCAACTAATACAACTGTGATGAATCTCCAAAATATAAAGCAAGAAACCTGAAACTACCACTGCATGCCTATGATTTCACAAATGCAAACTTTGTGGCCTATAAGAATTGTTATGTACGCAAATTCTACAATTTATAGTGTAACTTTGATAGGTAAAAGCATACTAATGATTTTACAGGTAGATGACGATATGGTAACAGCATAGATAAATAGACTGTACTAGTATACTGATGCTGGAAATTTCAAATCACTCACAAGCTCTTGATGTTCAATGCTAGGATCCATCTTGAAATCAAGTACATGTGTTTTAAACCACTCAAAAACTTCCAGATTGTTTTGCTTCTTTTCTTCCAATCTTTTTACAACACGTTCTATCTATACATAAAAGTATTTGCAGGAGGGTTAATGAATATACAGGTCTGGTCCTTAAAAAGATCCAACATAGATATTAATACTCGCCAATAATCACACTAAATGCAATTATCCCACTAAATGAATATAAAAATTAATACAGAGAACCTGATTTACATAGTCATCGGAAAACATTATTGCATGATCATCTTGTCCAGTATTCAACTTGAAAATCCGCAGTACTTTTTCCCTTCGCAGAGACTGCATGAAGAAATATACTATAGCCTATGTTAAAAACAACATTGCAGAAGGTAAAATTAAACAGCCAAGAAAGCAGAGGCAAATTATCAAAATCAACTTAAGATGTTCTAACAAGTAAAAAGCAAACAAAACCTTCTTCTACCTTTATGAGTCAGCTACAGGAGTCCTTTCCCATTATTATCCATCACAAACCGTATCTTGCATAAAGTTGTCGTCATAAAGGAAAGTCAATTCAAATATGAAACAGGTAGGAATAGAAAAAAAAAAAATGGCATATAATGTGATAATGAATGCAAAGCACCGTAATTTCTTTTTCTCTTAATCAGCAAAAATAGAGAAGGATAACCTTGTTCTTGAAAGGGACCTTATCTCTTAAAAGTACAACATATTCACAATTCTAAAAAAAGGCTCAGTACAATATCAGTCATGTACTAATATGATTAACTCATAAGATTTAGTTCTAACAATATATTGCCATGCAAAGATAAACTGCATAAAGTAAAGCCTTAGGGTATGTTATTAGGAAAAATAAAAAGCATCAAATAAGCCTCTTTTGTCTTCTCTTTACCGATCCATATGAAATAAAACACAAATACCAAATGCAAATGCTTTCATTTTGGTGCATTGCATAATGGTTGCCCAAAGAAAAGAAATTTGCATAGACTTTTGTCTCCTTCCAGATAATCTCCATCATGTAATAATATCTTCCATACCTATCCAAAAATAAAAGATAAAAAACCAACAGACCTCTAATTCCCTATCCACTTGCGTTCTGTCTTTAACACTGCTATACAATTGTGACCGCAAAATAAAAGGCTGAATCAAAACCTGAAACCATGCATCAATGAACTGTAATCACCAAAATTAAAGGACTTTACGATGAATTTACCTAAATACTAGTATAATCAAGCACAAAATAAAAAAATGCAGCCATTCAATGAACTGCTCAGCTTTTTGTAGTCACAATGAGAACCTTTGTAGACTAATTTAGCCAACCTGAAACAAACTTAGCTACCAGGTTCATCGCTTAGGCTTCGACAAAGCCAAGCTATACAAACACCAACCAACTCCATTTGGCCATGAAAAACATAATCTTTTGTACAAATTGATTCAATACTCCTAACCTTGTCAATGTGCGGAAACTGAGCTCGCATTATTCGAAGCGCCACCATAGTGTCGCTGAAAGTAAGATTTTCCTCTGCATTTTTGCAGTAATTATGATAAAATTGATATTACCAATCAAATACTGAAACCAATAACCAAAATTCTTTTCGCTTAAAAAAAATTCATTTTTCTAAAAATAGCAGAGAGAATATATAAAAAAAATGATAATAATTATAAAAAAAAAATCAAACAAACAAACAAACCTAGGGATAGAATCTGATCGATATCGCTGCTTTCAGCTGCGGAGTCAGCCTCTCGCTGGCGTTTTTTCCCTTTCGAAGATTCTGAGCTGCTACTCTTCTCCATCTTCTTCTTCCAAACTTGGATTAAAAATTAAAAATAAAAGCTTTGCGCTTTGCGCGAAAGCAATTTTAATGGAACTTCTCCGAAACTCTGGTCCCTCGACGTTACTTTCTGGGCCGGAAAGAGCAAGGTTGGACTTTCCAGGGCCCAACACAAAGTAACAACGTTGGGCTTTTATAGGCCCGATTGGAAATTCTCCTATTTTACATTTTATTTTAAATATACCAGGTCGGTGGTCAATGGTCATAGCTCCAATCAACGAACGGAATAAACGACATGTCGTTTAGTAGCTTAAGGTCAAACACACACACACCCACCCCACCATCCACGAGGCCACTATGAGTGGGCAACGCGGTGTATGAGTACGAGAAGGAATATAGATGAACTTCTTAAAAATCAATTTGGTAAAAATACAACAAACGAACGTAATGATTTTAAAATGAGAATTTGGTACAAACACAATAAACGTACGACATCTGGTGCATGCAAATCTCAATCTAAAACGAAGCTAGACGACAACTGTTAGTTGTCGTGTTGGGGAATGTGACGGTCGCACGTAGGCCTGGAAGAGGTGGAACTTACCCGACAACACTCTCTCTATTTCTATGGTAGATCTCGTCAGACTTATATAATTCTCGGTTTCCTACGAACTCTCTCTCTCTCTATCTCTCTCTCTCTGCTCACCGCTTTTACTCTTTCTTCTTTCTATCTCTCCTCAAGTTCTCTATCCCTCTCAACCAGGTATGCGCTTCAGATCCATAGCCATTCTTTCAAATTTTGTTACTTCACGTTGTTTGTCAATGGCCAATGCTTCTATCTGGCTGAATTTTGCTTCGTCCTTTTTATTAAGATCTAACTGATGTTTTCTTGTGCTAGTAATGATAGATTTTGATGTTGTAATCTCTTAAATTTCGAAACTTTTTAACGGGTCTGCGGTTAAGTTTTTGGAATTCTCACTGTCAGTGTCATAGTTTTCACAGCTGAGTTCACATTGCCGACGGGTTTTTTTTTTTTTTTTGGCGAATTTACGAGCTGGGTCTCATCAATCTCTTTCGTTCTCTAGTTTTGTAAAGGTGTCACATTTATAGCTGGCAACTGTCGGTGATTTGAGTGTGTTGAAACTTTTTTGTTGTTTACCTTTCTGCCCTCCTTCCTTCTCACTCCTGTGCTTTCGTTCATGCCCTTTTTCAGTGCCGTTAATGCTTGAGATTTCAGACATAAATGCTATTTATAACTGTTGGTACTTTTCAGATTGGATCTTCCTTCAATGAAGATCTTCCTTGAATGAACTGGTTTAGATAGATTTTGTTTTGACGCTGGTATGGTTGGATTTTGTATGCTATCATAATTGTTTCTACTTGGTCTTCTTGGTGTGTTTTTGCAAATGATATGACACTGGCTTTTGTGCTAATAAATCCTTCTTCTTTCCTGGTTTTTGATTATAAGAATATAACTGAGGATATCAAATTGCATCATACTGTTATATAAAGCAGAAATTGTATTTTTCAATCACAATAGATCTTTTTTTCATCTTTTCTTTTTCTCCCTTTAAAGATGATAATTGTTGGTCATTCCCAACGACCTTGCAATTTGAATTACAGTGTATATCTGAATTCTTGGAAGGAAATTACATTTGGACGGCAAGAAATTTTCATTGTGTTGGTTTTACCTATCTAGTTATTAACTATGCATTGTTTTCTCTTTTGGGTTTATTTAGTAAATAACGTTGTGTTTTGAATTGTTACAGCGTAGTGGATCATTTCCCTATTTCTACCTATATTACACAGAACAACGGATCCTAATTTGATAAGTGGCACTACTTCAAGCTTGTGGTGGTGAAATGTTGAGCCAATTCTGAATCAAAATATAGGCTTAATACGTTTGTACGTGAAATGCTTGATATGTTTGAGTCAATCAATTTTCTTGTGTAAATTTAGATTTTGAACTCTGCATGTCGAGGACATAGTAGGAGGGTAAGTGTCAATTTTACAAAAAATGTCTAGGGGAAGATCTGATGGGAGCCAAAAGAAACGATTGGTCACCTCAGTTTTAGTTTTGACGATAATTTGCGGCTGTGTATACCTGTATTCTCGAAAAAGTGGTTCATCTCCTCTGGAGTATGGCAGTAAATCGTTAAGAAAGTTTGGATCTTATTTGGGTTCGGATGAAGATACTGATGGATCTTCTTCCATAGTTGATGAAGATGCTGAGGACGGTGTTATAGTAAAGAGCTTCCCGGTGAGTAAATATTTGCTGATCTGACTTTGCACCCTCTTTCCCCTAACCTTCTCTGTTTTCTACAGTTAGTACTGTCTTCGGTGTTTATCTCTATAACCTTGTATGTGTTTGGTCTAAAATTCTATTCTCTGTTTTCTTTGAAGGTTTGTGATGATCGTCTTTCAGAACTCATTCCGTGCCTAGACAGAAACCTCATTTACCAGACAAGGTTGAAGCTGGATCTGTCTTTAATGGAGCATTATGAGAGACATTGCCCACTTGCTGAAAGGAAATATAATTGTTTAATTCCTCCTCCACCAGGGTATAAGGTAGGTTATATTCATGGAATTGGGGAAGCTTACTGTTCTGCTTTTAAATTTGTAGTACTAACTACTAGTTTCTCTGCTATTCTAATGGAAGCAGATCCCAATCAAGTGGCCTAAAAGCAGAGATGAGGTATGGAAAGCGAATATTCCACATACCCACCTTGCAACTGAGAAATCTGACCAGAACTGGATGGTCGTCAAAGGCGAAAAGATTATATTCCCTGGAGGAGGAACTCATTTCCATTATGGGGCTGATAAGTACATTGCATCAATTGCTAATGTAAGTATAATAGCTTTCTCATGATGAGATTGAATAGAAAATTAATAATTTAAATCCGTGATTCTTTTCTCTTGGATAAAGCAATTGATATTCATGATTTTAACTGGCAGATGCTCAACTTCCCAAACGATGTTCTAAATAATGGGGGCTGGATTCGGACAGTCCTTGATGTTGGTTGTGGAGTTGCCAGTTTTGGAGCTTACCTGCTTTCTTCAGATATTATTGCAATGTCGTTAGCACCCAATGACGTTCATCAGAACCAGATCCAATTTGCCTTGGAGAGAGGAATTCCTGCATATCTTGGTGTTCTAGGGACAAAGAGACTCCCTTACCCAAGTAGATCATTTGAACTTGCACATTGTTCTCGCTGTAGGATTGATTGGCTGCAAAGGGATGGGATCCTTCTCCTTGAGCTGGATAGGTTACTCAGACCAGGAGGCTATTTTGCCTACTCATCACCTGAAGCTTATGCACAGGATGAAGAGGATCTAAGAATTGGAGAGAGATGAGTGCCCTTGTGGAACGAATGTGTTGGAAAGTAGCTGCTAAAAGGAACCAAACTGTTATTTGGGTTAAGCCCTTGACTAATGATTGTTACTTGGAAAGAGAGCCTGGTACACGTCCTCCCCTATGCAAATCTGATGATGATCCAGATGCTGTCCCAGGTGTGAATATGGAGATTTGTATCACGCCATACTCTGACCGTGAGTAACTTTACCCGTCAATTTCATAATTTGCTGTACTTTCTCAAAACGAATGAATAATCTGAAAATTAAAAATTTAGTTGATGGAGGTGCAATCTAGGATTTCCCAAACTAATCCAATAATAAATATAACAATAGAATTTAGAGATCTTGGGAGAGAACAAAACCATGTAATTCTAACTATAGTTTCTAGTAGTGGGTCATGCTTAATAGATTTTACAATGTTTGAGAAAGGGAAGGAAGATTTGATAAGGGTAAATTGAATGTTCTACTGAATTTACTTGATCCAATTTATAATTTTTAGAAAATGGACTACAATCATGTAGGTAAGTTTGGCAGTTTGTATTCTCATGATGTATTCTCTAGGTCTTGCTAAGTTTGAAAGGGTCGAGTGCTACTACCATGCTTGTGCCTTGTGTGGAGCAATTCATTCATATCAAAGCCCCAACTTAATCTTTAATTCCCCATTTAGTATGTTGTGCTGCATTATCGACATGCTATCACTGAAGATCAAACATTTGGCTAATTTTGTTTTCAGAAAACCACAAAGCAAGAGGAAGCGGTTTGGCTCCTTGGCCTGCTCGATTGACTACTCCACCTCCCCGTCTAGCTGATTTTGGTTATTCTAATGAAATGTTTGAAAGGGACACGGTAATCCCTCACAAAACTCTTATCTGTTTGCTTGCACAAATCCCTTATCCTGACTGGGTTTTATATGCATGTGAAGAAAGGAGGCAATATAATTTTGCTTGTGATTGATTTCTGTGGTGCAGGACGTCTGGCAGCAAAGGGTTGAGAACTACTGGAATCTATTGAGCCCACTTATCAAATCTGATACACTGAGGAACCTGATGGACATGAAGGCAAACTTGGGTTCTTTTGCTGCTGCTTTGAAGGACAAAGATGTTTGGGTTATGAATGTGGTGCCAGAGGATGGACCTAACACTCTTAAGATTGTATATGACAGAGGTCTCATAGGCGCAGTTCACAACTGGTGTGTTCTACAATACATTCTGATAATTTCACACAAAATTGTAGAACATTATTAGATACCAAACTTGACGAATCATGATCTATTTACCATTGCACTTTAAATGCTTTGGCACATCATCTGGGCATATATAGTAGTTAAAAATAAAATGTGTACTTTATCATTAAAATGTTGCAGAAACTACCATCAAATATTGAATAATTGGTCAATCTTCTACTTGGCAGGTGTGAAGCCTTCTCAACCTATCCACGAACTTACGATTTGATTCATGCTTGGACCGTGTTCTCTGATATTGAAAAGAAAAAGTGCAGTGCTGTGGATCTGATGATTGAGGTGGACCGAATCCTCAGGCCAAAAGGTTTCATTATTGTTCGTGACAAGCGGTCTGTGGTGGAGTTCATTAAAAAATACATGCAAGCATTACACTGGGAGGGAGTGGCAACAGCTGATGCAACACAAGACTCGGAACAAGACGATGATGATACGGTGTTCATCATCCAAAAGAAGATGTGGCTCACAAGCGAGAGCTTTAGGGACTCGGAATAAACAAAACAAACCTATTCTTCAAAGGCTCCTCCTGTTTCTTCATATGATTCCCAGCATTGCAGAAAGAGCTGAAGGTGGCTTTTAGGTGATGTTGGTTATTTTATATAATTTTGTAGCATTTGGATATATTGTTTCCTTTATTCCTGAGTTAACACAAAGCTTACCGTCATTATATTTTGGAAACTGTAAGAAAAACATGTTCTAGTAATTATATTGGAAAAATCAATAAGGATGTTGGCATTAATTGAAAAGGGTTAACCAGTTTTGTCTTCCGGCGATGTACTTATTTGCCTGCTTTCTATGTTGTTTTCTCGTTCTTTTGAGAGCTGATCCATTGCTAAGCTACTGCTTGCAGATCAGGTAGATGGGTACTGGCCACTCTGATATTTTATGTTTTTATACACGCATTTATATTAGAAATAAGCTTCTTATCAAAACATGAAAGACCTAATTGGCTTTGCTTTTTGTTTTTCTACTCTAAAAACTATTTTCTTAGTAAAGATTAAGAAACTATTTTTAATTATTTTATAAAAGCAAAGGGTTTTTTGGCAAGCTATCTTTAAAAGCAATTTTCATCAATAAAAAAACAATTGGATGGAAAAGTTTGCTTTTTTTACAATATTTTTTTTTGCTTTTTATAAAAGTTATAAATTAATACTTTTATTAATTCTAAATAATTAATGTTCGAATAACATAAGTTTTATTTATAATACAAATATTTAAAATAAAATAAGTTAAGAATATCGGGAAAAAAAAGTGAATGCTAGATTTAGCCAAACTCTAGTAACATTGCAGCCAGTTTTCTTACGAGGTCAACGGTCCACGCAGTCATGTTGGTCTACGAAGGTCGACGTAGGTCAACGTTTAGTCAGCAATGGTCAACAGTTAGCAAACACAGTAAAGGAATGGGTTTTTAATCGTAGGGTACTTGTATACTGTGGAGTGTTTGTTTTAAATTATAGGGTGTAAAATTATATATAAGGTGCAGGAGTTTCATAGATTATAGAATATTTAATTGTAAGGTGTAGAAATTTTATAAGTTGTTAGTTATAAGTTATTTAGAATGCAGGGTATATGTAGATTGTAGGGTGTACGACTGTATGGTGGTAGGGTTTTTGCCCGCAAGCTGGCCCTGTGGAGAGTATAAGACAAACCAAAATTTCAGAATCTGAAAGCAAGATCAAATCAGGGATACAGTTTTATATTCCAACGATAAATATGTATACTTAAGCTTAACAGGTATAACATGCCAAATTAACCCCAAAAAAAAAAATTCCTACAAAATTGGATAAAAAGGTCCATCATTGTTCCTCTGAAAAAAAAGATGAGTGTCTAAACAAGTCTAAGCAGATTTCAACTTGGCTGATGTAGAGGCTAGATGGGAAAGGATTCTATGTCCCACAGCGAGCAAGAAAACTCCCAAGAAACCAAGCGCTTTCAACGTCGTAAATAGATCCAACTGCACGTGGAAGAAGCAAGTGAGATTGAAGCCCTTGTGAGGTGGGGGGAAAACAAAAGGGAAAAGAAAAAAACTGATACTTACTAAATGCCTAATCTAGGCAAAGATGCATTGGAGATCATAACTAGATGCCTAATCTTAATTTTAGTTTCTTAAATTTATAATGAAATGCCTAATTTCAATGACTTGATTGTTGGCCATTTTGGAAGATTTTTATACTTGTATTAGAAAATATTTCTGCAAATACAATTGAAAAGCATCGTAAAAATGGTATACCTTCAACCAGAACAGCAGATAAAGGAAGAGAACTGCTGCAATACCAAGGTGGAAAAGTATGGCAAAAGTGGCTGGTACTGCTGATGAAGGGAAGTTCTTGAGATTCACTCCCAAGCGTAAGAGCTGTCAAAGTAAATACAAAAATGGTGAAAACATATATCACAAGTCATCTAAAAGAAACAATTTCTTAGAAAAAATTGCTACACTGATTTTAATAGTCTATTACTTTATATTGAGATACAAAACAGGAAGAAGTTCGAAATAAGATCTCTCACATATAACAACCGATTCAGTATGGAAATAGAGTCATTTTCGAGGCCAATAAAAGTACACAAAGTCAGAACTTATGCAAGACTCACCCCAACCAAAAATCCAATAAATGGCACGAGGGTAAGACCCAAGAACACAAGAGACAGCTCCTTAGGTGGAAGCTTTTCCGGAGATCTAAAGATATGGGTTATCTCTGCTTTGGGTCCGTATTTTGAGTAAGGATCAACAGGCTGAAGAGGAGGGTGTGGGGCCTTTTCAGGTGCTTCTGGTAGATCCAATTCAATATGGCCAATAGCCTCTAAGAAAGAGTTCTCCTGGATGAGAAATAACAAATTTGTTTAGATATTGTTCAGGCTGTTGTTGAGAAAATATAGTAAGGAAAGCTGGAGCAAGAGCAATCCTTACCATCACAGCATCACCAACAGTAAGCTGAATGTCATAACTACCTGAAAGATAGAAAAGCTTCTCAACCAGCCCAAGAAAATCCTACAAGTCACAACGGATAATATGAGGAAAATATTTCATTAGCATTCTCAATCCACAGATAGTATGATACTCTGCTCATTGAATTTATATGCTAGATAAACAACATGGTTTACTTTCATACATTTGCGAAAATAGAAAGAAATCTCTCAATTCAAATCTACTATTTACATCCTAAACAAAAAATGAGGCAGATTAGAAAAGATTTGACTTTAACAGCAATTAGAGTTTCATCCCTTGGTTGATAGGTAGACATTAGTTTTAGCAGGATGTATGAATTTAAAAAATTTTACACCATGGAAATCCCAGATTATCAAGGGAGGCTTTCATATCATGGCATACAGTTTTTTATGGCAAAGTAAACTCAACTCTGAGCATTGTGAATGTGTGGTGCATATGTGTACTTATTGCTTAGGCTTCATTAGAAATGCCCTTCGAGCAAATAGAAATAAGAACTGAATCAAAAGAACTTAACTAGAACTACTGAATCAAAAAAACTTAACTAGAACTATCTCAAACTTGCCGGAGTTTCCCACCACAAAGATATGTTCAACCTTGGTCTCATGTCTCAATTTAAGAAATGCCTGCAGCCAAACAAATTTCTCAGCCAACTGAATAGATAAATAGATGTTCATACAAGGGAAGAAAGAAAGAACTACAAACCTGATGTGGCTTAAAAACCTGTCCAAGAGGAGTAGTCAATTGAAAGGACAGCCGCAGCTTTTGGAGGTGGTTTGCTGACAGTGAGACAACATTTTCTCCAGCTAAATCTAACCTGAGTAGGATGTAGAATGGGGGAAAAAAAATTAAAGTTGCATGCTAAAGCATGTTTCAGAATGGAATAAAGTATGTCAACAAGCACTGAAGTTTATGATTAACAGCATAAAACATGCAGCATATTCCAGATTGAAAAGAAAAAATAAAAAATGCTAAAAAGGATGTAGAATGAAAATAAAAATAAAAATAAAAATAAAATAAAATGAAAATAAAAAAATAAATGCTAACTTTTTCTGGGTTTCAATGCTCCCAAGGTCACTATCAAGTACTGCGATTTCAGCACTGTCAATTTTAATAACTCCTGTTATAAATATTGGTACTTGAGTTTGCCCTCCCGTAGCAAAAACTTCTTCATGTTCAGAGTCATGAAGGACCACCTATAAATAAATTAAGGGTTGAAATACAGACAAAGGTACTTCCAAAATCAAGTTACCATTTCTTTCAAAAAAAAAAAAAGATGTACCTCAAAAACAAACACATATTTTCCAACATCAAGAGTCTTCGGCAAAACATCTAAGACATGAGATCCACTTTCTTTGTCAAACTTGAGATCCTGTAATTGCATAGATAACAGTACATCAACAGAATTCAACTAATTGAAAAGAGAGTATGAAAAACCAATACTATAAGATAAAAAAGTACACAAAAAATTTAGAAACTAAGTGATTAACTAACCTGGCTCTCAATGGAGATGTCCCTTGAACCAGAGATTGAAGCTCGCACCAGCTTCACTGTTAGAGGAGGTGCATCTGAACCAAGCACAGTATTTACTCTAACCTGTTCGCACATTTCAAAGCACAAAAGAAATACACATATTAGTAAATATTACCCATAGAACCAGTAACATATGTTGCATCATATATCTTAAAATGGTAAAGGGACAACAATAACAAAGTTCACTGCCAAATCAACCCAAAACAAAAATAAACAATGATATAAACTTATTACCAACCAGAACATTCAAGAATGGAAAACAACCATAATAAAAAACTTTAAGTACCCTGTAAACAAAATTAAGGATTGAAAATAACACGTCATCTACAATGACGTATAAAGGTTGATAAAAGACAAACCTTTAGCTGGTCTTTCTTAGTCAATGAAAGCACAGTAATGGGAAGTGATACAATCAATGGGACAGAAACCCTGGACCAGCAAAAGAAATCACAAAATCGAATAAAACAACTCGCAAGTTATGTCGCAAATGTCAATAAAAAAAACCTACTCACATGATTGAAAAAAGTAATAATTTCAAAATATTTGTTTCTCAAACAAGAATTCAAGGGAAATACAAAAAGTACTTGCCTATTATTTTCCAAACAAGCTAAGGAGTCTATCTGATTAAAGAAATCATTGGTATCACCAGGAATGCCAATGCCAAGGAAGAATTTTGCCAAACCCAATATCTTGTCCCCAGGAAGCTGTTAACTCAAAGTCAAAAAATCAGAAAATATTCTTAAAAAAGAATAACAAAACATCCCCTAGCACAGAGTATGCTTCAAGTCACCTTTAAATTTTCAGAAGTCACAGCTGCAAATGCTGTGAACCCTCGAACAACTGAAGAGGTAGTTGAAAGAGGACCATGATGTACACGTGCATCAACAGCTTTTTCATCAAAATAGAATGCCCCATCATCTATGCCATACATAATTAACTAAATTTAGCTACACTGTAAGCTTAAGAGGCATTAATGTTGTAATATTGTTTAATTATATCTATTAGGAAATTATAGATTGAGCATGTAGGTCAGGAAAGCTCATACAACTAAAATCCTACAACGTTAATAACCAATGTAGTAAGAGTAATAAATAATCATAACTTACAAAGTAAAAATCAAAGAAACACATACCATATTTCTCAATACTGTCAAAAAGCTTCAATATATCATTTTTTAATGTACCAATCTGCAGAAGAAAGCAGTAGTAAGGTATATTATTAATATAGCAGCAAGAACAAAATTAAAAGCGCCAAAAACATATTCCCACAAACTTTATATTACCATAGATTGATCAACTTCAGAAGATGCCAAAGAGATAACTCCGGCAAGAGCTTCAAATGCTAATCCTGTAAGAGGCACGATAAAGTATCATAGGTACAAGACTCAGGATTATAATATATAAAATTTATATAATTCCTGTCAATTGATTACCAGCCGCAAAGGTACTTGACTCAGGGTTATTAGAACCATAGCGCCATCTTCCATCACTCTGGCTCAAAGCCTGCATAATGTGTGGCATCAATTTACTCAACCAAGCAATTTTATAGTAAGAAATGAAAGAGATTTAAAGTCGGAAATGGGAAAAGAAATGAAAGAATAAGAGTAAGAATCAGCTCTGGTACTGTTGTATTCCTTAACTAGAATTAATGGTAGGTGCTACGGATACCAACCTTGATAGAATGAAAAATTCCATCAGCATCAACAAGAAGTACATCAGCATCGGAACTCTGATCCTGTACCATGAAACATAAAAAGATACTCAGCTACAAAATCAATGAAATACAAACATTACTATTACTGCTAACAAGAAGCAATATAAAAGTCCTGAAATTCCTAAGAACTTTAAAAAAAATGGTCCCTTAACACCAGTAAAACAATGAAATAAATTTAATTATCATTTCCAATTCCTTGTTTGCAAGGAGTTGGAATAATAAATTTTAAATACTGGTTCGTTAACCTGGAATATGCAATCAAACTTCAGATCCATGATAATAAAGAAAATAAAAATCTGAAGTCGAGAACAAATTTGCAATGTTACCTTAATGAGTACCAAGCTTCCAATTGAGTAGTAAAACTCAAGCAATGAACTTGCATCATTGACTGCAGCTTTAAGCCTTGGAACAATACCCTATACAATGATAAGAAAATTAAGCACATGTAATTGCATTGATTAGCAATGGTCAAGCCGAGAACAAGACATTGGTGCAAGGGCTCAACAATACCTTTAAAAGCTCCTCATTAACGTTGCATTTCAATATGCTGTTGACTCTTAAAGCGTATAACAAATCCTTTGGAGTAGAAGATGATGAGCCCAAAGTTTCCAGAACAGAAGGACATGCAGTGCTGCTTATATCAGGCTTTTTATCAATTCCAAGGATCTCAAACGATCTTACAGCTTCATACGTCTCTTCTAAACTGGTAAGAAATTATATCAAACCATATGATTAATCTTCTTTACGACTAAATGATCAAAATATACAAACTTTTCGAAAAAGAAACAATGGTACCCATAATTAGGAGAATAAATACAAAACTACGTAGCAGCTACCTTTTTTTCCATTAAAACATCAAACAAAAGAAGCATATATATCATATTCACAGATGAAACTTTATGTTAAACGTTACCAGCGCAATTCTATATGATTTTGAATCTATTTTATCTTACACTGCATTTAGCTGGGAAAAAGTAGTAAAATATCTAACCATGTCACCATCTTTGATTCATTAAGAAAACTGAAAACCCACCAAAGGAAATAAGATCTCTGAAAAAACGTAATTCGCTCAGCAATCTAATGGAGCTACATATCCAAATTTTTAGTCATACGAAACACAAATGAAACTTAAGTCAAAGTTCAATGGCACATTTTTTAAGCTCCAAATTGAGAATTCTCGCAAAGTGAAATCCCACAAAAACATAATAATACCGTTTAATTCAATTTGACCTTCAAAACGATTAAAATTCCACTTTCTCTTCATTTCTTCACATTCTCCGTAACCAAGCACACAACCACCAAAATTAAAAACATAAAGGAATCGGCTAAAGATGTGTAAGAGGTATAATTAGGGGTTTAAATTCACCTGCCAAAGGATCCACCAGCTGGCACGAAGAGCTCTAAAGCCGTAGATCGATGGGAGTCGGAGATCGGCTGAAAAACCGTTGCTGCGCCACAGATCGTAAACGCAAGAATCAGCACCAGAAATCCTCCTAGGTTTCTGGTGGCCATTGCTGCAACAACAAAATGAAACAGCTTCAGATGCATATACACAAGCACATTTGTACGCACATATATACACACATACACAAACTACGATTCGTTTAAAAAAACTAGGGTTTAGATCGAAAGGGGGTTCATACAGAAAGAGCGAAAGAGAGTTGGTCAAGCTCTGAGTCTCTTAGGATGCTACGCGACGACTACTGAAGTGTGAAGACTCTGCTGCGAACTAAGAAAGGAAGAAGCGACACAGTGAACTGCAAGAATACCGAAAATGTCCTACTCTCTGTAGTGGGTTTTAATTTCTCTGGCCCGTTAAGGAACGTGGTCCCATCCTCTGGCCCGTTAAGAAACGTGGTCACGTTCACAAATATCACATTTGGGCCTGGGCCTGGGCCAGCTTGGTTTTTAATAGTATAGGAGTGGCGTTAGTATTCAATTAAAATAATAAATAAATAGGGTTGTTTGTATTAATTCTTTCATTTTCATCGTGAATTCTTCATTTCTTCTACACTTGTACTCAAATTCAGTTATGGCCCAGAGGAAGCGAGGGCTCTTTCGGATGCAGAAGTTAAGTGTGGCCATTTCGTGCTCTTTTATTCTGTCTTTTACTTCAACAGATTACCCAAAATTTAATATTGACATTGATGAATGGATTGAATTTGCTGCCAAAAACAAGTCAAAAAGCTCAAGTTGGATTTTGGAATTGATGATGACCCATACAGTGGTCGTAAACCAAAGTCCTATGACAGGTGGTGGTTTTCTTGCTACCCAAGCAACCATTGCATTGGCAGAGGGATTTGTACCTAGGCTAGGAGTCATTGCTGGTGATAATGCTATTCAATGCTTCTTCCCCAGCTCTCCATCTCTTCAATGTCTATGTGTCATCTATTCCCAACATCTTCACAATTTATTTTTAGTAACCGATAATGTCACCAATTTGATTTACTTGAGAGACAAGAAACTGCGGTAACCTGTGAAGACTCAACATCTTTGTCCCAACCTATAACCACCCTTTGAAATGCTTGGAGACACACAAATGTGATAACCTGGAAAACCTTGCAGTCATTGCTTCAAAACTTAAAAAGATTGGTTATATACTACAGCGTATGTGAAAGTCTTGGAAAATGCTTGCTTGTTTCTCTCAAGTCGAGGGACTTGGATACGTTCTAATATAGAAGTAATTATAATATGATATAAACATGTCTTCAATTTTTAAGGTATTTTTGGATGCTTTGTGCTTTTTGCTTTGTGCTTTTTGCTTTGTGCTTTGATGGTTCGTGGAGAACATTATGCTTCCAAAACATAAATTGTATCCTATATATTTCTAATCTTTGGGATAAAGCTCAAGTGTAGTGAAGAAAAACAGTCACCATGGATTTACATGGTGCTGTATTAACATACATACCATAACTGAAATGAAAACTTATAGCTATTGCTAGGTGACAAACCTAATGATGCAGCTGTAATAATAACACATGTATTACGAGCTCTACTGCCAAATTAGTTCCCAAAATCCATAAGGTGTAAGACAAAAATTAATAAAAAGTCTTTCTAGACTTGAAACTAAACTATAGAATAACAAGACACCAACCGTAATATTTAGACATATTCAGAACAATCAACCACACAGGAAGATCAATATTTTGGAGGTGGCTTCTGGGTTGGCAACAACCCAAAACGCTTCTTCAGAAGAACTCTTTGCCTCGAGTACTTGTCGTCAGGTGAGAAACGGGCTGCAGTTGAAAATAGAAGACTTAACAGGTTAATAACAACCCTATTGCTCGAAGTAGTAATTATATAAAACAAAACAATAACAGACATATAATAGGTATCGTCAAAACAAGTGCTATCATATGATTACAAATTTCAAACATCTCTTTTAAAACAAGAGAAACAAACAGATTTGAATTCCTATTGCCAACAATGAACAAAATGAGTCATACATACTTTTGCTTTGAACCACATATAAGAAAATTTAATATTGACTTCATTATATAGATTATAATTGCAGAGCATGACCACTTGTAGCCTGTTCGGTAACGTTTTGGATTTTGGTTTTTGTTTTTGTATAAATGTGAAGGGGGAAAAAACACAAACACCAAATGAAAAACACTTAGAAAGTGTTTTTGATTTGGTGTTTGTGTTTTTCCTTTTCCTTCACATTCATAGTAAAATGAGAAGAATAAAAAACATTAACTAAATCTTGAATTGAGCAAATTACACACAACTCAAGAGAAAAAAAAAAAACAAAAACAAAAACAAAATCGTTACCATACGGGCACTTAGTAATTCAGAACAACCATTAGTATCGTTCATCGCCTAAAATGCCACCGTTAAGGCATTTACCATCTAATATGACAAAATCATCAATTAGTATCTGTTATCCCCCTACCACTCTATCATTAGACACTTAAGATCGAAGATGACAAAATAATTCATAAGAAAGTACTTCATTTTAAAGAACCAAGGTCACAACCATAAAAAATGGATAATAAAGAACCACTAGACATTTAGGATCCAAGATGACATAATAATTGACAAGAAAATACTTCACTTTAGAGAAGTAAGGTCATAACCACACAACATGTCTAATAAAGAAACCAAAACAGTCAAAGTGCATAAAGTATATATACCTGGATGAGCAGATTCTGTGGCCAACCCAAGTGGTGATTCTTTCTACATAGAGAAAAGCAGATGAAGATCATTCATTACATATATATAAAGGTATGAAGCATCAAAGAACCAATCAAATTTGATGTAAAAATTGCTTGGCAATCAGTATAGGTTAACTGAAAGAATTCTCTGATAATGTGCAACTTCTAACGTGGAAAAATTTCAGAAACTAGCAAAGCAAATCACAAAACAAAATCGTTATCTTAGTTACACGAAAACGGACATGGGCATGAACTGAAACTCTCCCAAAAAGGATGGTATCTTAGTTTCCAAGAATAAGTATAATCTAAAATCGAATCAGCATATGCATTAAGCCAGATATAATTGTTGATCCTTTCAAGGCATGAACTATGAAAACAGTGAGTGTGTGTGGAAAATATTCAAGAACAAGAAGCAAACCTTTGTAGTGTAAACTTTATCACCATTCTCGTTTATGTAGAACTGAAGATACATTGTACCTGACTTTGATTTTTCACCCTGATGAAATTATAATGAAAATTAGTATGAACCCACCAAAATATTCGTGGAATACAAGTCCATTAATAATTTAAAAAATAAATAAATAAATAAAACACAAAAAATAAGCAAGAACATAAAATTAAATTAAAAAAAAATCAAATAGATGAAGAACATTACCTTCTGAACTTCCAAGAAAATAGAATATGAGCAGCCGACGGTGACTTACAAAATAGAGTAGGGCAGAGAGGTGATGAGCTGAAGAAACTTCGAGCGCGTTCCTAATTTAGGGTTTTGAGCAACCAATAGCACAACCGTGGGCCGGTGGGCTTATATTATACCACCCCAACGGATAGAGGCGTGGGCCTGTGACTAGCTGTGTTTGCTCAAACGGTCAGTTTTTCTTTTATTTTTTTCCGAAAATTTTAGGTGAGAGACCAAATTGAATGATATTTGGTGTAGAGTCCTGGGCTTAAGTATTTAAGTTTAATTAAAATCCATATATATATAAATATTAAATGCACTATCTCATTATATATGATGAGCAATAAATATGTGACATCTTATTAAAGATAATTAAAAAAGCAAAATTATATTATTTATTAATTTTTATATATACTTTTACTTAACTCATATAAATTGATCAATCATATATTTATTATTACTTATTATATATAAATAAAATAGTGCACTAGAACAATTCTTTCTATATATATATATATATAATATGGTGAAAGCAGGTTTTGTTAACTCTGAAGTACTTTTTCACATGTATGCCAGCTATTAACTTGATGACCATTTGAATGGATTACACTTTAATATATAATATTATCCAAGTGATGACAGTACTTCCTTATGACTCAATCCAATTGAAGAGAAAAATTAAACAAAATGATGTGAATTTAATTACAAATAGTTAGAAAGTGGGTTTGGCTTTTAAATGTTTCGAAATTTATATATGTTCAGTTTTAAGTATGAAAATATTTCTCAGATGCATATATAGGAGGCAGATCAATGCCTAAACATTATATATAAAGCAAGAGAAATTAGCTTTTATTAAAAAAAAAATAGTGCACTATAACAATTTTCTATATATTATATATATAAAGTATATATCATATTAAAATGATTTATTATTATTATTATTATTATTTGTTGGTTGTGTGCATAATTATTTTTTAAAAATAATAACAACGTTTTGATAACTTCTATGTTGTTTATGTTTTTTCTTTGATGAAAATTTTTGGGTGTATCATTGCATGTACCCATTCGGTCTGTTCTGCTTGCATCACCTCTGGCAGTGGGCTGTAAGATGTTAGTAAGCTCGTGCAGGCCCAATTTAATTTTTCAAATGGATCCATCACAAATCAATCCACAAAGCCCATTGAAGAGAAAAGCCAATTAATAATAATGTAAATTTTATATTCTGTCTATAAAGTGTTCTCATCTTAAAATGATTTATTATTATTATTATTATTTGTTGGCTGTGTGCATAATTATTTTTAAAAAATAATAACAGCGTTTTGATAACTTCTATGTTGTTTATGTTTTTTCTTTGATGAAAATTTTTGGGTGTATCACTGCTTCGGTCTGTTCTGCTTGCTTCACCTCTGGCAGTGGGCTGTAAGATGTTAGTAAGCTCGTGCTAGGCCCAATTTAACTTTTCAAATGGATCCATCACAAACCAATCCACAAAGCCCATTGAAGTGCCAAATCCAATTAATAATAACGTAATTATATACTTATCAAAATTACAAACTCTCTTACCTGAGGGTCTTAAAAAATGTATATATTTTTTCATGAATAAAAATAATAATAATAATAAATTAAGGATCTTATGTGGCGGAGTGTCACATGAGCTAAGACATGGGACAATTATAAGACTGCTTAATTACAATTTTAGAAATTAGTACACAGACTGTTACTTTTATTAAAAGATAATTGTTACACCATTAAAAAAAAGGAAAATAGATTAATCTATTTAAATAAATTTTATTCAGATGTCTATATAAATAAAATACAAAAATAAAAGTTTTGTAAGAGAAATAAATATAAAAATATATTTAATATTGAACAATTTTATTGGGCCTTCCTCTTGCATGGGCTTCATGAAAGGCCTTACAGGCCCTTCTAAATCATGATCCTCAATCGAATTGGTCTGGTTTGGTTTAGGTAATTTAGCACTGATCAAATACATGAAAACACACTAAATTAAATTAAAATAATTTCAGCTATTTTGTGCAGGAAATTAAATTAATCAAATAGATGGAAAACATTACCTTCTGAAATTACTATTATATTAATTTGGATCACGACACAAATATTATTACGAATAATCAAATTCAAATTTACTATTATCTTAATTTGGATTATTATAAATACAACCGTTGTGAAAAAATGTGTTTAGAATTTACGAGTATTACAGTGTGATAAAGATTGTTTATGAATGCGATAAAGAAAAATTTGTTTAATAATGAGTACAAGGTTTATTAGGAAAAAATGTTTAATAATGAATACAAGGAAGTTGGACCGGTTAGGGCCCACAAAAGAAGGCCCAATTTCAATTTGGCATTTTATTTATTTTTCAATCTGACTTCGCATTTTAATGTGTTTTGATTAGGATTTCAATATTAAAATCTGCTACTTTGTAATTTGATTTGATGAGGTAATAATAGAGCAGGATTATTTAAAAATATCAATTACATTTATATAAAGAAATTTATTTCATTTTATATAGACAAGAATATTATTAATAGTTCAATAATTGTATATCATATATAAATTACATTTGTACACATCATTTAATTCCACTTGTTCATATTAGAGCAGCTAATTGAATTGATATGTATTTTTATAAATTAATATATAAAGAATATTAATTTAATAGGCATTTGATTCAAAAACCCGTTAAATTATTAAACGTGGAAAATAGGGTGTATAAATATGGGAAAGGATATGGTGTACAATGGTTTATTTACAATTTTAACCTTCGAATTTGAGAAGCAGTCTGTCGTGGAAGCCACGTCTCTCTGCAACAACTCTCTCGTTCTCATTGATGCCTTCCTTACATCTCTCCTGTCTGTGTCGTTCACAATCCCATCCATCGCTCTTCATATTCACACTAAATTCCTTCCCAAATTGACATCAAAATTCACAATTGCCCAATCAATTCCAGCGCTTTGCAATTACTAGAAGACAATTATATTGCATACGATACGACAAAGCTGAAACTCTGCCACCAATCGATCCCGCTGAAACGATGTCGTTCGAGGTGGAGGAGGCGTTCGAGCACACTCTCCTGGTGGTCCGCGAAGTCTCCGTCTACAAAATCCCTCCCAGAACCACCTCGGGTGGGTACAAGTGCGGCGAGTGGCTCCAATCCGACAAGATCTGGTCGGGTCGGCTCCGGGTCGTATCCTGCAACGACAGGTGTGAGATCCGACTTGAGGATCCGAACTCCGGCGATCTATTCGCCGCTTGCTTCGTGTACCCTGGCCAACGTGAGAGCTCAGTCGAGACCGTGCTCGACTCGTCGCGTTACTTCGTGCTTAAGATTGAGGATGGTCATGGGAAGCACGCTTTTATTGGATTAGGTTTTGGGGAGAGGAACGAAGCGTTCGATTTCAATGTGGCTCTGTCGGACCACGAGAAGTACGTGCGGAGAGAGAACGAGAAGGAGGCCTCCGGCGGTGAATCCAGCGACGACACCCACATAGACATCCACCCCGCTGTCAATCACAGATTGAAGGTAATGGATATACATATATATTCACAAATCAACGTAAAAAAGAATTTTTTTTTTCTTTCTGGGTTTGAATGTAAATTACAGATTTAGAGGTGGTTTTGCGCTGTAGGACGGTGAAACTATAAGGATAAATGTGAAACCCAAGCCTTCGAGTGGGACTGGGATGCTCTCAGCAGCTGGGCTTTCCGGCACCGGAAAGCCCAAAGCAGTGAGCCTTGCGCCACCACCAGGGTCAGGGAAAATCAGGTCTCCTCTGCCGCCACCTCCTAATGATCCGGTTGCTGCTCGGTTGGGCACTCCAAATCACAGTGTTGGTCTCAAAGTTCATAACGAAAACTCGAGGCATGCTACCGATTCTTTATCAGATCTTTCTCCACTTGAGGTATTCTTCTTATCAAATGCTATAATCCTTCATGTTTTACCAAATTGTGCTTTAAGAAGCAGTGAAAACACTTCTAAGTTTTTATTTGGTCAGATGTCAATCTGTGTTGATTGTTTCCTTCATGTTTGGCATTCTGTTTATTGCTCTTACTTTACAAAAATTATGTTACTTGGACGGATTAAACGAGAGGCCCACTTTTTATGTCAATGCTAGTGAAATGAGTTGGTTTGAACTTTGAAGCTTTAGGTCCTGTCTGATTCTAAAGACCATTCAAATGAAGCTTAGGATTTGTAGCACTGGGGTAACTTTGCTGTGTAGTTCTCTTTGAATTGGTTTCTTTATTTGGATTTGTAGCACTGGGGTCAGCTTAGGCTTTACTGTGTGGTTGTCTTTGCATTTGGATCTTTAGTATCTTAATGAATGGCTTATTTGGATTTGTTGCACTGGGGGCAAGCTTAGGCTTTGCTTTTGCTGTGCAATTCTCTTTGCATTTAGATCTTTAGTATCTATGTTATTTGGAAGCTTGTATTAATTGATAGTCTATAAAAATTTTGTTAGTAGCAAAATAAGAAGACAAAATCAAAGAAAAAAGTCATTATGTATGTTTCTACTTTGATATCCTGATCTCTATTATTGGAACCAGGTCCTGTGGTTGACGTTGACGTTTTCTTACTATATATTTTATTCTCAGATCCTTCCATTTGGAGAAACGGCAAGCTGATTATTTTTAGTATTAAAATGTATTGATCCGGAGTTAACATGTGTTGCCGGTTTACTTCATATTACTCATCTTTTTTTTTAAAAAAAGATTATTTTAAATTAATCCACTGATGTTGAAGTCTTGGTGTTTTTTGATACAAATTATCACTGATGGCTGTTCATACGAGTACTTTGTCAATGTAGGAAGCATTTGCTTCTTTTTCTTTTTTTTAACTCTGTTGCCTAATGGTGTGTTTTTTTCCTTAACATGGTTTGTTAGAAAATTATTAGGGACATGTCCACAATATGATCTTAATATGAAAGTCTTTTTACAAGTTCAAGTTTACATTTTTATTTGAGATTTTTTTTTTACTCTGGCGAAGTCATCTGCCTGCTGTCTTATAATTATCCCTTAATACAAGGTCTTATTTTACTATTATAATGTTAAATATCTGTTTATGTCAATTTTTTTCCCTTTTGATTTGTTGTCGATGTCATTACTTTGCTAATTTTACAGAGAAATCTTCCGTCAGCAGCAACCGGAACAGGTTCAACAAAGACAACTGCATCGGGATGGGCAGCGTTTTGATCGTGTGAGCAATTTGTTCAATATGATTGAGATCTCTTTGTTTTTTTTTTAAAGGAAAAAAAAAAAGAACGAAAATATGAGAAAAATGAGAAAGCACCGAGTTTACCAAATACTTCCATATCTGAAAATAATGTTTCCTGCAATATTTTTATATCTCTTTCATTATATTTAGTGTCTGTGAGGTGGGATTATTGTAAAATTAAAAATTTTCTCTCTTATATTCCATAATTTGCATTCAACTCCATATCATTTCGTTTCAGTCTTCATATGGATGCCATTTTTTCGTTCTTAACGCGGTTTCAGCCTTTTCTGAGTTCGGGTCTGGGCTCATGGGGATCCAGAGAGGAGAAAAAGGGACAAGACAAAAACCCAAGACAAGGGACCGATTACAGCCACCAATGAGAATCTATTACTTCCCTTTTCTTCTCTCTATTTTTCCTTAATGAAAAAAAAGAAAAAGAAAAAATAATTGTTCAAGATCTAACTTGAAAAGAAAAAAGATTTCTACAAATTCTGTACTGTACAAAGAGAAGTTTAAATCAAAACGGAGCCAAAAGAACCATTGAAAAAAGAACTTGCCTGTCACTTTCCGCATACAAATGAATAAAAATCCAAAAATGGCGACAGTTCTATGACCGCCTCATATAAACCTCTCAGTTAATAAGCTGCGTCCAGCAACGAGTCAGAGAACAGGGCTACTGTTGATACTCAGATTTTAGAACCCAAGCAGATCCATTGGGGTTTTTCTCAAGTGTAGCAATTTCCTTCAAAAGATTCTTGAACAATGGTAGATCCTTTGTGGGTATTCTGTCCCTAAAATGGTTCACTATACTAGCAGAGTCCGTCCTTCCACCTCTTTGCTGCATAAATGTACAAATTTGACGAATCAAAACTTCAGGCTGTACACCATCTAAGTTACGAGATGACCTAGAAGGCCCGACATCCACAGATTTTCCTCTGTTTATACTATATGATGATGCCAACTCATGATGCTCAGCTCCAGCATCAGCAGCTCCTTCTTGGTTTTCCCGAATTCTCGCCAGTAATTCAGCCGAGGATAGTGTCTTCCCAGCAGATGCCCCAGCCGCAATACCATTTAGTTTGTTGCTTGTTCCATTACTGGGATATTCATATGAGGTTTTAGAACTATTGATCAACAGGGGATTCACAGTTGATCCAAATTTCCGTCGAACTGATGATGGTGCACCGGCAGTTCCTGATTTCCCAGTCCACGTCGGTGTTGATATGCTTTCTCGGCTTCGAAGCATTCGTGATTGGCGCAATGCTTCTGCTGCCCTTTGAGCGACTTGAGCAGCTTGCTCCTCAAGCCTGATCTTTTCTTCATCATGGGCATTCATGATTAAATCATGGTTCATTGCACTCTGAGATGAAAAATTTGAATCTAGGTTAGGCAAGGCGACAAAAAACAGATGGGTTGTGACGTCTCAACCAGGCATAAATGAAGCGTAAAATAATGCTACTTATTAATGGATCCTCATTTAAGTACTTTGCAAGGAAAAAAGCACAAAAAATCTCTACTCTAAATTTTTCGAAACTAATGTTGATCTGTGATAAAACAAAAACTAGACTATTGCCAAGAGAATTCCTTTTCACAAAACTCCGAAATATGCTTGCAAATTAGTTATTATAAATGCAATCAAATAACAAATTGAAGAAGATCAACACCTTTTTTAAGTACCAGTGACTAAAGGCAATTATGGACATAAAAGGGGAGTAAACTTACATGTATCCCATGAGCATAAATAAGACTTTTCAAGATATCTGTTTCCTCATCTACTTCACCATTACTATCATCAGCTTTTCCTTTCCCTTTTTGCCTCGAAGGTCCAGCTTCTACATTGTTTCCTTTGTCAGTCGCATCATCATCAGCATGTGGCAGAGCCACTCTGAGATGTTTCTGCTTATCATGCTCCTCTTTCTGAACCCCTACAACATTGGCATTTTCAGATAACTGACCAAAAATATTAGATGTTTCAGTAGTCCCAGACTCCCCCTCATCCTTTAGAGTGAACAGATCCTTCATGTCTCGAGCTTTAAAGAACCTTCTCTGTTGTGGGTTCTTTAGTATCTTGTTGGTGAGAAAATGTTTGTAAATCTGCCGATGATACACCTTCTCCTCTATTGTTCCACGGGTTATCAATCTATACACTGTCACATCCCGCATCTGACCAATACGCCAAGCACGTTCCCTTGCCTGTTACAAGTAATGGTCTTTCCAGTTTCCATGAGCATGTTTTGCATTAATGCAAGGTTTCAAGATAACCAAACATGAATATATAAATCCTGTAGGTGTTATCTTAATTAGAAAACATCAAAGATATACTTACTCCTTAAGTTCTGATGATTAACAAAAGGGACAATTCAAATGATAGTTATGCAAAATGGTGTAAGTTGCAAGTTTCAGAGATCCAACAAAAAATATCTAAGAAACGCATTAAAAAAGAAGTAGTAAGCATAAACATACCTGCATGTCAGTTGAAGGGTTCCAATCAGGATCATATATGATCACCCTGTTTGCGCCAGTTAGATTTGTCCCTAAACCACCAACTTTTGTTGTTAGGATGAAGATAAACACGTCATTTGTGTTGTTAAACTCATCCATTAAGGCCATTCTATGTTTTATGGGTGTAAGACCATCCATTCTCCGGAAGTTATAACCACCAGAAACCAAAAAACTCTCAAAGATATCAAGCATCTGTTGAGTCTGTGTAAAAAGAAGAACACGATGACCTTGCTCCTTCCAAACTTTAAGCACTTGGGCAACAACTTTCATTTTCCCACTTCGTTCAGGATTCCCATAGTCTGGATTCTGGCAGGAGTGTTCCCTTTCAAGCAGATCTGGATGGTTGCAGATCTTACGCATCACATCTATTCCATATAGAGAATTCTTATTCCCATCAAATATCTGTTCCACCTCAGAACTAGCAAGAAATGCTCTATATACAGATCGTTGCTCAGCAGTGAGGCTGCAAAAAAGGACGTGTTCAGTCTTCTTAGGAAGCTGGGCATTCACATCAGCCTTCACACGCCGAAGAAGGTATGGCATGATCAAATCACGCAGGACCACAGCACACCTGAACAACTACAAATATTAGACTCAAATCTTACAATATTTTGTTTGGACAATCTAAGATTTTAATTCATGAATGTTATTTAAAGCAAAGAAATATCTTGTTTGAATTCAAAACCTTTATTTCCTTCTCATTCTCTCACCCACACGTCCTTGGAATAACTCACATTGCTCAAAAACAAAAACAAAACAAAATTCAAGCATATCAAATTCATTCATAATTCTGTCTTCAGTCACAAATGGTCCTATTCAACAAACAAGTTGGATCTTTTTTAATTTGGAGGCATCAAAGGACCTACCTGTATGCTGTGGATACTTGCAATGGAGAAGCATTTGCATAACCACCTACAGATATGGGAACTGCAAACTCAACCTCAAAGACAGGCAAGACCCCCAACTTTCCAGGGAAAACAAAATCAAATAACGACCATAGTTCAGTCAGCTTGTTCTGAATTGGTGCACCAGTCATTATAATACGATGAACAGTCTGTAGCTGCTTACAAACTAGAGTAATTTCAGCATTTGGATTCCGTATACGGTGCCCTTCATCCAAAACTGCATAACCCCATTCAATGTCAAGTAATTTTTCCCCTAATAAACGGAGTTGCTCATAACTGGTTACAAGCAACCCAGATTCTGACCTCAAAACACGCTTTATCAAGGAATCCCATTTGTCAGTGTTTTTAGAAGATAATTCTCTCTCATTATGACTGTCCAGTGAATCTTCACTCTCATAATCACTTTCATAAGATTTGGATCGCTTCTTCCTATTATCATGATCCTGTGCAGATTCATGAAGTAACTCCACATGAAAACTTGGGTACCATTTTTGAGCTTCCCTTCTCCATTGCCTCAAAAGTGTAACTGGGCAGACAACAATGCTTGGTTTGTACAAACCACTAAAATGCAAGGCACCGAGGAAAGATAAGACCTGGATGGTCTTTCCAAGACCCATCTCGTCTCCAATAATTCCACCTGCCTTTTGGCAATGCAATTCCCATAACCACTGTACCCCCACTTTCTGATAGTCAAAAAGCCGGTTAAATATGTAACTTGGGATATTCAGCCCACCTTCAAGGATTACATGAGGAAGCTCATTATCCTCTTCATCTTCAACAGTCCCTTGCTTTTTTTCTTCTTCACCAGCAGAATAGTACAAGTTTTCTTTTATATCTTCTGCAAGACAGACACATGTCACAGCTATTGCAAAGACAGATGGGAAAACGTAAAACAATATTCTAGAAAAAATTTTTGTTAAAAATCCAATTTAGAAAAAGAATATTGAATATAAATGACAAAGAGGTACTTCCACAAAATAGCATAGTAGTCAATATATGCAATAAAGATAAATCAAATTAAACCCAAGATAGATCAGCAAGACCTTAGCAAACACACTTTGAAGACACATACATGTTAGCTTTTTTGAAAAGGTACCATGCAACTTCTTAATGCTATAAACAGAGAAGAATGTACATACCTCTTCCTTCCAAATGTTTATCCTCCAGAGATATGAGCTTTCTCCACTTCTTTTCAGGCAAGGGCCGTCTAAGTTTCTTTTGAATTCTTATTCCTCTCTGCCTCATTTTCTAGGGTTGTCGGAAGCTTGAGGGGTTTCCTTAGCCTGCGGAAAGGGTGAGTAGGTGCATCAAGCTTTGGCAGAACTTCTGAATCAAGCAGCTTGGTTGTTGGACGAGATTTTTCTGCCTGTGCTATAGACTGCGCTGTCCTAGCAACACTGGCTGAAGCAAAATCATAATTTCTATCTTCTTCTCCATGTAAATTGCGCCTCTGAGATGTCCCTGAATCTTGAAGGCGACGCTCAAAGCCCTTTAGCCTATGAAAAGGAGTTAAAATTCCTTTCCTAACTAATTCATCCCTTTCCTAACAACCAGAAGTGTAAAGTTAGTTTCCCTGTTCCATTTTCCAAATAGAAAAGTTTGATATTTATATAAACAATTATCTTATTGGGTTATCAAGTATATCTTACTCACTGTTTCAACAAAGCCAGTAGAAGCTGCATCCAACACTGCATCAAAATCACCATCCTCATCAAATGAGACTGTTCTCAATTGCTTTTTTAAATTTTTGCTTGATTTCTGAACTTCTTTGGCCTTCCTCTTAGGTCTTGATGCTTCCTTGACAATACTTGATATTAATTTATTATGTTCAATACCTTCCAAAGGTTCATTCTTGCAGAAATCAGAAAGGTTCTTTTCAATTTGAGCCTTTGTTTTCTTTAGACTTCTTAGCCTGTCAACAGCTAGGGCATGCTGAAGGTTTAACCTGTTAGGAGAAGCCTTAGAGTCATCCTCTCTATTTGCTTGCTCCAAGTTGTCATTACCATCATATGCATGGTCTTCGTTGCTTGTAATATTCCTTGCCTGTTCGACAGCAGATGCAACAGCAGTTATTTCATATTCCACAGCCCTTAATTTATTGTAGAGTTTCGCCTGGCTGGAAGATGATGGATCTGTGCTTTCTGACCTCTCGATAGGTTCCTTCTCAGTGTCCCCTCCAACTTCACTACTATTCTCAGAAGTATTTCTCGCCTGCCATTGCAAGTTGTAACATTTGAAGTTAATTATTTCTTAATAGACAGACTTTAACAGATCAAAACAACTGAAATTTCAATAACGAACAAAATGAAATGACTACTCTGTATGCAATGACTTAAACACAAGGCAGGAGTCCTTAATTCCCTCATCATATAATGCCATCAGTTGAAAATAGAGGTAGTAAGTAAAATGTATACAACAAAACCCAAAAAGTGAAAACTAAGACCTGGGTATAAGCTTAGAGAGTGATGCAAATCTCTTACTATAATTCATTACTTACAATGAAGATAGACAACAAATTAACCACTTTTCTATGCAATTTATATATCAAATTAAACAATAAAAATGCATACGAATAGCTGATACCTCAGACAATATGTTACGTTCAATATCTTCAGGGTTCGCCGACGTTACACCCAAACTACTAAGCAAATCCCTGTCCTCGTCTTCCTCCATCAAATTTCTATCAATCACACCACTCGAATATCACAGTTTATCCACGATAACAATGATAGCCACCAACCAGGATCTTCAAAAACACAAAGCCACATTCCTAAACATGCATTCTTCAATTTCTTATTAATACAAGCGGATTAAACTGTAGAACCCTATTCAAGTTACGCATCGGCATTTTCCCTACGTACATAGACATGAACTGTAAGTGGAAAGCAAGGAAAATTCTCCATATCCATACTTCAGAAACCTAAGGAAGTTTCAATGACGTACCGATACTTGGATTTGAAACACCTACCTTTGAAATTAATCAACGTCTCTTTGCTTTTCTTTTTGAGACCTAAAACTCCATAGAAGAAATTGACTCTGCTCAGAGTCCGTATTCGCGGACACGACGATTTTCGCAACCTCGCTTCGTAATCGCATGTGTGTTTGTATTGATTCTATATATGATCGTTGCCGTTTTCCTTGTGCGACAGTCGTATGCATACCCAAATTGCCGCGAAGGTAGTGCGCTTTAGTTTTATAGGGTGAAAAAGGGGTTGACTATGACTGATTTTATTTTATTTTTTAAAAGTATTTCAATTAAAAAAACAAAATCGTAATTATAGTTTTCTCTTCCTTTTGTAAAATAAAAAGAAAAATAAATCTCAAATTAGCTATAAATGTTTCATTATCATAATAATCCTTCAATAATTTTCTGTTTAAATTAATATTAAAAAGATTTGTTTTTTTTTTAAAAATCTGTTTAAATCAATTTTCTGTTAATTTTCATCATTTTCCAAAGGGACAAAATTTATGAAAAAATAATATAATCTAAAGGCAGTAATAAAGATTGCACACTGTATTAATTTTTATTTTTACTTTAATATTAAAATGTACACATTTGATTAGTTTTAATATTTATGTAAATAGATGATAAAATAAGTTTTTAATTTAATTGAAGATAGAAAAAAGTACATGGTATAATCATTTTCTGTTTAATTTATTTCTTAAATATCATTTCCAGTGGTTTTCACTTCTAATTTTAATTCTAAAAATCATTGCTTTCTCAATATGTATAATAAATACATACATGGTAAATTTTTTACTCAGAGCATAATAAATTGATTAAATTAATGTTGACAAAAAAATTTGATTAAATTAAATGCTTTTCATAAATCATATTCTCAAAACAATAAAACGAATTACGTGGCTGCTTAAAGACCAAGATCTGTACTGAACTATTACGACATACGTGGCTTTCTATATACTCGCCACGTGTATCTTACCGATCGCAACTACCACAACCCGAGACGCTCGTGCACTCACCTTTGGCTGCGTCTTGATTCTACATTACTGGAGGAAAAATACGAGCAGCTTCGTACGAACTCACAGTGCAAATATGGCGGATGGAGAGAGCTCGAAGCCTGTGGAAGAAGACTGCAAGGATGAGAGTTCGAACAGTATCAAAGTGTATGGTATGCAATTCGCCTACGAAGGTCAACCCGCATTATTCGTTGATTTCAATCTCGATATCTTGCCCGGATCTCGATGTCTTCTCCTTGGCGCCAACGGATCTGGTAAACAAATTCACGCCATTTTCAGCTTACCAAGCATTTTTTGTGTATTGGGAATTCGGTTTTCGTGCAAAATTTGTTTCCATGAATTTCTTTTTTTTTTGGTTTTTAAATTCTGAGGTCTTTTGGTGGTGTGCTGAAAAACTGTTCGTGGTTCTATAAAAAAAATTTGTTCCATGAATAAAGTTTCAGTCTTTGCCATTTCGCTTACTTAATAATATGATCTTTTGTAGGGAAGACCACATTGTTGAAAATCCTGGCAGGAAAGCACATGGTTGGAGGAAGAGACGTTGTGCGGGTGCTGAACTTTTCGGCTTTTCATGACACCCATCTGGTTTGTAGCGGCGATTTGGCCTATTTGGGAGGATCTTGGAGTAAAACTGTTAGCTCTGCTGTGAGTCCCCTTACAAATTATATATATATGTATATATATTTATGTATCTTGTTTCCTCACAGTTAAGACATGATTTTGATAATTGAACGATTAATACAAAGACATTGGGCATGTGTTGCTTCCGTTGTTATGTGCCCCAGTGCTGAAAATTTTATACTTGCTGCTTTGCATGGTTGCTTTTAGTGGAGCATCATAAATTCTAAACTCACGCTGTAAACCTTTCATTAATTTGCATGTAGCAATTGACTGTCTTAATAAGTTTGCTAGAGCACTTAAGTTAAATGTTTGTCTATAAGGCCCTTACTTTTGTACTACCATTTCATTCTCTCTGTTTATACCATATAGAAGGGATTCGACTGCTGCAGCTCTAGATGCTGAATATTACATCATTGGGGCACAGGCACACACACACTCACATTAGCTTACTCTAGATTGCTGGGAAACGAAGCTAATATTACCATTGTGGTTACCAGTTTACTGTTTTATGTTTCAACTTGTATAGTATGTGCTCATCAAAAACATAATCTGACTAGAATTTTTGTTCCAAACTTTCAGGGAGAGGTTCCACTCCAGGGGGACTTCTCCGCGGAGCATATGATATTTGGAGGTGGGTGATTAGCTGCTATACTACTTTTTTATTCTTTTGATTGATACCACAAGTATAATAATTTGCCAATATTGAGATAAATAAACCCTTTCCCATCCTCAATCAGTGGGCTCCAATGTGAAAGAAAATTTATGGTACTACTACAAGTTTTGTATTTTAACTCCTAGCCGTTGCTTGCATTGTTTAGTGTTAGTGTGCACTCTAATTGCTACCTTTGTTTATTTATTTATTTATATTTTTCTATAATATTCATATAATAGTTGTTTCATTAATCATCATTCATGATCATTTTGCATTTTTTTAAACTCAATGCGATTGAGATTTCTTTCTTCTTTTTTTTTTTTTCCCTTTTACTTTTTGCAGTTGAAGGGACTGATCCTGTTAGAAGAGATAAGTTGATTGAGTTACTTGATATTGACCTCCAGTGGCGAATGCATAAAGTATCAGATGGGCAGAGGCGTCGAGTCCAGATCTGCATGGGGCTTCTTCACCCTTTTAAGGTATCTTGATATTGTGAACATAGGTCTTTAATATTACAATGGGAGAGTTCTGCAGTTTCACCTTCAAGATGCTTCAACAAGATCCAAATGAGAATCCTATTCTGTTTTTTTCCTGAGTTTTTCAAATGATTAACCATATACTATGTTGGGTTGTAGGAGTTTTAAATTCCAATCTTCATATTCCATCTCTGAGCTTGTATTAGAAGTTCTGGAGAATTGTATTGTAATATCCCCTCAGCATGCTGTGTTACTATATTTGGAGTTCCATCTAAAGGAAAATACAACTTTCAGTTGGTCTATCTGCGACAACATCAGTCTTTAATATTTGGCATTCTCACAGTCAACCATTTCTAATTTGACACCATCTTCCATAACTTCACAGGTTCTTTTGCTTGATGAGGTGACAGTCGATTTAGATGTTGTTGCTAGGATGGACTTACTTGAATTTTTCAAGGAGGAATGTGATCAGGTATTGACTTGCTTTATTATTAACTTCAACATGTTACACCCACATAAGATATGACAATTGAAAGAGCTTGTGTAAAAGGAAACCTAGAAGTATGCTAGTGGATTAAGACATATCAGTTGATGCTGTTTGCTTGGAATATTATCCAGGACCAAACAATATGATAGTTTCAATTTTAAGGGCTTATAAAAGGAAACCTAGAAGTATGCTAGTGGATTAAGACATATCATTTGATGCTATTTGCTTGGAATATTATCCAGGACCAAACAATAAGATAGTTTCATTTTTGGTTGTCTGCTTATAGTTAGAAGTTATGGTTTTGTCTTACTCTCTTCGATGCCCTATCTTATATGAAGTACTTAAGGGGGTCCCACAATTCAAATTGATGAAAATTCCTTATTATTGTTATTAATGTCACCATGTTAATTATAGAGAGGAGCTACAATTATTTATGCAACTCATATCTTTGATGGGTTGGAAACATGGGCGACACATCTGGCATACATTCAAGATGGTGAGCTGAGGAGAGCCGAGAAGTTATCAAAGATTGAGGAGTTAAAGGATTCAGCCAATCTGCTGTCTGTTGTTGAGTCCTGGCTCCGTTCTGAAAGCAAACATGAAAAGAAGAAACCCATCAACCCTCCTTCTCAATTCCAGAAGGCCTCTCCTTTTGGTACTTCTCCTTTTGTTTCATCTAGACACATGGCATACTACCGTTGATTTCTCCTTAGCTATTTTAGAAAAAACTCAAATTCAAAGTCAAATACAAAAGTGAGGAAGTTTTTCTACTGAAGGACAATTCTTTGTATAGTTCCTAGTTGTTTAAATGATGGTTTAATTTCCTTTGTGAGGATAGCAGCACATCAGCTTACAGCTCTTGGCTCCATGACAAAGCCCAAATTCTAGCTGTTTAGTTTTTGGCTACTGATAGGCCACATTGATCTGCTTTTGCGGAATATGTTGTACTCATTTACATTGTTATTATTAATGAAATGATTTTTCTACTCATCCTGGTCCTTTAGAAAAATGTGAATAAACACTAGCTGCAGTTCTTTCTCTGTTTTCCTATGGTTTATTGCTGTGACAAATAAATTGAATTTTTTGATGGGGGATATAATGGAGCATCTACATATCAATTTCAAAATCCATGTTGTGTATGTGAAAATTTCCTCATTCTTTTAGTTTTCAACATTTTCAGCCCAACTGATTAATAAGTTTACAAGTTAGCACAGGCAATGTGGCGTAGATTGAAATTATTGGTTGTAGTGAAGAAGAACATGCTGTAAATCTAGCATTGAGTTAATTTAAAGTTACACATCTCATTGTCTTTAATGTTATCATTGTAATCAAGTTCAAGCTTCTTGCTACCTTTTCATTCATTGCCATGTAACTTCCTCATTGCTCTGGCTGATTTTGCAGCTTCTTACCAACTGGCTAAAGGTACTTGTATTATTGGTTTAATTAATTTCTGAAAGCCTAACATCTTCAAATGATGTCTTTGAGAGCTAAGTTTTACCTAAATTCGGACTTCATATATTCTTCTGCAGAATCACAACCCCGAGTAAGTTGTTCCGAAATGTTTATCATAGAATGCTTCTCTATGTTACAATATTTTGATTTATATAACCAGGATAAGTTTCTTTGAGTTTGGTACAGCTGTTTGTGCCTTTACTATCATGATCACGGAGGCTGTGAGTAGAAGATACTTGTGAGACAGGAGAGTAGGACTCAAAAATAGGAGCAAGGCACAGAGGTTATCATTGCAAATGCACTTGCTTAACATGTTTTTTGGGAGAAACTAAAGTAAGCTAGTTTTAATCTCTCCCAACCACTTGGGTTGTCTCTTTCTGATGGTAATGCTTCTCCAACTTTTTTTTCCCTCCTCAACCACTCTTGGAAAAAGCAACAGTTTTCCAGTTGAACTTTTTGGATAAAGTAATCCAATCATGCTTTTGGCCTTGCTTCACCATAAATGGTACTATACAGTGCCTTTATTCTGCAGCATAATACAAAGAAAAATTGTTGTCTAGTCCAACTCAAGGTTTAACAGCTTGAAACCTCTGTATTCACCAAAAAAAAACAGCTTGAAACCTCTGTATGAAGGACCTAATGGATGAAATGAAAGCCGGGTTTGATAATTTTCAGTAATAAGAACCTAAAGGCATTGTTGTTTGTTGCAAGATCAGTTGGTTATGATTTTAGCTGTGGTGTTGTATTTATGGAATTTTGTATTTTTGTGGTCTACCTTTTGTTGATGAATTGTATAATATACAAATGGATTTGAGGATGGTCCCATAAAGCCCTAAAGTGCAAGGAACCCTTGAACAAGGAACTCTTTTTTAGTTGGTTTTGACCTCTCAAATGGTCCTCCATGTGATGAGAGTTTGCCTTGGAATATAATTAATAGCTCAGCATCCGAGACTGATGAAAAATTTTACCACTGAAGTGGACTATAGATCAAGCCAATACACTCTATAGTATATTCTTTATATATTTATAAAAAAATGAATCGAGAGACAAGAAACCCAATATATTTTTGTTATTTAGAAGTTCTATTTGCAATAAATACAACGGAGGGGAAGTTTTTCAAGTGAAAGGGGAATATATATGTATAATATTTGTTTTGGTAAATGAAAGGGGAATAGATGATGATTGATTGGTAAGTTTATACTTTTTGTTCTCATTGAATTTTTTTTGTTTTGGTCGAATTTTTGTTCTCTTGAATTGGTAAGTTATACCTTGCTAATAATAAAGTAATTGATCACAGGGACAATCCAATGATTAAAAAACTCATGTACTCGTTGGCTTGGTCCAGTGATAACATTAACACAGTTCAAATTCTTATACCCTAGATATTTTTTTTTGGTGAATTCTTATACCCTAGATATAAAAATATTAATGTAATCAAGTACGTAACACCTTCCTTACAGCCTTGTATTACAGAGACAACCCAAAAACAACTTCCACCGTTAAATTGGTAGTTTATAAATTTTCTTGGGTCAATATAATAAATTATCAAAAAAAAAATTTTTATTAAAGTTTCTGGTCAACAATTATTGTTCACCGAGCAATTGCCCCCTTTTTTTTGGGTGTGATAATATTGAATAGTTGTCTTTTTAATTGGGTTTTATATGCTTTTGTCTCGTCAATATTGCTATGTCTCCTTCCTCTTATAATTGACCACAACAAAAAAAAATATATATATATATATATATATATTTTTCATTGAACTTAGTTATTGAAATTGGAGGGAAATGTTTTTGAAATATAATTTTTTTTTTATTTGTAGAAATGCGTCATCCGAGTAACTTTGTTGATTTTTTTAGTACGCAAAATATTGTTGATTTTGAACCCAAAAAAAGAGAAGAAAAGAAGGTGGGATTATCATATCTTTTCAATACTGTCCATCTCATAGTCGATTCCATCTCAATTTCAAATTTTAAACATTTCATATAAAATAAGTTTTTTATAAATTTTCAAAATAGATATATTATTATTATTATTGGAGGTTCCGGCAGGACACCTAGACGAATTAATTATTGAAAATACTATCGACTTAATATTGTTTTAAATGCTTTCCAATTCCATGGCGATTTGATATCTCAATAAATTAAGATGCAGAAAATTAATCTTTTAAAATAAGAATAGAATATAATAATAGTACGGAGAACGTGTAAGCTGCCGGCTAAGAATCTTCTCGGATCAGATCCGATGCATAAACCAAACCCACCCCCCCACCCCCCTCAAAAAAAAAAAAAATAATAATAATAAGCAAAGTTTAAAAAAATTTCAAAGCAGGGACCAAAAAAAAGAAGGAAAAAATGGGAGGGAAGGGAACAATAAGACCAGGCATGCAGATATAAAATTGGAGGGAGGAGGTGTATATTTGTGTGTCGTTGGAAATGTGCGAGTTTCTGACGAGCTCCAAAGGCTAAGCCACCCCAAGCTCCACCGAAAATGCCGTTGTGACTGTCAATCTGTTTCGCTCTCTCTTTCTCTCTCTCTCTCTCTCTGTAGGGTTTCGCGGGACTTTTCCATTTTCCTTCCTGATTATTATTTGCGCGGTAATCCGAATTCTCAGCTCCTATCAGGTTTTTCGTTTCTTCCACCCCGAAAATTCTTAGCATTTTGGATTTGCTTCTGCATCAGTTTGTTTTGAATTTCATGCATTCTCGGTTTCTTAATGCTCGGTATCTTGGTCTTTAGCTCCTGAATTTTGCTTCTACCTTGCGAAATTGCTTGATTATTATATAAGTTTAGATGTCCCGTAATGATTTTGGTTTTTAAGAAATAGAGGCTGAATTTTAAATAAAATGTAGAAGGAAATGTAAGATTGAAAATTTTAAATACGGGGAGATCGAAAACATGTTTCTTTGTGTTAATTGTCTGCTTACATAATTTTAAAGTGCGTGATTAGTATGAATATTGATGCAGATGGCATTCAGTTGAATAAATGGGGAATAGTATGGACTGTTTAGGTGACGAGTCGTTTAGCTTTAGCTGCACGTTTAGGGATGAGATTTAGTTGTTGAAAGTACCCATTAGCGGGAGAAGAAAATGGATTCGGCAAGAAGTTGGTTGCAGAAGCTTCAACCGCGAGATAAATTGAGGAATTCTTCTAGGAAGAAGGACCCCTCTGGTGATGTAAGTGATGAACTGGATCCGCAAACAGATGAGGAGGCCATGTCCAATGTCACAAAGCAGAAGGTTGCAGCGGCCAAGCAGTATATCGAGAACCATTACAAGGAGCAAATGAAGAACCTGCAGGAGAGGAAGGAACGGTAAGAGTTTTTTCTTTTTGAGCAAAATTTAATTGTACATTTTAATTAACTTATCCTTTAATTTTGGTAACTTAATCTCATAAATTGTTTAAGATGTTTCTATTAAATAGTATTGAAGTTTCAAAAATCTTGTGAAATCTAGTTCTGATGGAGTTGTATCCTTACTTCTTAGTGACAGATGGTTTCCTTTATTTCTCAATTAATTAAATTATTTAGGCTTGTGTAAAATATAATAGCAATAATCTTTCACTTTGTCTCTGGGTAATTTATTCTATAAAACTACTTATCTAAAAATATGTAATGATATATGGGATATTAGAAGTTGAACATGTGATATATTATATTCAGTGCAATAAGAGGTTTCGTTACACTTTTCTTTAAGCAGACGAAATATATTGGAAAAGAAGTTGGCTGATGCTGATGTGTCTGAGGAAGATCAAAATAACCTTCTTAAATTCTTAGAAAAGAAGGAAACTGAATACATGCGCCTTCAGAGGCATAAAATGGGAGTTGATGATTTTGAGTTATTGACAATGATTGGCAAGGGTGCGTTTGGGGAGGTATGTTTTCCAACTAAAACAATATACTATCTCTTTCCCAATTTGTTTGGTTTGTCAGAATTTAATTTTATATTTTACAACATGCTCCAATTGGTGGTTGATTTCTGTGGTCTGCATCATCTGTCTTCCCTAATTTCTTGTATAATGTAGGACTTATAGTTGAATGGTGTAATTGTTCTTGACAGTGGGTGTTGTGTGTTTATCCTTCTTCCTCTCTCTCTGTCTTAGCTATTCGAAGGAAAACATCTTTTACAAATTGGAGTGTGTGAGAAAATTGTTTGGAATAACATCTTTTAAAAATTGGAATGTGTGAGAAAGTTGTTCCCTGTGCTTTAGTTGCTGTTTTCGGAGGGAGAAAATGAGTATGTCTTTCTGAAGGAAGTGAGGTTTTAGATTAGTAGCTGAAATTTGAAAGGGAGTAACTTAATGGCAGTTAATAGCTGAAGTTATGGTTTTGACAAGATTCTCCCTCCTTATCCTTGCAGAGAAATCTATCCCATCTGGCTCCTAGAACTTTAAAAGTTTATAATCAGTATTAACTTTGTTTTATGTTGCAGGTTCGTATATGTAGGGAAAAGACAACAAGTAATGTGTATGCTATGAAAAAGCTTAAGAAATCAGAGATGCTTCGTAGGGGTCAGGTATAGATTTAACTGGGCATTTTATATTGTTGAGATTTCATACACTGTACTTATTGCCAGTTGACATTTGGTCTGTTAGGTAGAGCATGTGAAAGCTGAAAGGAATCTGCTAGCAGAAGTTGACAGCAATTGCATTGTCAAACTCTATTGTTCTTTCCAAGATGATGAGTTTCTTTATCTTATTATGGAATATCTACCTGGAGGAGATATGATGACTTTACTTATGAGAAAGGATACTTTGACTGAAGATGAAGCTCGATTTTATGTTGCAGAAACGGTTCTGGCTATTGAGTCTATCCATAAGCACAATTATATTCATAGGTTTGTGGTAATATATTTCATTTTGAACCAGTAAATTTGACTTTTAAGCCATGGAATCTTCCTAAATTGAAAAATATAGTTTAACCAATTAGTTGTTCCTTGTTGCAGGGATATTAAGCCTGATAATTTGCTACTTGATAAATACGGACACTTGAAACTGTCTGATTTTGGACTATGTAAACCATTAGACTGCAGCAAACTCCAAGAGGAGGATTTTTCAGATGGGAATAATCCTAATGGTGGTACACAAAATGATCCTTCTGCTCCAAAACGCACGCAGCAAGAGCAACTGCAACATTGGCAGAAGAATAGGAGGATGCTTGTATGTTGTTTACTGTTCATGCATTTGAAATCTCCTTTCTCCCTTGTGAATGGAATATAAAACTTTAAAAAAGAGGAGCTTATTTTTCATTCTTAAATGTTGTTAAAATTGCCTTCCACAATCATTTGGTATTATTGTGAATGTTATTTTTATCATTTATTTCTGTTTCTGTAACTGTAAATATTTGATAACTGCAGGCTTATTCTACGGTCGGTACTCCTGACTATATTGCTCCAGAAGTTCTATTGAAAAAAGGTTATGGAATGGAGTGTGATTGGTGAGTATTTATGGATTTGAGGTCATGATGTTTTGGGATTTCAAGAAAAAATTAATTATTTTTGGTTGCCTTCATGCCACTGCATATTTTTCAGTACAGAACCTGTATTTCTACAGATTACTCCGTAGTTTTGAGTTTTGAAAATTAGCCTTAATGGTTTTAGTACCTTATATATATTATTATGGTAATAAATGACTTTATGGTTGTTGTGCAGGTGGTCACTTGGTGCTATTATGTATGAAATGCTCGTGGGTTATCCACCTTTCTATTCTGATGATCCAATGTCAACCTGCAGGAAGGTAAACTAGGAAACATCTCAAACATTTCAATTTTTGTGTCAGATTATTTATTTGTTTTTATTATTATTAGGTTAAATGGTGCTAAATTATTTGGAACGTTGCTAATCTGAGCTGATTCCTTTAAAATTCTGATGTGAATTTGGAGTTTGATTGCACAGATCATTGCCCAACTTGTTTGGCAGTGGCATTTTGTATTATGTTTCATACAACTTGATAAGGTTTCTATAGTTTTACAATGAATTGTGTCTTCTTTACTAGGATTACGAAACATAGTGAGATGACTTTACATTTTTTTTCTTAATCTGTCATTTCCCTTTGTGTTAAATGTTGAGTTCCCATAACTTGATGAGATATGACATTGGTTAGGGACACACTTTCATATGACACGTGTGTCATTGTCTTTTGTAGATAGTAAATTGGAGAACTCACTTGAAGTTTCCTGAAGAAGCAAAGCTGTCTTCAGAGGCAAAAGATCTGATTGCAAAACTCTTGTGCAATGTCAACCAGAGGCTAGGATCAAAAGGCGCAGATGAAATAAAGGTGTTGTATGGTGTGTTCTTTTCTAAGTTCTTAGATTTATTCCCTAAACCAATTGCATGTGATTGAAATTATGTTGCTGCTGATTCTTTTATCAGGTTCATCCTTGGTTTGAAGGTATTGAGTGGGATAAGCTCCATCTAATGGAAGCTGCATTTATACCTGAGGTCAATGATGAATTGGATACTCAGAATTTTGAAAAGTTCGAAGAAGTATGGATCTCCTTGATTTCTTGTTGGCTATGTTAAACTCTGTGTTAGAGGAATTTGTCTTCTCATAATTCTTCTTTTTGCTTATTTTTGGGTTTGCAGTCTGACAATCAAACTCAGTCTTCATCCAAAACTGGTCCTTGGAGAAAGGTAGCTTATGAACGTTGTTTCTTTAGTTGTGTGCGGTTGGCTTATATAGGCAATGTTGTTGTTTAGAGCCCCTTTTTGTTTTTTGTATTTTCCACTTGAGTTGTATGTAATTTGCTTAGTTTAAAAGTTAGTTAGAGTTTGTTAATATTAGTTAGACTACTCAATTGAGTATAAATGTGAAGGGAAAAAAAATAGAAACCGAAAATGAAAAAATGCTTTGAAAAGTGTTGGATTTATAGTAAAATAAGAAGACTAACAAACTCTAACTAACTCTTGAATTGGACAAATTACAACAACTCAAAAGAAAAAACAGAAAAAAAACAAAAAAACAAATGCATTACGGTTACAGAATGGGCTCTTAGTGAAAAGCTATGAGGTGATGTTACTTCATTCTCTTCATTGCTTTCCTGTATGATAAACATTCTTATACTTTAAAAACATCATGCTGGAACTACTCTTTCATTGTGGGTCTGGTGCTATTTCTGTTGCTGTTTATTTGCATGTTAGCATTTGCTTTACTGAGAACATTATAATAATAGGGTTCCTGATGTTGTGGTTAGAGTCACTAAAGGTATTTTCAAGGTGCTTTTGTTTTTTTCTTCTCTCTCGCTCTCTGTCTCTCCAACCATTTTAAAAGGCATGAATGGCTGACAAGGATGTAATATGTTTTCAAGTCTAAAATCACCTTTAAGATAATGGTTTATGAAAGTATTATCTAAATCGTTGATTTTGTCACTGTTATACTTCTCAAGTTTCTAGTTTCTGAAAAGTATTTTGTCCTCTCATTTTTCACCTCAATTTTGCAGATGCTTTCCTCCAAGGACATCAATTTTGTGGGGTACACGTATAAAAACTTTGAGATCATCAATGATTATCAAGTGCCAGGAATGGGTATATCTCTCTTTATATGTTTTTATATATATATATATATATATATATATATATATATGTCCTTACTGGGCCTCTAAAAATAGCTGGGAAATATAGGGTATAATCTATTAAGTAGCCACTAAAGTTGCAACACCTTTGGAACAACAGTACATGTCATCTAACACATATTGCAGTGTTTCATGTCTGAATTATCTCAAGTATGACAATTATTTAGCGACTGATTTTGGTACTTCTCCCTTTATAGCTGAGTTGAAGAAGAAAACCAACAAACCAAAGAGGCCATCTATCAAGTCACTCTTCGGTAAGCCTATTAACTTTTTTCCATCCATTATAGCCCTTCAAGATAACTTTTATTCTGTGGCCATTTTTTTACTGCTTTCGTTTTTGTAAAAGATATAGCAAAGTACCTTTTGCTCCTCTCACCTTTTTGGTTCACTTGGAGCAGACAGTGAGTCGGAGACATCGGAGACGTCGGATGCACCTCCGAGTAATCAAACAGTGGAGGGGAGTTTTTTGAACCTCTTACCTCCCCGATTAGAAGTTTCTCAAGAGCAAAAGGACTAGTGAGCTCGTTTTCGATCCATCTGCCCCTTTTTGACTTTGTAAGCGATTAGGTGTCATTCTTTATTGCTGAGCCTCAATTTTTTTTTGTTAGTGGCTAAGCCAGCAGGAGCTTTGTGTTAATTTGGACTAAATACTGAAACTACGTAAGGTCTCTAAGCCAACTAATCAGCATCATCAGAGTCTTCTTGAGGAACGGTCCTGCTGATATTTCCTTCTTTTTTAAAAAAAAAAAAAAAAATCTAAAAAGATAGAAAACTCCAAAGTAAATACCAATTCATTCACTACTGATTCGTCTTTTTCTTTTTCATTTCTTTTTGTTGTCAGTCTTCAAAATGTTGTACAAAGATGCTGTAACTCATATCATGTATACGTGTTTTGATTTGTGTAAAAACAAGTTTGTTTGTTGAAGTCCAGCAGGGCCTCAATTTATGTCATTGTATTCTATTTCTACCTAATTCTTATTTTTATGTTCCAAGAACATATTCTAGTGAATTAATTTTTTTTTGGTTAATTTGTGGCTATTGTGTCGTTGTAAAGCCCTTAGATTACTTTTTCTTTTTCTTTTCTTTTTAAAGAAAGAAGCTAATAATTATAATGGAAGCTCATAGCAAATCTTTTTTTTTTTTTTGGTAATTAAAAGCTCAGCATATCTGCCTCTTAAGTCCGGCTGATTAAGAATGTTACTTATTGGTTCAATGATTAGCAATGGAAAGTTTATTTACAACACGGTTACACAACCTAGCGTATAAGACGGTGACACTGGATTAGATAATACTATGACATGTGGCAGTCAAACAATGAACATGGACCCACCAGATTACACAGGGTGGCATATGGGCGTGGAATGTCTGAGAATTATGCAATACGAGTACTGTCTCAGTTTTTACGTCAAAGATTCCCAATCGTCATCTATTGTATGATATATCTGTGTAATTATGTTTTCTATCAAAAATAAAAGAGAACACTGCAAAATTGAGTTGTACCATCTGAGTCATTCCATGAATGAACTACTACCCACGTAGCGATTGTTTCAGAAATGTGACATTAATATTTGAAAAAAAAAAAAACACGAAAAAAGAAATTTAAAAGACATTCATAACCTCAAAGCACAAAGATTTTCCACTTGGAACCCCAAACGCAAAGTTTGACTCCAATCAAAGACCGGTCTATCTTTTGTTGGCTTGCATAGTATATAATAAATCTTTGCTGGCCAAACCTGAGGGTGATGTTGTCTCATTAAAAGTAAGCTTATTATTAAACTAATGAATTGAAATTATAGTACTGTATTATTAAGTGATTGTTATCTAAAAACTTAAATGGAAAGTTACTATTTTGTTAGCTAAGATTAGACGTATATAGTGGGTTAGTTGTTCTTTCCACATCGATCTTCTTCCATTAATATAAATATTATTTTCATCTGGATAGATCAAATTCAAATCCTATTGATTATGCTTTCATTCAAAACCTTTGAGGCCCCTTCATGACTCGCAAGCCATTGAAATACAGTCCCAGTTAGCATCACAAATATAGTTGTATATGAATTGGTCCAGACAATAAATAAGAAAATCACTACCAAACTGACGTGGAGTTTTTGGCTTGTAGCTTCTTACATTTTTCTCTATGTCTAGGCTCTGCCGGCAATCCTTAGGCTTTTAAAAAATGCCAAAATTCTGTTATATCGCAGACCTTTTCTTGTCCATTTCTTTGGTCATTATCTTCTTCACCAAACCCCGCCTTTAAAAATGGCCTTCACTCCTCTCTAACACCCTCCCCACCACCTCCTTCATTAGCTTGCGTTCTCTCTGTTATACTTGGCTTTTTTTCTTTTTCTTTTTTCCCCTATTTTACCATTTCCTTATGAAAGCGGGTTTCGAAATGGTTCATGGGACACTGGACACAATACAACCCCATGAATCTTGGAACTGTCCCACTGCTGGTTGCCAAACTACTGCTCCAATCACCACTGCACCTTTCCCTAAGCCTGCAATGGAAAACCGTTGCGTAAACTTGGACCGCAATGAGCTGTCCGAGTGGGTAGAGCACATTACCAAACAACTCATTGATGACTTGCCGGAAAGTTCAGCCACCGATGCCGCCTTTCAAACAACGGCAACGTCGTCGGAGGACAACTTCGTTCCATCAATTTCCGGAGATCACCTCAGGCCTAGGAAGATCATGCGAAGAAGCTGTTTCGACGCAAATGGAGAGGACATGATTCAATGGAGCAATGAGCTTCAAACTCATACGGACAACAATATTATTGGAAGGAGTAGTAGCATAGCGTTGAGTAAACTTGACGAGCAAGGCTTAAACCTTATAACTCTACTCTTGGAGTGCGCGGTGGCCATTTCAGTGGACAACCTCGGCGAGGCACATCGAATGCTACTGGAGCTAACCCAAATGGCTTCCCCATATGGGCAGTCTTGCGCCGAGAGAGTGGTAGCCTATTTCGCCAAAGCCATGGCCAGTAGAGTTATCAACTCCTGGCTCGGTATGTGCTCTCCTTTGGTTAACTACAAGAACATTCACTGCGCTTTCCAAGTGTTCAACAACATCTCCCCCTTTATCAAATTCGCACACTTCACTTCCAACCAAGCCATCCTCGAAGCCTTCCACGGGCGAGACCGCGTTCACATTGTCGACCTCGACATCATGCAAGGTCTTCAATGGCCGGCCTTGTTCCACATCCTCGCCACACGCATGGAGGGTCCACCGCACGTGCGAATGACCGGCTTCGGCGCCTCAATTGAGCTTCTGATGGAGACGGGAAAGCAACTCTCCAACTTCGCCAAGCGGCTCGGAATATCCTTCGAGTTTCAGCCAATCGCGAGGAAAGCCGGAGACGTCGACGTCTCCGCTTTGCAAGTCCGAAGGGGCGAGACCGTAGCGGTCCATTGGCTACAACACTCTCTGTACGACGCCACGGGGCCGGACTGGAAGACTATGAGGCTCATCGAAGAGTTGTCGCCCAGAATCGTGACATTAATAGAGCAAGACGTTTCGCATAACGAAGGGTCGTTTTTGGACCGGTTCGTTGGGTCGCTTCACTACTACTCGACGCTGTTCGATTCTCTTGGAGCGTATTTGGGAAGTGAGGAACCAAACAGGTATAGAGTTGAGCACTGTCTTCTTTACAGGGAGATAAACAATATATTGGCGATTGGAGGACCGGCGAGGAGCGGAGAGGACAAGTTCAGGGATTGGAGTAGTGAACTTGAGAAGAGGTTGGTGCAAGTGCCGATGAGTGGCAACTCCATGGCTCAAGCACAGTTGATATTGAACATGTTCCCTCCTGCTCATGGTTATAGCCTTGTTCATGGAGATGGGATTCTTAGGCTTGGTTGGAAAGATACCAGCTTGTATACTGCTTCTGCATGGACTACTTCTTCTCATGTTTCAAGATAGCACCTTATATTTTTAGTTCACTAATTTATGATTTTATTGTTTATGTGTGTGTTGATGTTATTTACATGAACACGGTCTCAATATGTCTATGTTAATTAGGTTTTTTTTCCTTAATCACGTTGACTGTGGAGAGCAGGCTATATATACACACACACACATATATATACACTATAATTAAATATTACTAGGTCCGTTCATTAAAAATACATAATACAATCAACAATGATCAATTATTAGAGGTGCATGGTAGTTGTTTTACAATTTCTTAATACTTCAACTGCCCAAAAATTTTATATGGAAATATAATGAACAAAAATCTGAGTACGTACGCACGTACGTACATAGTGTGACTTGAGTAATTCTATTTTGCAATACTGGAATATATGAATTGGGCACCCACTGTAGCTACGTACGTACTGATTGGCTTAGGATCCTCTTTAAGCTTTCCTATCAAAGAAGGCAAAATGGATCTAAGTGAATCCCTGGAGGCCCAGATGTACCCCCATAAAGAGCGCTGTTGTATTATTATTGGAATTGGAATTGATTGATTTCATTTCATACAAATCCATGGTCCATGCATGAGGTGACATCTCACATCAATATGTATTATTTTGATGAAATAAATTTCTGAATCTTACTTTTCCATTATTTGCACCTTAAAATTCAAGAGGGTGAGTTCAATTCTTTATTGTTCCACCTACTTTATATGAGTATTTTTATAGGTTATAATACAATCAATACGTTTTATTTTCTTACATTTTTATGAACTGTTACCCTCCACCCACAACCTCTCATAATAAATCGGACTAATACTGGGCTAGCAAAATACAAGTTGGGCCTGTTGGGCTTGTGATACTTCATAAACGGGCTCCAAACAAAATTGAACCAAATTTCAACTATTTTAAATATTCAAAATTGAAAAAAAGGGAATGCCGTCAGATCAGAAATTAGACCAATTGGTTGGTTGGAAGATCCTGAGGATCTAAAAAATGAGAGAGTAGAGGAGGCACGTTTTCTTTGTAGAACGAAATCAAGTTCAAACCTGACAGCCCCAAAACGTGTTAGGCAGCTGACAATTGTCTAAAAAAATATTATTTTAACAAAAGAAACAGATTAAAAATGTTTGGGTAAATTTCAAAATAACCCTTCGTTTTTGAGATTTTTGCATATTACCATCTTGTTTTGGGAAATTGCACTATATCTCAATGTGTTCCATTTTTTTTTTTTCCAATCTAACATTTTAATATAAAAGTGAGATAGCGGTAAAAAATGAACTTTGACAAATCTATTCTTATTTAATAAAACATATATTAATTAAAAATAAGAAAAAAAATTCAACTTAAAGTGTGTTTCTTTTTATGAAAAACTTAAAATGCGTTTGAAGATGCTGTTTGATAAAAAAAAAATGTAGTAAAGTTATTTAAAATCTTATATGTAAAAGAAAAAATAAGAAGGTTAAAGGTATAATTTTTGGAAACATACATAGAGTGATTAAGATAGGTGATTAAATTGCAAAAAAAAAAAAAGAGGGGTTATAGTGCAATTTTCCAAAATAGAATAACTTGTGAAAAAACATTAAAATAAGGGCTATTCTGAAATTTATCCAAAACGTTTTCCAGAAATACAAAATAATAATAATAATAATAGTAAATATTAATAATCTCCGACCTGCCTTTCCTTCTTCCTCTCCCCCATTCTCATCTCTCTTATCCCATCACTTTCCTCCGCGCATTCCCATATTGAGGATTTTGTTTTTGTTTGTTAATTATTATTCTTTTTCCTTGAAACTGTTCTCTCCTCCTCTATGATCCCAATTGCTATTCGCTGATTTTGGCAAGAACTTAATTTGTTTTGGCAACATAGTTTTATTTTTGCGTTTTGGGGTCTAATTCAACCATTTCATGGTCAATGTAGGTCAATAATCTTGAAATTAAGGGTTTTAATTGTTGGTCTGAAATTGAATATTTGGGGTTTCTTTGTATCGGAATAAGGTTGAAGAAGGCTTTTAGTTTATGTTGTTTTTGAGTAAATTTGCCATACCCATATTGGAGGATTACGTTAAAATTTGTGGGGCATTTTGATATTCAAATTCAGTCTTCTGGGCTTTCGCATTTATGTCCTAATTTAATGCTGGGGTTTCGGTGTTTATTTGGTTCTTTGGACGGATAATTGCCCAAAATGCAAGTCCTTTTTTGAACTTGTGGCCGTCAATTGTTGGGATTGGGGTTATGGTTTGGTGGGTATGAGATTACTCTCCAATAAAGGCTGAATTGGACCAAAATCTTGGGGACTGTAGCCTTACTCAGCCTTTTGCTTGAGCTGTATTGAGGAGAATTTGACCATGGAGCATGTGATTGCCGGTAAGTTTAAGCTTGGGAGGAAGATTGGAAGCGGGTCTTTTGGGGAGCTCTATTTAGGTAATCTCTTCATTACTTTGATACCATTATTTCTTCTCTTTTTTATTCGTCTGATTTTTCGTTTAGTGTAAATTTTATTTTCTTGGTTGGGTGCTTCTCTTTCTCAAAATCAATACTTTATTTTTGTGATGGTAGGCATAAATGTTCAAACTGGAGAGGAGGTGGCTGTTAAGCTGGTATGTGATATTTCCGCATCATTCTGTCAGTTTTTTTGGCCCATGGTAGCTTGATTATTTGGATTCTCAAACATGTATCAGTGATCTATTTAGAATTTACTTTTACTTTTAGTTTTACTTTTAACAAGCTATTGAAATTTCATTTGGTGGTAACCCGAAAAGTCTCAGACTTTTTGAAAGCTCTGTTATTACTAGAATAATAAATGAAAACAAAGAAAGTTTGGTTCTTTGTCCCATGTTGTGGTTGTTAAGACTTGGAGCAGCACTATAGCTGTTGAATACATAAACTAGCTCTATGAGTATTTTTATTCATGCAAAGCTTCTGCTATTCTGTTCCAGTAATGTGAGAGTACTTTTTTCGGAAAAATAAATGTCACTGGTGCAATTTGAGTTCACAGACTCAAAATGTTGATTTCCCCTTCCATCTTCCCTCTATTCTTATCTTTCATAATGTTGTAATGATCTAGACCTAAGTTTGTGTTCAATTTCCAGGAACCTGTGAAGACCAAGCACCCACAGCTTCACTATGAGTCAAAGTTGTACATGCTTCTTCAAGGAGGAAGTAAGTCTTTCTCTCTCTCTATCTATGTATACGTTTGTGTCTGTTTGTATGCCTATATGTTCGCAGACATGTGTGTGTACGTCCATGTAGTTATTTGGCAGCCAATACTGTATATTGCAGGGGGTAAATTTTCTTAGTTCTTTAAAACATTGAGAGAGCAATTAAAATATATGATCGTACATTTTGATGAAAGTTATTCAAAAAATTAAGAAAGAAGTAGGCTTGAAAACTTGTGTATTGAGCACTCCTTTTCTGTTGCTGCAATGCTTTGGTGGTGCTTTCTACTTTAAATATATTAAAGAAAAATTATGTGACAAAATTTATGAATACAAATGTGATCATGGAATAATCAAATACTTTTTCTTTTGTCAAGCTGGAGTTCCCCACCTCAAGTGGTTTGGAGTTGAGAGCGAATACAATGTTATGGTTATTGACCTTCTTGGACCAAGCTTGGAAGATTTATTCAACTACTGCAATCGGAAGTTCACTTTGAAATCAGTGTTAATGCTTGCAGATCAACTGGTAAGTACTTTTAATTACCCTATACTGAATCAATCACGAGTTCCACAGGATTCACATACTTTTGTCTATGTCATATTTTCAGATTAATAGAGTTGAGTACATGCATACAAGAGGTTTTCTTCACCGTGATATTAAGCCTGACAACTTCTTAATGGGCTTAGGGCGCAAAGCCAATCAGGTATTTTCTTCTGCTTTTGTCTCACTTACACCAGTAAATTTAGTTCACATATGTGTTTACCCATTGGTTAGTTTTATTAGATTCTGGTTGATTCATGTATAGTTTAAACCTTGAAACATCTTGTTGAGAAACATTATGCTATCAAGCTCTCAAATATGAATTGTATTGGCAGCATAGTGTTCCTTCAAAAACTTTTAGCTTCTTGTTAGTTTCTTGCTGCTGTTTCCCTGCACAGAAAGAAGTGTTTATTCAACCAAATCAAACAACTTATTTTGAATTTCTTATGACATAATATCTTGTGTAATATTCATCTCAGGTATATATTATTGATTATGGCCTCGCAAAGAAGTATAGGGATCTTCAGACTCACAAGCACATACCATACAGGTAGAGTTGATAGGTTTCAATAATAATTCCTCAACATACTAGTTAAATACATTTTGAGGACGAAAGTGGTGAAACTATACAAGGCATGATAAGGATTTAATAATCTTTGAAATAGTGAGTAGCTTTATCTTTTTGGAAAGGAACCTGATCCCTATCTGTTGGTTTTTAAATTTCATCATTGGATTTTTTTTTCTTCTTTTCTACATCTAGGGAGAACAAAAACCTCACAGGCACAGCTCGCTATGCAAGTGTTAATACTCACCTTGGAATTGGTGAGTTCTGTTATATACCTTTACATTTTAGGTTTAGTAAATGAGTGATTGCATTTTTAAATTTATAAGCATTAATATGTATTCTATTGGTGTTTTATTTCACTGGCAGAACAAAGCAGAAGGGACGATCTGGAATCTCTTGGTTATGTGCTTATGTATTTCTTAAGAGGAAGGTTGAAAATACAGTCAACTCTTATTTTTTTTTCCTTTTTTTTACGCTATGTCTTGCTTTTGGGTAATGATGCAGCATTGTTCTCATTTATTCTATTTTTTGAATCAGCCTTCCTTGGCAGGGATTGAAAGCTGGCACAAAAAAGCAGAAATATGATAAGATCAGTGAAAAAAAGATGTCGACTCCCATAGAGGTATCACAACTGCTACATGTATACTTATTTCTACCCACTAAGTTTCCCTCAGTCCCTCTCTCTCAGTAAGAATATTATCCGAGGCCTTTATGCATGGGGAACTTTATTGATATAGTCTGCTAGAGCCAAATTGTTATGCCCTGACCTAGAGGGGCTATTTTGGCTGGTCCATTGTCTGCATGGGCATTTAGATACCATAGAGATCTTAGGACAAACTAGACCAGAGCTGACCCTATATTTGTATTTGTATGTTGTCTTGCACAAGCACACCCATATAAGCCCCAGATACACACCACGTTTTCCAAGCTGCTAGTCTTGGCCTAGGTTCGGACTGGTCATTTTGATACATCAGTCTGATTGATGAATATGATATTATGCAGGTCCTTTGCAAGTCATATCCATCTGAGTTCGTATCCTATTTTCACTACTGCCGATCAATGCGCTTTGAAGATAAACCTGATTATTCATATTTAAAGAGGCTATTTCGTGACTTATTTGTACGAGAAGGTAAAGACCATTAATGGAACTATATATTCTTTTGTATTTGAATATTTTGTCAGATCTATTATTTCTTGTTTTCTTCTTCTTTTCCTGGACATTGATTACTTAGTACCTCAGCTGCTGCTCTATATTTGAATATGCATTTAGGTTTGTGTTTTTTGGGTTAAATTACATATTTCCATCCTCAAATTACAAATTTGTAAATGAGACTTTAGTGTCAAGGTGGAGGGTAAAATGCTAATTAAATTATCCTCTCTTTTCTTAATCCCTCTTCCATAAGGCTGGTCTTGACATTTTTGTTACTGTAGGTTATCAATTTGACTACGTGTTCGACTGGACCATATTGAAGTATCCTCAGATTGGTGGAAACTCTAAGGGACGGGTTAGTGTTGAATCCTTTAGTATATATTTCTATTCTTATGATCATTTTACTTATTCCTGTATTTCGTTTTAGCATGTCAGTGGGAAAGCAGGTGTAAATGCAGGACCATCTGTGGAAAGGCCAGAAAGGATCTCAGGTCTGCTATCTCTGTACTGAACACAAACTGAAAATTGGCTCTTACTGATTTCATTTAAAAGTTTGAGATGTTTTATTACCTTCTTTTACACTCCACATTGCTTCCCAAAATGCTGAGTATTTGTTTTGCTACTGCTTTCATGCAGTTGGGAAAGAGATTAGAGATAGATTCTCGGGTGCAGTAGAAGCATTTTCAAGGAGACAGGGCTCGGGATCTAGTCCACATCATGATCGTTTCAGACAAAGGTCTTTTGAGGATGTACCTTCATCGAAAGATGTGGTAAAAACTTTTTATTATGTCCATTAAAATCTTTTTATATTTTTCTCTTACTATATTCCCTAAAGTTCTAGTTATAGTGGAGGGACTCATGTAGACTCTTTTGTATATTTCAGCAACTTGATTCTGAAAGAGGACGCAATTCTACTAGATATGGAAGCACATCAAGAAAAGCTGTAGTCTCAAACAACAGGCCAAGCTCTTCAGGCGAGCAAAACGAGGGTCGTTTAGCCCGACTATCCTCGAGCAATGGTCGCCCTTCTCCTGTTCAAAGAATTCAACCTCCATTTGCCCGAACTCCAGCTGCAAGAGGCGCCACCCGTGATGATCCTCTCCGGAGCTTTGAGTTCCTTTCCATCAGAAAGTAAGTGATGGAGAGTTCTTTCCTGCTGAAAGAGGATGTTTTTGCCTCTTATGGCCTTCATTCGCCCATCCATAAATTTATGTACCACTTAAAAATTTTCACCGCACACATTTGTACATGGGTTTTATTTATTCATTTTTCTTCAAAAAATTTCATTATATGTAACACGTTTAATTTCTTCTTCAAAAAAATTAACTCTAAACAATTTTTTGTTGGACATTTTAATCCACTTTAATGGTCTATTTTTTAGCAACTATTGAAACGTTGAAAAAAAGCGATAAAAAAATTCAATTTTTTTTCCCTCATTTTTAATTGAAAAAAAAAAAGAAATCTGAAATGGTGTAGTTTTTTTCTTTTTTGGGTAAAGCAAATGATTGAAGATGAAATGAATGTATGTTAGAGAAAACATACTGGGGACTAAATTGGGATGTGGACGATAGTACGAGGGCATAATATGAAATTAAGATGATAATGATAATAATAATAATAATATATCCTGAGAGAATGGTAATATTAGTTGTAATATTTTAAATTTAAATTTTAACATAAATTTAATTGTGAGTTTTTGAGCATATACTTCTATATTCTTCAAATTGACTTCATTGGTTGACGTCTTTTTTCAAGGTACACAATGTCCATGTTTCTTTATAAACTTACTCTGGTTCTGTTGTTTTATTATTTGTTTGTTTCATAAAACAAATTAGAAACAAAACTAAGTTCCTTATTCCAAATTAGGTCAATTCACTATTCTAATATCACTTTGTGCGACACGGTTTGTTAGAGCAAACAAAGTAAGAAAAAGAAAGTTTTTCAGTTTTCTCATTTGTAGCTGAAAAAAAAGAAAAAAGAAAAAAAGTTTCTACTTATATAATTAGGAGGATGAGGACCGTATGCAATATTCAACTCACTTAGGTTGTATATGAGCGGTGAGGTTACTACTCACATATATTTCATACCCACTTTTCTAATTAGTTATGAAATTTCTTTATGAGCTTAATTATATGTTTGTGTATATTATAATTAATGTTTAACTATATATATATATTTGTATGTATGTATGTTCTCATATTAATTAATTTCTTAGGTGTTTCATATCATTCACCCAACCATTCACATGTCCAATCAGTTTTGTGAAATGAGAAATTTTGAGAATTTGGTACTGTCGTTTTCAATTAAATGTCCAAGCCCGCAGTGTGTCCCATGGCCATGTGCCCCAGTAGAGGCAGCTCCTTTCTTACATAATTTAATTGTCAATCAAGGTCAGCGTGACCGCTCTATTTAACCAACTATATATACATATATGTATATATGTGTATATATCATATAACATAATTAACTGTATGGTAATTAATATATGTGATTAATGTATTCTTTCTGAAATTCTAACTGGATAACGTAGTACCCTATAGTCTTTTGGACAATGATCATTGTAACATATGATTGAAGATATGTTAAGCTACATAATTTGGATTATTATACGTACAACATAAAATGTTATAAATGCAACATTCTTACAAAAGAAAACATGCTTTCCATCGGAATTGTTACACTTATAATTCAATAATGCTAGTGGGTTTCCTTTATTGTATATATTATAATATTGTTTATTTGTTAAATTAACCAAAATTATCTAGTATGAGAAAAATGTAATATTACTATTTTTTGTAACTTGTGGCAGACGTCCCACGATGAAATTGCCCTTGAAGATATCAACTTTGAGGTGTTATACATTAATTTATTTTCTCACAATCAACTCGGAGAAAATCTAATAGCATTAATTAGTGCAGTTACAAGATTATTGTAGGATACTGTGATTTTACTTATCATTTTTGTTGGTGCATTGTGACAGAGGTTGGAGGAAGTGAATGCAGGTTCGCATAAGAACCTTAAGGTGGTGGAGTTGGTTGGTTTTACAGGGTGCGAGCATGAAGTAGTGCTTGTGTTGCATTTGGTTGAAATTGTTGTGTCGCTTGAGAAGATAATCTTTCATGTATGCCTTCCATGTGAGCATTGGCTGTCAGGAAACCTTCGGAGATCATCTTCAAAATCAAAAATCGATAACCCATTTCCACAACCTAGTCAACAGCTTTGCCCAAACGCTCAAAACCAGAATTCGTCCAGACATAGATGTGCTTGTAATTTGAATCAAACTTATATTAATTTTATTTACTTCCAAAACTATCCAATATTGTCTGAGGTTTTTGTGCTTTTACTGTTAATTTGAATCAAGCTTACTTTTAATTCTAGTTGTCATGCTTCTATAGCTAATAGGCTTTTGTTGGATCGTCTCAAGGACATCCTTACTTTCTAGGCTCCACTTTTTGAAGATCCCTCTTCAATTTGTGTTGTTTAAGGCAAATTTTGTTAACTAAAAAATATAAAGATGAAATTAATGATATAAAATTAAAGGGCAGTTAGTTCTCTATAAATGTACAAAATCTAACCACCTATTGTTTTCAAAATTAAATGTATACATATGCAGCTGATAAGACTCCCCACAGACCCGCTATTGATTTTTAAATTGAACTGATGATTCCAATATTAAGGCCCTTCTTGCATTTCCCAACAAAAAAAATACCAATGAACATGCTATTTTGTCATCAATTTTGGTTTTTGGAATCTAGATTTGAGGTCTACTTTTTTGGTGCTTGGCCTTTTTAGAAACCAAAACGACGAGATATATTATATAGAGTGAGAGAAGGTAATCATGATACTATTAGATCGCAGAGGGATCCCAGCACGTATATTCTATACCAAAAAAAAGAAAATCACATATCGACATTATCTCAACAACAAATAAAATCAGCGCAAGTAACAAACTAAACATTTACAGTTTTGAAAATAGTACATTTCAATATGAAACTCATCTCTTTGTTTATGGATTTCTAAGAGCCGCCAGCCTCCTCTCCAGCTCATCGGTGCTGGAACTGCAAGGACATAAAAATACAATTCAATTGTCAGAACTTCTATAATAATCTATTTATTCAGACTAAGAATTTCCACAATTTAAACTATTCCCACCCAGAAGGTAGTTAGACTTGTTGATTTAATATTTTTATTACTTAGGGTACACTTGTTAAGGCAGTCATTTTCTGTTTTTGTTTTTTATTTTTTTAAAAATGAAAAAGAAAACGCATTGCTTTTCATTTTTTTTTTTTCAAAAAAGTTTTTCAAATTTCAGATGAAAACTGAAAATGCTGAAATTTCGTTTTCGTTTTCTGTCTTTTTCATGGCTTTCAAGATCTGTTCTTAAAGGTTTGAGATTTTAGGAGGGTTCTAGTACACACGTAATTTTAAAGAAATACAAAGCTACAAAAAAAAAAAAAAAATCACAAAATGAATGCATTACCAAAGGACACCTTAGTAATCACTAAATAAAGCTAAAATCACAACTCTCAGCCCTTTGGACAGCATGAATTGACAGGAATGAGAAGACCCAAAAGGCTATTTCTATGAACTATCAAGATACATTCCATACTAGCTCTCCTTTTATTGTGCAAACAGCAAAACCACATGCCTAAGAACATGACACTGGAACAATCTTGCAAAATGCAATGCTCATAGAAGAGGATTTTGAAATCTACACTTGTTATATAACCTAATTTGATTAGTATAAAAGCCTATATGCTTTAAGAAATTTCCATAAATAAGTCTAATGATGACTACACAACCATTTATCATCGGAATAAAAAAAGAAAGGAAGGCGAGGTACCTGCCAACATCCTCGGTTCTCTTTGGTGCAATTTTCCCTTTTGGAGCTGCTGACAACTAACCAAGAGTTGAAGTATGATAGTAATCAGTTTAAAGGACGACTAATTGAGTACCAACTAACAACAAAATCCATAAAGGAATAACTATTAATACAAACCTGTGAGGCGACACCAACACCAATTTCATCGAGCACCTGACAAATAAAAGATTAACAAGCAATGCTGCCATCAGTCAAGGTTTCAAAATTTTTTAGACAGTGACATCCATGAAGAACAAAGTCTAAAGTTTCTCTATCAATTCTTGTATACGCTCTACTGGAGCAGCTAAAGTCATTCCTTAACAATCCTTAACCTAATTAACATAACCAAACCAAGTCATTATGATTTTAGATCATTTCATGCAATGACAAAACAAATTCACTCAATTAATTTTTTAGAAAAATTTATTGTAGGCCTTCATGGTCCTTCAAAAGTCCATCTAGGATGATTTGGAAAGCAAGGTGTCTCCTAAGATAAGGTAAGTAACAATGTGTTGATCCAAATGAGAATACTGAAACGTGTTTTGCTTCCTTAGTGGTGTGTAAGTGTAACTCATAGGGAGGTGAAGGGAAGTTTCAATAATCTTTCTTTACATTACCCACCTACAACTATCTTATTAAATATTCTCTTTATTAAGGGTAGTTTACCTTGGGTGGCTCAATGTGATTGAATAAAAGCAGTTTGAGTTGTGTGGTTAGAACCAAAATAAGATTAATAATAATTAAACAAAAACCCTTTTTTCATGTGTGTTTACCCTCTCACTGTAACTTTATCATCGAAAATATAAAAGAGAAGTTAAGAAGAGCCTACCTGATTTGTCAGTTCATCAGTCTCATCTTCAGCCTCATCGTTATCCAAGGCATCATCAATTGAATCAGACATCATTTCAGTCTGCATATACAAACTAACATTATGCTTCACAAATAAGCAATAACGCAACCAGAAAGACAACATCAATTTCTTTTCATGTTGAGATAGTCTAAAACAAAAATCTTACAGTCATGTCCATTTGTGCAGATTGCTTCTGAAATTCTCTTATGATCTTCGCTTGCTTTGCAGGCTCCATTTGCTGCCCAATAAAACACGTCATTTTCCAAAGTTAACTTATTTTTTCAACGTCATTTCCAAAAGTAATTTGAATGAACAAATCTAACTAGTCTAACCTTATTTATAGCTGACACTGCCTTATTGGCACCTTTCATGCCAACAGCAACTGAAGATTGAGCATGCATTGCCTGTAAAGGGAAATAAATATGGCTATGAACAATGCAAAAATGACTTGACCAAGCCAAACCAAAAGGAATCCTATAGAGTTAAGAGGGAGAGACTTGACCATCCACCTGAGTATGAGTTGCTATCCCTCTCATTTGAGCTCGACTGCCCTGTAAGTTAGCTATCTGTTGCCTGAGTCTAATTAGCTGACGGGCTAGAATCTTAGTTGCTGCCTGCCAAATGAAAAGACAAGGAAAAGTCAGAGAAAATTCAATACAATTGACGAGAGCCAAATACTAGATAGTTACCTCATTTCCTGTCTTAGCAGTTTTTTTAATCTCAGCAAGAAGTTTTTTTTCCTGAGACAACAACAAGTTATATTACAATGTTATATGTTATGCACCACCAAAAAAAATAAAATGAAAAAGGATCTTCTTTTGGAAGCTCCCGACATACTTCTACTTGCAATGCTCCAATTTCCTTTTCTATACCTGGAGCACATAGAAAATACAAACAAGAACAAAAATGTGAGCACTTTGTTTGATCTCAGAACCTCCCTATCTAATCATTCTAGCTATGCAAGAATGGTATATGGAGTAGAAAAATGAGATGAAAACAGTTTTAAGTATCTATCTTTAATCTTATAAATGGGATACATTGACAAGCTAAAACTATGGTACATAAGTTCCACAGACACTCATTACAACTTTCTAAGTTATGACGCGATGATGGATGGTCATGACGATAATGATGAACCACAGCACCATCATCGCCAACACCATTAGAATCATTCAATCTAAAATAAATAAGTATATACATCTAAAATTTCAGAAAATAAAACTAAATTTCAATGTGTAGTTGAAATAATACCTCTGGTAGCAACCGTCATCTCTCTTTTACTCTCCCGAAGAGCCTCTGAAACAAAATATACACCAAAAATTTAAAAAATTAAAACCCCTATGCAAATTTGATCAAATTTCAAAGGGAAGAGCATAAATCCAGATTAAAAGGAACCATAATTTACCCAAAAGAAATAAATTTTGTTAGCTTATATTACGCGGAAAAAAATAAAATAAAAAATAAGAAAGCTCATGAGGGAGAAGGAAAAAAAAAAGAAAAAGAAAAAAAAGCACGAACCTTTGGCCGTAGGTTTCTTGCTGAAGATGTTCATGGCGGTTTGTGGTCGATTTTCTCAAGCAAAACTTCAGAGGTTTCTCCACTCTATCGAAACTTACAGAGCCAGAGAACATAGCCAAGTCGGAGAGGCTCGGAGCTGGGCTGAAATAACCAGGAAAATTTCCCACTTTATTATTATATATATTAGTAGGGACCCAGGGGAAATATCCACACTCTTTCCAAGGTGTTTTCAGCGATGTCCTCTAAAATTTCTGAAATTTCAATCGACACCCTGAATCTGGACGGTGGAGATTTTTCAGCTGTCAACTCCATCCACGTAGGCGATCGTTGAATATCAATGATTGGGAAATATGTGCTTTCACTTTTGATTTACCATTCATTTGAAAAGTGTATCTGGCTTTACTCTAATTATCACCTCTTTCTTTCATACTTTTTGACTCAACGTACAGCCAAATGGTTAAAATGATTTAAAATTCTTTTTAAATAAATAAAAAATTATTATTATTATAATATTAAATGACGTACGTACTAAGAAAGTATGAACTTTTCAAAATAAATAAAAATAAATATGAAAAGTAAAAAAAAAAGAAAAAAAAAATCTATTTAATATGAAATAAATCGTTGTTCTTGTGGGCTCTGAAAAATGGGCTTGGCCCAATATAACTAACTGGCCCTGTAGAGTATATACAAGCTAACGACAACACACGGGAGTCAGATTCTTGACCAGAAAGTCTCCGAGGGGGCGTTTTCCGTTACAAAACGTACGTGGTCTGCTCCTCTCTCCCCATCTTCCACGGGGCCTTTTTCATTATTACGGGTTTAAGTTTCCCTGCAGTTCATACGGTCGCTCTTTCCAAACCAAATAATAATAATAATATTATTATTAATATTATTATTATTATTATTATTATTATAAATAAACAAAGTAAAAAAAAAACCCTCCGGTTCTCCTCTCTGCCCCGGAATCTCAATTGCTATCGTGTATCGGCTTCGTCTCCGATTGGTATTCCAATTATTGGACCAATTATTGTTTTTATTTCTTTGGACCTTCGCAAACACCGAGTCTGTTTCGCAACGACTGTGTTGTGGATTCTTTCAGTTTCTTTTTGCTGTTGGTGCTGGTGTTGTTGTGGTCGAACAGCATCGGCTTATATAACTTGCTTGCTTCGAAACGTCGACGTTCTTGGATGTGAGGCTGTAATTTGAGCTCGCGAGGACAGTGCACTCCTACTCGCAGTGCGAGAAACTTCGAGTTTTCTTGGATTTTTTTTTTCTTTTCTTATTTTTTTGCCGGAAAGTGTAGGGAGTAAAACCGGAGTTACATGTATGTGATTTCATTGAGCATCGAAGGTCCGGTACTGGTGCGGGAACTCTTTGGAAACTAGGGTTTCTGGAGGGCTATTGGGTGCGATTCTTTATAGCTGTCTTTTGCTTGTATAGAAGTTGAGCATTCGAAGTGAAAAGGTTTGGATTGTTCATTTGGAACCTAGAATTTTCTTTTTGGGATTGCAATTGAGCTAGACGGAAGTTGCTACGACTGAACCACTGGGTTTGATTGTGATAGCAGGTATCAACTTTTTGCTGATTTTCCCGTGATTTATGGTTTTGAGAGATATACTGTTGCGGTTGAAGAATCGGAGTCTGAGAGGGAATTAATTGTTCAATTTACGGCAGTTTATGAGATTAAGCGTATTTCCTATACGATGGATATCGATTCTGCGGGGGAGGTTACGTCTTTGGATCCTGAACTGTTGCAGCTTCCGGAGCTGTCTCTAATGGCGCTGAAATCGAGTCCGCAAATCGCAGAGGAATTGTTTGGTCAATGGCTTTCTCTTCCTGAGACTAGACGACTGGTAAGTTCTTTGCGTTTCCACATTTGTATTTGACTTATAACTTTGCATTGTTTGTTTTGAAAGCTAGCATAGCTTTTGGTTTGGTGGTTTATTTTGGTTGTAGATATTTCAACTTAGATTGAAGCAAGGCACATTACTCTGCATGTAATTTGTATTCGATTTAAGGAATCTTGATGTTGGATACTTTCTCCGGTATCATAAGTCCACTATCTCAAGTTCAACTATCCATTTATAAATTCATTTTATAATTTCTACTATCCCCAAAAAAAAAAAAAAATTTAAATGTAAAATCTACCTTATTGTTTACTTGTATCTTCTGGCAAGGTTTGAAATTTATCTTATCTGGCTAGTGTTTGCTGCTGTTTGATCTGACAGGTGAAATCCTTAATTGATGATGCAAGGGCGGGAACACCCTTTAATGCTCTTGGGAACTCTTACAATGTGAATGTTGGTGGGAGCAATGCGTTACCTTCTATGTTTCCTGCGGTCAGCACTCCTCCACTTTCTCCAAGAAGTTCATCTGGATCTCCTCGGATGTCAAAACAGAGAAGCAGTCCCTCTTCACTTCGGTCTCCACTAAAGTTAGTTACTGAACCAGTGCGAGAAGTCATTCCTCAGGTTGAACTCATTCCCTATAGTTTTATTCTTCTCTAATACATATTTGGGAAATCTGTTTAAGTATTAGAAACTCATATTGTTGTATGATATTTGACAGTTCTATTTCCAAAATGGCCGCCCTCCCTCAAATGATCTTAAGGAACAATGCCTTTCTAGGATTAATGACATTTTCAATAATAAACCTGATGGTTTGAGAATGCATGGTGAGTTTGTACACCTGATTAATAATTCTTTCTCTTGAGGGTCCTTTATTCTTCCTCTTCTTATGAACATCAGTCCCAAATGAAAGAAGAAATAAGAAAAGAATCCCTGAATGGAATTTATTTCTGTTCTTTGTTTATGCAGAGTTTAAGTCGGTTACTAAAGAAATATGCAAGCTACCTACTTCCTTATCCTCTGCGTTTTTCAGGAAGATAGATACTGACTGCACTGGGATAGTGACCAGGTATGTGTTTAAATTATTTCAATTTTTGTTCGAGAAAAAAATGTTATGTTTTTGTTTTCAACAATTATGGTTGTTTTTTGTTTGATTCTCATGTTTTTGATTTTAGAAAATTATATCCCCTCTCTTTCTCCCTAACGCTTTTTATTTATGTGTACACACACACACACACACACACACACTATAGATACAAACACATATAGTGCATGTGCTATTTTTATCTTCCTTTACAAATTGTCTGCAAAGTAATCTCCACTTTCTGAACTATTTCTGAGCCTGTGGAATATTGGCATTAGTTTCATGGAACCTTATGTATGCTATCCAACTATGTTCTTGTTGACTTGAAAAAAACTGTATAACAAACTCTAAGAGGTTTAGCAAGCTGAGAATCTGACTTTGCTTTGTTCTGCATGGTCTTTTTGAGCACCAAAGAGGAATCTGGCCGTGAAAGACACTATTGTTCTGCTATATCCACAAATTGTTGTCTAAGAGTACTTGTCCAACATAAAATTTGGTTTTAAGTTGCAAGTTTCTTATTTTGTTTGAGTTGTGTGCTCTCTCTGTCTTGTTTATTCAAATTGATCCCAACACCTAAACTTAAGGAAGTTAGGATGAAATTGAAGTAAGAAACTTAAGGAAGTTAGGATGAAATTGAAATATGAAGTTGAAGTGAGAAAGTTCTAGAAGAGAGATGGGGAAAGAAGCATTAAGAGACATGAACAGCAAAGAGAGATTAGGCCCTTATTACTAATCTTGTCGTTATATTTTTGTAATTTGATGTTAGTAGTGTCAATTTATTGTAGGGATGCATTTGTGAAATATTGGGTTGATGGTAATATGCTGACAATGGACATGGCAACTCAGATGTTTAAAATTCTAAAGCAGCCTGATCGCAATTACCTTTCCAAGGTTTGTTTTACAGATAAGCTTTGTGTTTATGGTCTATGCAGTTTCATTTTAAATGGTGTTCTTGTTGCTATGTTAATGACCATTTTTGTTGGTCATTGCTATTAGTTTCACCTTCTTTCTCTGTACTCTACTTTTTATATTTCGTACTAAAATTTAGGTAGACTTCAAACCTATTCTTCAAGAACTTTTGGCAAGTCATCCAGGGTTGGAATTCTTACAGAGCACACCAGAATTTCAAGACAGATATGGTATGTGTTTCATAAATTGGTTCTGGTTTGCAAGTCCTAATACTGGTATTCACTAACATATACTTCTTTGGAATTGTACCAGCTGAAACAGTCATATATAGAATATTTTACTACATCAATAAATCAGGAAATGGCTGTCTTACCCTCAGGGAGCTAAAACGAGGAAATCTAATTGCTGCACTACAACATGCAGATGTGGAAGAGGACATTAACAAAGTTCTAAGGTTTGTTTGCCGCTGTGTTCATATACATGATTATGTTTAGTAACAATGTTGATCACAAACAACTATTGTTCAAGTACAAATGAGAGATATTTGCAACTTCAGGTTTTTCATTCAAATGCATAGCCAGCCTTTCTTTCTCTATGTGGTTACTATATTGAGATATTTGAACTTGTTTTCCATATTTTTTTCCAAAAATTCTACTTTATAACTAAGCTAGATTAACTTTACTTAGTGTCGCAAGAAATTTCTTAAAAGAATGTAGAACTGACTCTATGGTTTTTTTGAAGTCTTCCTATCTTAGAAGGGGATTTTTTCCCCCTTCCTTTTTTGAATTGTTATGTTCTAATAATGATAAAAAAGGGCTAACTATTCTTAATTCCAGGTACTTCTCATATGAACATTTTTATGTTATATACTGCAAATTTTGGGAGCTGGATACGGACCATGATTTCTTGATTGACAAGGAGAACCTCGTCAGATATGGCAATCATGCCCTTACCTACAGAATTGTTGAGAGAATATTTTCACAGGTTTTTAATTTTTTTAATATTATTCCAGCGGTCTCTTCTTCAAAGTCTTTGGTCATTTAAGTGCTAATTTTAAGTAAAACAAATTATTAGTCTATGAGTTTTGACTCAGATTTGTTTTCTGATTCAATTTCATGCCAGACTCCAAGGAAGTTTACTAGCAAGATCGAAGGGAAGATGGGTTATGAAGATTTTGTTTACTTCATGCTATCAGAAGAGGATAAGTCATCTGAACCTAGCCTTGAATATTGGTATACATTTCCCTCTATGCTTATTCTTTCTCGCTTTTGCATATTTATTATTTGTGTACAGGATATGAAATTCTAGATAACTGACTATATGACCAATAATCCTGTATTTAGACCACTTAAGTATGACATGGGAGTTTATTGTTTAATCATTTTTTACATATAACTAGGAAATTGGTTTATATTCTTTAATAATTTGTGAAATACTCAACATGATTACAAGAACAATTTGAGCATTGTTATTAACATTTTGCATTTGTTACTTATTTTATGATGATGTAATTACCAAAGCTTTTTCTTTGGGGATGGTGCCTAAATATGAAAACTTTATTATTAATTAAATTGTTAGACAATTTTATATACAGCTTTTATGTAACGTTGTTATGATGCATAAATAAAGTGCCTTAAATTTTTCTGTTTCTAGGAAATAATATTTTATGCCTTTTCCTAGAGTTTTTGCCGTGTGATAACCTTACTTACCAATGCCTATGCTTCATGTGGAATTTATTTTGACAACATCTCTTGTGAACCATTTTTGTCTCAGTAAGTTGTGTTTTATAGGTTCAAATGCATAGATTTGGATGGAAATGGAGTCCTTACACCCAATGAACTGCAGTTCTTTTATGAGGAGCAGCTGCATCGTATGGAATGCTTGGCTCAAGAGCCTGTTCTATTTGAAGATATTTTGTGTCAAATAGTTGATATGATTGCGCCGAAGGTGAATGATAATATTGTAGTGTAAAATCTTCCTTTCATTTGCCTGTCAGAGGGGCCTATAATTTCCATTAACATGATTTTTCTTTCAGAGTGAAGATTATATCACACTACAAGACTTGAAAGGATGCAAACTCTCAGGAAACGTCTTCAATATCCTTTTCAATCTTAACAAGTTTGTGGCCTTTGAAAGCCGTGATCCATTTCTCATTCGTCAGGTAAAACATGCAGGAACTGGTGTTCGTAGCCTTTGGATGACCAAGTATTCAATTGATGCTTTTATGTACTTTCGGAATCCTAATAATGGCATTGGCTTTTTGGTTGTGCAGGAACGTGAAGATCCAACTTTGACAGATTGGGACCGCTTTGCTCATAGAGAGTATATTAGGCTGTCAATGGAAGAAGATGGTGAAGATGCCTCCAATGGAAGTATAGAAGTTTGGGATGAATCGTTTGAGGCTCCATTTTAAGTTCAATGAGGTGCGTTGCACAGTGACGTCAGAAATTTCGTTGTTAACGTTTTAGTTGTTTAGGACTACAAAATATGTTTCATTGTTTTTAGCTTGCTGCACTGACGAAATTCATTCTGTTTGTTTAAAGAGGGCTTCAGATTCTTGCTTTAAGTTGGTGGTTTAGTGAAGAAACACATCATTTGCCGTGCGCTGTGGAACACATCAGGTGCCGAAGTTTTGTCGATCACTTATTGTCCGGACCTTCGTGTTACTGTAATTGAAGCCGAGCTGTAACTATGGAGTAACATCATTGCTAAGGAATGGTTACTAGCTCCAAATTGATCCCCTCGTCGTCCCTGACACTTGCTCAGTTGTCTTTCTCCGTTACAAAATTTACAATTTACATTTATGATTGGAAATAATAATAATAATAATGTAATAGGTAAAAATTTTGTAATGCTCCGAACTGACTCTTTCAGTGGTAACAGAAGCAAAATGGCATGTCAGTGTGAAGCATGATCTGTCAAAACCAGGCAAAATTGAAGTGTAAACCATACTTTGCTTTGAAATGTGTAAATAATTAAAGTTGAAATAGAATAACCATTACCAGTGGTGGTCTCAATTTAATCATGCTAAATAAGAAAACGTGAATGGTTGAAATAGACAAAATTCACGCAATGAAATTCTCAGAATAATTACTATTTCCTACTTTTTATAAAAACAAAAATAGTAAAGACTTGTAATTAGACGGAAACAATAAAGAGTACAAATTCACGCCGCACTCTCTTTTCTCAGCTTCGCCAGCTCCTGTCTGATGATTCCACCCCTCTGCATATACACAATATAGAACTTGTTTAAAACTCAATTACAATTAAAGTATATAGCAAGTGGACCTTAGGCTAAACATGGCACTCTCCTTGACCCTGGCATTAGGGAGCTTAACTCTCCCTTATATTTGTGACCGTTTTGATAAGAAAATTTCCAAAAAATTCAAGTCTCATGAAAAAGCTCAAGCCCCCAAGCAGGGTAATTTCTTGGGTCATTGTTAGGCTGGGCGCAAGGCGTTGACCTTAAAGGACTCAACCTCATCCTAACTATGAAAGCATACTTTTGTTTTTTAAGGCATTCAGATATGATATATGACGATCACTGAATAATAGCATACCTTGATCTTTGCCAACATCAGCTTAAACCTATCAAAGTCAGTGAGTGAAGCTCTTCTTTTTTGCACTATCAGCTTCCTGCCCCAAGAACTGTTCTCCCATTTGTTCTTTACATCTGGGTGTTATCACATGAAAAAATCAACTTTAGGTAACAAACAAATACAGGGAAACAATTTCAAATGCCGGTGCATTTTGAACACAAAGCTAACCAGCAGTCTCCATGGCCTGGACCAGAGTTTTCTTCTTAGGAACCCTGTTGATGTCAATCTTGATGTCTGTGAGAGAAAGCCTCTTGAAATTCATTTGGGTCCTCACCATGTCAGGGGCATCAACAAGAGCCTGAACAAAAATTGAAGTTCACAAGTTTATACTATAACGGAGCGACTCCACACCAAAACCATAGACCAAATAGTCAAAAAAATGCAACACAAATATACTTCTTTTTCATTTTTTTTGTTCTTTTCCTCTATCACAAATTATACAAAAACTACACTCACCATATTAAATCATTAACAATATCAATCATGCAACATATCAAATTCAAAGCAACTTATCTAAATGTGTTTTCAACAGGCAGCCAAACAAATCCTCCAATTCACTATAAAGCTAGTTGTTTTTTTTTTTTTTACTAAGCAAGTATTTCAAGTAACCCACAAAATAGATAATAATATTAACAGCTTTTAAGCGTGGAATACACATTATAATGCTCAAATAAATAAAAAATATACAACTTCGAACTGAATGGATTAATAATAAGAAGCAAGTGCATGCAAAAACATACCCTGTTTTGGTCGATAACATCGACGATAACGACAATCCTCCCATAGTCTTTCCCGTAGTTCACGAGAGCGACTCGTCCGATCTCCACGTACCTCTTGAACGGCTGCACATGGACCCAATACCAATCGATTTATCAGTAGAAATGCGTTAATAAAAAAGGACGATAATTTCAGATTCGAAGAGACAGCAATTGCATTTTCCTGGAAGCCAAAACTCACCATTTTCAGTAGGATCCCAAGAGTGAAGACGACGACGAATAGAGCAGAGGTAGAATTAGGGTTTGCGAGCGGGAGATATCTGTTCCACCCTATTTCTTAGTGAGGACGTGTTTTCATTTGCTGATTAAAATATTCGAACATATAGATTTTGTCAAATTGGGCTTTTGCCACTTTGAGGTAGTCCAAAAATAAGCCCATCAAGGAAAGAAAAGGGAATGGGTTAGAGGAGGCCATTTCAACGACTGCGAAAACGAATAACCGTTAAAATATAAATTATAAATGTCTTCTACATCATTCTTTGCGACTTTCTCGCCTTCATGTCTCGCTCTGTGTTTTTTTTTTTTTTCTTTTTGTCATCTTGAGTAGAAAGTTTATGGGATTATAGCATTTCCACTTGTTATTTGAATTTTCCTCTTTGTTAAGGTAAATATATATGTATGGATATGCATGATACTGACGCTGTTGAAAATACATTGATTTTGGTTTTTCTAGTTTTGGGATCTCTTTTATGGCATGGTTGATGTTCCAAATGCCTGTGAGCGTCGTTAATTTGGATAAATACCTGAATTTTGTTTTATTTCTAAAATAAAGGATTGAAATTTTTTGCATTGGAGGACGTTTAAATGGTTTAATTTTCTCCAAATATGGGTTTTTGATATTTGGTAAATGATAGCTGAGACTTCGTGAATTATACTTGGTGGAAATTGATGGGTGTTTGATTTTTTTTTTTTTTTTGTTAATTTCATTTATCTTTTAAGGGGTTGGAGGCTTATTTTCTTTCGGTGTTTAATTAAACATAAATTGAAATTTGGGTTATTATTTTTCAGGCTTAGTTGACAGAATGGCAGCGCTATTTATGAAGAAACCTTCGACAGCTGAGTTGGATGCTTACTATCCAGTTAGATCAGAATGCCAAGACGGCATCCCAAAGACCCGTTTTAAGCTTCGGGTAAGCATATTAACTTCTTCGCTTCCTTTTACTTTTTGTTTTACTAGAGTACCACCTTGCTATTGAAAAGTTTGGCTTTTTATTAAAAAATTTGGTTGTTTTATTTGGGTTATGCAATCACGGTACTCTTTTGTTGTGTTTATTATGATTTATGCTTAAATAGGTGTAAGAACTTTCAACAGAGCAATATCCATGTTTGAAACTATTCTGTCTACTCTTTTAGGCTGGGAAAACTCTTAGCGCAAGAAGATGGCATGCTGCCTTCTCTGAAGATGGACATTTGGATATAGAAAAGGTTCTTAGGCGGATCCAAAGAGGGGTAAGTTTCTTCAGCTTCTGTTACTAAATCAAAATTAAAATGTCAATGTATATGTTGTGCATTTTTCTGTTGAGTTGCACTCTATGTGTAATGTATGTACAACTTAAAGATATAATTTTGACTTCAAAGATGTTGTGGCTGCTGTATTGTAGATTTTTTTTATTTTTTTACGAAGGGCTGGTTCTAAATGCATTGAAAAGTTGATTATATGCACCCACTTTCTATAGACATCATCTCCTTTATCTTCAGATTATGCGGGTGATACAACTCCATTTGGAATTAGAAACACCCTTTATAAAGTGTTTTGAGTTAAATGACACAAAGCAATCTCATACAGTGATATAAGCTTCATGTCACATCACATAAGTAGCACACAAGTACATCTACAATGGGTGTTAAACACTTTTTGTCGTTTGAAAACTATGAAGGTAACGAGTTTAGAACATTTGCTGAGAGGATTTTTTTACTCTTTATTTAGTTCTTTAATGTAGTTTATTATTATTATTATTATTTTCTAAACGGGGAAAAAACTTGGTATTCTTGTCCAGGGTGTTCACCCTTCAATCAAAGGAGTCGTCTTGGAATTCTTGTTAGGTTGCTATGACCCAAACAGCACCTTTGAAGAACGAAACATTCTCAGGCAGCGCAGGAGGTAAGATATTCTTTTATTTTGTGATTTAATAAATAGGAATAGACTCTAGGCTCTGGGTTGAGAGCAATGTGTCATCAATGATTCTTTTGATAAATCTTAATAGTTCTTTGTTATCCAAATCATATTAGACTATTCTTTTGATGGGACAATGAGCTTATCCGAGCTCCAAGTTTCTACATATTGTTGCTTTTCCTTTGTTGGGTATTTGATGTTATGTCTAATATCATCCTGGAGTTGTTTATAAGTTTGGCGAAGGGTGCTTGCAAAATGTTAAGGTGGTTCAGCTCAGACAGAAGTGCCTCAATAATTGATGTGATGTATTTGCGATGAGTAGCTTTCATGTTCAAGAATTTCTTAGATGGTCTCATTCTAAAATAGTATTTTAATCTTAATGAGAGAGTTGGTTTCTGCTTATATATAAAAAAAAAGCAAATATAATTCAACATTGAGACATGTTATATCACATTGAGTACTTTAGGGAACAGTATGTTACATGGAAAGCTGAATGCCAAAAGATGGTTCCAGTTATTGGTACTGGAAAGTTTATTACATCACCTATCATCACAGACGATGGCCAACAAATAGAAGATACAACAAAGGGCAGTAAGAGAGACAATGGAGTAATGTCTACATCCTCTCAAGACTCAGAAAAAAAAGTTATTCAATGGAAGCTTTTCTTGCATCAAATTGGTATGTATATGTTGCATAAATCCAGTATCTATGTGCTGTGCAGGTCCATTTTATTTTTCCCTTCAGCAAGCTTTGAACTCAAGACCAGCCCTAATATCACCTCAACCATACCACTCACTTTCAGTGCTTGCATTCCATGATTCATGGCAACAAAAGTCCTTTAACTTGCAAGTTGCGAGCAATCAGAATGATCTAGTACCCTAATTTATATGACACCATTGTAATTGGTTTGTATACCATATCTAAGAAAAAGCTGCGTTGAGGACCTTATAGTGATGGTGGCTGAAACCCTATTTCTCGTTACTTGAATTCTAAACTGAATATATTTGTATACCTTATGGTTGCTCTTTTCTTTTATATCTATTATTGGCTGTTAACTCAAGTGATGGAATTTGGAATTTGGGCTGCAGGCTTGGATGTTGTTCGTACAGATCGAGCACTGGTCTTTTATGAGAGTGAATCTAATCAAGCGAAACTTTGGACTGTTCTTTCTGTTTATGCTTGGATGGACAATGATATTGGTTATGTTCAAGGTGAGTTTCTATGAATCTCGTCATTGTTATTTAAAACTGAAACAGTTCTTAAATGCAGTAATAATATTAGGATTTTTTTTCCTGAACAGGAATGAATGATATATGCTCGCCAATGGTAATTCTTCTTGACAATGAAGAAGATGCCTTTTGGTGCTTTGAACGTGCAATGCGTAGGCTGGTATCTACTTGCTATATTGTATTGTTTGCAATCTTTGATATTAAGTTGTGATAGACTACTGATAGTAGTTCTATTTTAGCAATTATGCATTGCTTGTTCTTTTAGTGATAATGTTTTCTAAAAATGTCAATATTTTTTATGCTTTTCCTATGATATGATTGGCAGGACAAGAATGTATGTCAAAAGGAAAACGAAAGCATGCTGGAAATGGATTTCTTAATGAGAAATAAGCATTAGGGTTCTAGTTGGTGCTAGATAGGAGATGTTCACTTAGAACCAAATTGTTTAACTGGTCTTGCTTTTCAATCCTGATAACCCATATTTCTGGTAATGATTGTACTGCATATGATCGGTATATTTAAGTGAAGTGACCGTGAATTTGGGTTGTGAATCCTGCTATTTTTTCACCATTATTGGATACCTGATTGGATCATCTCCTATGGGTGTTGATCTTTAAAAAATTTACCAGCATTTTTGCAGGATCATTTTGGATTTTGCCTGTATCATCTATACATAAATGATGCTTGTAATATGCTCTTTTAGATTATAATTTAGATCCCTGCTTCTGTTCTATGCAGAGAGAAAACTTTAGGTGTAGTGCAAGTTCAATAGGGGTACAAACTCAGTTGGGTACACTTTCACAAATAATCAAAGCTATTGATCCTAAGCTTCATCAGCACCTTGGTATGCATTCCTGTTGGTATTATTTCATTGCAATATTTCTGAAGTTATGTCTTGATTTAATTGTCTTATAGTTTCGTCTGAAATTTTCTGGGGTATTTTGTGAAATGGCACCCTGAACCAATATGATGTGGACCATAGATACAGATTATTCTGGTTTTGTTGTTCGTGGTATCAGATAGAATACAATATAGTCATTAAAAAAAGGCTAACATTTGGATGAAAATTTCTCGCAGAGAACTTTAACATTTAAGTATGATAGGCACAGGAGGCATGCCTATTAGGGGTGCTGCTTTGATTTACTAATTCCTTCTGATTTTCCCAAGAAAGGTCTTTACGAGAAATATTTCTGAAATAATGATTTTTATATAAGGTATGAGTTTTAAAAAATAATTCAACAAGACAAGTAACATGACCTTCCCACATTGGCCACCCATTCACAAAACTAAGGGCATGTTTTATGTGTTTCCTTATACATGTCCACTGATACAGGCTTTATTGGTCAACTTAACCTCACTTCCTTCTATTTGACAGAGGATCTGGATGGCGGAGAGTATTTGTTTGCTTTTCGCATGCTGATGGTGCTTTTCCGGAGAGAGTTTTCGTTTGTGGATTCATTGTATCTTTGGGAGGTAAGAAGCAACTGGTGTGCTGGTTGCCTGACTAATTTTCCCTAAGGATGGTTATTACTTATCGTAATACATAACACCTCCTTACAGATTGTTGAACATAATTTTAAGGTTCTTTGAATCTTAGTATAATTAATTCATTAGAATCGCTAATATTTTCTTAGTGAATAAGGTTATTTTTAAGACAATAATATGGATTGGTTTCAGCTAATGTGGGCCATGGAGTACAACCCAACCATTTTCTCATTATACGAAGGGCCTGGAGGTGCTACAGATGCCTCTGCTGAACCCAAAGTAGATGAAAAATTGCTAAAGCAATGTGGCAAATTTGAGAGGAATAACAGAAAGACTGGATCTGCAGAGCAACATCATAATGCACTCGCTGTTTTTCTCGTTGCAAGTGTTCTCAAGACTAAGAACAAGCAACTTTTAAAGGAGGCAAAGGGTTTGGATGATGTTGTCAAGGTCTATCTCTCTGTCTGTCTCTCTCTCTGCAGGTCCACATTGATGTATTGTGAATAGGCTTGTTTGCACCTCCATTTATCTTATAGTTTAATTTCACCTTCCAGATCTTAGGCGACACCACCGGAAATCTGGATGCTAGAAAAGCATGCACAGAGGCATTGAGGATTCACAAGAAGTACCTCAGCAAGGTTTACATTTCAAAATTATCTCATATTTTAGAAACAGACAAATATTGCTTCTTCAAGAAGTTAGTTGCCTGTGTGAATTACTGAATAGTTTTGATATCTAAATGACTTGTTGGGTGTTTGTGCATTCAGACCCAGAAGCCATAGATAAATTCCTAGAGCATCATCTGCTCTTCCTCTTCCATCGGATTTTGTAGCAAAAAGAGGGTGGCATTGCGCCGGCAGCTTCAATTTGCTTGGAGTCTGTTTTTGATGATGATCATCCAATAATGATAATAATAAAGAAAGGAATTGTTTTGTGTGTAAATAACTTTGATCATAATCCATATACGGATTCACCAGCTGCTTCATTCATTCATTTGTAAGTAAACCTTTGTGTTTAGGGTTGATATGACCGATGTGTTCAGTAAATTTTCCAACCTATTCTTATATATACTGCTAAAGCTCGTATACAATTTATTATTTAATTAAAAGTTTGAAATATTATCCTTCTCATCTGTCCGAAATTAAGCAATTACTCGTCAGAACAACAATCACGGACTGAAATCACACTAATAAAGCTCTGCACCAATTTTTCTTCATATCTTCAATAAAATCATAATTTAGATCATCAAGGCAACGCTTTATATTAGAGCATCTTTAATAGTGTGCCGAAAGTAAATGACAATGTCAAGCAACTGTCTATTTTATTTTATGTATATAAATAAAATTATAATTTGATTAAAAAATAAAATAATATTACAATATATATATATATATTAAATTAATAAACTAAATCAAATTATAATTATAGATTAATAAATTTGATTAAAAAATAAAATAATATTAAAAAAGATTTTAAAAATATTAAATTTGGCATTACTACATTTTTAGCAAATTTTATTAAAGTGTCGTGCTATAATTTAGAATTCAAATTTTAATTTAATATTGAAGATGGTATATCAATATCAAAATTTAAAAAACAGCTTTTAGATGAAGATGCACTTATATTAATAGATACATATATGATTAGTTAATTGCGGGGGTTGACTTACCGTTTACCAGCTTTGACTAACAGTTGACCGACATTGATCAATTGTGACTTCCAAGTCCGGCTTTATTTTTTTTTTTCAATTTTTAAAATTATTTTGTTTTAGTCATTTATGTTATATATAATAATAAATAAAAATTTATATTAACCAAACATTAATTATTTAAAATTAATACAAGTTTAATTTTATAAAAAAAATTTATAAAAATGAAAACCGCAAAATTATTATTAAGAAAACATAAAATTTCCATCCAACCCAATTATTTTTTTGTTGTATGAAAATTATTTTTAAAGATATTTTGCCAAACACCATTTGTTTTCAAAAAGTAATCAAAAATAGTTTTTAACTCTGTACTATGAAAATACTTTTATAGAGTAGAAAAAACAGAACAAAGCTAAATTAGCCCCAAAATTTGCTATCTTTTAAAAATGGAACATATACATACATTGGACACATTTAAACTCATTTAGTATATATAGCGAATCGGCTACGTACGATATAATGATAGAGATATATAAGAGAGACTTGCATTTGAATTGCAAAGGTACAATATGCATGCAATGCAAGAAACACTAATAACAAGACAGTGAAACAGCCTTGATTCGCATAAAAAATGACCCATTAAAACTTTACCTAATATAGCGTTTCAAAATTCATAGATTCTTCTTTTGCCCCCCACAGCCCTATACATTCATGCCCACATGCACCGGAAACTTCGATGAACAACTGGTTATGGTTATTTGGTAATGATATCAAAGGCATGCATTGCCATCAAATCTACGTAATAATCGGTGGTTTGCTTTAAACAGCATTGTCGTGTTTGCAATTAGTTCATCTCAATCCCTTTTCTCATTTTTGCTCCCTCTTTGCACACATTTGTCAAAAACTGTCACAAGTTTTTGAACCTTTCTTCTCTAATTCCTTCCTAAGATTTTCTTTTTCCCTCCCATCTTTTCCAATTTCCCAAACAACAATCTAATCAAATGTCAATCCAATTGAGTTTATGGGATTTCTGAAAAACTATTTCTTAGTTACCTTCAGATCATCTTTGTATGGGTGATCTAATTCTTGTGAATCTTGGGTCCTAGCAAGTTTGCTCAAAGAGGTAAGATACAGCTTTTTAGAAATTAAGGATCTTAATTAGATTAATGCTTCATATTTAACAATTGTTCTAGACATAAATAAGAGTTCTGACAAATTACTAGCTTTCTTCTTGTTTTCAGATTTAAGGACAAACTTTTCAGTACCCTAATTGTCTCCCAAGAGTGCTACTACTAGCTAGCCTTAATCGTTGTTCATTTTAGATACAAAACTGTTCGCCAAAAAAATATAGATACAACACTCTGTGTATATATATAAATGTCAAACAATAAGATGAAGGGTCTATTAAAGGGCCTTAGATACATCTCTCAAATATTCGGTAAGAATTTTTTTTCTTAGTTCTCAATTACATTAATGGTTAATTTTAGTTTCTTTTTGCTATATTTATTCTTGATGACACGTACTGATATGTTCAAGGGAATCCATAAATACCATGTTTGGCAGATAATGAAAAAGAACCAGAGATGCAGATTGGTCACCCCACAGATGTAAAGCATGTAGCCCATATAGGATGGGATGGTCCTTCTGTAAATTCTCCGAGCTGGGTATATTATTGTTATTTATTGAATTTATGGAGCTTGATGATAGTTTTATATTCACGTACGCATGCATGAAAAAGAAAAAGTGTACGTGCATGTCATTATCACGTCTAACCATGTTATACATGCATGCAGATGACCGAATTTAAACCTCCAGAGGGATTTTCATCGGCACCTTTAGGTCTCACGGGAGACGTTAAAGGCAATCCAAACGACGTCCAATGGGTCTCCGAAGGTAACATAAACGATGAAAACAAAATAACATATATATGCTTTTCTTGTTTCACAAGTTAATCAAATTGCTCTGCTAATATTTCTACGTACATGAAATCATGCATGCATGAACCATATTTGATGAAGTATTTGCATTTTCTTTTCTTTGTTTTTTTCTTTCTGACAAAGCGTGGTGTAGTAGATGGTAATCGGAGAGATTCACGGGCCTCAAACGCTCGGGCGAGAGACTTGCCGGAATTGCCAAAATCGTCGAGACGCCAACATTCTGCGGGTAGTGCAGTTGAGTCCCCAACCAGAGGAAAATCAGAAAGAACAAAGCAAAGGAGGTCTTCCAAGAACTCCAATAGGGACTCCACGGATAGTCCGAAAGGTCCGAGACCGGGCCGGCTCTCATTGGATTCAAGCTTAGCAGCAGCCAGTGAATCACCCTCCCGAAACCTTCCCGACATACCCAAGAAAACCCGACGGAAGAAATCCAAAGACGCTTACGTTGGAGGCTCGTCGTCAAAACAAAAACCCAAAGCCCAATCTTCTTCGGATCAACCCGAATTCATTTCCAAATCCAATGATAATGAGCTTTGTCAGCAACAATTTGATGGGGAGGAGAAGGGATTTACATAAAACACAAAAAAAAAAAAAGGCATTGACAAAGTTTGGGTGTTCATGTTAATGATTTGGTTAGGTAGAATTTTTTATAATTTAGTTGGAAAACAATTTTTTTTTCTTTTCTAATTTTTTATTCATGGACCCTTGTATAATACAATATGCATTGTTTTTTTCTTCTCAAATATTTAATTAGTTTGTTTAACTTATTATATATTGCTTCAGATCTGGCTTTAGGAATTTACTGCGTTGCATGCTTTTAAGTATAGGTTACCAATAGTTCAAATTTACAAAGGGTAATTTTTTTAAATTATTTTGTTGCTCCAATTGGAATGGACAGAAAGAACGCAAACTAGTCCAACCACATTGATGAAGACCCTTTTATATGCATGGGATTGATGGAAAGTTGTCCATATTTCTAATGGTCAAATCCCAAAGCATTTTATAAGCTTTATATGAATCTAACCTCTAGTCTCAAAAGCCTATCATTGTACAATTGTGATTCCTACCCAAATCACATAAAACGACAAACCATGCTTGCCATTTCAAACAGCAACCTTTCTTAGCAACATCTAGCCAGTCTAGTCTAATCATCCTGCGCGCTGCTATACTTTCATAATTAATTCTCAATTACGTACTTAATCAAAATAATGTAGAAATTTCAGTAAAATATGAAAGAAAACTAGTTGATAAGATGAAATAATCATAACCTTCATACAACTCAGGACGAAGCTCGAAAGTAAATTCTTAATCCAAGTGGTTAAAAAAAAAAAAAAAGACAAAAATCCCATTGTATGCCTTTGTATGCTCTTTTCATTTTATTTTTTTAAAAAAAAGGACTTTACTTACATATTTTCCCCTGTAACACCATATATAGGCACTGAACATCCAAAAATTTAATTTCTCAAGTCAGTATGAACCTGTTCGTTTCTCTTTTCTTTGATTAACTAGGACCTAATCACTGTTTGTAACAGTACTCTAAAACCCCATAACGAAATTAGAAAGAAAAATAAGTCTAATAGTGGAAATTAAGCACGAAAAAGAACAACCCTACAAACATAAACATGGAAGGAGTCTGAGCCTGAGCCTTAGCTAGAGAATAACTACTGGCTTGGGCAGGATTGGGTAGATGTGGTTTCTTGCACAGCTTCAATTGCCCCAAATTGCTCATATTCTTGGCAGAGCGCCTCATCAAACTCTCATCAAAACAAAGTCCTGGGTTTCCTCCCAACTTCAGTTTGTGACCCATTTTTGAGGAAAGCTTTGCAGAAAATGGGACTCTACCACTCAAACTGTTATTCTCCAAATTGATTTCATTGATGAACTCCAAAAGTCCAAACTCCTCAGGAATTGTCCCTTCAAGCTTGTTGTTGTCAAGCCCCAGATAGCACAGACTCCTCAAATGTACCACCATTGAAGCCGGAATATTCCCAATCAATCCCATGTCTGAAAATCCTATTCCGGTAACCCCTCCGAGCTCGTTCCAAAAGTCTGGGATTTGCCCTCCGAGTCGATTCCCACTCAGATAGACTTCTCTTAATCTGGGCATCTCTGATAAAAACAGAGGAACACCGAAATTACCAAACCGGTTGAAGCTCATGTCCAGGAACTCCAACTTCTTCATAGCTTTGAAACTCTCTGGGATTTTACCAGTAAACCCATTGTAGCTCACATCCAGCTTCAAAAGCTCCGAGAGATTACCCATCGGTTCAGGGACGTTTCCTTCGAGATAGTTGTGACTCAGATCAAGAACCTTCAGATTCTTCAACTTGGATAAACTCAAAGGGATTCCACCGCTTAGTCCATTTCTGGAGAGCGTTAACTCTTCTAGGTTGAGCAGACCACCGACCCCATTTGGAATTTTCCCATCAAACCCATTTCCAGTAACCACAGCCCTCCTTAAACTCGTCAGGTTACACAGTAACTCACTAATGGAGCCAACCAACGATGGGTTATCCACAAACACGAGCTCTTCCAGGCTCGACCCAAAACTCGGCAGAATATCAGGCACCGAGACGCGCGTTTCGGTGAAGCATTTGTAGAAGAAGAGCTTCCGAAGATACTTGAAAGACGTGAAGAGCAGAGGACTGAGCGTTGAGTTGGGAGTGCAGGGTGGGTTGGGCGTGTAGTCCGAGACGTACCCCAAGTTCAGCTCAACGATGTGGACCGTTTCGGTGGAAGAAACGTTGCTGGTCTCGGTGAAGTAGTCGCAAACGACGCCGTGTGGTGAGGAAAAGCAGAGGTCGTCGCTGGGGAAGAGGGAGCGCCAGGGGATGTCGGAGTTGATGGAATGGAGGACCTGGTAGACCGATTCTTGCTCCACCGAGTTGAGGATGGGTTGCTGGTACGATATGGAAAAGGTGGAGAAGAGTGTTGTGGAGAAGACAAAGAAGAGGGAAAAACTGGAAAATGAATGAAACAGAGCCATTGGTGTGGGGATGAAGCTGGACTTGAAGAGGTTTTTGGAGGATTTAAGGTGTAAAAGCTAGAGAGAGAGAGAGAGAGAGATGGGATGAGATGGAGTTAATGGGGAAATGCGATGTTTGGGTAATGGGAAAAAGTGGGGGAAAAAAGTGTGGGAAGGAGATGCTGGGCTCCAATGGTGAAAGTTTCTCTGACTGTAACCTAAAACAGTGTGGTCGGGGGTGGTTGGGTCCTGTTGCAGAACTGTAAGCCCCCATTTTTTGCTTCTCTTTGCTGCCCCTTTTCTCTAATTACCTATATGCCCTTTGCTACACTTTGTCTATACTTTCCATCTATTTTTGTTTCATCCATTGGTTAAAATATAATTTTCTTATTTCAATAATGTTAATTTATTGTGTAATTTTTTGCTCTTGATTTTTTATTTTTCTAAATGCTGATGGTTGAAAATACAACTAAATTTTCCATCTAAATTGTGTATTCTTTAAGACTCAAAAGTCCAGAGAAATAATAGAATAATATGGTTATTTTATTTGTTTTTTTTTTAAAATTTTTTTTTTTATTAATATTGATAGTTAGGTACGTACAATTTCTTATGGAATTGAAGTTAACTAATGTTTTGACTTGTGGACAAATGATATTATATATATATATACATTAAAATGATTTATGCTATTATATATACATTAAAATAACGAAAAAAATGTGTTTCCATAATCTCATCTTGAAAATAGAATCTGAACTGTCCCTTCAAATGATTATTGTTCATTTTATTTCAATAAATATTTGAGTGTTTAATATAATTGTAATTATGCCCTTGGCAGAATTTTGAAAAGGAACGAGGGCAATATAGACTTTAGGGCATTTGCGTATGACTACAGTGCTCCGCAGGTAAAAAAGCACAAAATGTCGGAGCTGACACTGATCAGAGAACCAGAGAGATATGCCACGTGTACGAAAATTTAATAGATGCATAAACATCGAACACTTAAAACCCAACTATGAAAACAAAGATTGAAAAACCCGACAATTTAAATCGTCCAACGGTCTGGATCTCATTATCATTTGTCGAAGCCGTTCGATGATTAACCGCGAAAAGGGCTGAAGACTGGCTTGGGGGAACAAGAATAAAAAAGTAGCAGCCGGCGGAGCGGACAAATAACCTGCGGGACAGAGGCGCCGCGAGCCGACAGGGACTCGCCGCAGCCGCCGACTTCCTGCCTGTCTTCGCAGTGGCCAGAGAAAGAAAGCGATTCGTAACAGCACGGCACGACACGTGTCGGGGAAGGCATGGCTGGATTCGGGCACGTGGAAAGCGTACGGAGGATCGTTTCCGGAAATGACAGAGCATGCGAATTCCGTTCCCAGGAGGATCGTTTCCGTCCAATCACCAGCTAATGGCTTATGTGGGACCCACAGCTGCCGTATCACAGAAACGCCCTCGCCGTTCCGACCTTTTTGACTGTTTTGTCTGGTTCTTCTTCTTCTCCAAGTTACTTCGGAGACTCAACTACGGAAAGTGGCAATGAGGATTATGACAAAACTAATGCACTCCAACCCATGCACATTGTACACAGGTTGGTTCGTTAAATCCGTAATGGATTCGTAAATACATTATTTTAATAAAAATATTGTAATATCTATAATCTTGGATAAAATATTCACTTTATATTTGTCACAGACATTGGAATTTAATATAAATTTGATTGGAGCCTATACCCATAAAAGCCATCAAATTAAACTGAATCTGGAAATGACTTGTGCTTGTAATAATGTAATCTAATCAAGTCTAAACCTGAACAAATTGATTTGGGTTAAATGAACCACTGAAATTGAATAAGTTTTTGATAATTTATGAGCGTTATGTGTTTATTTAATTGATTAATGTACCTTAAAAAGATTGGATGTTTCATATAATTATTTATGTATTGAATTAAAGTTTATAGTAGGGATAGTAATGGGGGCGGGGCAGAGACGGAGTGCCCCTTTTAATACCCCTTGTTAAATTTTTTTTCACTCCATCACTGTTCAAATCTTTATTTATAGAGAAAGATAATATATGATAAAGATTATTTTAGCACGAAGCAGGATAATAAAAATTCGTATTTTAAATATTAATATTTTTATATTTAAAATGTGATTCAAAATAAATATATATATATATATATAAATTAGTTTTCTTACCTATAATATTAATATAAAATATTTAATACACATTAAAATGTATAATATATATATATATATAGGTGAAAGTAATATTCTCCGATTCAATTACAGGATAATGTTTTTTTGCCCAAGCTCCGCCCCATCAACAAGATAAGCCAGAAATCCTTCCCCATTTGAGGTGGAATCGAGTTAAATTATCATCTCTAATTTAGAGAACGTCTATGAACTATGTGAATTATGTTTGATTTTAATTTATGTACTATATACTTCTATGTCGTATTTAAAATACTTGTAATTGTTTAAATATTCGAATTGATTTAATAAACTAAAATTCTATTTCAGCAGCTCAATGTTCTGAATTTAAAAATCAACTTCTTCTTCTTTTCTTTTTTTCTTTTTTTTTAAGAACAATCAACTAAATTCAAAATCATTGACATTTAACATATATAGATATAGATGGGCTTTTACCAAAAAAAAATAGATATAGATGGGCTGAGTTGACTGAATGATGATGATTACAGCAACCAAAAAAAATCACGCACTTCTTCTCCAAAGTGATGTTATGATATTTGGGTTTCATATATGCATTTATGAAAAAGTATTTGATTGAAAATATTTTTTTTTTTTAAAAAAAACCTCCAATAATTGGGTGACAGAGAATATATTTTTCTTTATAATTAGTCATGTTCCATGCTCAATTACTTGATTCTAGAGTTTAATTTATCAACACAAGTAAAACGTTTTTGTTAATAAAATAACAGTGATAATAATAAAGAGAAACCTAACAAACTTATAATTAAAATTCAAATTCCTAGGCATTGGCACCAGGGGTATGGCTTAACGAAAATAAAGTCGATTGTTCCATTACATTTGTCTGTGAGAGTTGTAGTTTAAATCTTGGTAAACTCCGTTATTATCTCAGGTGTATTCAACATTACTTGAAGTGTCAGGTGGAGGGGAGAGAGATATATTAGGGGGTTAAATCAGTTGTTCTAAATTAGACTCCTATAGAATTGTAAAAAAAATAGGAGAATCTATTAAGAAACTGAGTTAATTGCTCTAAACTTCTGTATGCATCAAAACCTTTTCTTTTCTACCCAAAAAATAAAAAAATCTCAGGCAGTGAATAATTAATTGACTTGTGGAAATATTTTATTTTTTTTTTGTTGGAAATTTCTCATGTAACAAAGCATTCTTTTGCCAAAACGATAATTGGATAACCATTTACGTGGATCGTTGACTTGCAGTCTAGTATAGTGTATTTGATTTGATTTTTATTTCTACCCACGAAAGGAAATAATTATTAAATTAAAAATCACCTATATATCTCGAGTTTAATAGCTCGTGCCTCTTGCGATAAAAGATTACGTAATTAAGGAAATAGTTATTAAATTACTCGTACTTTACATTTTTAAAAATAAAAAAAAAACTCGTATTTTAATATATTTTGTTAATATTTTTCCCTGTCAACGTTCATAAAAAAAAAAATACCCATAAACGGGTAAGTAAACAATTAACTATTGCAGTAACAAGATCATAATTTTCAAAGGAAAGTGAAAAATTAATAGAACCTTCATTATTTATTTTATTGTGATCTTTGTTATTTATGTGAGTCAGACCCTGTTTGGAAATGAAATCGCTTTCCTGAATTAGTATAACCACGTAAATTAATTAGTCAAATAACAATTTTCTTGCGTGCTTTATTTGTTTTTCTTCTCTAACCCTTTTTCTTTCTCAGTTTATCCAACCTAAACTATATTTATGTACTAGGTAAACAAGCATTGTATGTGATGAATACTCAAGAAAATACAACAATGGAGACTACTTCTGGATTTTATAGACGACCTCTTCCTTGTCCTCCTGCTATTGAATTTTCTTCATCTACAGGCAAGGTCAGTATATATAATATAATTTTTTTCCTAGGGTAAAAAGTATATATATATATATATATATATAACTTTAGGTTATTTGTAATGTTGAAATAGTGTATTCATACACAAATAAGACTGACTTTATTATGTGAATGGTTTTGGTGATGCATGTGTATGTGAGTAGTAGTTCCAACTTCCAATTGCTTTCAATGGTTTTGCCATATTAATTTACTCTGAATATTGTTTTTGAGCATCATGCAAATTAGACTTTTTTTTTTTTGGTAAATTCATGCAAATTAGACTTGTGTAATGTTTTTTACCGACAGTGAATATTTATAAACATTGATAAGAATTAGTGTATAAGTTTCTCTCTTATCTCATTTAAATTGTATTATTTCAACCAAAAATAAATAATAATAATAATAATAATAATAATAATAATAATAATAATAAAGATGAGAGGAAATTTAGAGGGTTAAATTGAAATTTCTATCATTTATTTATTTCTATTTAGATTATCATCAAACTAGAAGAAACGGAGATATTAATGTAATCTTATATAATAATTTCTATTCAGATTATCACGTTTCTATTTAGATTATCACGCTGCCTCAAACTAAATTACCAAATTAGGCCTTCATTTTCCCAAATTGACAATTTCATCCCCACCAGGTCAGTGTCGAGAAAGACAACGTTGTTTTTATTCCAAGGTCGGCGGACAGCGAAATAGCCAAAACCCACATAAAATCCGATCGACTGTGACATCTTCTTAGTCCCACCGAATCATAATTTTATTAATTTTTATTCCGATTTCCAATTTTTCAGTAATTTTTTTTTTTTTTTAACGTCAAAAATGGCTATGGCTGGGTTGTATAGACGAGTCCTTCCTTCACCCCCAGCCATTGAATTCGCTTCGTCCGAAGGAAAGGTACTTGTGCAACCCAATTTGGGATTTCTCTTATAACTCAATTTTAGGGTTTTATGGTTGTAATTTTAGGAATTTTTAGAGATTTTATGCGGAATTGATTTGTCAGCTGGTGTTGTAGTACCAGACTAGAGTATGTCAGTGACTTATAGTTCTAAGAATTAAAATGATTATAGTACACACAAACCGAAACTTGTGGTGTTTTCTGGAATTGCAGCAACTCTTTCTAGAAGCCATTCACTACGGGACAATGGAGAATTTCTATAGGTTGATTTCTTACTTTCAGACACAATCAGAACCTGCCTATTGTGGACTAGCCAGTCTATCCATGGTCTTGAATGCTCTTGCTATTGATCCCCGAAGAAAATGGAAAGGTAAGTTTTTTTTGTTCTTTTAGATTTTGTTTTAAGTTGAAGAAGCAATTTTTTTTAATTTTTTATTATTATTTGTTTTTTACACCATTATAAAATCCTTGAATATTTACAGAAATGGATGTTCAATATGCATTTTGATTTGTGGCGTAGGACCTTGGAGATGGTTCGACGAGTGCATGTTAGATTGCTGTGAACCTTTGGAAACAGTTAAAGCTAGAGGCATCTCATTTGGCAAGGTTGTATCCTTGGCTCACTGTGCTGGGGCAAATGTTGAAGCCTTCCGGACAAATCATACCTCCATTGATGATTTCCGTAAATATGTTGTGAGGTGCTCGACATCTGATGATTGTCATCTGATCTCATCGTATAACAGAGCAACTTTCAAGCAGGTTGATCTTGGTTACAGTAATGCTATTTGTGTATTTTGTTTACAGTGTAGTTCTGTACTTTTTCAAGCTTCCTTAGACAACATAAGCAGTTGTATGTCTTTTCTACTGAATCCTTTTCCATATTAAATAGGAGTGTAACCTGTTTAATACTTTGAGGTTAACCCTAGCATATAGGTTACTGGTTATGATATATTCTTTTTTGGTGTAAATACTGGTTATGATGTTGCATCTAAATGTAGTATACTTTTAAGGTTACTTTCATGTGTTTGCCTGTATCTTTTCTACCTTCATTAGACTCCATTCTAAAGACTTAGCTTCTGACTTATCAGAATGCTAGTAGAGAATATCTAACTAGCCTCCGACAGGTTTTTCTTTTTCACCATGTGCTAAAATACTTCGTTGCCAGTAAGTTACACCCATCATTGTTGTTTCTTAGGATTTTACTGTTATTAATGGATTTAAGAAAGTCCATGTAGTTTGTGTTGCTACACCCAGCATTCATACAAGTATCAATTAAATTTTTATTGCAGACAGGAACAGGTCATTTTTCACCTATTGGTGGTTATCATGCTGGAAAGGACATGGCACTTATCTTGGATGTTGCACGTTTTAAATATCCTCCGCACTGGGTTCCACTGAAACTTTTGTGGGAGGCAATGGAGGATGTTGATGAAACAACTGGACTACGCAGAGGGTAAGAGTCCTTGTATGCTTCCTTTGGTGAATATTATTATTAGTGAATTGGACATATATGTTGGAAGCTGTCTCTAAATTTTGTGCATTTATTCTTGTAGAGAAATCTACATCGATTGGTTTTGCTTACTGTTCTTCATAGATTGATCCTTTGTTTAGAAAAGGATGGTCATTGTTGACAATTGATGATATATCATGCTTAACTGTTGACAGTGATGACTATTGAAGTACATAACTATAGATGTACACCACTCATATGATGACTCTGATATGTGTGCATGTGCTTGTGCATGCTACGTGTTGTCTTGCATGGCTTGTGCATGCTACGTGTAGTTTTGGTTAGGAAGTCTTGGACTTGGTCTTACATGTTCCGTTAGGATTTACGATTACGTGTGTTGTTTTGCTTACTGGTTTAGAGGAGAACGTTCTCCAGATATAGGAGTTAGTGGCTTAGTGTCTATTTTCTTTTCAATCTGTTATTTTCCAGTATTGTAAGGCTATAAGTAGCCAACTTTCCTTCAGTTAAGAATAATGAATCAAGTCCAAATAATCTCTTTATCTAGTTTTTTTCCTTCTTGTTCCTATCTTTTCCAAATTCTTCCTTATCATTTGGTATCAGAGCCCATGGATACCCGGGGCAAATCCAATGCCGAATTCCGCAACGAGGTCAATGAAATTTTGGCTCGCCATGAGTCTACTTTCGACCAAGTTCACACCACTCTTCAAACACTGTTAACTGATATTCAGGCCATTCGGCTTGTTATCCATCCACGTCCCACCCAACATGATGTCAACCCATTTGCATTGGCTGATCCACCCAATGCCATTCGTGAGTCTCCCACTTCGACACTCAAACTCAATTTTCCACGGTTCCATGGTGAAGACCGAATGGATGGTTATGCAGGCGAGCAATATTTTGCTTCAACAATGTTGCTCCGATCAACGTATCAACTTGGCCTCCTTCCATCTCGAGGGCATCGCCCTTCAATGGCATAGGTGGCTATCAAAATTTAGGGGACCTTTAAATTGGGAGGAATTCTCCAAAGCTCTCCTCAATCGCTTCGGACCCACTGATTTTGAAGACCCTTCAGAGGCCTTGTCTCGCCTACGCCAAACGTCTACAGTTACAGCTTACCAAGAGGCATTTGAACGCCTCTCCCATTGCGTTGATGGCCTGCCTGAGCCATTCCTCATAGGGTGTTTTGTCGCTGGCCTTCGCGACGACATCCGTTTGGATGTTAAAATTAAACGTCCCACACCTGCGGATGCCATTGGTGTTGCCCGTTTAATTGAAGAACGAAATCAGCTTCAACGTAGGCTTCTTCCTCATGGAGACCCATCGCTCGCGATCACCCAAGTCTACATCTACCTCCATTGCTGGCTTGTTGGGGCCCCCTCCACTGTCACGAACTCCTCCAATTGCCAATTCCACTCCTTTGAGACGGCTGACACCACAAGACGCCAAGGACCGTAGGGATCGAGGACTTTGTTATTATTGTGACGACAAATTCGTCCCTGGCCACCGTTGTGAGAAACCGCAATTGTTCATGCTTTCTGATGCTATCGGCGAACTTCCTCCTGAAGATACGCTTAATGAGGACGAACCGTCACCAACTATTCCGACCATATCCTTCCATGCAATGAGGAATCAACCATCCGCAAACTCGCCGTATTGGGTCGCATTCATAATAAAGAAATTCCGGTGTTGATTGAGGCAGACCACAACTTCATCGATCAATCTATCGTATCCAAGTTCAACCCGGTGCATCGGGATAAAAGCTTCAGCGTAATGGTAGCTAACAAGGAACAAATTGAGTGTTCTGGGGTCTGCCAATCCCTCTCCCTTATGATTCAAGGTACACCCATCACCGCTGATTTCTATGTCTTACCGGTGGCTGCTTGTCCGTTAGTATTGGGGGTACAATGGCTCGCCACTTTGGGTTCCATTGAAACAAATTATGCGACTTTGTCGATGTCGTTCACGAAAGATGGCGTCACCCACACATTTACTGGGCTAAAACAATCTGCTCCCAAAGTCCTAACTACACAGGACCTCCCACAATTGCATGGCACCATGTACTTCTGCCACCTCATTCCCATTAATACCCCCACTCAAAATACATTCCACCCACTAGACCTACGTCAACTTCTTAATGAATTTGAGTCCATTTTTGACACGCCATCATGCCTACCACCAAAAAGATCTCACGATCACACCATACCCCTCCTACCAAATAGCAACCCAATTAACGTTCGTCCCTACCGTTATCCTCACTACCAAAAGACAGCGATCGAGAACATGGTTCATGACTTACTCCAATCAGTCTCATTCGACCTAGAGCCCTTTCTCTTCCCAGTTCTTTTGGTCCGAAAATCTGATGGTGAGTGGCGATTTTGCGTTGATTACAGAGCTCTCAACGACATCAAAGTGAAGGATAAATATCCCATTCCGATCATAGATGAGCTTTTGGATGAACTCTATGGCGCCAAATTTTTCTCCAAATTGGACTTACGTGCAGGATATCATCAGATACGAGTGGCAGACGAGGACATTGCAAAAACTGCCTTCCGTACCCATGACGGCCACTACGAGTTTGTTGTCATGCCTTTTGGCTTGACTAATGCTCCAGCCACTTTTCGAGCTTGATGAATGACATATTTCGGACGAAATTTTGTTCTCTTCTTTTCGATATTTTGGTTTACTCTGAACATGGGACGATCACGGCTCATCCCAAAGGTATTCACCGCCTCTTCCAATAACTTATTTGCTAAAATGTCAAAATGCAAATTTGGTGTCACATCTATAGAATACCTTGGCCACGTCATATCTCAAGATGGCGTTGCAGTGGACCAATCCAAAATTCAATCCATCATTGATTGGCCACAACCCAACTCACGAAAAGCAGTTCGAGGTTTTTGGGGCTCACGGATATTATCGCAAATTCATCAAGCACTTTGGTGCCACGCCCTTAACCCATCTCCTCCAATCAGCGACTTTACATGGACTGCTCAGCACATGAAGCATTCCTCAAAAGAGAACGATCACACCCCCGCCTTATCCCTTCCAATTTCACACAACCATTCGTCATTGAATGTGGCGTAATCGGTATTGAGCTATTCTTTCTCAAAATGGCCCAATTGCTTATTTCAAGGCCCAAAGGTAAGGCCTTATCTCTATCTACTTATGAAAAGAATTGCGGCTTTAATTAAATCTGTTAAAAAGCGCATCTACCTTTGGGAAACCATTTACCATAAGAACGGTCACCGCCTCTCAAATACCTTTGAGGAACGCATTACTACCCTCTCCAAACACTGCTTCCCAAATTGTTAGGTATGAGTATATTATTGAATATAAGAGGGCACGCACAATATTGCCGCCGATTCCTTATCTCGCATGGTGGAGTTCCAATTGATGTCTGCTCTCATTCCACAAGAATGGTGGAGTGAATTTCAACAAGAGGTTTTAAGCGATCCTTTTTACACGCCTTTATCTACAAAGCATGCATCCAAACTCCTTCAACGTGATGGCGTTTGGTATTACAAGAATCGTGTCTCCTCAACCCACGCCCTATGGTCGTAAAATATTGCATGAATCTCATTCTTCTCCAACAGAGGCACTTTGGTTATCAAAATCTCTAGCCCGTGTGAAACGTGCTTTCATCGCCCCCTTAAGGAATTTTAAAGCGCGTCAAGTTTGTGGTATAAAACCGATTGCATGAGACCGGAGGTTACTACGACCACGATTCCAACCAAAATTTGGTCCGACATCTCAATGGATTTTATCGAGCGGTTACCCTCATCCGTGGTTATTCCGTGGTCATGGTTGTTGTCGCCTTTCAAATATGCACATTTTGTAGCCTTGAAGCATCCTTTATCAGGTGGCTCACGCTCCTCTCCAATATAGTTCGTCTTCACGGCATACCATTATCCATTGTAAGTGATAGAGATAAAGTATTTTGTCCAATTTTTGGCGTGCTCTTTCAATTGCAGGACAAAGCTCGCATGAGCTCCAGGTTACCACCGCAATCCGATGGTCAATCGGAAGTTGTTAATGTAACCTTGGAACAATACCTCCGATGCTTTTCGGTGATTTTCCTAGGAAGTGGGTGATTGGTTATCTTGGGCTGAATACTCTTATATACCTCCGCATACTTCCACCAAGATAACCCCATTTAAGCAGCTTTATGGCATCCCTCCTCCCACTATAGTGAGCTATGTCCCTGGAACTTCCTCCGTTCAGGCCGTCGATGAATATTTACGGAGTCGTGATTCCATCCTACGAGACCTCACATACAATTTAACTCGAGCTCAAGAACGCATGAAGCAGACCCTTGACAAGCATCGACGTGAGGTGAATTTTAATGTGGGTGATTATGTTTACTTAAAACTCCAACCTTATCGTCAGTCTTCTGTCACTTTTCGGGGTTCTTTGAAATTGTCACCACGGTTCTATGGTCCCTATGAAGTGATTGAGAGAGTTGGAACGGTTGCTTATCGCTTAAAGTTACCACCTGGTTCCTTAATTCATGATGTCTTCCACGTTAGCAAGCTTCGGCTACATTTGGGTCCTCTACATGATGTGTCAGATACTCTTCCACCTGTGGATGATGATGCCGTTGTCCTTCCTCAGCCTGAAAAAATCATTGATCGCCGAATAATCCAGAAAGGACGTTATCATCCAAAATTGGAGTTGTTGGTTAAATGGAACGGAGCACCAATTTCTGATGCCACTTGGGAAAATGCTAGAAGACTTGCCAAAACATACCCAGATTTTGTCCTTGAGGACAAGGACATTGTAGGGAGGGGGAATTGATATGTGTGCATGTGCTTGTGCATGCTACGTGTTGTCTTGCATGGCTTGTGCATGCTACGTGTAGTTTTGGTTAGGAAGTCTTGGACTTGGTCTTACATGTTCCGTTAGGATTTACGATTACGTGTGTTGTTTTGCTTACTGGTTTAGAGGAGAACGTTCTCCAGATATAGGAGTTAGTGGCTTAGTGTCTATTTTCTTTTCAATCTGTTATTTTCCAGTATTGTAAGGCTATAAGTAGCCAACTTTCCTTCAGTTAAGAATAATGAATCAAGTCCAAATAATCTCTTTATCTAGTTTTTTTCCTTCTTGTTCCTATCTTTTCCAAATTCTTCCTTATCAGACTCCCTATCAGTGATTAATATGTCTGTTACAATTGCCCTTGATAATTTAAGATCTATATAACTTGATATACACGCTGAAGCGATTAGATAATGACCTGTCTTTACTGAGATGAACCATTGCATATTGCTGCAATTAACTGCATTTTAATCATTCAATAAAAGATTTACCTTATAACAATTATGTAGTATTTATTTTTTTAACTTTTTCTCAGGTTCATGCTTATAAGTAGGCCTCAACGGGAGCCGGGACTGCTTTTCACACTGGTATAATTTAATTGGATAGATTTTTAAGTTCACACTCCCTGAGATGTTAGTGCAGCTCATTGTGATTGTCAAAATTTGATAGTTGACCCCTATCTCCCTGCTTGGTGCGCCTATTGTCTGCCTCAGCATTTCATTCTCTCTCTCTTTTCCTTTTCTTTTTGCTCTATCTTTCTTGATAGTCAAACTATAACAGTGAGAGACAACTTTACCTGCTCTTATATCTTTGTTCTAAGAATTTTTTTGATAGGAGGATAACAGTTTGATGAGCAAGTTTTTTTCTTTAGTGAAAATTTGGTGCTCTTATGGATTTTGAAGGTGTGTTCCAAATGTCTAGAAGATTATCCATGTATTCTAGAGAGCCTTCTTGACTACTTTTGACACAGAGAGAAATAGGCAACAAAAATCTGCGAAGCTTACCTTTCATACGCATACTTCTGTTATGTTCATTGTTTATGATTTATTGCATGATTGTTCTGTTTATATATATGATTGGGTGTACTATCTATACATGCTTGAAGGTTTTGAAGTCTCTGGATTATTTGATCGTTGACATATGCTTATGAAGAATTCTATTTTGGAAATACTGGCAGAGCTGTAAACATGAGAGTTGGGTTGGTATTGCAAAACACTTGATGGATGACATGCCCCGTCTCTTGAAATCAGAGAATGTCAAGGACATTCAGAAAGTTCTCTCTGTTATTTTCACATCACTCCCATCCAATTTTGAGGAGTTCATCAAGTGGGTTGCAGAAGTGCGGAGACGAGAGAATGACCAAAGTTTAAGTTCAGAGGAGAAAGCTAGGCTTGCTGTCAAGGTACTTAGAGCTTCATGTTTACTTTCGTTTGAGCTTTCATTTGAAGTGGTCTCTTCTTTTCCCTAGTTTTTCTACCTACCAAATGCTTAGCGCCTAAGTTATTTTGCAGGAGGAGGTATTGAAGCAGGTACAGGACACTGGTCTTTTCAAGCATGTGGCAGCATTTCTATCTTCAGCAAAAAATTCACCGTGTACAAACCTAACTTCTGGTGATGGGGAGAGTTTGCCTGACATAGCTGCAAGTGTTTGTTGCCAAGGGGCACAAATTTTGGCAGGGAAGTCTGGCTTCTCTGAGGGTTTTTGCTGTAAGAAGACATGTGTGAAATGCTTGAAGCCTAATGGTGACAAACCAATCACAGTAGTTTGTGGGACAGTTGTAAATGGTAGTACGCAGCAGGAGGTTGATATGCTGGTACCTTCATCCCAGACAAACCCAAGTTGCTGTTGCAATGGCTCAAAGAAGTACATGGGAATGCACCCGGCTGGAAATGATGTTCTAACAGCACTTCTACTGGCCTTGCCTCCAGAGACATGGTCAGGAATCAAAGATGGGAAGCTTCTGCAGGAAATGTATAACCTTGTTTCAACCGAAGGGCTCCCTGTTTTGCTTCAAGAAGAGGTAATTTATTTCATCTATGATTAGAAGAACAGAAAGTTATGAACTAGCTTTTTTTACCTTTGATTATTTCGATAACATTCACCTCCTGACTCTACATGTCATTTTTCCTTTCTTTCTAAATGGTTAAATGTGATTCTGGCAGGTCTTGCATTTACGACGGCAGCTCCATCTTCTGAAGAGATGCCAAGAGAACAAGGTAGACGAGGTTCTTGGAGCACCCACATTTTAGCATCCTCCGATTTTCTCATTTTCTCTGTTAGTAAAGTTTTGGTTCTAAGTGATGAGATTGTAGAAATTTAGGAACTGCACAAAGCCTATTTATTACATGGCCATTGCCTAGGGGCACTTTGAGAAGAAAGCCCCAGAAAAATTATTTCATGTAAAAATTCATTTTAAATTTTAATTAGTATTATTTTTTTGGATGAATGCATTGTTCATAATTATTTAATCTGAATAATCAATCCATACAATCTTCTTCGAGGTTAGAATGTACGGTTAATTACAAGCTAGAAAGTATTATAAACGCATTTTGAGTATGTATTTTTATTTTTTATTTTTACAAAGTATTATATATACAATGATAATAAGAAAATACAGAAAAAAAGGAGAGAAGATAAGAAAAGATCCAACGGTCTAAAAGCCGATCGCCAACTGCGGCCGAATACTTTGTTTAGGATAATCTGACCGTTGACATATATGACCAAAAAGCGTACTGCAACTTTTTTTAATATTACCGCACAAAGAAAAAGAAAGAATAAAATTTATTAAAATTATTAATTGGATTGATTATTAATAAATAATAATAATTTTACTTAAACTCTTTCCTACGTATAAGAATTAAGATTGAGAAATAAAAATAAAAAAAATTTCTTATATGATTTTAGTAAGAATCAATTTAAAATATTAAAAATTTTATCAACGTCTTTTTTCTTTTTTTTCCCCCCTTCATTTCCTGTTAAAATTAGATAAAAATAAATTATATTAAAAATGTAAAATAGTTTAAATCCTTTTTCCTTTATTATTCTTTTCTTTCTCCATATTTTTAAAAAATAAAGCGAGAAAATTATTTCCTTCTTTTTCCCACCTATTTTATAAAACCAGTATGTCAGTGAAAGCTTCAAATTTGAGAAAAGAAAAAAATTGCTTACAGAGGGTGAATAATTTCTCAGAACAAAAAATGATCCGGCAATAATGGCTGTGGCTGGTCTATACCGTAGAGTCCTTCCGTCTCCTCCTGCGATTGAGTTTGCTTCCCCTGATGGCAAGGTACAAAAACCCTAACTTCATCTCCCTCTCTCCGTTTCTTTACATTGGATTGCTTTTAGTTGCATCTTTTGTCTGAGAGGTTACTGTGGCTCTGTGAATTGTGTGTTTTGCAGCGTCTGTTCACTGAAGCTCTTGCAGATGGAACCATGGAGGGGTTTTTCAAGCTCATCTCTTACTACCAGACGCAATCGGAGCCTGCTTATTGTGGGCTGGCCACACTTACTGTGGTTCTCAATGCGCTTGCTATTGATCCTGGAAGGAAATGGAAAGGTGATGGTTCCTATTTTCCTAATTTCTAGATGTTCTTTGGGCTTGAATAGGACATGGGTTGTGGGTTTTGTTTGATTTGTTAGCAGGACCTAAAAAAATAGATAAATAGTTTTTTTTTCCCTTTAATTTGTGGTTGATTATTGTCTTGGCAATTTCCCTCTTGTGAGTTTAGGCCCTTGGAGATGGTTTGAGGACTCAATGCTAGATTGCTGTGAACCTTTGGCTACTATCAAAGCTGAAGGGATCACATTTGGTAAAGTTGCGTGCTTAGCTCATTGCAATGGAGCTCAAGTTGAAGCATTTAGGACCAGTGAAAGCACAGTTGATGATTTCCGCAGATGTGTAATTTCATGTACTTCGTCCGAGGATTGTCACGTGATCACATCATACCACAGAGCAGTTTTTAAACAGGTGTTGTCAGTTTATTAATATGTTTAGCACGACTTCATCTGCGCATACAAATATGTTTTATGTATATCTATTCCATGAAGCTTATTCCTCTAAGCGTTTATGACTTTGGAATGATACACTTTGTAACAGCTTAATGCTAAAAATATTTTAGCGGCTTACATAGTGCTGATATAAATGCATTGAAGTAGAACTGTAAATTTTTATTGCCTAAATTTAACTCAGCAATGCCTTACTCCCCAAGCTCTTTGCACGTGCTATAGTTTGAACTTTGTCTCCATATAACTTTTAGTTTATTTTCGTTGAGAAGTTAAGTGGTAAAATCTTGCCAAACACATATGTATTCAGTTTCACGTTTAGTTGCCTATATCATTTGCTACTGACTTGTGGATCCTAGTTTATTACCACAACGGTATCTAGATTTTGATGAGGAATTCAATGTGAAATTTTGCTAGTATCTACATTTTGACTCAAGATGATGAAAATTCATGTTACTGTCTCTTTGCAGACTGGAACTGGTCATTTTTCTCCAATTGGGGGATACCATGCTGGAAGAGATATGGTTCTCATTTTGGATGTTGCTCGATTTAAATATCCTCCCCATTGGGTTCCTCTTACACTTCTTTGGGAGGGCATGGACACTGTTGACAAAGCAACAGGGCACCCTAGGGGGTACACTCTCATCCTTTATTATTCCATATCATATCAAAGTATAAGGTCCTAAGATCCAGTTGCCATCTTATGGATTTGTTTATTGTATGACTGGTTTTTGTGTTTAATTAAAGAAGTGTAGTTAACATAGTTGCTGCTTCCGTAAATATTCCAAATCTTCTCTCATTTACTCTTTTGTTTTCATCTTTCTCTGTATAATCTGCCATTATGCAATTAGTTCTAGTTGTTGGGTGAACTTATATCAGTCATGGCCTTATTTTAGAGTCATTGAGAAGTTTTCCATTGTATGTTAAGTAAAACTGCATATTGGTAAACCATTTACCTCCTGAAATTTGTTATTGTCAGGTACATGATTGTTTCAAGGCTTCGTCAAGCTCCATCCATTCTCTATACAGTGGTACTGCTTTTGTTTGCTGACCTGTTTTATTCTTCTGGGTTTCCCTTTCTAGTTTATACAAGATTTCAGTATCAGATAAATTTCCTTATGGATCAGCCTACCAGATTTGGTGAAGGTCAAGGATTTGAGCAATTATAGAAACTCTTAGAACTTTGATCATTCGTAGATTATTTGACACCCTCCATAACATTCATAATTTGAATAAACATCGGAGAGCTTATCTGGTTTACTTGTTAGACATATCTAAGCTTGGGCTGATTTGGAAATAACGTAAGATATTTGAACTAGATGTTGGAATGTAAAACTAAGACTGAGATATTTGTCAAGCACCCACACCCTAAGGAATAGGTTGCTTGGGGGGTGAGGGAAGTAATTGAAATTGCATGTGTAAACTGTACTATCTTGAAAAAAAAAAAGTTCTGATTTCAATTTCCCTTCTGGTTTCTCAATTCTGTCTCTACTTGCAACAAGCTTTAGCAGTGCATATAACTAAAGATTCTCTACAGAGTTGTAGACATGAAGGTTGGAACAGTGTTGCGAAGTATTTAGTAGAAGATGTTCCTCTTAATTTGAAACTAGATGATGTAAAGGAGGTTCAAGGAGTACTTTCTGTAGTTTTTAAATCACCACCTGCTGATTTGAGCAAGTTCATCAAGTGGGTTGCAGAAGTTCGGAGGCAAGAGGATGGGAGTTTAATTTTGAGTGGAGAGGAGAAAGGAAGGCTAGCTGTAAAGGTTTGTCATAGCTTCTTTGTATTTCTGTTTTTGGATCTCTATTATTCCACGTTGTCTTTTGTAATGAAATGTTTTCATCCAATATTTGTTTCTCTTGTTCCTTCTTTTATTTCATTTTACTATAAGTTGATGGAGAATTACAATTCGGAGATTTTAACCTGAGTTTCAGGAAGAGGTATTGAAACTAGTTAGAGACACTGAACTCTTTAAACACGTATCCAAATGGCTGGCTTCTTGTCTTTGTGAAGACACTAAATCTTTTGGTGATGAAAACACGTTACCTGAAATAGCTGCAAATGTTTGTTGCCAAGGAGCTCAAGTTTTGGCTGGAAACCATGGTTCAGTGAATGATGTGTGCTGCTGTAGACAAACTAATGTAAAAGTTTTAAAGGGTGATGATGAGAAGCCTTTAACAGTTGTATCTGGGACTGTGATGACAAATGGCACTGAACAAGGGGTTGATATGCTGGTGCCGTCATGCCAACTACCGCCTAGTTGTTTGTTTGCTTTTGAACAAGGTTGCTGCAAAGGTATGCATCCATCCACAGGTGATGTTCTAACAATACTTTTACTGGCCCTGCCTCAACACACATGGTCCGGCATTAAGGAGGAGAAGCTTCAAGCAGAAATTGTTAGCCTTGTATTAACCGACAATCTCCCCACTTTGCTTCAAGAAGAGGTTAGCTTTTATTTATTTAAATATCAATTTCACATCTTTAATATCTTGTTTCTTTCTTTCTCTCTCTATCTGAAAAAGGTTTTTTAAACACAGACTTGGCTGACCTACGTTTCCTCTTACACATTACTATTTGGAGTCTGTCATGAATAAGCTTAGGATCCTGAAATCATCTACATTGTTGTATGGAAATTGAAAAATCTATTTTGGTACAACTATTGTGCCACATAAATGATACAGCTGACTACTAATAACTGAATACGTAAGAATAATCTGAAGTTATAGGGTTCACATGTTTTATGTGTCATACTACTTATGTGTTTGATGAATATACTTGTCATTCTTGGTGGCCTTGCACTCTGTTTTTCAGTAATGCCAAGAAACACTTTCATATGTTAATTTTTTTGTTCTTTTATTATTATTATTATTATTATGTCTAATACTGCATGTGAATTGTATGTCATTGACAGGTTCTATTCTTGCGTAGGCAGATCCATTTCCTCATGACAGATCTTGCTTAGTTCTTTTCTAAGCAGCACACACCAAAGCCATTATATGAATTGGATTTTGTAGGATACTTCCCATGATGTTACTCTGTAATAATAGAAATTATTAAATTATAATTGGTCATTGTGTTGTATTTCATAGTGGTGGCATAGTTCCCGATCCAGAATAATGGTTGTTTTATGTCATGGTCAGACCCAATCACATTTAAAAAAATTTAGCCACATTTGTATAAAATTAAAATTTTACTTGGTTTTTTGCGTCTTTCCAAAACTGCCCTTGCCTATAAAAATTTGTAAAAACATTTTGAGCTTGTTTCCTCTTTTATTTCTCCATTTTCTTCATTTGAATCTTTTACGATCATATAGATTTATAATTTATATGTATTTTCGAACTAATATATTACTTTTTTATTGAAAAAAAATTCATAAAAATGTGTTAAACGAAACCTAGAATTTTAATATTTCTACAAATTTTTCATAAGTTTCAGTTACTTAAGAAATATATATAATATGCCTCCACCAAAACAATTTGATTTTTTAATATTTATAATTTAAGCAGCATGGTCCCCATGGACCCAGAACCAACGTCTCTAACAATTTTTTAAAAAATAATAATAAAACGTAGGGACCAAGAAAGCTAACAGCCTTTAAAATACACTGACAAGTTAGTTTGCATTTTTTCCTCAGAGTTCTCAACCCTTTGATTGCCTGTGAAAATACTACGAGCCTCGGTCTGTAATATTTATCAACCCCTAGGGCCTGTCCTATCACTTTCCCTTCAAAATAACAATTTTTTTTTTATAATTTTTTTTTATATTTACAACGTATTTCTAACAATCTTTGCTTAGTTTTAGCGTTTTATTTATTTATTATTCCTTTTAGTTTTTAGCTATAACAGGATTAATCTTGTCCAACACTAGCTTGATTGTATTTCACATAAAGAAAAGCCTATGCGCGTAATATGGTTTCTATTTTAGATTACGTTCACAATTAATTTACTTCCTCTAAGTAAAACCCAAGATTTTTTTTTTCTTTTAATTTCCCAATTAGTATTTCAGAAAGGCAAATTGATTGTTACCCACCAACTCTAATTGATTATAATCAGTTATGATTATTAAATATACAGTTATGATTATAATCAGAAAGGCAAATGCTGAAAATTAAAGGATTAATACTGATTTATTTAATAATTTTTAAGTATTAAATGATGTGACGTGACAATTATTTTAATTGCTAAAAGAAAAAAAAAATGATATATCCCTATTCTCTTTATATTCTATCCATATTTTCTTCTCTCAGTTTTTTTCTTTGCTTTTTTTTTTTAATTATTAAATTCCCTCATTTTAATTGGTTTCACGAGTCACGAATCCCACTCTATTTCTTTCTTTCTTCTTTTTCCTTTTAAAAATTTTTTTTATTTTTTATCTGAAGTTTATATATCCATATTTTCATGCAAACTAATAACCCATTTTTTATTTATTAGATAATTCCTTCTATCTTGATTAATAAAAATATTAAAAGAAATATAAGCACAACCTTATCTAAAATAAGTAAAAATCACATTGAGTAGCACCCAACACTAATAAATAAAATACTATTGCATATTGCATATCAAATTTTTTCTTTTTCTTTCTTGAGGAAAATCAAAACATTAAAATGTAATTATAAAAAACTATATTTAATATCAAATCATATTAATTGAAAAGTTTTTCAAAATTAAATTGGTAGTTGGAGCACCGACAAAACACACATCATCTACAGTAATATTGCAAAAATTAGATTGGGATATTATTGCAATATAACTGTGATCCGTGACTTTAATGTCACACTCAACCAAAAACTTTCGCAAATCAATGTTCTATAATTTTTATCCAAAAATATATATATATTTTTTAAAATGAAGTTCTTACATAGATTTCGGCTAAAAAAAAATCTCATCTAATATTCTTATCCGATTTGATTAACATAAATAGTAGGGGGCGAGAGAAGCGAATCAAGTGGCAGAACCCAAATACTAGAAAGGGTCACGTCTGAATGACATCCTATAAATAGGGGTGTTTTTAGAAAATTTAGAACGAAGCAGTTTCCTAAACAAATTACTCAGACTCTAGTAACTGTTTTATACTGGTTGTTCATATTCATTGCATAGGGCATTTAAGCGAGAGGGAGAGAGAGACACACACTGAGACACAGTGAGAGAGAGATGGAGGGAAGAGAGGGTGCCCATCATCCTCTTTTGGGTGGAGGAAGAAGAGAAACCAGTTACAGCCATGGTTTCTCTTCGGCTCAAATTCAAACCTTAGCTGCCATATGTGGAACTCTTATTCCTTCCCTTCCATCCGACACCATCAACAAGCAAAACCCAGTTGACAGATCCCTTCATTCTTTCTATAAAGCTTCTGGGTCTGAGTCTCCTATTCCCGATGAGGTCAAACTTTCAAATTCAACCATTTTTTTATTATTATTTTTATACTCCCACAGTTTCTGTGTGCTTCAGGATTTTAAGTCATGTCTTTTTTGTTAAAAGTTTCTGCTTTTTCGCGGAAAACAGGTAGGAGAGCTCTTGGTCAAAAGGACTGTACCGGAAGCTGTGTTCCTACTTAGCTCAGTACTGAAGATTCTCTCATTCAGATTGGGGACATTATTGCTCTGTGGATTTGTTTGCTTTGATTTGAGATGGCCATTCCTTCACAAGTTTTCTGAAATGTCTTTGAAGAAGAGAGAAAAAGTTCTACAAAAATGGTCTGCGGAAAGGCGTCTGATACCTCTCAGAATGGTGTTTGTGTTAATCAAACTCTTCTGCTTCTACGACTTTTACTCAAGGGTAATGTACCTATTCCTTTGTTGCACATCCTGATAGCATTACGCAGTACTGCTAACTTAACTGAAGGGTTCCTTCTACAGTAGCTTCCCTAACCCAGCTTATCATCTTCTTTACTTCTGAAGAAAATCCTAAACTTTTCTATTAGATCAACTCCTTACGCTTTGGCTTTTGTTTCCTAATCTTGTTTTCAGATTTAGAAATTCATAATTCCTCTACTTGGGTGTTTTACGTTGCTTTTTTAACCTTGTATAACTTGATCCAGACTGATGAGAAGTCTCAAAACCCAGCATGGAAAGCAATTGGGTACAATGTAGACTCTACAAGGGAAAAGTTAGCCAAAGGACCTAAGGAGAGGCCTCTTGAGAATGGAATCATAGAAAATATGCATCAAAATGATTCTACCCTTGTCCAATCTCTCATTCAGAAAGGCCTTCAAGTCACTGAAGATCCGAACCAAAACATCTGCAAAATCAAATGTGATGTTGTGATTGTTGGTTCTGGTTGCGGTGGAGGGGTTGCAGCCGCAGTCCTTGCCAAGTCTGGCCAAAAGGTCATCATTCTTGAGAAAGGGAACTATTTTGTGTCAACAGATTACTCTTCTCTGGAAGGACCATCCATGAATGAGCTATATGAATCTGCCGGACTTTTTGGAAGTGTTGATGGGAAGGTTATGATACTAGCTGGCTCTACAGTGGGGGGAGGTTCTGCTGTAAACTGGTCTGCATCTATCAGAACACCAGATGCTGTCCTCAAGGAGTGGTCAGTGAATAACAACATTCCACTTTTTGCAAGCTCTGATTATCAGTCTGCCATGGATACCGTGTGTAAGCGGATTGGTGTCACGGACTCTTGTACAGAGGAAGGTTTTCAGAATCAAGTTCTTCGAAAAGGGTGTGAGAATCTTGGTCTCAAAGTTGTCTCAGTTCCTAGGAATTCTTCTGCGAACCATCACTGTGGTGCTTGTAATTACGGTTGTCCAACAGGAGACAAACAAGGGACTGACACTACTTGGTTAGCTGATGCTGTTCGCTGTGGAGCAGTGATATTAACAGGATGCAAAGCTAAGAGATTTATACTGGAGAACGACGAGAATGGAAGGATAAGAAAGAAATGCCTGGGAGTAATGGCAACTGCTTTGAACAAGAAAATCACAAAGGAGCTGCAAATTGAAGCAAAAGTGACAATTTCAGCATGTGGGTCTCTCTTAACTCCTCCTCTCATGATCTCAAGTGGACTCAACAATTCAAACATTGGAAGGAACCTCCACCTCCACCCTGTTCTCTTTGCCTGGGGATACTTCCCAGAACAAGAATCAGAATTCAGAGGCAAAAGTTTCGAGGGAGGAATCATTACTTCCCTCCACAAAGTAACCTCCGGGGATGGCAATGTTCGAGCCATCGTAGAAACTCCTGCTCTTGGACCTGGCCAGTTTGCTGCATTGTTTCCATGGGTTTCGGGGCTTGACATGAAGGACAAGATGGTGAAGTATCCAAGAATGGCACACCTATTTTCACTAGCTAGAGATCAAGGATCAGGGGAGGTCAAGACAGAAGGTAAGGTTAAGTACAGACTGAATCAGTTGGACAAAGAGAATCTTCAAATGGGTCTGAGACAGGCTCTGAGAATTCTGGTTGCTGCTGGAGCTGTAGAAGTGGGAACCTATAGGAGTGATGGGCAGAGAATAAGGTGTAAAGGTATAAAGGAAGAGGAATTAGAGGAGTTTTTAGACACGGTCTCTGCAGTTGGGGGTCCAAAGTCGAGAGCAGAGCATTGGGCTATATATTGCTCAGCACATCAGATGGGAAGTTGCAGGATGGGTGTCAATGAGGAAGAAGGAGCGGTTGATGAAAATGGTGAAAGCTGGGAAGCAAAGGGCTTGTTCGTATGCGATGGAAGTGTTCTTCCTACTGCAGTTGGTGTCAATCCGATGATTACCATCCAATCCACTGCTTATTGCATTTCCAAGAAGATTGCAAACAAGTTTAAAAAAGAGAAATATTTGGTAGATAATTGATCTGTCTTTTTTACATTATTATTAAGAAATGATCTATGTAGTTATTTTATTATTATATATTTGGGTTGAACCCAGCATATTAGAAAAATGTAGTAATGTATCTTATACCTCATCCTTTTCACCAATGTCTGAGCTAAGATTGGAGAATAAAAAAGATTAAAAAAAGAATTAAATGAAAATTTTCAAAGCCAAAAAAATAGAGACGCATTGATGGTAAAGACATAATTTATATAATAAAAGCATCAACAAAAAATATTTCCTCTAAATTTGTTTTTGGAAATGCGACATTATTGAAAATCTTGACAACGTTAACAGCTTCAGTAAAAATATCAAGACCAATTTTTGCTTGGCCCAAATTGTATGCTCTCATGCACATGCATATATAACTACGAAAAAATTCACCAAAAATATAATTTTGAAAGAGCACAATCGCGCGTACAATGGTTTCCCAAGACAAAGAATTATGAAATGTTAAGCATGGAATAACCATCCTCAATTGGATATTGCTTTGACTGCTTTCTCAGCAGCATCGTCCAGATCTTCTGCTGTGATTAATTTCATACCACTTTCCTGCACACCATTTGTGATTATTAAGTCCAATCATTTTAGAATGTTCTTTTTATAACGTACAATAATTTTCTCTATTATGTAACAGAATCAGAATTACCTTCAGAATTCTCTTTCCCTGGTCGACATTAGTGCCTTCAAGACGAACGACCACTGGTACCTTTAGAGCAACCTGTATGCACAACGTTCAGCAAAGGTTTACCCCTACTAGAAAAACTGATCAGGCTGAAGTTAAAAAAGTCCAATCACTAATTGAAATTCTCTCTCTTTTCAACACAAAAAAAGCATGCCAAATCTTCAATGTACTAAAGTCGTAAAAGTGGTGGTTCTTCATCAAGCGAAATGGGTTTCTAAGTAACATGAATGGAAATTTGACTGCTCAAAAGATGAATTTTAGGTTTTGGAGAGGGGAACAATTAAATGCAAAACTGACCACTTTGGCAGCATTGACAATCCCACTTGCTATTACATCGCACTTCATAATTCCACCAAATATATTCACCAAAATTGCTTTCACTTTATCATCAGAAGTCAATATCTTAAATGCCTCGATCACCTGAGAAAAAATTGACTTTTTAGGGGACTACAAGCAAACAGATCAAGTTAATACTAATTGTAATTAAACCATGATAATCTCCCTCTAGTTTTCTTTTCCTATAAAAGCGAACAATGAACAAAGAAATATAATGCATAACTACATAAGTATTTGCTGTTCCATGCCCCTGTACAAGAAGAATATCCAAGGGCTACGAAATAACAAAAGCAGTGAAAGGGGAAAAAACCTATTCTTATATCATTACCTGGTCTTCAGAAGCATTTCCACCAACATCTAAAAAGTTGGCAGGAGTTCCTCCATGCAGTTTGATAATATCCATTGTAGCCATTGCCAATCCTGCACCATTCACCATGCACCCAATTTCCCCATCTAAGCCAATATAATTTAGATCTGCTTTTGCAGCAGCCACCTGTTGGAAGGTAAGAAGCACAAGATAAGAAATATACCTAAATCATGCCATTCTTCTGTACCAACAATTAAAGAAATAGCATGACAAAAATAATTTTGATTCATATAACAAAAAAATAAAGAAAAATAATTGGGAAAATGATAACAAATATCAAACCTCTCGTGGATCCTCTTGAGTTGGATCACGTAGAGCAAATATCTCTTTCTGACGGAATGCAGCATTGTCATCAAAGTTTAGCTTTGCATCAGCAGCTACCAGCTGGTTATCGGATGTTTCTGCTATTGGATTTACCTGTTGAAAAGATCACAATTCAGGCTAACAATGTCAATAAGAAATTTTTGAATCTACAGTTAAGTAAAACGAAAGTAAAAGTTAACACTCACTTCCAACATTGTGCAGTCAGCCTCCCTAAAAAGCTTATAGAATTTCTTTATTTGTTCAATTGAATCATTTCTATCAGACACTTTGGGAGCCAAACCATCAACTACCTTTGCAGCATCTTCATCTGTTATTCCTTCGAAAACATCAATAGGTACCTACCAAAAAAAGGAGAAAATGGAAATTAGTCAAATTACAATACAGAGAAGTTAACAGGGCTTCGTCTGGACAGTAATGCTTCAACATAAGAAGCACAATCATAAATGACAACCTTTACAATCATATCAGGAAATTTCTCAGCAAGGTCTTCAATGCTAGTTCCTCCCTTACTGCATGCAATTATAAGCTGGGACAAAGATTAAGCAAATAAGCATCTTTATCTTAAAGCAATCATTTGTAATGATAATTGGTGCTGAAGAAGTTTTTTTTTTATCTTAAAAAGGGCAAGAATCCACACAAAACATGAACATAGTAGATACAGTTCTAAGAACATACGGGACCAGCAGTTTTTCGGTCGAGAGTGATTGCAAAGTACATCTCATTGACAAGTGACAACTTTTGGCAGATGTAAACCTGTCAAAAGGATAAAAAGAGAACATATTGATGCTAGGAGAATTGTAGAGTTAAAATGCTAGGAAAAAATAAAGAGGAGAAATGATGAACCTAGCCAAAAAGGATGTCTGCTAAACATGTGATCTGTATGAATAAACTAGCTAATCATATGGAAATTAAAATTCTTAAGTTCCTTTATTAAAGTAGAAAAAAGTATCCATATAGTAAGTTTACTCAACTACATAGTTGTAGTCTATGATATTACATTCAAATCTAAGAGATCATTACTGCAACAATATGAAAACCTAATAAGATGGCGATATATAAGCTTAAGTGTACAATACAAAAAGGGTAACTGTGTAGACCTTGCTAACAACTTTTCCCTGGGGTCCTGTCTGTTTGGTTACAAGTATCTGGCCAAGCATCTTCCCTGCAAAAGAATTATATAATTATTAGAGCCAGCTTCCTGAATCATCTAATAGAGAAAAATATGTTCAGAATTGATGACAATGCATAGAACACAAGGGAGGAAATTAAAGCAGAAAGAAAAGCCATCACAAACACCTATTAAAAACTAGCAAGCATCACAACAGTCCCCAACAGCAATGCAACCTCACATGGATAAAAACAGAAATTAGATCAGCTTATCCATCCTGACTTGATAATTTTAGTTAAATGAAGACCCAGGTCATTTTCAGGATTAATGAACGTAAAACCAGAGCTTACAGAATATTTCACTGACAGGATGAAGAGCGATAAAGCAGTTATGTAACATGAGCTAACCCAATATATTTTATCTTCAATAACTTATTTCCATAAAGAAGACTATAAGAGAGAAGCCTATGTTTAATGAAAAGGAAACTGCAGAAAAATGAAGCCATTAATACAAATAAGGTAGGGTCACATCCTAATAGAAAGAAGACAGTTTTCAGTACCAGCCATGTCTTCAACTTGTTCAGTTTTGACAATGTGAACTCCACCCTTGAGACCGTTCTTAAATGTTCCCAAGCCCCTTCCACCAGCCAAAATTTGGCTTTTAACTACCAACTGCACCAAAATTCAAGTTAGCACTGTTTCATTTCTTTCCTAAAACAAATGAGAGCAAAATATGCAAGTTTCAAGATTTAAGAATTCCAATTTCATTCTTTATAACTGACAACCTGGAAAACAAAAGCTATAAATAGGAATAATATAAACATATAAAAATAAAAACATAGCATCCATTTCTCTCGGAAAAAAAATAAATAAGCACATAATAACACCTTAGATTGCCAAATATTACCTCCTTTTCGTTAGGAAATACATCCTGAATTGCCTTTTTCACTTCATTAACAGAAGAAACAGCAACGCCTTTTGGGACATTGATCCCATGTTTGCTCATCAACTCAGCCCCCTAAATTCAACATAATGAAAAGTATCAATCATCAGAAACAATCAATATCTCAGAAGCAGATATACAATTCAACTAATTACACAATTCATCGACCACAAAGATCTACGTAAATCTCATATAGACCACACATATTTCGGCCAATCTATACAAAATTAACCGGTAAACTATATATATATATATATATATATATATATATATATATATAATTGGTGACTGAAATCCTCTACATTTGGAACCTCAGTGCTTTAGCATGGATTCATTTAGGAGAGCTCTCGTGTATTTTTACAGCAAAATCGAACAATAACATCAATCTCAAATTTCAAGGAGTATTCCCCATGCATATTTAGATGTATAAGAAGAAGTGAAGGGTAAGTGCGAGAAATAAAGTCGTGGAAGTGAGACCTGATATTCGTGAATGTTGAGACGGCGGAGTTGTTGCTGCTGCCATTTTCCGGCAACGGAGAGCGAGCGCGAGACAAGCTTGTTCAGTAGTCCTCTCACCATTTTCTCCAAGCTCTGAAACTTCCAATCAAAGAGAGAGCGAGAGAGAAATAAACAGAGACTGTATGTTTGCCCGAAGCGAAGTGCGATCGGGTCAGAGAAAATTCGAAAACGGATCCCTAGCGTTTCTCTCTCACTAATTTCATTTTTTTTCTTTTATTTATTTATTTGTTTTTTTTTTTTCAATTTGCCCACTATATTTTAAAGTCTATGCGATAAAAATGCATGTTCTTTTGATATTTTGAATTTCCATTTTCTAGCGAAAATATATTACTCAGCATTTGTATTTCACCTTCTTTTTTTGGTATGTAATTATAATTTTTTCTTCTTTACTTGATAAAATTTTTAATGAGACATTTCCTATTATCATCTCATTAAATTATGAAGTAGATTTTAACATTGAAATAATTATTCATAATCAAATTTCAAAATAGATTAAAATGTAAAATTAAGAATTAATTAAATTATTTTATACAATTTTATTTTAGAGACGAATAAATATTGTATATAAAAATATATTAAACGTTAAATATTCTTTATGGGCCTTGCCTCGGCCCTGATTCTGGTCAACAAAGCCGTCGATCATTGAACTAACTAAAGCGCAACGATTATTACAGAAACCTTAATGGAAGTACAGGTGTTGACGCTATCAAATAATTAATAAAAAATTTCACCAAAAAGATAATAAAAGCTTATAAGAAAATTACATATGCGACTCGTCGTTATTCAATTTCGAATACAATCATACTAGAAGCTGTTCAACCTCATGAGCCAGCTCGGAACAATTACAATCATCGTTAAAATCCAAAGCTTTCTGGATCAGCAGCTTCGCCGGAAGATTAAACCTCTTCTTGATTAGGCACTGTGTTTCCAAGGTTCTACTCACCTCCTGCATTTCACACATAACCTTAAGGATAAAAACTTAAAGAACACATTGAGACAGACAAACGAAGTCATGATTTTTGGAAGCTCAAAGAAGACCATTTTGCAGGTCCTTTTTTAATAAAAATAACCCACCTGTAAGGTGGAGATAAAGTTGTAACGTCAATCCAGGAAGGCCTCTTTGCATTGTAGTAAAAATGTGCAATCATGTGAACCAACTCGTCTGCTGTTCGAATCTCTGCAGAAAGTAAATCATGCATGCTCTATCATTCATGGAAAGAAAGGAACTTGTACATTACCATATATTGAGTTAGAAAGTAGAAAACTGAACATAACAATGATTGAAATCATAAAAGTGAAAATCATATAATCCCCACCTTTCTCTCTGTATAAGATCCTGTTTCCTCGTAGGAATAGAATCTGGGGGCACTCTTTAACTTTAAGAGCATATGCCAAGTCTCTCTCAATATTGATGTCTATCTTGACCGACTGTAATCATGAAATTTAAGCTGTTAATGTCAAGAAATACACATGGAAATACATATAGAAAAAGATTCAATTTCATCCCGCATGCGCTTTTATTGGTTGCCAAGGAAGTGTAGCAGAAAAATATAGACAACGGATTTGAATCATGAATTATATAGTATGCAGGGTCTATATAAAGGCATCATTTGGATTAGATGCATTGCTTTTAAATTTCAACAAATGGGTATAATAGAAAACTGACTCAAAAACTTGTTAAAGTTCAATTCTCATAGACAAAATTGAGGGTGAATGAGCTTTTCTGGCAATATTTATTATCAGTGGACATAAGAGACGTTTGATATACCCGAGGAGGCAATCGATCTTTTGCATCCCAATAAACCTTAACCGCCTTTTCTAACTCTTTTAAAGCCTTCCAATTCTCAGTTGCCCTGTGAACAGAAATACAAAATTTCAGATTTCATATCAGATCAGGAGTAAAAAAGGCTGCATTTTTCTTCATTAAACATGCATCAAATCAAGTTTGCCATGCCCATACAAGTAATTCAGAATAGTCACCTACAAGTAATCACATACACCTACTAACTTCTAATTTGCTAACTGCTCTTCCATACTTAGAATTCAAAAAGAACAAATGCAGTATTTTATACCTTCTTTCAACAAAACCATGCAAAGATCCTGAAGAAGAACGTACAGTGGTGCAAGCGATGTGCATAAGCAGCTTATTCCTAAAGGTTAGCTATTCCTAAGTTTTCACTGAGAGTTCAAAAAGTAAACAATGAAGTTCTACAAGAACATGTTTTTTGCGCATAATACTAGTTTTCTCATTACATTTAGTTAAATGGTACATCTAGATAACACACAAGCAGCTATACTACAAGTATTTTCATTTGAACCCATATTTGAAGGCTAAATGAGCTCGAACAAGCATGCATGCAATTCGACGTAATTGACACAACGTCTCAATGTTTTAGCTCTCAGAAACGTCCCCGGAGATATAACTATTCTTCAATTTTCAATCGCTTGGCGATAGCTAATTAGCAAAGAAACCTTAGAACACTACACAGCAAGTACTCCAAAGACGGCTAATATTTCTCAAGGCTCATAAACAACACACCCTTTGGAGCTATAAACTTTAGCAAAATTGAAGTAATTTACCTGTTGTATCTTTCGAAAACAAGAACGACGAGCGGGCTGGGATGAAAAGCAAAGCTTTCCCATTCTAAACAATTAATCTCCTTCACCCAGTTATCATCAACCTCTCCTTCCCAATCAATCTCAACGCCATCTTCCCCAACAACATTCCTAATTGCGTGCTTCTCAAAATACTCCGAGGCTCTAATTCCCCACCCCACATCCGCATCCAAAGGCCAACTCTGACTTTCCTCCTCAACCACCATTTTCGTCTCCTTCATACCACCAACATCGTCCTCATCCTCATCCTCATCGACGTCCCTAATATCAGAGTTATATTCTTCGTCAACTCTGTCTTTCATTATCTTTTCCTGATTCTCAAACACTTCTGGGTTCTGCTCTCTGATTGATTCAAAAGTCTGTTCAAGTGATTTGCGCACGAAATCTTCGACTTTGTCTGCTTCGCTCCTCCTACCGCGCCTCGGTTTCCCTGGGTTTTTTGTTGGGAACTTCCCGCTTGAACCTTTACCTTCATTTTGGGAAACTTCAGTTTTTAAGCGACGAATTCTTGATTTTGGTTTGGCTTTAGGAGCTGAGTTGAGTTTAAGATCAGGTTCTGAATCAGGTTTCTTCGAAAGAGCATAGCAATGAAGACGCTTTGCATTGCAGTTTGCTTGGGGCATGATACAAGTTTGAAGAACCAACATTTTTTTCCACTGCTCCAAGCAGCACGCCAAGTGTTTGCTAAAATGCGCAGCCTATCTTGGCTTTGGTCATAAACACGGGATGATGCAACCTTTCGTTTGTTTTGAAGCCAAACGCCGTGTTTGCTACTCGAAAAACCGCATGAAACGACAAGCCCTTTTACATTTCCTCTCTCACCTTCCGCGCCATTGAATATAATTCAGTTTAAACTAAAATTTTAAAAATACTCCAAAAATATGACATAAATTAAATCCTATAATTGATTATACTACGGAATACAGAACACATACATCGATAGGTTTTAGGAAAAAATAGACATTAATAAAGTAGTGATTAAGAGGTTCAATCTAGAAATATGGTATGGGAATTTATTTATTTATTTAACTACAATTGGACATGACAATAAAGTTTAAGAAAATTGCCAAGAGGGTAGATGAGTATATTTGAACGTTCAATAGCTTATGCTCACCTTCATAAACTGCATGGTTTGCTTGATACATATTTAGACATGGAGATAGATGGAGAGAGAAATTGTGATAAAGATGATTTTCAAAACACGACCAAAATCCAAACTATGCCACACTCACCTCACAGTGTATCTCTCTCTGCAACTCCAACATCATTGCTTGGCAGATATACTGACAGAGCCACTAAGGTAGATGTCATCGTCAACATCTATAATGCTTTTAGGCCACGAATTGCACGGCAATTCGCCATTTTCTTTATCCCTCTGTCTAAATGTTGCATAATGAAAGAATAACACCTCAGATGCTGTGCGGTTTTAGAGTAGTAAACTTTCTTAAGCCTTTGTTTTACAAATTTCTTACACTGAAACTACAAGTTTTAAATTGAGGGTCCAACATAATTGAAAAATATAGTTATGTATTTTATGAAAAAATGACAAAACAGATGGTTCAAGCGTATAGTTAACCTTTTATTGTTCATTGTGATTGTTTATTGGGGTTGGTGGACAATATACTTCCAAATTAAGCTCAATTAAATACCCATACAATTGGCTTGCTAGTTAATTACTTAAGCCATAGAATCAACATATATATATATATATATATATATATATATATGTATATACATGTAACATGCATAATTTATTTAAATAAACAGAGTTGAGCAATATACAAGATATATAATTATTTAATCTAGTTTTAAATTGGAATAGAAGTGTTTCTTGATCGATCTAATCAGGAAAACTAAAAAGTAAAATCATTGTGCTGTAATTGCTCCAAAGAAAAATCAGGCAAAAATATTTCTTTAATGTACAATTGTGATTGGATCAGATAACAACAACCATGTTCTTGCATGCATACATATACATACTAGTGTGTAGCCGGCGACGTATAAATAGGTGATCTTGCACCTCTTTGACACTGATTTTTTTTTTTCAGATCATCATCGCAGGCAAGAAGGAGAAGGGAGGCGAGAAAATAAGCAAAAATAAATTGAGAACAATAATTATAAGAGAAAATAAAATAAAATAAAATAAAAAGATTTTTTTTTTTTTTTTCACTTGGATTATTAAAGAGGCAATGGGACCGAATGGAATCACTCCACGCTGCCAAACAAAAAACGAATTGCACAACGTCACAACCGTAGAAAGCCAGCAAGGTGGGTTGGGTTGACGATGCCAGGCAGGTGGGCCCCACCCTTGTTTATCAAATCTGCCACTTCCAAGTATCTTTGGAGCCTCTCCACGTGCGGCTCGGCTTCTTCCATTTCCGCAGTCGGCTTCGGCTTCGAGACTGAGACTGCAGCGGACTCGGCTCGAGCCGGGTCCCATGGTTGACCCAAAAGCGTCCCCTTGGTGAGGAACTCGTGCGCCAAGTACCCGGCCAGCAGTTGATTGGACGATTCCGGGTCGGACTCCTTATCCAAGCCGGGTCGAGGCGAATCCGGCTTTTGCTTTTTGCTCGTCGAGAGGGCGTCAACCCCACCTTCGCTCTCTTTGCGCTTATTTGACGTCGAAATTCGACGGGGTGGGAGACGCATTGTTTTGGTATTCATGGCGGTTTGGGTGCATGCCACGTCACCCACAGGGCATTAAATCTACCACAAATTCCAGAGAGATAACTTTCTCTTTTAAGAGAAGAGCTGTTTTGAAATAAATATATAAATTTTGAATTAAATATTTCAAAATCCAGGGGCAAAATATTGCCAGATCTTTTAAAAATATTGGAAAAAAAAATAAAAAAACGAAAAATCATAAACGATTAAAAGGAAAATAGACAAGGCTAGTGGGAAACAGAACGAGAGAAGAAACAAAAAAAAATGAAAGATGGAAGAGAGTAGGAGAGAGAGGACGGGATAGAAAGAAGAGCAATCTGTGAGGGTGGTGTTATATTTATAGAAGCTGGGTTACTTGAATAACCCTAATTGAAGACAAAATTACGAGACCCGCCACAAATTGAAAAGACGAAAATATCCTTGAAGTTTAAGAGGTGGCAATCCAGACAAACTGCGATCAGATACCCATCTAACCTCATAATTAGTATAATTTATTATCCACACAACTTAAGCAATGTCACAATTTGGGTGTGGATTATCTACAATTTTTAATGCCTCCCCTAACAACAAGACCATAATTAAATCTCAAGTATATGTTGAACTTACTTGCGGTCATATAAAACGGTGCGGATTGATTTTTTTAACCCGGCGGCCTTAGAGTTTATGGGTCCACCAACATAGAAGGGGTCGGGTATAAATTATTTATTACCTCGTTACTAATGCATGTATATAAAAAAATGTATATAAACTATATGTTAGGGGCAGAGTGTCCGATTGATGTTGATTATTAGATTGAAATTGTTAGGTGAGGTTGTATTATGCATTTGGTTTACTAGCGTCTACAACATATCTAACATAAAAATAATAATCACTATAACAGTAATAATATAAAAAAAACGACATTTTTACAACAAGATTCCTTTATTCCTCAATGTATCGTAAATTGCACACATTCAATGTGTAAGATTGATGGGGTTTTGCCCATTAAATATTCGTTTATTTTTCCACAACTTTTATGGTGGTTCTATTCTTTGGTCCTTTCATTCATGCCGTACTTTAATGACCTTTTGTTTTTTAAAAAAGAAAATGAAGAATAAAATGTCAAACTATTCCTTAAGGGATAAAAAAAAAAAAAAAAGGAAGTCAAAATATTATGAATTGTTTATTCGGATTCATAAAGATTTAAAACTACGGGCTGTCTCTTTTTTTTCCCCAGTAAAATGCTAACGAGCTGCAATTTGTGCGTGAATTATTATTATTACTATTTCTAACTATAGTAAAATTTGGAGTATAAAAAAGTTTGTGATTTTACATCCCAACTGATAATGACATTATAAAAATATTAATGTGTTATTAATTTTTATTTAAAATTTATTTATATTTTATTAAATATATTAATTTGTCAACCATATAATATCACATCATAATTGATAAATATTTTTGTAACATAACATTAACATCACTATTATTCACGCATGTCTTCTTCTATTTATTCGTGCTTCATGTTTGGGATTTCTTTATTTTGTTTGTGATATTTTAGAGTTTTATAACAAAATAAAATATGATGATTAGTCAGTTACTATGTGTTTTGTGTAAATATTATTTTATTATATATATGTTTGGAATGATTTGATTTTAATTGAAAGTTAAATTTTTATTTATATATACATATTTTCTTTTTCTTTTTATTTTGGAATCACTGAATAGTGATCCTTGAAGAAGGCTAATTAAGTTATAAATAAATCTCATGCGGTGGAAGTCACAATCATGACAAGACTAGAATAGTGAGACATCAACGCCATCGATAATAATACTATACATATTGTTTTAGAGTTGGAATTCAATCTCTCATATTGTATGTGAAAAAAAAAATTATGATATAAAGTTTTTATTTTTCTCAAAAAATAATATGGAAATAATAAATAGATTAAGATCGGTTGGTTTAAAAGAACCAGGTCGATCCAAAATTTTGCAGATTAATAATATCCAAAAATTTTAAAAATTTTATTTTGTTCTACAGTGGGCCATACTGAGTGGACAAGTGGGCTCCTTTAAGAACCCATTTCTGTGGGGCCGATAATGTCATATGCCACTTGGCATTCATATATGCATTTTATCGAACACTTTGTGCACATCAAAAGTTGCACTCTGTCATCTTTCTGTTCCCAGATGTCTAACGTAGAAGACCAGCAGAAGAATCCAATTCAGATCTGAACCCCCAAAGCGCATGAAGAAGCTATCGTACGGACGTAGTCGCTCGCAGTAAACGCATTCGCATGCTGGAGAAGGTAATTCGATCTTGTTCTTCTTCTTTTTTTTAAAAAAATTTCAATTGCAATGTAGTTTTGGGTTTGTATGAAATATTTTAATAATCGAGAAAGCTGAACTAAAAATTTGAAATAAATTTTAGGAGGACCTTATCAGCGAGTGCATTGTCGGACGAAATTCTGGCTTCGATCCTCTGTCTTCTGCCTCTGCGAGAAGCCCAGAGTACGTCTCTTCTTTCTCGCAGATGGCGAGGCCTCTGGAAGGGAACGATCAATGCAAAGGATAGTATGCACCCGGTGTGGCCCTGGTCGTGGAAACCAAAGAGGGCCAGGTTCGTGCAGTGGGCTGATAAAGTTCTGAGTGCGAGACTCTAAAGCAACGCTGGAGGAGATGAGGGTTGCTTACAATCTGAATTCAAGTTACTGCCAGGATATCAGTGAGTGGGTTGCATTTGCTTCTAAAAAGAGGGAGTGAAGAGGCTTGAATTGGATTTGACGGTTCGTAGTAGTTAAAGGGCACACATACCCATTTGGTTTTCCAGAGGTTGAAGCTCTTTCCGCCATGTCAAGACCTCCTGCTTCCCCAACCAGCTTTTATTGTCCAACGGACCTTCATTTGATGGCCTAAAACATCGGTGAAGACTGAAGAGGTCCTTCACAGGTCTTGAACGCGTTTAATGTTTTCATTCCTGTGGGCCATACCGAGTGGGCCCAGAAATTATAATCTATTCAGTGGGCTCCTCTCAGAACCCATTTCCGAGTCTTGGTTGGGCCAGTCACGTCAAATGCGACTTGGCATTTACATTCACCTGTAAGATCACTGAATTTTGATCCTGGAAAAAGGGTAATTAAATTCTAATTAATTTATTTTTTAGATTATTCATTTTTGAGATAAATTTTATTTTAGACTAGGTGAATGATCCTTATATATATATATATACCATAAAAACCTTTAGTTAAATTCTATATAATCAAATTTAATAAATGGGAATTCAAGAATTGAAATTCACTCCATCATGGCGTCATTTATGGGAAAAATTTCGGATATGAAGTTTTTTTTTTTTTTAATAAATAATATGGAAAGATTAGATGGGGCCAGACTCCAGTCATGTCAAATGCCACTTGGCACTCATACAAGCATTCACCGAACACTTGGCAGAGTAAAAGGTACACTCTGTCACCTTCTCTTCTCTTCCCACTTATATAAACTCTAGAAAGCCAGCAGAAAAATCCAATTCAGATCCGAAGCCACAAAAGCGCATGAAGAAGCTACCGTACGGACGCACTCGCATGCTGGAGATGGTAAATTAAATCTCCTTTTTTTTTTTTTTTTTGGTTTCAAATTTCAATTACTAGGTAGTTTTGAGTTTGAATATATAATATTTTGTCCAATTAATGGAGAAAAACCTGAAACAAATATTTGAAATGAGTTTAGGAGGATAGTATCAGTGCATTATCGGACGAAATTCTGGTTTCGATCCTCTGTTGCATGCCACTGCGGGAAGCCCAGAAGACGTCTCTTCTCTCTCGCAGATGGCGAAACCTCTGGAAGAGAACAATCACGGCAAGGGATAGTTTGGACCTGGTGTGGCCCGTGTCGTATGGAGCACGGAGGGCCGAGTTCGTGGATTGGGTTCATGAAGTTCTGAGATTACGAGACTCTGTAGAAACGCTGGATGGATTGAGGGTTTCTTACGATCTGAATTCAACTTACAATGACCATTTCAGTGAGTGGGTTGCATTTGCTTGTAAGAAGGGAGTGAAGAGGCTCGAATTTGATTTGACGGGTTGTAACAGGGCAGGACATATATTCCCATGTGGTTTTCCAGAGGTGGAAGCTGTTAACGCCATGTCAAGACCTCCTGCTTCACCAACCAGCTTCTACTGTCTAACGGACCTTTGTTTGATAGACATTAACGTAAGTGGTGAGACCCTTCACTACTTACAGTTGAATTCTCCGTTCCTTGAACGTCTTATTGCGAAGAATTCGCAGAGCCTTATCGATTTGAACGTTGTTAGTGCATCCCTCAAACACTTGGAGATTGCACACTGTCATCTTATGAATTGGGTTAGGATCATCTCTGCGCCAGCTCTCCAACGCTTAGATGTGTATTCCTGCAGTCGCATTGCTGGCCTTACCATCTATGCTCCAAATCTTGTGTCGTTCAGATATGATGGGCGCTTGATTGATGTGCCTTTCAATCACGTTCCTGTTCTCTCAGAGGTGTCTTTGGGGTCTGACTATCCCAAATCTTTGCTTCGCCATACTGGCCAGCTATTTGGGCATTTCTCCCAGTTAAGGAGACTGAAGTTGAATATGGAGTATAGTGTAAGTATTTATCCACATTTTGCTCTCCCTTGTTCCCTCTCTTTGGTTTGAAGTGCAATGGATGTCTGTGTTTTACTCTTTTTTTAGGTCTTCAACTATCTGGCCGAACGTTTTTACCAAGCTCCTAGAGCATTTCCTGCATTGAGTAACCTTAAGGAGTTGGAAATGACCCTATCGACCCGCCAAGATATGTGTCTCCTTTGGCCCTGTGCCCTGGTAAAGGCTGCTCCTTTATTGCGTAGGCTTGTGATAAAGGTTAGTGCTCCTGCTTGCATGCATCTTGGAAATTGACTTCACTGTAGTGTTAAAGCATGGTTATTATCTTTTCTTTTTCTGAAACACAAACAAAATAAAAAAAGATAGCAAACCATCTCGTATAATTATTGAATGTTGAAATGGCATGTATATTACAACCTAATATGGCTGCCAAGTACGATGAGAAGAACATGTTATTTAAAGTTGATTGAAATAGGTTTTTTAGATGAACTAGTTGTTAAGTCGGTCTATGTTTTATGTTAGGAATACAATGAGATTTTGGATTTCGAAAAAATTTATTTTGGTATTCCAATGCTGACATTACTTACTCTATGTGGTGCTTAGCTACTGCCATCTAGTTAGGAGTATGTTATGGATTAGAGTTGGTTACAAGATTATAAAAGTGATGACTTGTGTTGTTTTTAGATTTAAATGGCAAATAATCTTAAGAGAAAAATCACTCAAGAGTAGATCAGAGTCCAGTTTTGAGCAATGCATTTGAACATTTGAATTTCTAGCCAAACGCGAAAGTTATTAAAGATTATGATTTTAGTCTGATTAAGCGGGCTCTTGAGTCTCACTCTATGCTTGTAATTCTTTTGTAGTCATGCTAGCCTCCTGATTAGTGTGATGTAGCAGGCTTCACAATCCATTTTCTCCAGGAATGCAGTTTTCAGTTTAACTTATATTTCCATTATTTTGTATTCTCTCTTTTATGACTGGACGAGATGATTGGAAAATCTATTTAGATATTGGAAAATGTTTCGTTCCCATGTTATATAAATTCCTATTCAATTTTTGGTTAACATGATTGGCGGGCTAAGTTAAAAAAATTCTTGTTTAAACTCATACTGGACTTCAAATAAATGAACCTGTTACAAGCCACTTATTTTATCATCAGATGAATCAAGTTGCTTTGAAATTTGCTGTTGCTGTATTAAACTATTACATGGTTGTTATGTGTTCAAATTTTAAAACATTGAGCATATGTGAAATAGTAGGTTGCTCCACCAATTGAATTTCTTTGTCTTCTCCATTTGAGTTATATAAGATTTTAATGTTCCCATAACGAAATGCAAAGAAATGACTAGCTTCATCTTTGTGGCAGATGACTTTCGAGGGACTCGGTGAAGAATCGGATGAAGATGAGTTTGATGAAGAATCGGATGAAGATGGGTTTGGTGAAGAATCGGATGAAGATGGGTTTGGTGAAGATTCTGATGAAGATGGGTTTGGTGGAGATTCGGATGAAGATTTGGTATGAATATTGGATATTGTTATATGCACTTATAGACTTACTAGCAGAGTGTTGATAATCATTTATCCTAGTGTGTTTTTGGGCATTAAAAGTTTCTGCATCATTTTGTCATTTCAGACTATGCTTGTATGTGAGAGCTGGGAAATAAGGGAAGTCACTAGCTGTACGCATCATTTCCTTGAGGTGGTGGAGCTGAGTGGGTTTACAGGGCGTCATAATACCGTTGATCTTTTGTTGCACTTGGTTGAGATTGCCCCCTCTCTCAAAGAGTTAATCATCGATGGCCGCAATCCATTTAGTTTCGATGAAGAAACAGAAGGTGCTAGTGGATATGCCCAAAAACTCAGAGCCCATGTCTCTGAAGAGATAAATTTAGTGGTTCGTTAGTTGTATTCGCTAGATAAACCTAGTGATGGTTTCTCTCTTTTGTCCTGTACATAAGTAGTACCACACTCTCTAGTGTGGTTCTGGGGTTGCAACAGCGGATAGTTTCTCTCTTTTGTCTTGTGCATAAAGCAGCACTCTTTAGTGTGGAAGATTGGTTGCAATCAGTGATAGTTTCTCTCTTTTGTCATATGTACATAAGTAATACACCACTCCTTAATGGGAAAGTGGGGTTGCATGTAAATGAAATGCTTTAAGTGAAGGAGTTGGTGGCTTTGCGATAGCGATCTTGGTGATAATCAGGCTTCGGATATGGAACTGCAGTTAGCTGTAAGTATTTGATTGCATGTCTATAATTTTATTTTATTTTTTTAAAAAAGCTTAGCTTTAGAAATGAGCCATTTACTAATTTAGCATGGGCAAGAATTTTTTTTGTTTTTTTTGTTTTTATCAATCTGAAATCCCAAACAGGAATTTGGTAGTCAAAAGTGAAACACATCAATGCGAATAGAAAATTGTAGTCAAAAGTTGAAACACAAGTGTTCATACACACACATATATATAAATATATATATTTCTCCTTTTATGATAAAATAAAATTAAATAATAGAAAAAAAAAAAAAAAAAAACAAACAAACGTTTTCCACGCGTTGATTGAACGAGAGGGAAGTAAAAGAAATAGACTGGAAAAAGAGAGGAATTTATTGCACTGCACATGCGTGGTTCACGCCATTATAATAAATAATTAAATCTAATAAATAAACTTTTTTTTTTTTTTTTGCTGTCGGGCTACCTGACAGTGAAGCGTGTAGTTAATAACCGTTTACCGCCAGCTGAGAGCGTAATCCGACGTGGCAGAACACGTGGCAACAGCGAATGTTGTAATAGTAAAAAGGCAATTACAAGTGGCCCACCCAAACGAGAATTTTCGAGTGCACAAAGCGCCACCTCCGCCTCCGTACTCCTGTATTCCTCGAATTCATAAAACCCTCCGAAAATCTTCTTCCTCACGATTCCATTCTGAATTCCAAATCAGAAAGTTATAGAAAGACCCAACAAAAAGGAAAAGGTAGCCAACCAAACTATAGAGGAAGAAAGGTTGTCCATGGTTTTGATACTTGACTGAATCAAAGAATCCATCAAAGGACGACGCTTTGATTGACGAAAAATAGAAAAAAAAAAAGGAAAATTCAAAGTTATGGGTTTTGCTGTTGATGCCTTGTGGGCTCTCAGCCTCTGCTTTACTTCTTGGAAAAACAAAAGGTGAGCGCTTTTGATTGGGTTCTGATTGAATTTGGTGGTTGCTCTGTCAGTTTCTAGGGTTTTATATTATTAATTGAGTGGATCATTTTCCAGTTGTGGTGAACTTGTGATTATTTATATTGTTTTCGTTTGGGGTTTGTGTATGGGTAGAGTTGACGTTTGGTGGTGGTGGTGGTGGTTGTTGTTGAATTTTTCGAGTGGAGTTTTGGAAATGTATTTGGGTCTTTGGCTTTGAGTGGTACTTTTCTGTGGGTTTTGGAGGTTGGATGTAAGGTGTTGGGCTTGGATTTATGCCAAAGTTGGATGTGATTGTAATTTCAATTTTGCAAACAAAGAAAAATTATTGTAATCTGCATTGGTTTACCGGTCAATTTCTATTCTTGTAATCTTTTGCTTATGCAAGAGTGATTGATAGCTTTTAGTGCGTCAGAACCGGCCTGAGTGACACTTCTCTTATTTTAATTGTTATCTGAGAATTTTGGGTAGACTTTATCAGTTTTTTTTGTTTCAATTTCGTGCATAGAGGTTCTGATTATTAGTGGTTGTGCTTTTTGGTGGTTAAGATTTTGGCACCCAGTGCAACAGCATGAGGAGGAATAGGACCGAAAAGGGGAGGAGAGCTGAACTTAGACAGAATTTTGGAAAGATAATGAAGTGTCTCTGCTCGGGAGAGCAGTTAAGAGCGGCAGATGAAATGGTTCCTTCGGCGGAATCCCTTGCAACCAAGGATTGTACAGTAAGTGAGAATTCGTCACGAGTTGGTGAGATTCTCAGGAAACCTGACACTGGTAACATTGAAGAAGCTGAATCATCTCTTCGTGAGAGTGGTTGTTTGAACTACGAGGTTTGTTGCCTAGTTTCATCCTTTTTGAAGTTTCCTCATCTATTGAGTATTCAGTTTTCATCAACTCTCTTCCTGTTTTCATTTACTTATTCCTTGGTGAAGTTTCCTCATATGATGTTTCCATGAACTTAGTAACTAGTTCTTCCATTTGGTGTTGTTTGTCTTAGTATATTTAAGTGTTAATCCTTTATAGAGTACGCTCATCTATCTTATCATTTTTGTTTCAACTAACTTGGTAAGGACGTGTTTGTAGACTGGAAACTTTAAAAGCTGAGTGTTGCATGGATTGTCATGATGGTTTGTCTTTGTTTCTAGTACTGAGATATTTGCACTTTGCAGGAAGCAAGAGCATTGTTAGGAAGGTATGAATATCAGAAAGGAAACATTGAAGCAGCTCTGCATGTATTTGAGGGGATTGATATATCTGCAGCGATTCCCAAGATGAAAATCTCGCTTGCTAGTAGAGTGGAGCATCGTAAGCGACGTTCTCAAAGTTTTTCATCCCCACCGATGTCCATACATGCTATAAGTTTACTTTTGGAAGCGATCTTTCTTAAATCAAAATCATTGCAGGGTCTTGGGAGATATCAAGGTATTTTTTCTATGTTCTTATTTACAGATGTGCTATTTGTTTCAGATTCTTTCAAGTTGTGACATGTAAAATTCACATGTTTACAACCTGCAATGGTTACCCATTATTGCATTCTCTCTTATATTGTGGTGGGCATGTTTTTATTTCGGCTATTAAGATATGAGATATTATTTTTCTTGTGCTCTTTTAAACGTCTTTTAATTTTAATTTGTGCAAGGAAATTTTACTGATTTTTTCCCTGATGTAAAACATAAGTTTTTTTTTTTTTTTGAGGACATGACCGTTTCTATTTGCTATAAACCTTTCCAACATAACGGTTAAAGTAAAATGTCTTCTGAAACTAATCCTCACTTTTTTTGGAGTCAATAAGGCTTATAAAAATTCAGCAGTGACATGGATTCTTCCATCCTTTTACATTTCCTGGCCATATCATCTGAATTAGCATTGCTACTACCAGTTCATTTTATGAGACATACCTAAGATTATGACAAATCAAGTGTCTTACAGTGTAATTCATAAACATTGCTGAATTACCATCCCTTTGTTTTTAAAAGAGATATAAATTATAAATTTTTCTAAAGAATTATTATGTGCTTAGCATATTCATTAGTACAATGAATAACAAATTCGAAATTCCTATGATATGAAATGATCTTTTATTACATTACTCCTTCAAAAGGATGGGAAGCTACTGAATATGCCAAGATGTCTGGTACAGATTAGTGTAATAGATGTTAGCTGTGATTATTGGTACTTCAAATGAAACCATCTCTTCTACCAAAGGAAAAATAGAAACAGAGGCTTTTGTGGGTTTGGCATGTCAATCTAACTATTACTACAAGGCTAATGTTTATTTTCAATCATTTTTGCAGAAGCAGCTCAATCTTGCAAACTTATTCTGGACGTTATTGAATCTTCATTACCAGAAGGCTTGCCGGAAAACTTTGGTGGTGACTGTAAATTGCAGGAGACTGTAAATAAGGCTGTTGAGTTGCTCCCGGATTTATGGAAACTTGCTGATTGTCCACAGGAAGCAATTTTGTCATATCGAAGGGCTCTGCTTCAACCTTGGAGCCTTGAAGCTGAAACAACTGCAAGGATTCAAAAGGAGTTTGCCATTTTTCTTCTGTACAGTGGAGGTGAAGCAACCCCCCCAAACCTCCGCTTCCAAATGGACAGTTCGTTTGTACCCAAGAATAATTTAGAAGAGGCTATACTTCTGTTGATGATACTACTAAGAAAAGTTTCTCTGAAGAGAATTGAGTGGGATCCATCAATCTTGGATCACCTGTCATTTGCTCTGTCTGTTTCTGGGGATTTTAGAACTTTAGCTAATCAAGTTGAAGAATTGCTTCCTGGGGTTATTGATCGAAAAGAAAAATATTACACTCTAGCCCTTTGTTATTCTGGAGCAGGGGAGGATTTGGTGGCCTTGAATCTACTGAAGAAATTATTGAGTAGTAGGGAGGATCCAAACTATGTTCCAGGCTTGTTGCTGGCATCGAAGATATGTGGGGAAAACCCCAAGTTTGCAGAAGAAGGGCTACATTTTGCTCGCAGATCCCTGGAAAGGAAAGACAGTAGATGCGGACAGTTGGAAAGTACTGCCAATTTTCTGTTGGGTGTTTCACTTTCAGCACAGTATAATTCAGCTGTTGCTGACTCTGATTCCCAAAGGGTATCAAAACAATCTGAGGCGCTTCAGGCCCTGGAGACTGCCGGGAGAATGACGAGGATGACAGACCCCGTTATCCTGTATCATCTCAGCCTAGAAAATGCTGAGCAAAGGAAGTTGGATACTGCACTTTATTATGCTAAGAAAATGCTAAAAAGGGAAGCTGGGTCTAATATAAAAGGTTGGTTGTTATTGGTACGGATATTATCTGCTCAGAAAAGGTTTGTGGATGCTGAATCAATCATAGATGCTGCTTTGGATCAGAGTGGGAAATGGGATCAAGGGGAATTGTTGCGAACAAAAGCTAAACTGCAAATTTCACAGGGTCGAGTAAAAAGTGCCATTGAGACTTATACTCAGATTCTCGCCATTCTTCAAGTTCAGACTAAAAGCTTTGGTTCTGGGAGGAAGCTACATAAGGTTAGCCAAAGAACTGCTTATTAGGTCAATAACTTTGAAAATAAAATGTTTATTTTAAATAAATATTAGATGTGTGTGCATATATGCTGCTTTTTATGTGAAGGAACTGAATATTTCTTCTAGAATTATATCACCCTTTGATTGCATAAAGAGTAGATCTCAAAAAATGGTTTTTGGAAACTTTTCATTGTTGCACTTTTTCTTACCCTATATATGTTTACTTCAGAGCTTTTATATGGTGTGTGTTAGGGCAGGAAATGGTTGATGGGTGACCTTTTTGATGCTTTTCATAGAGAATGATTTCACAGCTGTTCACCTTCCCTGTATTCCAATGACAGAGTGGTAGAAATTTGGCTAGAAGTTTGGAATTGGAGATATGGCATGACTTGGCTTATGTTTACATAAGCCTATCTAGATGGCGTGACGCTGAGATTTGTCTTTCTAAATCGAAGTCCATCAGTACTTACTCCTCCACTAGATGTCATGTCACAGGTAAGTTTAGATTATTACTATTTAACTGTGTTTTTCGTTTCTTCTTATTAGTTTTTTGATGTCTAAGCTCCATCGTTTTTTAAGATTTTCACGCTCCAGTATGTCTTGTTTGACAAGCTATGATAATTGAGAGACTAACATGTAGATCTGAATACTTCTGTTCGGAAGTTTAGGCCTTTAATTTACTTGGTGAAGTGTCGAACACCTCAAAATCATTTGAAAGAAACCGTGTTCAATTTTTGCAGGTGTAATTTACGAAGCAAAGGGCCACTACAAAGAAGCACTAATAGCGTTTTTGGAAGCTTTGGATGTTGATCCCAGCCATGCGCCAAGCTTGGTGTCCACAGCGGTGGTTTTCAGGCGGCTTGGTGACAAATCAAAAGCAGTTGTGCGAAGCTTTCTGATGGAAGCGTTAAGGCTAGACAGAATGAACCATGCTGCATGGTACAATCTAGGCTTACTGTATGAAGACGAAGCTACTGCTTCTTCTTCACTTAAAGACAAAGCTACTGCTTCTTCTTCACTTGAAGCCTCCGAATGTTTTGCGGCTGCAATCCTTATTCAAGAAACTGAACCTGTTGAACCCTTCAAATACAGCCTGGGTTCAAAAAGAATATAATATAAAATGTTCACTTCTTTTACTATTTTCTTTTTTCTTTTTAAATTTCTACGGTGTAATAACTCTTTGAGCATCAGCGAATTATCATCAATTCATGCCTACTCTCTCATATCTGAACTTTGCAATAAGTTTCAAATTTTACAATTCATCAGCTTTGTTAATCGCTTTATTCTTTATTTATTTATTTATTGCTGGTACATGATAATCGTTTTATTCGGTAATACGTTGTGCAAATCTAAAACTGAAAGTGACATAAATGAAAATAGATGGGGATTACATGTACAGCTGTGGATCAAACCACTAATTACAAATAATAAAATTTCTTTCTTGTTTACATTCAAAGCAATCATCCTAGAGATTATGAGAAACGACCTATGCAAGTCCAAATGGTTTCCTCCAACTTTGCAGCTTCTACAATATTAAAACCTGAAACATATTTATAAAAGACAATGATGTCAAGGAACTAGTATGGTTCGTCTACCATAAAATATAACTCTCGGGGATGGACTTTGGCTATATATATCTAATATAAAGCATATTCTACAAAGACCATTCTTGGATAGGCTACGATCATTAAAAAAATAATAATAAAAACATAATGTAAAACTAATAAAATTATTTACAGCATCGATGGAGGTGGTTACCTTACGTGGTTTATCCATTTCAGCCGCTGCAAATGACCCATTTGAACCTATAAAGAATAATTAAATACAAATATATATATATATATATATATGTGTGTGTGTGTGTGTGTGTGTGTACAGTACCTGAGTTGGTTACAGTGTATTATTTATATGATCAGTATAACCAATTAATAATTAATTTAATTGGCTGCTATGAAGTACGGTTGCGTGCGTGTCAAGGACACAGCGGTGTAACATGTCCAATGTGATTGAAATTGACGTTGCTGCATAAGGCTTTGGCCATTTGTCCTCCTCCGCTGTGTTTGAGTTCAATATCTTGCAGCAAAATCCCCTGACATGCTTTGCTCTTGCTGCACTCAAATTTGATGGCTATGTCCGAAGCACTTGTCCCTTTTATATTTTGGTACACCACAGTTTTAATTTCGACTGCAGAGCTCTGTGATTGTTAGAAAATCCAAATTAAGCAAAGCATGCATATATATCATTACTAACATTAATTTAATTAATTATCGGTTAAAAATAATAAAATAAATCATAAAAGGCATTGGCGTCTCTATTTTCACTATTTTTTTTTTTTTAAATTCAACCTGTTGCTTGCAAGGTCGGTCTTCGTCGCAGTAGTTCTGGTCAATTATAATGGGGTTGACCACGTTCTGCATTTCAATGTTCTGAAATTTGATGTTGCTTGCACTTCCTGACCCTCCCTGCATATATATATATATATATATATTCATATTCATATTAAAACGACACAGCTTTATTTGAAGTTATATATATATATATATATATATATATATATAGCTGTATTTTACAACGTAGTACGACAAGTATTAATAGAATAATTGGTTTGTGCCACCAATTAATATGTATTACCTGCCAAGTCTTGATCCTAACTCCATTTAATGTTCCCACGAACTTGGCTTTGTTTACTGTCACTCCTGAAACATAGGCTTCGGAATTTCCAGAGCCCAAGCTACCAATACTGGAAGTGATCAAAGCGTGTATGTATCAAAGCAATGGACTATTAGTAAGTACTCATATATATATATATATATATATATATATATATATATGAATTAAACTGAAGGTCTGAAACTAAACGTACAAGTTTAAATGGGAAGAGAAATTATTGTAACCTGATTCCATGACCTGGTCCACACGTTATGTCTGTGGCTTGAACATCTTGGGACCCACTTACAATAGAAATACAATCATCACCTTCAGAAGAAATTTGTACTTTTATATCAGCTAGAACAGTTGGACATGCACTCTATAGGTAAGTAATAAGGTTATATATACTCCTGAGTGTTTATATGTTAATGTTTGAATCTATATGCTCTTTTATATATATACCTGTTGCTATAGTGCAGCTAGAGATGTGGATGTTACGGGTATTAGTGACATGAATTCCATCGGTGTTGGGACTCTCTTCTGGTGCAGCTACCATGAGATTGGAAGCTTGAACGTTCATGCAACTCTCAAAAGAAACATGAATTTGTTGTGCGTCTTGGATTTTCAGATCCTTTACCACCAAGTTCTTGCACTTGTACAAGGTTAATGCCTGCACCAAATATATCCAACACAGTAAATTATTGCATATGTAGACCTATATATACGTGTAATACATAGATGCTATGGCTCCATTATGTGGCTGATGCCAACCACAAAATGTATCTATAGATTGACATACCGTTGGTGCATCCTTGCAAGGCTGCAAATCAATGAAAGTGACAAAGAGTAGTCAGCATTTCAGTAACAATATATATATATATATATATATATATATATTTGTATGTATAAGAAGATTAAAGATTGATGTTTGAGACGGAAATTAACAAATCAAATAGGATTTTAATATTTTGCTAGGTCATCATATAGATTTATTAGGTATATATATGTATATAAAGACTTACGAGAGCTTGATTGGTTTTGCATGAGTTCTGCCACCAAATCTTTCCATTGCCACTGATGATTCCACCACCTTGAAGAATAAGATTTTCTACACTGTCGAATACGAGCCAGTGCCTTACATCCTTACTATAGTCTGATCGATCATCAGATGCTTCTATACTACCATATATCTGAAAGTTTTGAGATAATTAGTATATAGTATATATACTTTGTATACATGTTCGTACATATATACGTGCATATACATACATCTCAAATATATAAAGGCTGATCATCACCTGCACTGTAAGTTGAGATTTGCAAGGTCCCAAGAACCTTGTTGGTTTAACAAGATACTTCTTCTGGGGCACCACAAGTTGTACTGCCGCAACATTAGAGGAACAGGCTCTCTCCCACGCCTTCTTAAAAGCCTGACAAAAACTTAACCCATATTAAGCACTAAATCTAAATGTATAACAAAAGCATTGAAGGTATACAGAATGACATATGTATATATATATATATATATATATATGTACCAATGTGTCGTCTGTACGGCCATTTCCTTTAGCTCCAAAATCATCAATGTTGACTGTTTGAACAGAAGGTGCAGCAGCAAGATGAGCTATTAAATCTTGATGATGAGCGTGACGATGGAATACTAGTCGTTTACTGTATGGGAACAAGCTGCTGCTGCTGCAACATAAATCAAAAGAGAGAATAAGGGTGAAGAGTGAAAACAAGTGTGGTTTTATTGAAGCCATAATGTTTGTTAATTTTTCGTATACTCTAATAGGCATATGGAAGTATAAGGTATATATGCATGTGATTATGGTGGGCATGTGCATGCATAGGTAATGTATTTATAGGCAGCATTTGATCGATCAACAGATAGGCTACGGACGGCTTTCGTCTTCTAAGTGGCTGGCTTATGTTTGTGTCTTGAGGTATGAGAGGTATGGTCTAAGGCACGAAAGAGATTGATACGGAACAATCACCTAGCCAGATCACTCTCTGACTTTTGTAATTCATAGATGCACGTACATCTGTAATAAGTTAATAACCAAACGAATTCGATCGCATCCATAATTTTATATAATCTTTTATATCTATATGTATATATACTATATACATATTATAAAAGGCTTCACATTCTATGCACGTATCCATTGAATTCCTGCTCTATGTTTTGCTTTTTATATCAGGAAGTTGGTATTTGAATATTCATTTCCGCAAAGAAAAATGGTGTAACAAGTTCACAATTTCTCATCGTCACTTTCCGTTAAGAAATCCAAGAATATAGATAGGGGACAAAGTTTCGAGTTTGCAATAACAAGAAAAAAGAAACAATAATAGTACGTAGCATATAAATATTGATACTATTAATTAATTTCGTAGTACTCAGTACTCATCCATATAAATGTTTAAGTAACACCCTTATACATTAATATATTGGCACCTGAAATCTGCAAAACAAATTAGAATAGTAATTAGATTATAATCTCAGGGGTCCTATCATATATAAAACCATGCAAATGCTACATCTTTATGCTGTTCATGTATCTGTGATTAAACATTGGATGGATATAGATTGATATGCCAATTATCTTTCTCTCCCTCCTCTCTCTCCACGCACACATTGATATGTATGTATAGGTGATCATTCTAGATGTTAAATCAACGGCTATGGATGACGTAACTAGGCTTGTTTTTAATGTTGATGAACATTAGCATAGTATACCATGCATGCATGGGATTATATATGTATATATATCCATACGACATCATCTTTATATGGAAATGGCATGCATATATGAAGAAAATAAGGGTTCAATGCATGCGTTTGGGGATTTTGCATATAGATCTACATAGTTTAATTAGTTATGCATGCAATTTGGAATAATAATGTGTGAAATGTACCAAAGCAAAGTTGAAAAAGAAGAAGATGGGCTTTAGAGTAGTACTGTGATTAGGAATACAGACAAGATAGATGGGTTGTCACGTTAACACGTAAACCACCGTCTCAAAGAGTGTGGGTTTGGCTCACTGTCAACGATGAGTTGCCGTATGTAAAATGTATAATGGAAAGTCCTAGATTAGTTATATCTACCTATGTAGGGAAAAGAAATACTCAATCATGCGTACTAAATAATTAATAAGCTTTTTATTATACGAATTAGATGGACCATATAGCATGTGGCACATGTGATATGTTAATCTAGCTTGGACAATTTGGCATCGATCAATTCGATCCCATGGTTGGCTCGCCTGACATGCGTACATGGTTTTGTTGTCAATTTTACTTTGTCTATAGACGTCACAGGTATGGAGCTAGCAAATTAAAGCTTTAGACTAAGTAATTCTAAGGCCTGCTGATTCCATTTTTGGTCAATCAAAACATGCACGTAGACACACCGTCAAATACCATTCCCTAGGGTTTTTTTTTTTTTTTTTGGTTACTGTGAAAAGGGTTGCATAAACTAATCTAACTATCAAATCCCAGTTAAAACCTGGATTGTACTCTTGCCCCTCTTTCATTGGCAAAACGACACAGTACAGTGTTCGAGGGGAGCTGGAATGTTAAGTTTTGATGGACTGGGTATTATTGGGCTCACAAACCGATTCTCAATTGGGCCTGACATTAACCATATAAACAAATCACGGGGTTAGTCTTGATGAAACGACACCGTATTTATAAGAAAACACATATGTGTAACATTATGTGAGGGACTGATCCATACCCTCATATCACGCCGCGGCTCACGGCTGACTCACAAATCTAATTGCGCTGACTTTTGACCGTGTAAGTGGGCCCAGTATGGTTTTATATCATCCAAGCTGAAATCATGGACATCACGCCCCCATATTTATTTCTCCCACGATTATATCTATTTTTTCTTTGCATTTTTTTTCCTTTCTTTAGACAATTCACTGCAAAGTGTACTCAGTCTCTTCATATCTCATAAAAAAAAAAAAAATACAACCGACTAATATATAATCTTTACTTATATTAATATATCTTATAAATTTATTTATTTCATTAACACCTCCTTTATTTATTTATTTTTGGTTTTCATGACGAAAAGAAACATTGTTTTTTAAAAATTCCTGTCGTTAATACAACAAAAAACATAGTATTAGGTGCAAAAAAAACCAACATATTCTTAATTTTTTTTGGGTAAAATATTCTTAATTACTAACACCATAGAGTAAGAAATAATGACACAAAAATAGTACAATAACGCCATATTTGGCAGGTGTATCGTGGGGTGAGTATAATTCTATTTTATATTTGATAAAATAAATAGAAATGTATTATATGATACAGATATATATATTTATATAAAAAATAAATTAAATGATATTCACTTTTAAATTTAATTATACAGTATTATTTAATATTATAATATAATAATCAAATTATTTATATATATATATATATAATAAATAATATAAATTAATACAGCTTATTAAATATAATATAAATCAAATACAATACAAACCAATAATATATAAGCTAATACAGTATAACATTCCAAACGTGAAAGTTCTAAAGTCTAACCAAAATATGTATTTAGCTAAAGGTTTTGCTCACTGGTCTACTCGCAAAGTCCAGTGAACAGTAAGCCGACGCGGCAAAGATAGTGATTAAGGAAAAGACAAGCACTAATGAACAACCAATTGTAAGTGAGAGAGATTTACCAAAAAAAAAAAAAATTGTAAGTGAGAGAGACAGGGAAGGACAGCGGGTATAAGCTATAAATATATATACGTTTTCTTTGTCACCTTTTCAGCCCAATTCTTGGGTTTTGAGTTTCTGTTTGAAAATTTTTAAAGGGTTGTGTGCCTTTTTGTGGAGTGGTCACTGTCACACCTTTGAGTTAGAGAGAGAGAAGAGAGATGGAGGGTGGGAGGAGAGCATCGGAAGCTGGGCCATCATCTGGAGGTTCTTCATCAGCTTGTGGTGTGGGTGTGGAAAGACGAGAAAATCGTATGGACATGAGTGAGAAACCGAGTGAGGTCTGTTTTGTTGGAGGAGAAGAAGAAGATGATGATGATGATGATGCTAAAGGTCATGGGGTTGTTGCTGGTTTTGTTCCTGGGCCTTTGGTTTCACTCAAGGAACAGATTGAGAAAGACAAGGTTTTTTTTTTTCTACATCTCAACTCCTTTCCATTATAAATTACTTGACACTTGGAGTTGGCCTGGTTTATTGTTAGTTGAATTTTATGGGGTTGGGCTATTTGAGGATTTTGTCCAACCATGTTTGGTTGCTCGAAAAGGAGCAAAAGTAAAGGGATTAAATTTGGCAGCTTAGGGTTTTTCGTAGCTAAAACCGGAGCATAAAAAAGTCTTCTTGGAACTGAATTATAACTCAGGAGTTGGCATTTTAGAGTAGTTCCCCTGATTCCAAGTACCAAAATTAAACCTTTTTTTTCTTTTTAACATTTTGCGGGTAATTTTTCTGACTCCATGAACTACGCCATATAATCAATGGTAGTTGATTTTGGTCTTTGTGACTACTTGAGCAATGTACCCTTTTTTTTTTTTTCATAATATACTGAATACAATATGAAATGACCTTGGGGCATTTTTCACTTTCAACTGTATATCTTTTAGATTGCACCATTGTGTGTTACATTGATGAATTATAGAGTAATGAAGCTTAGGGGATATTGGGAAGAAGGTATTAGCCGCCAAGCAAAGAAATGTTGGTTCCCGATTTAACTTTGAGCCTCAACTTTGCATTAGAAGGATGAATGTCTCCTTTAGATGAACCAGTGTGTGTGACATTGATGAATTAGAGAGTAATAAAGCTTAGCAGCTATTAGAAAGAAAGTAGTAGCCTTTGAGCAAAGATTTCTTGTTTCCCAATTTAACTTTGAAACTGAACTTTGCTTTGAAAGGATGATGATAGTTTAAGGAGGTGGAAAGAAAAGTTGCTTGGTTCCTTGGACAGTGATTTAAATGGTATGTTTTAGAATGACACTATTCTCTCATTTCATCTTGTATTTCAATATCTTAGATGGTTCAGTGTTTTTTTAACTTTGTCTGCCACTTAAATTAGGCCAATTGGGACCTGAGGTCAAATTCCACTCCATTGGAATTATCTCCAGTGACTATGGGGAAATTAATACTCCCTTGCCTGTTAGTGAAAACCAGAGTGGACGTGTCCTTTTCACACTCCAAGAAGGATCTGAATATCGGCTTAAGCTAACATTTACTGTTTTACACAACATTGTTTCGGGCCTCATGTACTCCAACACTGTGTGGAAAGGAGGACTTCAAGGTGTGTACACTATTCTTTCTTGCTTAATGGATAAATTGTAGAAGAGATGGTTGAAAACTCACCAAAGTTCTGGTTAAGGTTTAAAAACCAGTGCCCTGAATGATTTATGTAGTTCTACATGATTCAACCTCCTTTTGTATATGTAGCAGAAGCTGTTTTTATGTAGCATAAAAAATGATCCAGTAAAGAATCCAAACTTATTTAATAATTCTAAATAAATCAAGTCTGTTTAAGTTTTTTTAACCCCATTAGGCATCTGCAATATTCTAGCCATGACATGGATTTTACTTATTTTAGATTAAGCCATTAATAAGATTTAACCAAAAGTAAATCCATGGGCATTATATTTTAGAGTGAATGTTTATACTTCTCTATTCGATTGTTAGGAACTCTTTTGGATTTCCCAAGGCAATTTGCCACCATTCATTTTAATTTTATTGTTTTGCATCGATAGCAAAAACTTTTTGCATCAGCTTGAACTGTCATTCTATTAATCAGGTTATCTGATCATGAGTTTTAACTGATATCTTGAATTCTACTCCATTTTGTATATTCATAGGTGGTTCTGGCATCACACGCTGAAGCATGATTACATGTTTACCTCTATTGAAGAACTTAATGCTTCATAGCTGTTGTTTTAAGTGTGAAACAATCGTAATTAACTAGTTTTTAACTCGTTTATGATGCAGTGCCTGGAAACTACGAAATAAATACATGCATTGCGATGTTCAAGTTAAAACTGTTTTAACTACAACATTTATTGTTTTCATGTTGATGAGGGTTTCCCTCTTACAAAGAAATAAACATTGTTCTACATTATACTTTTATTTACACCCTGTAAACTCTCTCGCTGTCTCTCTGGATTGCTGTATATGATAAAGTTACCGACGATTTTCTGTATCAGTTATTTGAATTAAATGATTGGGTTTCAGTTGAAAAAAGCAAAGGAATGTTGGGTACATTTGCTCCTCAGAGGGAACCATATGTTTGTACCTTAGATGAGGAGATTACTCCGTCGGGTGTGCTTGCGAGGGGTATTTACTCTGCAAATCTTAAGGTATTTTTTTTTGATAAAGCAAATCTTAAGGTATTGAAGTATATGATTATGTGCATAAAAATATAGGCTTCCTCAACATTATCTTCTTTTTAGTTTAATTTTTTGGAACTACAAATTTATGCAGTTCGAAGATGATGACAGAAGATGCCATATGGAACTCAAATACTCCTTCGAGATCAAAAAGAGCAGTTAGCTGATTTTTAATTTAATTTTTTTTTTCTTTCCTTTTTTCTTCTGCACTCGCACACCTTTGTATACTGCCTATATTAAGCAATGCCTTGTGGTTGGGTATGCAAATTCAGTATTGAATATTTTCATTAGCTTTATTGTTATACAAAGATGTAGAATCGGATAGTTACTCTTTCATGAATTTGAATTACATTATAAACCTAGTCCTTATGACCTTGTATATTTTCTGCTATTGTTATAACAAGTCTAATCGTTTGCTGGCATAGAAAAGTTGCCGTGGAAAAATGATAAATGAAAACACTCATTGCACATAATTAACAATGGATATCAGTTTCATCAAAAAAAAAAAAAAGGAACAAAAGAAAAGAAAGGGGAAGAGTATTTTCACTAAAAATAACGGAGGGAATTAGAACCTTAATGTACACCATTCCTTTGAAGTAAAAAACACTTATTCTTATTACATTCATCAGCCACCTCCACCATTTTGAATCACTTGTGTACAAAAATTTTCCCAAAGAATATTGTGTTTACTTTGAATATATACCTAACCCGAGAAAATAAGCGAGATGAATTAAACTAAGATGGGTTTGCTCAATGCATTTCAATCACCTCAGCATGAAAGGAACACAATAGATGGAATAGCTCAGCACCATGCCACCGTGGTGCTTAGAAGCTACCAGGAAAACAATAGCTGAAAGGTGCCTAGGTTTTTGGAGGGCTATGCTGTCAACAAAGCAGATCAGCCAGCATTTCCACGTAGACTGCTTACCAATTATTACAAGTTTAGGCAAGAATGCAAAAAATGAAACTGATTTTCGTGTGGTGCCAGCACCTGAGACAATACAAATGAAATATAATAAAATTTTAACATTTCAAGTTTGACAAGCAACATGAAAAGCTATGGAGGACAACATTGAAGCTTCCACTACAATAAACTTTTAGGGTTTAGGGTTAATCATTTTGTAAGTTTCATAAAGAAGGATAAATGCCCTTGTTTGAGTTGTGAGAAAATGATTTTAAGCTTCGTAAAAGAATACAGAAGGAGACAAAATATTACCTTCTAATCTATACATAATGCAATAGTTGAACAGCTGAAGAATTTTTTAACCTGCAGCTCTGTCCTAAGTGTACATCCCCAAAAACGTATCTGCATTACCATGTATCAAATGAAAGAAATGATGAAAAAGAAATATGCAATCATGTAAGAATAATTTTTAAGTAATTTAACCTGTATTCACAGTATTCTGCCCATGCACATCGAGCTTTTCCATAATCCCAATAACAGTCCTCATCTCTCAGAGGTCCACGCTTGGCTGTTGTACATTTTTCATCAGTTAAATTCAGCTCAAGGTAACACCTTTCCTCCCAAAGGAAAAAAAAAAAAAATGAATAGCATATGACAAAACCGAGAAGTAGAAAATATTTACCTTTTGTTACAAATTTTGATTTTGCATTCGGATGAATATCATGCCACATCTGAAGCCACAACTCCCGCATTAGAACTGGAGATCTAACAATGTTCCTGTGATTTGCTATATAGAGATAATGTTAATTTAACATGCATAGCTTCTCTTATAAAACATCTCCTAATTTCTAAGTATTATAACCACTATTTATTTCAGGAGAAAGAAAAAAATTAAAGTACTGTTGTGCTTCAGTTCATGACAGGTGGAACATGTTACACACCTTTATCAAGCTCCCAAACTGCTGTCCTCCTTCCTGGAATGCTTTCAGAATCTTCATAAAAGGTTATATACTTAACCCTGGGTGATCTTGTCATGTTGGCAATGATATCTTCATCATGATTATGTTCTACATTCAATTCTACTTGTACATCAGACCCATCATGATCTGCCTGAAATTTAAAGAAGAGAAATAACTAATCTCCCATACAAAATCATTTACCTGGTGACAAAACATATCAAAATTGTTGACATTTGGTAAATGCAGCACAAATTAGAAAAAATTAATTACATCTCAGTAAGTTATCATCATATACAGTGAAGAGCATCACAGAAAGATACAAGCAGTAAAGCAGGTTAAATCATGGAAACAATGAAATTTCTTGAAAATTAAATGCAACTATAGAAGCATGATAATCTTCAGAATCTCAGGTGTTCAAATATAAAATTAGTTGAAAAATATTTTAAATAAAATACTGTTTCAGATAACTGCAAAGTAAAACTACCAAAAATTTCATTACTTTGAACTAAAAGTTGGTTTCTAGTTTCTATTAAGGAAGAGCAAAAATAACTTTCGAACTTATTTTAGCAAACCAGTGCACAGATAGAGTTGGGTGTTTAGATTTTTGTGGCAATGGCCCAAACTCCATCACTTAGTGGGGTTTAAAAACATTCTTGGTTGGAGATGATTCCTTAAGGTGCTATAAGGACCTAAAGAAGCAAAGATGAATTAACATTTTATTTCAATTTTTAGGGAGGATATTGTTGATCAATAGAAAAAGTACCTGATAGCAATATCATTTATTATCTATGATTTGTAGACATGACAATTGTGTTCATCCTTGTCTTCCTCTCATTTGGGAGCTCAAAGGAAATTCTTCTTCATTTGCTAAAGAGAAAATAAAAGAAAAAAGGAGTTCAGAGTTTCTAGGTGTCGTGTATTTTTCTGTTAAAAATCTAGCTAATCTTTGCTGTCTTGATAATTTTCTTGATATCTATGAAATTTTTTCAGGTAAAGATGTTCTAAAACATAAATAATTTGTAATTTTATAAAATAAATTTTTGCAAGTTGAGAAGTTCAACACCTCATTATTGTGCCAACACTTGGACTTGTTTCTCTGTCTATCAATCATTGTTCTAGTTATCTATCTTTTTCTGGCGAGACCATTCAAGCAACAGCATTTAGGTTTCATGTAGATAGCTACAATTTATGAATATGTCTTATTCCTATAGATGGCTACTGATGATAAACGGTACCATCAACCACATGCTAATATCATAGTTAATACGATTATGTCATATATGTCTTATTCCTATAGATGGTTATTGATGTGCTACCATCAACCACAAGTTAATATAACAGTTAGTATGCCCCAGTAATAACCAAGATTGTGCCTGGCTTTACTATATAAAAATCATCAGGTTGATTGAAAAAATGAATAGGATTAATCACTCTACTGATGCAACTTTTATTTTTTATCATTTCCACATAAAGAATGTATTTTAGCAAATATAGCATTTATCAAGTGTTTTCCTCTTTATGAAGTGTACAAATACCTGCACCATACTATTATTGACATACTCAAGCTGGAAATCAGACAAAATAGATACAAAAATTTAACAAATGGCAATTCTTGCACTAACAACTTAGGACAATAACTTATTGCCAAGCAGTTGAATGTATAAACTAAAATGACAATTTATACCTGAGGAGCCCTTGTTATGTTTACTTTTGGTCCTAGCCAATTCTTGCACCAAGAAAGAGAATGGTATGGTACCTGTAAATGAAATTAGCTTATTAAACTGCCACGTTGTGCCATTCCAAATGTTAGACAACAGATGGTAACAATGAAGGAAAATACATCCATGTTGTAAAGTTTGAAATCACAATAAGGTAATAATTCTTCAGCTTACAGTTTCATCCCCGCTAGCAGCTCCTGGATTTCCTTCAACAAGATTCCCTGACCTACAAGAGTATTATGCAATTTATATAGTATACGTTATTTATTTGATTGCTGATCCAGCATTGAAGACACTTACCTTGAGAATAATGATCCTTCAACTTCATAGATCACATCTGTAATGATCCAATTATCAGGGTAAGGCTTGCCACTTGGTGCAAAATAGTAGCCAACCTGTTTTGACATTGCAAAGATGCTAAAACTATAGTTACCACAAATCAACTACTGGCTAAACATATAAATGACATCATCAAACCAAAGTAATATGACAGGGTGCATATAACCTAGAAAATATCCAAAATGTCATTAAAACAGATTAATAATGATGCACAGAGAATATAGCCAATAATTTTACAATAGGAGTCGTGATTCATATGCAATATGTAATCATCAAAACCAACCAATCTGTTCTAACCATGTCCAGGTTTCAGTAACTTCCCAAGAAAGAGAATGCATAACTTCTAACTTTTCTAGTTAGTCTAAATATTTTCCACTCATGATACATATGTCTAACCCTATTAGAAGAATTTTAATATCCAAGGCTACACACTGATGAAAATTTCCAAATTCATCAATGTGACATGAGAACAAAACATTAAAGCAGTGACTAAAATGAGAATGCTGTTTTAGCCATGTCATATAGAATATTCTTTGCATTAGAAGAATGGAGATATACCTCAGTCTTCAAATCTATTCCATAGATACAAAAAACGTTTTTTATAGGAGGTCTGTCCCAAGGTGTAAATGGATTCAGAACTGGATCACTATGATATGACCTGAAATACACAGAATTGCAGATCACATTCCTACCGGAAGTTGAACTGGAAAACAATATCTACATTCTATAAGAGTTCAAAGTATCATAGAAATATAAGCATATAGTTAGAACAAGTATAGCACTCCAACTACCAATACAAGTTATTGATCCAAAATAACATAAAAATTAACCCCATAATCAATTTTAAAGAAATACATTGTGAAGAAAAGGTTTGTTATACCGGTGGAGTAAGAAAGTAACTGTGATTCATGTACTCTAGGGCAATAAAACAACCCTAAGTTGTACAAGAGCAGTAAGAAGTAACCATGATATACACTAGGGCAATATAATAACCTTAACAAGTATCAAATATTCTTGAAGAGAACATGAAATTTACACTATTTAGCACTGAAATAAATGATAATTGAAATTTATTAACGTTTTTCTGGAAGCGCTTTAAATGTGAATAGTTTATGTTTTACTACCTAATCCATTAGAAAGACAAGTATACAAATAGCTTTGGTTTGTTATCCTGAAAGAAATACAAACTTACTGTAATTGGTACAAGAGCCACTTGCTGTCTGGATCATAATGCTCAATTGCTTTGAAGAAAGTCCCATCTGATATTTCACGTGCAGAGAAAGATAACTGAGTAGGGAGTCCACATTCCGTGCTAGATGAATTAATATCAGCTACTTCAGTAACTGATGGATAGGCATTAAATCCTGTGAATATAAGATTTAGATAACACGCATGAGCATAAGAACATCATCCTAACAAAAATAGTATTGAGAGTCAAAATACTACCATGCACTGAAGGAACTTCAATATTGACTATATTTGTTGGCCATCCTGAGAAGTTTGCTCGAAATTCCTTTTCATCACATTCATATGTTTGATGAGCCCTCCGGCTACCCCCTGAAAAATGCTTCCAATAGTGATTGTCTGCCTTACAATGCTTTGAAAATGGCATCATCCACACAGTAGAAGCAAATGAATTGACCATCAATCGAGCTGTCCCCTGATTTTCACAAAAATACATGATAAGCATGTGTAAAAACAGGTATCCATAACATATAGAATAAAGTATGGTTAGAAAGAAAATCTCATAATTTGGAGACAAACTAGTGAAAAATTCATTTGTTAATTCAGATTCAAACCCAAAAGTGTGAGCAAATAAGTTAACAAATTGGGAAAATTAGTCAATCCAACAAAATAAATAAGTTGGACGAACTAAAGTATAAAAAGACCATAATAAATTGGGAGAATTTAAAGACAAAATAGCTTTCCAAAAAGTAAAAGGTTTTGCTGAGGTTTTGGACGAAATGAAAAATCAAGTAACTTTAAATACAGAAGGGGGCCTGGGAGGTGCTCAGTGGAAGAGGATCACAACCTCAGAAATTGGAAGACCAAATGTTAATCCTGAAAGTGTTGCTTTTACTGTCTCAGTTGCACCAAGAAGAGGAGCTCCTGTTGTTAAACCAACAAAGTAAAGCCAAATAAATACAGTACACATGACCATCCCGAGCAAGTTAATCTTTCAAATTGCAAGCATACCAACAGCAAAATAAGCATGTATGTGTTCATCAAGCCATTGAATATAATGTTTTGGTGCAATTTCCAGCTTTAACCACTCCAAGAAGTAACGGAAGACATTATTTCCCAATGAATGACCAAACACTATTGAAGGGCCTCCACGAAGTTTCTTTGCCGTTTCAAATGTTAATCTGCAAATAAATAAGAATATAAAGCCTAAGCATCATTAATTTAATTAATAAATAAACATTCCTCTAGACTAATTCTTCAGGAGAGAACAAATAAATATACAAACTTTAGATTGTGAAAGTAAAGGTCTCGCTCCTCAAGCTTTGATGGAGACAATCTCCAGTCATAGGGAACAGCAATGATTGCGTTAGCCTCAATACCAAACTCAATACACCATTTAATCCATTCTTTCCACACCGAAGAAAGAGGACCTGCAGACCACAAAGAGTAAAACTTTAGTTAAACAATACCACCAAAAGCAAACTACTTTATGGTTCAGACTTGAGAGAGAGTGTTGTATACACACACTTACATTTATACTTGTAATCAAGTATAATTTATAGCAAAGAGAACATTTTTATGTAAAAGAATGGAGAAATAAAATAAAATACCTGTGATGTAACCTGGATCAAGTTCTGTAATTGCCGAAAGACCACTATCAGGCCGTGACTTGCATTGGGGGTTATCTGTTTGATTGTAAGGTTCTAGCAACATACACTTAAGCCAACAATTGACAGCAGAAAGAAGCTGCAAGAGAAAAGAGTGTATTATGCTCCTTTTTTTTTCCTTTAAAAAGCAAAGAGAAAAAAAAAAATCTTAGCTCCTTTTTCTTTCACCGACACTTTCTCAAAGGAAGAATATACTATACAAAGTTCTCAAAACCCAGTATTACGACCCTCTCTCACCTCGCCTCCCCGCTAAAAGAAAAAAATGAATGCAGAAACAAACAAAAGAATTTCAGAGCAACCAAAGTTGGGAAAAAGGAAGAGAGAAATCAAGAAAGACTGTACGAAAACGTTGACAGAGCGTACTTTGGTGGTGTCGAGCCAGACCAAATCGAGGGGATTGAAATCGAGGGGAGAGTAGGGGCAATCGAGGAAGGACCAGGCCCTGAGCTGTGTGGAGGCGAAGCCGGGGATAATGATGCCGGAGAGCTTGGAGTAGTCTTCGACAAACTCTTCGCCAGCGAACTCCTCGCCGGAGACGATGGTAGCTCTGAGGATGAGGAGAAGGACGGTGAGGAAGCGAAGCCAAGGCACTGGCATTTGCTGCTGCGTTGACTGAACCAACGGAGGGGCTCAGCTGTGTGTCTTTGGAAGTTGGGCGTTAAAGCTTTTGATTGCTTTCTGTGTTCCACGTGAGAGAATCAGATTATATGTGATCATACACACTCTGGCTCCCAAGACGACGCCGTTCTCTCCTAGTTCCCGACAGAAGGACGCCGTCCCGTTTCTCTGGAAGCTCACAACGTCGTCGCTTCTAGATCGAATCAGTCGATAACTAACCTTCCGTACTCTTATCCCCTAAACGACAGCGTTTCCTGCATCGCGTTCATGGGACAGCGACACCGAGCGAATCAGAGAAAATAAAAATAAAAATCAATAATAATGACGGCCGGAGAAGGGCAAAATAACAGAGAAATAATAATTAATTAATTAACAAAAAAAAAAAAAAAACTTCGGCTGGCATTCGCCGCCAAAAACAAAACAGAAAAAACCGTTGATTCGGCCGTTCTCTCGTAATTGAGCGAAGGAACCGAAGTTCGGCTTCTAGTGGGGATCACAAAACGACGACAGGCACCTCCAAAACATACCTTTCTTCCACCGGCTCCTGAAATTCAATTTAAATCCGCCATGAAAGTAGTTCGCGGTTGTGTCTGTTTCTTGGGGAACCATTTTCCATGGAATCTTCTTCCGCGTCCACCAGATTCCGCTTCAGAGACCATTCTGAGTTAATGGAGAACTCTACGCAGTCCGGCACCGACTCTGACTTGTCCTCTGCTTCCAGCGACCTTGATGATCAGACAGAGCCTGAATCCATGACGGGCAGGGTAATGCTTTTGTTCTGATTAAAGTTGTAATTTTTAATATTGATTCTTAAATAGCTTTAATGGCCAAAAAAAAGAAGGCTTTTTTATATTGTTATGTTTTATTTCCTTTGACTCTACAACGATCTTTGAAAGTTGGATTGGAAAGTTCGTTTTTTTAAAAAAAAAAGAAAAAAAAAATTATCTGAAAAAGACTGACTGCAATTTCCTTATTCACATGAAAGCTTAGATACAGTACAAAAAGAAGGAAGCTTTTGTGAATTGACTGCAAAGATCTAGAAGACGAAAGGCTACCTGAAATCTTTTTGAGTTCAAATAGAGGACATTTGTGTTGACTTTTACATTATCTTGTTAAATTTTGTTTTAAAACTCCCTTAACTATTTCTTCTATTTGGAGTCGAAATATTTATTCGGAATTTAAAAAATAAAATAATAATAATAATAATAAATTCAAGTTTAAGCATGAGATATTTGATCATGTTAAGGTCAAGTGGATGTCCAAGTTGATATCTGAATTTGATTTCTTCTGGAAATATTCAACAAGTAAAACTAATTTAAGTTTTGTTGAAAATTAAGCTTGTTCATTTAAATAAATTTTCTTGAAAGTTTAATCAAATTATAACAATACCTCAACAAACATTTTTCAAGTAGACTAAAATTTCAAGTCGTGTCTAAATTCTCTTATATTGGGTCGTGAATGATTTATCACACAAGGAGCCTTTATGCTCACTTTTTTTTTTTTCGATGAATAAGGAGATGCATTAATGAGTTGATTTATAATGTTTAATGAGTTTTATATTGGAGTTTGAAGGAAATATACATGCATCAAATTTCTCTTGTTCCCTATTACATCTTCTATGCTCCTTTCACTTTTCTACTGTCTAATGATGCATAAGTAAAAGCTTCGTGCTGTTGACGTCTAGGGCATTAAGCATCTTTGTTGGGAGCTCCTTGACTTAAAGGCGGCATCAAATGAAGAATTTCACAAAACCATTTTTTCCAATTACTCGGCCTTTGTTAGGTAACATCTCAAGCTAAATATCTCTGTAAATCTTTGTAACATTCCAAAACCTTGGTGTGACCATGAATTGTGTGACATGGGAAATATAAGTGACATTGTGGTTATTAAATGATGTAGAATATTCAAAGAAGCAGAGAGCTTACAAAATGAGGTGACACAACTGAAAAATCATGTTTCAACTCAAAAGAGGCTGGTGAAAGAGCTTGTAGATGGCATACATTTGAAGTTTTTGTCTGATGAGACAACTGACCCGGCCATTGAGGTATCTATATCTGCTGAACCACCTTCCACAACGGACAACGTTTCAGAAGTATTGGACATTCTCATCTCAGAAAACAGGATACAGGAATCTCTGACCATTATAGAATTGGAGGAGGAACGTTTTCAAGAGGTGCAATTTGAGGACAGTTTTCCCTTGGACGAGTTAAGATTATATCACTCTGAAATTTCAGAGAAGAAGGCTGTGCTTAAACTACACTTGACTGTGGTAGCTGAAAACCCAAGAACAACCGCACCAGAACTTCAGAAAGCACTTGTGGGACTTTGCAGACTTGGTGACAGTAATCTTGCTACTCAGTTATTGCTCAAATATTACCATTCACGCATAGAAACTGGAATGCATAACTTGCAGGGTGCTAAAACATTTTTGCATGGGAAATACATCAGGGAACTTGCAAAGTTGGTATTTTCTATGATTGCTCAAGCAGCAAAAAGCTTTGTCATGTTATATGGAGAAACTTCTCCATATGCATCGGAGATTATCCAGTGGGTCCGTGAAGAGTCCAAAGTTTTTGTTGCTCATTTCAATCAGTATGTTAAATCCATCTCAGAAATAAGTGGGGGATTGTCAACAGCGGTACAAGCTGTGCAGATTTCATTGTCATTTTGCTCTTTGTTGGAATGTCAGAGATTAGTGTTGTTTCCGTACTTAATCAAGCATATTCGTCCTTGTATGGAAGAGGTTCTACAATTCCACATAGACCATTTTAAGAAAGTTACTGGCATCTTTACAGCAACTGATTATTGGGATCTGGGGAAATATCTTGTATCTGAAATTGTGAATGGAGGGTTCTCCAGGGTTCTTGGACAACAATCTGAGTATTGCCTTCTCACTAACAGTGGTTGGAAGTTTGTAACACTATTGCAGGTTTGTTTTAATTCGTTTTGATAGAAGTTAGATGGCTTGAAAGTTTTATCCTAAAGAATGCTTGTATATATGTCCACATAAGAATTTGAAATGGCTGTTCTACTTCGATTTCACTATGGAATTTAGGAGTGATATGTTCTATCTTATATCCTTTCTCGTTGTTTAGACCATTGCAGAAGATGCTACCCCATTAGTTGCACTTCAAATGGGAGATTCAATCCTTGGTGGATTCATGAACCTCTTCACGGAGTATATTGCTATCCTCGAAAAAGTTATGATCTGTGAAACAGATGTTACTGGAAAAGGTTCAAGTATTAATTTTGCACTATCACTGCAACAACAGATTTCTGTTCTAGCCAATATCTCAGAAGTAGAGCAACTCCTTTCTTGCATGGTTAGAGGCATTTTTGGGGAAATCAATTGCATCAGCTCTAAAAATGTTAAAAACTTTCCTGTTGATAACCAACAGAAGGAGCTTGATAATTTTATGTTGTCTATTCAAGAAGGTTCAAGTCGGCTAAGAATGCAATTTTGTCAGAATTTTATACATAGGGTGATGTCCCTTGAAACTAGCTACAAATTCGCTCCAGAAATGTGTAGAGATGGCCAGGGTGATCATAATGTGTTTTATGATGTGCTGCCCTCTGTTACCTTTCAGGTACCTATAGGGGAATTTGAAAAAAATATGCTATAAACAGTTCCAGAAATTTGGCTGCCTTATGAGTTAATTTGTAGCAAATCTGTCTCTATCTTGCATTTGTGTGTATGTGCGCGTGCATATCATTTACCCCGCACTTTTAGGCTTTCTCCTTTTTATATGCAATTTGTTTTGAAGCCCTAAGTTTAAATTCTCTTTATATGCTTGTTTAGTTTGACTTTTATGTTGGTGTCATTAATAGGTATTCTTTTTAGAACTGAGGAAATTGGAAAGACTAGCTGAAAGCAATGATTTAAAAAAGGAATGGTTGATGGAGATACTGAAGGAGCTTATAGAGGCTGCACTTGTTTGCATTTCAACTGAGAAAGAGATCTGGGATACCAATGAGGAAAATTTGACAGCAGAAGATTCTCTCAGTTTCAAGCAGGTTCATAATTCTTTTTCTTTTATGCTCAATTGCTAGCCACTTTGGACACGCAGTAACTCTTGTTATGCTACCTGAATCATTACTTCTAACTCTTATCTGCACGTTCTATAGTTGAAGGCTTGCCAATTTGCAGAAGGCATACTGTGTGTGGTCAAACAGTTATTTTTCACCGTAGTTTGTGGAATGAACAAACTCTTCCATGTTAATAACCTCTATAGAAATCTTGTTCAGTTACCTCACAATTGTTTTCTTTTACCTCCTAACTCCTTATCCTAAACCAACTTAAACTTTGAGTTTGGCTGCATAAAAGCAGCACTTTATTTGGAAGCGGAAGGGTTGGGTTGGGTTAGCTCTTAGGTTCAAATCTTGTCACCAATCAAATAAAGACCACACGTATACATCCCCAGCAATCTTAGGGTGTAGGTTACATGACGTACATTTGCATTTTGTTGTATAGTGAATTTTCCATGTTTTCCCTATTGAAGCTCTTTTGTAGGAGGTAATACAAGATAAGCCTAGTTAGATTTTATTTTCTCAAGCAGTTGGCTAATCCTGATATTACATTATCCTTTAGATTCATCATGTTTAGGTGTGGTTTCATTATGAACCTAGCTAGACAACTATACATGTTACATATCCCTCCCATTGAGCCAAAAGAGAACAGTGATTGAAGAACATAAATCTTTTGGCTGTTGGAAAGAGGCATGATAAGGTTTCTTTTGTATGGCCTATCTGTATTTATTAAATATCATTCATGATACTCATTGGGTCATTAAACATATTTCATCTTTGTTCCTTGAACAGTTTGTTCTGGATATGCATTTTATAGTGGAAATCGCCAATTATGGAGGTTACTTTTCCAACAACACCTTGATTCTTATAAATCTTATGAAATCAGCTCTTCTTTCAGCTGGACTGGATCCCGAAAGGTAAGGCTTGAATTTCTTGTGTCATAGTCTCGTGTGCTTTTTTTACATGCAACAAAGGATCCATTTAGGATAACAAGAACCAATCTGGCTTTAGTGGTAACTGAAAACTAGCTTTGTGTTGCTTACATGTACCAACTTGTACACTCTTGAAAAAATTGGGTTTCTTATTTCTTAATGCAGAGATATCAATGACGATACGTGGTTGCTAGATTCTATCGCTGAAGTGATCCAAAAGCTGCTGGAGATTGAGAAGACCACACTACTTCCAAACGAAGAGATCAAAGGAGATACTGAAGAAGATGAACCGCAAAAGGATGAGTCTTTGTACACAGTTGAATCCTTTCAAGATGATACTGGAAGTTTTTCAGATCACAGTGTGGGATCAAAGGATGATTTAGTGGCCACCAATGTGCCAGAAAGTGCCACGAATGTAGAAACAACATCGTTGAACACGAAATCTATGGACGGTAATCCAGTTGATACTTGTGTTATAAACTTGACCGAGTATTCTATGGAATTAGGAAACATTGGATTTGAAAATATAGCAACTGCTGCAGATGATGAAACAAAGACTAGTGAAAAAACTAATCTACAAGCTGCACTGTTTTCTGTGGATTTGGTTGAATAGGGGACTAGCACTCAACTTGATGTGGCCGCTTCTTTGATTGAGAAGCCGAAAGAAATTGATCCTCTGCTGAACCAAGGTGACTTAGACTATACAAGTGAAATTGAAGAGCGTGCCAAAATTGAGTAAATGGAGGAGATCAAACAACTTTAATGTGATGAAATTGACTTGGGAATCAAGTTTACATGTGACAAAAGTTTCTCATGCTAAATACATTTATGATTTGAAGGAGGTGAGGCTACACTATATTGTACGTTTAGAAGCAAATTTTGTTCTATTTTGTTGATTAATCATATATATTTCTTTCCATGACTCTATTCCCTCACTGTCTTTACGCATTTGGTTATGCTGGTGTTCTCTCTTTTTTTTTTTTCTCTCTCTCTCTCTACTGGCAAAAGAAAAAAGACAAAGGTTATTCTGGTAATTTGAAAAGGGATGGGGTGGGGAGTGTGTGTAGAGAGTTTAAACAGCTGTGCGAATAGAGTAAGTGAACAATCGAAAATATTAAAACGACAAGCAGCATGTGACATTCTCGCGAGATGCAAGCGATTTCAGCTGAAGGACACACGAAGTACGCGGGAGTTTCAGAAATTGCTTTGGACTCGAAGCGCGCGGAGTTGAATAAATTGTTGCGCCTAAACACCAAAAATCCAACGCCCGCGCTTTAATTCGATTACTTGCCAATAAATTCTTAGCCGTCTGCGTGTACAAACTCTTCCCTGATACTCCAATTCGAAAATACTGAATCAGAAGGATCACTGCTTTGCCAACAGTGTGAGAGAGAGAGAGAGAGAGAGACGGAGAGCTGGTAATGGTGGATTCGACAAAGTGCAACACCAGGCTGATGAATCCCTGGGTTCTTAATTTTCAGAAATTGGGTCTAGAGCTCAAGTGCCCCCTCTGGTTAGCACTCTACAGTATACTGCCGTGCTTCTTTTTTAAAAAATAATATATATTTATGTACTCTCTCTTAGTCGCCTGGCACTGTGTCGCTGTGGAGAAAAAGGGGGATGTGAAATGTTCCGAGCTTTTGCAAGTCTCTAATATGTGGGTTTGTGTGTTTTTTTGTGGTGCTATTATTGATGTTGCAGCTTAAATTTTCTTAGCCGACCCATTTTACTACCCTGCAGTCACATTTTCTGCAAGTAAGATTTCATGTTTGTTTTGTTGTTTATATTTTTGTATTTTATATTAGGTTTTTATTTGTTTGTTTATTTAAAATTTTTAAAATTTATTGCAGGTCCTGTATACCCTGTTCGTCTCAGTTCGGTGCGGTGTGCTCAGTATGTAAATCACGATATGCTGATGGAGGTATTGTTCTTGCTGCACTCCATTTTTCTCTTATCAATATTGCTACGCTTAGGTTGTTTCTGTTTTGTTTGTTTTGATTTTTGGTTAAAAATTTAGTCTCTAATAATGAAATGTTAGGAGAATTCTTTGTTTCCATTGGATGCATTTTTTGCTAGAATTATATTTGGCAGATTTGGGGCTTTTCCTTGTTATGATGGAAAATAATTTTTTTCCGTGAAAAGATAAAAAATTGTTTGGTCCCAAATTTATCTTAACTTTTTATGGATATTTTTCTTAGAAGTATTCAAATTCTAGACCTTTAGTAATTATGTATGTGTAAATCTATGCTGATTTCTCTCTAATTCGATGGCAGATCTGAGACCAGTGCCATTTATGGAAAACATGGCCAGGATCTATAAATGCTTGGATTCAACTTTCAGTGTCAATTTGTTTCAGCCTGTTTCTTCTGGTACAATCATTATATAAATACTCTCCTTGAATAATATTTGAGGGACACTTGTAAATTGTTATCTGTGAGCTAATTTGTGTTTGCTATATATATATATACTGCAGATGATGAGAGGAATTTAGGGCAAAGCCCAGTTTCGATGAATATCAAGTTTGACAATAAAGTAAGTAAGGAGTCACCTAAAGCTGCTCAAGGGGAGAACTCACGCAGTGAGCAATCCTACTTTCCAGTTCCAGCTAAACAAGGTTGGGTTGATGTCCCATTTGTCAAAGATGAGGTTGACAAGAGTGTGGAAGTTGGTAATCATAACACAACGGATATTAAAGATAAAAAAATTGAGGTGACTGGTAAGAGAGGGACTAAATTCGATAGTACAATGAATCCTGATTCACCATCATCAAGTTCTCGTATAAAAGCTGAAGGAACTGAAGAGTGTAGAACTGTGGATATAGAAATGAATAGAATGGAACAATTATTACCAGATAGCCCTCCTTCACTTGATGATGCAAAAGGTTCAGACGATGACAACTTTTATCAAGTCAGTGAGCGTGTAAGAATTTAGCAATTTTGAAGTTTTCTTTAAGTTTCAAAAGTTTAGTTAGCATTAAAAGTGACTAATGGAAAATTAGATCAAAGCCATCTCTAGAATAATTTACCAAATATTTTTATGTTTAACTGATTACTTGAGACCTCTGATTTTGTTGGTGTTTAACTTGAATCCCTTTCCTATGTCCTTGTCATGGTCTATGCAAGGGTAGCGGTTGTAGTTACATCATGGCATCTGAGAGAACTAACAAAATGGGTCATGAAATTAGTATTCACTTCAATTATCATTATTAATCTTGTGCTATTGGTATTTACTAATATAATTTCCCTTGTACTTATATCTTGCTTCAGAGTTCGGAAAATTGGTTAATCAAAAGGCCAAGGGAAAATGATGGTAATAAGATAGGGCAGCTGGGGAATTGTAGTTTTGCCAGTGAAAATGACAGCAATTTAAGGGAAGCAAAGAGAGCAAAGAAATTGAATTATGGGCATGTACAGTTGGGTCGAAGCAGTGCTAATCAAATTCAAGCAGTTTCTAATTCTGGAATTTCAATGACTAATTCTGAGCTGAAACATAGAACAAAACAACAACCAATTATGGAGGCACCTGCAGATTTTGATGGCTCTCTTGAAAATAAGAGCTTTTGTGCATTTTGCCAATCCTCTAAAGTTTCAGAGGTAAGTTTCATTCATTTATGTTAACCTTAATGAATTCATTTGTCAAATTTTAGTACTGCTAGAGTTATTCAAACTGGTTTGCAGTCACAGATTCCTTGTGTTGATCCCGTGGTGTTTTGTTGAAACCTACCAGGCTACAGGGCCATTGTTGCATTATTCTAGTGGGAATTTGGTAACGGGTAATGAGGCAACCCATCCAAATGTCATACACGTGCACAGACTATGCATTAACTGGTATGTCATTTTTTCATCCCATTTAAAGCAATTTTCTATCTAGTATAAATGTAAGATGCTGAATATGTTATTACCTCAAATGATTTTGTGCTTAGATGTCATCTGAGTGCCATTTGTGGTCAAATTTGGTCCAACTTGTTAAATGTTTATAACAATTATCCACATTCTTTTGTTCATGTTTGCTTCTCTTCTTATATATAATCTAGGATTGTTAGATAACTATATGATATATTTGGAAATGCAGGGCACCGCAAGTGTATTACGAAGGTGATACTGTTAAAAATTTGAAGGCTGAAGTAGCAAGAGGTGCAAAGCTTAAGTGCAGCAGATGTGGACTAAAAGGAGCAGCCTTGGGCTGCTATGTGAAATCCTGTCGAAGAAGCTATCATGTTACTTGTGCAATGGAAATCTCAAAATGCCGCTGGCATAGTGTATGCAAATTATGTTTTTCATTGAATACCATGCTTTTGTAACTGCTTAATTAACTTATTAACCATAACCCATTTCAATGTAGTTCATTAAGCTCTAACTAGCAATTTTTCTTTTATTTCCTACAGGATGACTATCTAATGCTCTGTCCAGGTCATTCTTCAGTTAGATTTCCTAATGAGAAGTCAAGGCCTCGGAATCGTGTTTCTAAAGATCATTGTGTGCCTACTCAGATGTAAAATTCTTTCCTTTTTTTTTTTTTTAATGCATCAACTGTACTATTCCTCTATTATTAGTGTACATGATGATATTTTATTGTTAGATAAATAATTTCATTTCTTCATCAATTCATGTGATAGGGAGTGTTGAAATGTAAAAAGCATCAAGAACCATCAATTTTAAAGGGCTGCTTCCTCAATTTGATTGATGTTTAGTTTTCTTCCATTCTCTATGCAGGAGTTGTCAGCCATCCAATGATTGGGTAGCTTCAGCAAATGGGGAAAAAGAACTGATCTTTTGTGGATCTGCTTTGTCGACTGAAGAGAAGGTTAAAATTGGTTTTCCTAATTAACCTCTTCACTTCATTGTAATTGGTCTTGTTTTGGAATTTCCTTGATTTGAAGATTCTGGAAATGTTTTTCCTAAGTTGAAATCATTTTCATTCTTAGTGTCAGTTGCCTTGCATTTGGTTTCCATGTTCTGTTCTATGAATTTAAGTCTTCTGTCCTCATATCAACTCTTGTTGCCTCTTACTCCTACAGATCCTTTTGGTCAAGTTTGGAAAGATGAGTGGTATGGCTGTGTCCAAATTCTGGAACCCAAATGTAACACACATGATTGCAGCTACAGATGAGAAGGGCGCATGCACTAGGACATTGAAAGTTCTCATGGCTATTTTGAACGGGAGATGGATTCTTAAAATTGACTGTAAGTTAATAGATGGACTTGCTACATTTTTGCTAGTCGCAGATTATTGGTCTTGCATTTCTTCATTTTATTTAGCAGCCACTGATATGCTAGCTTATTGGATGTAGTATGATCAATCCAATAGGTCTTGCTGGTAACAGAAATAGATTTTATACCACAATGAAACAAACCAATGTATGATCTATTGTAGAAATCAATTTATATAGGGTAATCTATTTTGTTCACTCTTATGCTTAACATGGATTATGCAGGGATAAAAGCATGCATGGAAGCTAAGCATCATGTGGATGAAGAACCTTATGAAGTCTGTCTTGACAATTATGGATGCTGTGATGGACCAAAAGCTGGCCGGCTTAGGGCATTGACTAATGTAAGTTCTTCCGGGAAACTCTTCAAGTTTTATCAACACCATTCATTTCTGGAATCCAGTTTATGAAGCTATAGCCACTATGAGTGCACCTTATGGACCAAATGATGATTCATCACTATCATACATGTTCTCTTTATTAGTCTAGGACCCTCAATTGGTTCTTAACGTTGAGAAAACGATGGCAGGGTAGACAAATCATTAATTTTGAGCAATAATTTGTGCTTTTGGCTTCAGATTCATATCTTAGGAAGGTCAAGTAATAATTTGTGCTTTTTGGCTTCAGATCCATTTGAGTAATTGTGTAATTCCTTTACAGGCACCAAAGCTATTTAATGGCTTGAATTTCTATTTTGCTGGTGATTTTGTTCCGAGTTACAAGGAAGATCTCCAAGATTTGGTTAGAGCTGCAGGAGGGACTGTGTTGCTGAGCAAGGAAGAACTGGTGGCACAAAGTTGTGATGGACAGGCAGATCCAAAGACGTTAGTTGTGTACAACATTGATCCTCCAGAAGGAAGCAAATTGGGAGAAGAAGTTTCAATACTTTGGCAAAGGCTAAATGAGGCTGGAGATATAGCTGATAGAACTGGTTCCCAAGTAATTGGTCACACCTGGCTCTTGGAATCTATTGCGGGATACAAGTTGCAGCCGATTGTAAGCTGACAACCATTTCTTTTACAGTGAATTGCTTGTAAAACATATTAGTTCTATGCGAATTCTTGTGAATTACAGTGAATTAATGGTGTTTGGTTGATAATGCTAGGATATATTAAAGTGTAATGTTTTTTCTACTTTCGTGTTAATCCATGTCTATGGTGACCAAATGAAACTTTTTTTTTTTTGGAAAAAAAAATGTAAAACCAAAATTAAGAAATGTGTAAAAATCATGTACCTCCAAAATAATGGATTTGCTTATTTTACCAAAAGGCCCGTTGTAGTTAATCAGGCTAAATATTGCTACCTTTTATAAATGCTGTCCTAGGATGATGCAAAACATTCATATACATGATGATATTATATATAAAGACGTGAGACCGCATCTTATAATAACACGTCGATGCAACCTCAAATTAGATCACGTCGTTTTTAGATTAAAGGGCAATAACACTCTATGTCTTTTATATATATGATTAAGAATTAATCAATGTGATCATATTTATATATATATTTATAGCGCATGCATCTAACATAAGTGATATCGTACAATACGTCTAACATGCATGCACGCCCACCAAAAAATCGTCACCTCGACGCTCATTGTATTGATCAACAACACGAATACTACAATCGGAAAGTAAGCATACATTAAAAAAAGAGAGAAAAAAAGTTGACCAAGGGGCTCTTCTAATCTCATTAAATCCAGCATTTCCACTATTCATGAATTTATTCAAAATAGAAACTCTATACGCACAAAGGAGAACAACAATCAAAGGAAGTAACTTTCATCTGTTTTTTTTTTTTTTTTCTCATTAAGTTTTCCCATTTTTTTCAATGTTTTACATAGAATGTGTCTAACTAAATTGAACCATATATTTAATCCATATGCCTAAATTTTTGTCTAGTATAGAGCTGAACCTTCATTATCTAGGAGTAATTGAGATATATACTGTTTCATGTTTGAAAGTGTCTTTTTTACTGATCTGTGCTTTAGGCCTTAAGCAAGTGGGTTTGTTGTTGAATATATGGATATGCGAACTACAGAGGTTTTGAAGGAAGGGTGAAATGAGAACAAGCAAGTTTCAGCTTTCATTGTGTCTGAGAAATGAAGCTTTTATCTACTCAAAAACTAATTTCCATGGCCAAGTCCATTTTGGATTCAGTTACATCAGCATTATAAGCAAAGGACCTGGCAACAAGAAGATAGACAAGGAAGTTAAGAAAGCTGAAGAAAGCCAACAAGGCGAAGTAGTAGTCTAAATGAGAGACATTCAGATTGTCCAAAATCCAACCCTTGTGCCCATGTCTCTTAGTGAAGTTTGACACTGTTGTTAGAAGAACACTACTGAGGAAGTTTCCAAGACCAATGGAGCTGGTGAAAAATGAGGTTCCGAGGCTCTTCATGCCTTGTGGTGCTTGGTCGTAGAAAAACTCCAACTTTGCTGTTTCCAGAAACGAATCGGCGATGCCTATCAAAGCAACTTGTGGGAAGAGAATGAAAACCCTAAGTGGAATTATGTCGTTTTTCTCAAGCAATTGCTTTTCTCTTGCGACGCTGAGCCTCTTTCTTTCAACCAAGGAAGCTATAACCATGAAAATGATGTGTAAAACAAGGCCAATGCCTAACCTTTGGAGCAAAGTTATCCCTCTTGGGTTCTTTGTATATCGCCGGACAACCGGAACGAAGCACCGATCGTAGATTACAAGGCTTGCCAGCATGAAGATTGTGACGATTGCCCCGAGGCATGCTGGAGGGATGTCAAAATGTGGACCAACGCTCCTATCGAGTGTGGTGGCTTGTTTGAGGAAAAGTGTGCTCGCCTGAGCTAATACAACGCTTGGCACAATCATTGTTAGGAAAACCGGGATCAGTTTGATCATTTGCTTGGTTTCTTCGACTTGTGTCACCGGACATAGCATCCATTGTGAGGTTGCTCCACTCTTTACAGCTGCTTTGTCAAGGAATCTGCAGGGCAGTAGTACCATTGCTTGATTAGACCAAGACATTTACAAAGTTTAAGAAATAATATTGCTGCTATTAAATTAAGGCCATACAGTAAATTACCTTAATGCAAGGGTATGGTCAATTCTGAATTTCCTGGAGTTTACATATTCTTCCAAGTTGAGCTCATGAAGCTCTTTTGCATCATTAGGGACTTGTACCTTCCACTTCCTTATAGAAGCCATAAGTACCATAGCTATCTTAGTCAGAGGACTACCCGAAGGCAATTTGTGCCTGTAGATTGAAGTGCCTAGCAAGAACACCAAGACTGAAAATGCAAGCCCTGCCGTTGGAAGTCCATAGCCAAGGCTCCACCCGACATTATCTTGTATGTAAATCAGTATGGTGTTTGAGAAGAGGGTACCAATAAAAATACTAAACATCCACCAGTTAAAAAATGAGAGCTTTTGAGTCCTTTCTTTGGGTTCAAAATCATCAAATTGCTCAGCACCCAATGTTGAGATGTTTGGTTTGGTACCCCCGGTTCCAATTGCTATTATGTATAATGCAGAGAAGAATATAGCCAGTTGGAAAGGTGGGACTTGTTTGTCACATTCCTCTTCTTTAATCCCATGTCCACATGACGGCGGTCTTAGAGCTGGCAGCGAAACTGATAGGGTTAATAGGACCATTCCCTGTTTAGGTACAAAAGAAAGAGGATTAAAAATTGTCTTCTTTGAGTCACATCTGAATCACCTTAGAAACATGCAAGACACACACACATAATTTTGTTGGTATTTGTCACAATGCGTTGAGAAATTTATGGTAGTACCAACAGATAGATGGCTGAAGCAATGACAAAAGTCCAGTAGCGGCCGAGATGAGCATCTGCAATATAAGCGCCTAAAATGGGAGTCATCCATACGGTGCCAACCCAATTCGTGACGTTGTTTGAAGAAGTGACAGTGCCTTGATGGAGCTCCCTAGTCAGATGCAGAACTAGATTTGTAGCAATCCCATAATATGCCATCCTCTCGAACACTTCATACACTACATAGATACAAAAATAAAGACAATTACTAAGAGGAAAATCCATATATAATAAGACTACAGAAGGGAACGATAACAATTATAACAAGGAATTTCCAAGTCATTTGGAAACTGCAAAATAAAATTGGGAGGGTGTCCTCTAGCTGATTCATAGGTTTCCAATTTTAAATTACGGAGCATTAATTCCTATCTTCTATTTTTTGTTTAATGGTGGTTTACAATCTAACTAGAGGCTGTTGGAAGTAATTGAGAAAAAATATGACTGAGAAGGCTGGCATATTATATTCTTCAAACTCTAATTTCATATCATCCAAACTCTTTTATTCATGGCTACAAGTAGTTTTTACTTGAAGACCATTTAGGCAAAAGGCTGGCTACCCATGAAGTTTTCATCAGTACTAGTATTATATGCAATATAATATATGGTGGACGTGTACATTACCAACGATGAAGGAACAAGCTCTCCACCCCCCAGTGTTTGATCTTAAAATAGGTCTACCGTTGAGATCCACCGTCCCATCCTCTGTATAATCCTCTCTTCCTTGTTCAGGGTCTTTCTTTTCAACCTTTCGCATCATGCTTGTAACATACAGGTATAGAATTCTTGGGTGTAGGGCTTCATCAATATGAGCTTAAATTGCTTTATATAGAGTCCTACCTAGAGTAAGTTAACTACGATGAATGACCAACTCAACAACTCAAAATGCAGATTTTTGTCTTTTTTGTTTAATCACTTGCGGTGCACATGTATATGCATGCATATATATATCAGTTTATGTTAAGTAGTATTTGATGCCCATGTTTTTGTAGTTTTATTACCAACGATATAAAGCTATTGCCGTTTGCTTGTTCTTGTTTTCAGGTGGTATTTTCTTTGGTAAGTTCATCCGAATACGTACGCATCTGTTTTTTCTCATTTCTTTATTTATTTTTCTGTTACTTGCAAACTTAGCTGGAAAATGAAGTGATGTAGACAGAACAGAAAGTTACAAACTACTAAATTGGTAACAAAATTTTCTTTATGAATTGTCTTATCAATAAGTTTTAAACTTTGAAAATGGAAAATTCGGAAAGACCCTTTTGTGTTAGGTTTATCTTTGGTAAAGCATAAGCCACAATAGTTAAATGATCATATTTAACTAATAACCTTGAAACCTCAAGTATTGTCTTGAAGTGTTTATTATTTTATGAAAGGTCTTTTCTATAGAAAAACCAATTAGCCGAGTAAGGTATCTACTAACATAACCAGAAGGAATTATTCGATTTACTGAATTTTCAGAAAAATGTTCATGAGGTTGATGTATAATGCACTGAATCTGCAGACCCAATAGTAAATGAAATATGGAATAAACCAACTGCAACAAGTTTGAGAATTGGGCCTTGTCGTTAACATTAGATTTAATGTCACAAACATACATTTATTTGCAAGGCGAGGCGAGGTAAGCATGAAAACAATGTTTTTGTGACTATAAATTTTAATATTTATTTATTTTTCTTGGGATGAATCATGAAAGAACTCAATTTCATTTTACCATTTCTTTATGTTTGTGTAAATCAAAGCTACTGGTCCTCAATCACGCCCACTTAATCTGAATTTAAATTTGGGCAAAGTCATAACCTTGATAATAGACATAGGCCCTGCAAAGGATTCTGGCTCAGTCTCTTTTTACGTTACCAAGCCCTACGTACAGAGTTACACATGAAGAAAGATCTGAAAGACACTTTGCAAAACATATATGGATCATAGTACTCTTCCACTAATTAACCTCGTCACATTATAAAACTATACAATGTAATCTATACATATAATCTGTACTAAAATAAAAATATAAGATTGTATTTATTTTTATAGAATTTGACTAGTTACAATTTTATAATAACTTTAACAAATCATAATATTTTATTAATTATACAACTAGAATTGATCAGGTACAATTTGTCTAAGTGAAATGAATGATTCATCCAAATGGAAATGATTTTTGTTGAAATAAATTTCTATATTTTATAATGCTATTATATTTATTATGAATTAATAAATTTTAATATTGTAATAATTATTTACAAAATAAATTAAAAACTTACTCATTCCGTCCTTTTCCTCTCCCTCCTATGTATAATTAACGTATCTTATTTTTCAATTAGTATTTTAATTATTTTTCATCGCATCAATAATAATAAAAACAGAAAATAGATAAACAAACTGTACAAATTTTAGATCTTGATGAGCACATGAGCATATGAAAAAAGAAAGGTATATATTAAATATATATATATATATATATATATATATATATAAGAAATAATAAAATAAATAGCAATTCTAGTAAAGCTAAAAGCCTAAACTAATTATAGTAAAATTTCTTTATAGTCATATTGGTGAGACCAAATGGATTTTATTATTAAGAAATTATAACTCAATAAAGGTGTAGTTAATTTTTTTTTTATATTTTTAGTTAATTATTTATAGTGCAAGTTGTATAGAAGTAAAATATATAATAATTAATTAATATAACATTTTAAGTCTCAAAGTATATGTACATTAATAAAAGATATTGATATAATTTTAAAAAATAATACATGTATACATATAGTGTTGAAATATACAAATTCATATTAAAAATCTAAATTGCATTCCTTTTAATATTTTATTAGGTACTTGTAAATTTAAAAATATGATAACATCTATAAAATATAAATCATTATCTCAAATAATTTTAAATACATATTTTATTTTATCTTATTTTTTTGTAATATATAATTATTATTATTATTATATAGAATTAAATCTTTTAAACGGGACATAAAAAATTTATAACTTATTATAATATAAAATTTATTATTATTTATAATTGACCAATACAGTAACGAAAACAAAATAGATATGTTGAAAACTAATATACATCGTCCACGTCCATAACATTAATATATATGTTATAACTTAAGAGTTACAATATATTAGTATAGTACTGCCTTTACAGAGAGGATCATCTAAACGTATGTGACTCTAAGAAGCAGGCAAATTGAAGCCTTCATTGACTTTTTGAGAAGAAGCTTTATATGGTGATGAAGCTACTTCCATGGCCAAATCCTTCTTGGATTCCATCACGTCAGCGTTATAAACAAAGGACTTTGCAAGAAAGAGATAGAAGAGGGAGTTGACAAAGCTCAAGACAGCCAAAAAAGCATAATAGTAGTCCAAGTGAGAGACATTTAGGTTATCCAAAATCCAACCCTTTTTCCCATTTCTCTTAGTCAAGTCCGACACCGTTGATAGAAGAAGACTACTCAGGAAATTCCCAATACCCAAGCTGCTTGTAAAATATGAGGTTCCTAGGCTCTTCATGGCTTCTGGGGCTTGATCGTAAAAAAACTCCAACTTTGCTGTTTCCACAAAAGAATCAGCAATACCCATCAGAGCAAATTGAGGGAGGAGTATGAAAATGGTAAGAGGAACTATATCTTGTTTCTCAACGCTTTGATTCTCTCTTGCAACACTAAGCCTCTTTCTTTCAACCAAGGAAGCTATTACCATGATAATGGTATGTAAAACAAGGCCAATTCCCAACCTTTGCAGCAGTGTGATCCCTCTTGGGTTCTTTGTATACCGTCGGATGATTGGAACGAAGAATCGGTCATAGATTACGAGGCTTATGAGCATGAAGATTGTGACGAATGCCGTGAGGCATGCTGGAGGGATGTTGAAATTTGGACCTATGCTCCGGTCAAGTGTGGTGCCTTGTTTGATGAACAGAGTGTGGACCTGAGCTAACACTGTGCTTGGTATGAAGGTTACAAGCAAAATTGGCATCATTTTGATCATTTGCTTTGTTTCTTCAACTTGTGTCACTGCACATAGCATCCACGGTGAGGTTGGTCCACTCTTTACAGTTGCTTTGTCAAGGAATCTGTGTAGTACACGTTACGTACGTCGTTGTTAGGTAGCTTTGATAAGGCTTTTAAGAGAACCATTTAAGAAATAAAATTATCAATTAATTTCTGTCAAATATTCTTAGTTACAAATGTAACATTTGAATACAAAAAAAAAAAGTTTATTTTTTTTTTTGTCATAAATCTAGATTGTTTCAAGTTCTTATTAGACTAATATAACATTTAATTAGTCACAAAACATTATATCATCAAAATGATCAAATATTCATTTAAACACGATCAAATGTTATGATAATATATATTACTTACAGCATTTATAAATGTTTTTTTTTTTGTAGTAATTGAAATTAACTTAGGACTATGTGCTTGGAGTCATAAAAAGTCACTTCACCAAAAAATGAAAAAAGAGAGTCAAAAAAATCTTGCCACTCAAAATAATCAACGTCATCAAAATTTAAAGTATGACTTACATTAATGTAGGGGTAAGTTCGATTCTGAAATTTTTGGAGTTTGCATATAGTTCCAAGTCGAGCTCATGAAGCTCTTTTGGGTCATTAGGGACGTGTACCTTCCACTTCCTTATAGAAGCCACAATTACCATAGCCATCTTAGTGAAAGGACTTCCTGAAGGCAATTTGTGCCTATAAAATTTAGTGCCCAACAAGAACACCAAGACTGAAAGCGCAAGGCCTATTGTTGGAAGTGCATAGCCGACAGCAAAACCAACATCGTCTTGTATGTAAATCAATATGGTGTTGGAGAAGAGGGTACCAAAGAAAATACTAAACATCCACCAATTAAAAAATGATAGTTTTTGAATCCTCTCTTTGGTTTCGAAATCATCGAATTGGTCAGCACCCATTGTTGAAATGTTGGGCTTGGTACCTCCGGTTCCAACTGCAATTACGTATAATGCACAATAGAAAATACCCACTTGGAATGGTGAGGCTCGTAGGTCACAGTCCTCTTCTTTAATTCCATTTCCACATGATGGTGGTCTTAGAGCTGGTAGCGATACTGACAAGGTTAACAGGGTCATTCCCTATTTAGTTACAAAAGAAAGAGAGAAGGAAAATTGTGAGCATTTGAGTGATCTTTAACACCACTTTCCAATTACAAACTTATAAATTTATGAGGATATAGTACGTACATATATATATATATATATATATATTTTATATATACCAAGAGATAAATGGCAGAAGCAATAACAAAAGTCCAATAGCGGCCGAGATAAGCATCAGCGATGTAAGCTCCTAAAATGGGAGTCATCCATACGGTTCCCACCCAGTTTGTAACATCGTTTGAAGACTCTACAGTTCCTTCATGGAGCTTCTTCGTCATATACAGTACCAGGTTTGATGCAATCCCATAAAATGCCATCCTCTCAAATACCTCATATCCTATTTATTTATAAAACATAGAGAAAATTAATTAACCATATTAACACTAAGGATCTCCATATATTATATATATATATATATATATATATATATATATATCATTTGGACCTTCAACTTTATTTTGAATAAACCAATGAACTGCAAAATAAAATGGCTTAAGTTTATAGTTATATATCCTCCTAATTAATTTTAGCTTGTTGGGAGTTTAATTGCCAAACATTGAAATGAGCACCCTGACCTTGACTTGTTCATAATTTAGTTAATAGTACTAATTGGTTATATGCCAACAGGTTCGTCAAATTAATTAATGATATGTATAGTATGAGAAATATTACCTACAATGAAAGAACAAGCAGTCCACCTGCCAGTGTTTGATCTTAAAATAGGTCTACCTTTGAGATCCACTGTCCCATCCTCTGTATACTCCTCTCCTCCTTTCTCTTCTACATTCTTCTTCATGTTGGCCTATGTATAGGGATGATACTAATTGGGTGTTAATGGAAATTATGTAAACTTAAATATATAGTTTATATCAAGGTCTTTGGACAAGTTAATTAAACTAAGGAGTTAGGAGGAGCTATCCTCACAACCTCCGAAAAATACTTCTTTTTTTTTTTTTCTTTTTTTGTTCTTTTGATTTCTTGTTCAGTGTTGAACGTAAGATACTAAGTATGCTATAGTTGTGTTTGCTTTCCCTTTGTTTTGTCGCATTATCTTCCTTGAGAAAGTTCGTCCAAGTTATCACCATTTTTACGTCTCATATATATATATATATGTGTGTGTGTGTACATACACTATATTCATAAAAAAAAAAAATACTTCATAACTATAGTACCGATAATGACTTAATGCAAAAGGAAGTTATGAAATATAACCATAAAATTTTTACTAAGGGCCCGTTTAGTGCTTTTTTTAAAAACGCTTTTTATTTAAGTACTTTAGTTAAAAAATATTTTAATAATAAAACAGTTTGTATTTGATAGAAAATTATAAAAAAGTGATTTAAAAATATTTTACAGCCTTTAAAAAAGTACTTTTTTAAAAAAACATCTATCAGGTGCTTCTCAAAAAAAGCATTTAAAATATTTTTTTTATAAAAAAAAGTGCTTTATAATTTTTATACCAAATATGTTTCAAACTGCTTTTTTATAAAAAAAAATATTTTTATTCAAAAAAAGCAGTTTCAAACGGGCTTTAATTACTATATAAAATATTATATATATATATATATATATATTTTTTGGTAAAAATATTATAGTAGGCATACAAGATTTACTATTTTATAAATTTTATTTAATTCCACCAGCTAAGAAGTGCATATATATCTAGTTACATTACATTTTTTTTAATTATATTGTATATATTTTAATACCATGCATAGGATTATAAGTCTAACTTAATTTAATATTTACCAACATTATGTAAATTATGCAAAAAATTAAAAGAAAAAAACTGAATCTGATTGGATTAAATAAAATTTTAGTCTCAATTGACTAATTTAAATAAAAATTCTCTTAAAAGAAATAAGAATATATACTCCCATATACCATAATCGAAATTGCAGGTTTTTAATTTGGACACAATTACTGTTAAATTAATTATGGTAATATGTCAACGGTCACTTCCACTGGATGCCACAAAGCTAAATTATAATTAGTATTGGACTCACTTGTTCTAAAAAAGCAAATGATAAAGAGTAATCTAAACGATGATGCACTCTCTTCCCCTTCAGAGTCGGAAAGTCAGATTCTTAATCCTACAAAGTCAATTTAAAGACAAATAAAGCTCATCCTTTCCATGATATTCTGAAAATGATGTTGCTGCTGCTGCTGTTTTTTTTTTTTTCCAAAATAATCCACGTGTTTTGTTATGTGATTGTTCAAAGAATTGTAAAGTTGGTCCGTTGTATGATTACTTCAGTGGAACATTCATTATATGTAGACTCGTCAGATTTTAGGCATAAACAGGAAGCATAAGCAACATCGAATTTCAACCGCACTACAAATAAAAAGTAATGCATTCCAATGAAGAAATAAACTATCATAATTGCCCACAATTTAAAAATTCATAAAAGCTATCTAGTGCTAATGGCAAGGGAACGAGTAGAGGGAAAGCTTCAAGATTAGCAAGCACACAACTATAAGTAACAACCAGAAGATAAATGCTACTGCCACTTTGAAAGGAATTTAACTAAATTTTCCACTACTAGAAAATACTGAGTAAACAATATACTAGGAGAACTAAAACTGCCAACTACCGCTGGGAATCAAGCAATCCACCCAGTGTGTTGCCATCATGCACAAATAAGCACTCGAAATGGGAAAAGATCGCCTGCATTAGGATTTAGTGAAGCAGAAATCAAAACCACCACATTGAGACTTTCTGTTAAGTCTGCCTGGATTGAGCACCACCATAACCACCAGCTGCGTGTGAAGGGTCAGATCTCCATCCTGCATTAGAATATCCTGAATTCCCATTGGTGTCTCCATAGCCACTTCCCATATAGCCACCACCAGTTCCTTGTTGTTCTCCACTAGCACCACCACCAGCATTGCTGTTTGGGACACTTGCAGCACGCCCACCAGCAGCCCCATATGCACCAGAATATAAACCATAACTTCCACCATAGCTGCCATATCCATAACCTTGATTCCCATACCCAGAAGCCCCACTTGGGGAATGACCTCTAGGAGCAGAACCAGTGCCACCACCACCAGGAGCACTCCAAGCAGCCGTAGCACCATAGCCAGAAGCCCCATAGCCAGAAGGAGTTTGACTGCCCCAGGTACTTTTCATTGCACCGGGTGCTCCACTAACATAACCAGCATTAGGAGCATTTACATTTCCATAGGACCCTCCAGGACCACCATATCCTGCACCAGCACTTCCATAACCACCAACACCATAACTGCCGTAACCCCCAAAGCCAACCCCACTACCAGCAGCTCCATAACCATAACCAGGCGCACCATACCCAGAATATGGAGGGAAACCACCTGCAGTTGTTTGAGGCTGCATATATCTATTGCCATCCATACGGCCATCAAATGTGTTTGTACTAGCACCAGAATAACCTTGATAGCCCCCAATGCGGCCCCCTCCACCAGGATTTGCATCTTTAGGAAGGGCTCGCTTCACTTCTACAAGTTTACCATTCAACTCATGAAAATTCTTATATAGTACTCTATCAACTGCTTCTTCAGTGTCAAACGTTATGAAACCAAAACCACGAGGACGTTGAGTATTCTGGTCATACATTATTACTACATCAGTTACATGGCCAAAACTTTCAAAAAACTGACGAAAGCCATCTTCTGATAGTGTTGAAGGCAACCCTCCTACAAATATCTTTTTGGTCTTAAAGTTTCCTCCCCCTCCAGAGCTTCTGCTGGCACTAAAATTTCCAGATTTAGAGGAGGTCTGTTGTTCTTCTCTTGATAAAGCCCTTTTTGCCTCCACCTGTGTAACCAAAGTAGAGGTTTAATCTGCTGAAATGTTGAACATAGTATAGCAATCAATATGCATACAAGTAAAAAAAATTTAATATTTAACGTACAATTATGCCATAAGAAATTCAGCTCAAAATATTTCGCAAATATATGCCCAACAAAGAAAGATATGATCAGAAAATTTCAAATCATTCGTAGAAGATGTTTCATTAATAAACCAGGTAACATGTGCATCTGCGGTTTTTGACAAGTCTTTTAACCAGTATTAGAAAATTTTGAGACATAAATATCGCAATAAGTTGATTGATAAGGCCATTGCTTCCTAGGTTCACAAATATTCAAAAAATATATTTTCATTTTTCTAAATTAAAAAATTAAAAAAATAAATTAAATGTTTTCCACTGCTCATGCTCTCCAAAAATAGTCTTGGAGTTTTGCATTTTCCTTCAATCCCAACTTAAGAAGAGCCAGAATGCAATAGATAATTCAATATACTGTGTTTCCCTAAAAGAAAGGTACTTGTACTATTCCCATCAACTAATTACACCTAAAAGTGACCAACATAAAAGTACACATGAAAATCTCTATGATCAAAGAATACTAGGTAATCAAATGAGAATTCCAACTAATCGTAAACAAGAAAGCCTATAAAATCTTCAAAAGAAAGTAGATTAAGGAAAGAAAATGCTTTCCACGAAGACAATGGCGTTTAGGTCAAATGCCAAGAAGAAGCAATAAAAATCGATATACAAGCCCAGCCAATAAAAAAATCTTCAGAGACTCATAAGCAGCATAACCAAAAATTAATGAAAACCAAGAAATAAAAAATTAAGGTAAATTTTTAGAAAGCAATAGAGGAAACGTATGTAACAAACCAAGTCTCAATCATTATATCATAACATTGGTTTACCCTAATTCTACAATTCCTAAGCTACCAGAGAAAACCAAAGTAGAAAAGAAGAAGAAACCAAAAAATGCCCAGGAAAATAAATCTACACAGAACCCTGTCGAAAATACCACAAAACAATAAAACCGAGAATGCCAATCGCTGGCAAACAGCCAAACTAACGTGCTCATCTAAACCCAAGAATACGTAGGCTCCAATAGGTACAAGAAAGCAGCAAGAACTACATGGAAAACAGAAATTCAAAACCTAAGAAGAAGCTATAAAACAGCAAAATTGACGTAATTAGCTACAAAAATTGAAGCGCATTGAACAACGAAGAGCCAATGCAAGTATAATTGAAGAGGGAGAGACTGACCATTCGGCCATCAATGGTGTGCTTGTCATTAAGGACGCTATCAAGCACAGAAGGATCGGAGAAGACGACGAAACCAAAGCCTCTAGGTCTGCCGGTGGTCTTATCGCGCATGATGACGGTCTGAGTCACCTCCCCATACTGACCAAAATAGTCCCTAAGCTTGTCCTCTGTGGTATCCCACGCTATTCCTCCGATGAATAGCTTTCCCTCGTCCGACTCCATCTTCCCCCACTCTACGAAATGCTCTCTGTGCTTGTCTCTCTCTCTCTACACCAGAGCGAGAGGAAATGAGAATGGAGGAGCCGAGGAGGGAAGGGGCTAGGGTTTGCTAAACGACGCCGAACGGGGCGGGTGGAAACGTATCTACGGGGTTCACAACCAATCAAATATTTAATAAATTATATCTTAAGCAATTTTAAGTCAACAAGGGGTGGTGGCGCAGTTGGCTAGCGCGTAGGTCTCATAGCTTCTGAGTTATCCTGAGGTCGAGAGTTCGAGCCTCTCTCACCCCAAAACGGCTTTTTTTTTCCTAATTTTTTTGGTGGGGTTCTCTGAGCCTTACTGATTTTGATTTTGGTTGAGAAAATTATGTATTAATTTAAGTGTTGAAAACCTTTAAAGGATTAACATTCTCTAATTCATTAACCTTCAAATGATTTTGGTTGGCAATATTTTTATTTAGAAATTGTACCAAAAAGATTTTAGATAGGCCAAAATAATATAAAATAAAAAAAATGGACAATTGATTAGTCAACCATGAGACTCATGGGCCCCATCACAACGAGATTGAGATGAAAGGCGTAGATTAAACGCTCACACGGAACGAACTTCAGTCTTCGCACAACTTGATAATACTCCTCCAATGCACACGCTGTGTGACGCATAATCATGGACACTACAACGGTCACTTTCCTTTTTATCTTTTTCTTTCAAAAAAAGAAAAATTATAAAAATAAAAATAAAAGCCGTTTAAAAACCCTGGGGGACCCAAACCTCAAAGTTCATGACCGTTTTGTCCTTTTCCCCCATTACCTGTCTCTGCCAACCTAACGCTCCCTCTACTCCTCTTCTCTCTCTCTCTCTCTCTCTGTCTGTCTCTCCCTCTCTTTTCCCTGAAAGATGTATTTCAAACCATGAGAATACGTTAACCCCAAAATCTTTTCTTTACAGAAAGATTTAATCTTTGAGAAAAGACCAAGAGGAAGATCTCTCTAATGGGTTGCTTTCTTGCATGCTTTGGTTCCTCCAAAGATCGAACTCGCAGGAAACAGAGACACAAGGTTCAGCCTCGAGTTCAAGTAAGTCTCGAATCCCTAACAATGGCTCTGTTTCCTAATTTTTATCGACCCCCCTTTGTTTGTTTTCTGAGAATACTTGTGAAAAGAAAATGAAACGCCAATTTTTCTGGCTTCTTTTTGTGTTCCCGCTTTTGCGTTTTTAGTCTGTGAAAGTCCAGTGTAAGTAAATGTAGTGTTGTTGTCGAAATTCGGCTCAGCTAAGTAGGATTTTCGTTTTTCCAAGTCTGCACTTTTATTTCTTTGCTTTTTCCTAAATTTTCTAAGTAACCAAACAGAGCTTAGTTTTTAATTATTATTTTCCTTACCAACTCCACTGAATATTGAATTTTGCAGAGAAATGCAAGTTGCAAGCCTGTGCAATCTGCTGTCTCTTCGGTACAGGGCGAGTCCGAAAACCCCATTAGCTCGGTTTTAGAAGTTCGGTAAGTGAATAAATTTCCCTGGGATTTCTATTATCTTTCTGTTTGATATTTTTGTTTTCTATAAACATGAAAGCATCTGTTTTTCTTCAATAAAGTTTTTTTTTTTTTTTTTCGATAACAAATATTGGGGGTTTTCTGGTGTAGGAATAAGCCTGAGGAGCAAGTGAGCTTCAGTACCAGAAAGAAAGTAACTTTTGATTCAAACGTCAGAACCTATGAGCATGTTTCAACCCATGAAGCCTCAGATGTCTTACCCGAGAGTGAAGAGAGTGGGAAGAAGGAGAAGGAAGAGAAATTGAGCCTATCTAAATCTTCCTCTGAAAATAGTTCGATCACTACGGGCTCGGGGTCTTACCCTCCAAACCATAGGTACCAGAATTGCAGGGACAGTGATGATGAGAATGAAGAATTACCATTTGGGGATAGTGATCTTGATGATGAGGATGAAGATGATGACGACGACGATGATGATGATGTTGATGGGGATATAGAGTATGGAGATGAAATTATTGAATCAAAGAGAGGAACTATTTTGAATCATGGGATTACTGAGGAGGTTAATAGTCATATGTCGGGATGCAGTTTGCCCGAGAGTGAAGCAAAACCAATTGTGTTGAACCGGAATGCTCGAGATAGGAGTGTTTATGTTCACTCTGTTCTAAACCCAGTAGAAAATATTAGTCAATGGAAAGCTGTTAAAGGAAAAGGGACTCAAGCAGTGAAGCCTCCTCAAAAAGAGAACTTGACTTCGGATCAAGAACCAAGGATTTCGTTTAGTTCTGAGCTGAACTTTCAGGAGTCATCATTCAGTTTCAGGTCAAAATGTGATCAAGCTAAGAAGCCGAAACAAGAAATAGCAGTTGATGCTAGCCTTTCAAACTGGTTGGCTTCTAATGAGACTACACCTGTTAACAAGACTAGCGCAGTTTCTGTAAACATTGCTACACCTGAGAGAAGCACATCTCAAGGATCAAACTCCTTCCAAGATAGGCCAATTTTAGGTGCATTGACTGTTGAAGAAATCAGACAATTTTCAGCTTCATCTTCACCAAGGAAGTCACCAAGCCGAAGCCCTGACGAGATGCCTTTAATAGGGACTGTTGGTACCTACTGGAGTCATGCAGGCCCTGCAAAAGATCATGGCTCAGCCTCTTCTTACAAAGGAATACCAAACACTACCAGCAAGTATAGAGAGGTACATGTGAAGTGAGATTTGAGGGAATCTTTGCAATTGGTGTGTTGGTGAGTTCTGATTAAGTTTTTTGGGTATGCAGGATAAAAGAGTGAATTGGCACACTACTCCATTTGAGACACGGTTGGAAAGAGCTTTGAATAGAGGGGTTGCGGGAGCGTACTCTACTTATAACCAGTTGTGAACTTGTTCTGTGATTTTTTGTTTGTGTTTTTATTCTTTTTTATTCTTTTGTGAATTATAAATTTGATTCTGTGTGGCATTTGCTCGCTTCTTGTAACATTTATTGGTTGAATGAAATGGGTATAAATTTGTTTCTTGGATTCACATTTCCCCCAGTGCTGAATAATATAATGTTGGAGACATCTGAAAATTAGAGAATCAATTTTATATTTATCCTCTAGGAAGTAAACTTTAGCCAACAGTTGGATCAGAGAAAATTTCAATAAACTTGACACTGAAGTTTTTGGACTTAAATTTTTCTCTACATTAGGTTATAATTTTACATTCCATCCAAAAAGAAAAAAGGTTTTTATAAAGATTAGCTAATGTAAAAGATTAGTTAATTACATTTATATAGATTGTGAATAATTTTTTTTTAAAAAAAAACAAAAACAAAAATGAAGAACAATTTGAATTCAATTTGTTACTTATATTTTTCTTTTTCCTTCTCATTTATATCATATATTTTTATGTCTAAAAGAACCCATTCTATCAACCTTATTGACCTAGCTATAGTTTTGAACCAACATTGTAACATGGTGTAAAATGCATAGCATTAGCCAATTAGGCTAATTTTGAGCTCTTTTTTTTGTTTTTCCCATCCATCTTTTCTCTGTTTGATGGCTATTTGTTTAGCTTTAATTATGAATTTCTATTTTCTTGTGTTATCTAGAGGTGAAGACTTGGAAGTGCAACTTATTATGTGCACAATCAGATAGAATATTTATTGAAATTAACATAAATTTCAATAAATAGGCAGCAATGCAGGCAAAGCCTTGTTGAATATATATATATATATATATATATATTTGTCTACTAATTTTGTATCCTAGTGTGGATTTGCACACTTTGTGTAACACATCCCTAATGTATGGGTTTATGTTCTGGTTTGTTGGTACCTTGTAAATTTATTTCATTAATATTATAATGATGTACATGGCTACACCTTTAATTAATATTTTGAGATGTGAATTTGGATGCTTGCTCATTTTGTGGCCTAATTTTGACATTAATGAAGCTAGTCATGTATGATATCATCTAAGATAACGTAAGAGCTACTGATTTTTGTAGGTTTTATCCCACATTAATATATGGTCCATCCATCCACATGATCGATTTTAATTGCGCATGCATTTGGTATGTTTTGAAAAATCATATTTTTATTATTTGGGGAGCTTACCACCATATAATAATGGACGACCCTAAAGGAAAAACCCCACCACTATGACTATACCATAATCATAATTTAATTTAGTCAATAGTAAGTCACATTTACACTAATGCTATAGCTTATGCAGCTTAGTGGTTTTTAAGCAAACTCGTCAGAGTCAAGCTCATTTAAGGGTCAAAAGTTAAATATATTTTCAATGAATCAATAATATAAGGGGAAGAAATAGTGAAATACCAGTGTACTACTTTGGATGCATGGACTATTATTTATAATACTCATATTAAAAGATTATAGCCAACATGGACAAATTATGACTTGAGCTACAACAAGGTCTTATTTTAGTTTTCTTTTAATTGAACTAACAGTGGGCGGAAGAAACCACCCAAACTTACAGACCAAACTGCTTATATACATATACTCTCTCATGTAATATGAAAAAATAAGGCTATATACATTCCTTCCAACTTGGACTTGTTGGTCACTGCTCTGAAATCCGAATGATTGCTAACGAGCAATGACAAAAATAGCCACCAACACACTTTCCCTATATAACAGAGCAAACCAAGATCAAAACTCAAACCATAATAGAGAAAGTCCAACACCATGAAAGCCATTCAAAACCACCCTCTTCTTCTCCTTCTTCATATTCTCTTGCTTTCTTTGCTTCCATTGAAAACCACATCATAGCCACCAACACACTTTCCCTATATAACAGAGCAAACCAAGATCAAAACTCAAACCATAATAGAGAAAGTCCAACACCATGAAAGCCATTCAAAACCACCCTCTTCTTCTCCTTCTTCATATTCTCTTGCTTTCTTTGCTTCCATTGAAAACCACATCATCTGCAACATCTCAAGCAGAAGCTCTCATCCAATGGAAGAACAGCTTGTCTTCTTCACCACCTTCTCTATATTCATGGTCCTTCACCAATCTCAACAATCTCTGCAACTGGACTGCAGTTGTCTGTGACAACATTACCAGAACGGCCACCGAAATAGACCTCTCCAACTTCAATGTAACAGGAACACTTACCCAGTTCAACTTCACTCCATTTGTTAATCTCGCAGTCTTCAACCTCTACAACAACATTCTCAGTGGGCCAATACCCTCAGCCATTGGAAACCTATCCAAGCTCACTTTGTTGGACTTGGGACGCAACTTTCTGGTAGGGGAAATACCTTTGGAAATAAGCCAGTTAACAGAGCTTCGGTATTTTAGTCTTCACAGCAATAATCTCAATGGTACCATCCCTTATCAACTCAGTAGTCTCCAAAAGGTATGGTACTTTGACCTTGGAGCAAACTACTTGTTATCCCCTGACTGGTCTAAGTTTGCAAGCATGCCATTGTTGACCTATCTTGATCTTTCCCTCAATAGTTTACAATCAGAATTCCCAGTTTTCATATCAGATTGCAGGAACTTGACGTTCCTGGACTTGTCCCAGAACGCGTTACTGACTGGCCAAATACCAGAATGGGTATTTATCAATCTGGGAAAGCTTGAATATCTTAATCTCACAAATTGCCAATTCAGCGGACCCTTATCATCAAACATTTCAAAGCTTTCCAATCTCATAGACCTTAATCTAGCACTCAACCACTTCAATGGTACAATTCCTGAAGAAGTTGGTTTTGTATCTCATCTTCAACGTCTTGATTTGTTTAACAATTCCTTTGAAGGTCAAATTCCATCCTCTACAGGCCAACTCAAGGAGCTTTTGTACCTAGAACTCAGCAAAAATTTATTGAACTCTACAATCCCTCCTGAGCTTGGTTCATGTACTAATCTCAGCCACTTGGCCCTGGCTGACAATAACCTCAGTGGGGAGCTTCCTAAGTCTCTGTCCAATCTGATTACTATTGCTGAATTAGATTTATCCGGGAATTTATTTTCTGGTGCTCTGTCCCCTGATCTCATCTCCAGTTGGACTCAATTGCAATTTTTGCAACTTCAAAACAACAGCTTCAGCGGGAGAATTCCATCTGAAATTGGCCTTTTGGAAAATCTAACTTTCCTTTTCCTGTACCAAAATAATTTCTCAGGCCCAATTCCCCCGGAGATAGGAAACTTGAAGGTCCTCGCATATTTAGACCTCTCAACTAACCAACTCTCAGGTCCAATTCCTCTTACTCTGTGGAACCTCGCAAACCTTACAGACCTTTCTCTTTTCTTCAACAACCTGAATGGGACAATCCCACCAGAGATTGGAAACTTGTCGTCCATCATTAACTTCGACGTCGACACTAACCAATTGTCCGGTGAGTTACCAGAAACCATTTCTAGCCTCCCTAACTTAGAGCTATTTTCTGTGTTCACCAATAATTTCTCTGGAAACGTTCCTAGAGATTTTGGAAAAAACAGCCCACGTTTGACCGTAGTTAGCTTTTCAAACAACAGTTTCACTGGTGAATTGCCACCAGAATTGTGTAGCGGCCTCTCTCTTAAAATTCTCACAGTGAATAATAACAGCTTCACAGGGCCATTGCCTGGGTGCTTGAGAACCTGTTCGGAATTATTAAGAGCACGAATTGATAAGAACCAATTCTCCGGAAACATTACAAGTGCATTTGGTGTTTATCAACATCTCGGATACATTTCTCTCAGTGAAAACCAATTTGTTGGTGAAATCTCACCGGAGTGGGGTGAATGCAAAAACCTCACGAACTTGCAGATGGATGGAAATAAAATCTCCGGTCAAATCCCACCTGAGCTAGGAAAGTTATCTCATTTACGACGTCTGAGACTAGACTCGAATGACCTCACTGGGGAAATTCCTATTGAACTGGGAAACCTAGGCTTACTATTTGTGCTCAACATCAGCAACAATCATTTGTCTGGGAAAATCCCTCAGAGTTTAGGCAATCTGGATGATTTACAAATTCTTGATTTATCGGCCAACAATTTCTCCGGTAGCATACCAAAAGAGCTTGAGAATTGCGACCAACTGTCAAACTTGAATCTGAGTCGCAACAATTTGTCAGGTGGAATACCTTCCGAGCTTGGCAACTTAGCTTTCTTGCAAAACACGTTAGATCTCAGCAGCAACTCTCTGTCCGGAGAAATCCCATCAAATTTTTTCAAGCTCAAAACTTTGGAAACCCTCAATGTTTCACGTAACCATCTCTCTGGTAATATCCCATCGTCGCTATCCCAAATGATTAGTCTTCGTTCCGTCGATTTCTCATACAATAACTTGTCCGGTCCAATCCCAAATGAAGGCTTTTTCAAAAACCCATCTCCTTCAAACGCTTTTGTTGGGAACTCTGCTTTATGCGGGAATGTCTCTGGGCTTCCTCCATGCTTAATTTCTTCCAAACAAAAATCCAGAAACAAAGCTAGGAACATTCTAATCGCCGTCCTCGTTCCGGTCTGTGCTCTAGTTGTGTTAGTCACTGTGATTGCTACAATTCTTTTCTCTAAAAAATGCAAACTCCTGGATGAAGAAACCAAAAGTAATCTCCGAGACTTGGAGACCACCGAATCAGTGATATGGGAAAAAGAAGGGAAATTTACATTTATGGAAATCGTGAAGGTCACCGAGGACTTCCACGAGAAGTACTGTATTGGAAAAGGAGGGTTTGGTACCGTTTACAAAGCGGTGCTGTCTTCAGGTCTGGCGGTTGCGGTGAAACGGTTGAACATAGTAGACTCGGCCGAAATCCCGGAGATAAATCGGTTGAGTTTCCAGAACGAGATTCGGACTCTGACGGACGTTCGGCACCGGAATATCATAAAGCTGTATGGGTTCTGTTCACGAAGGGGTTGCATGTACTTGGTTTACGAGTATGTTGATAGAGGAAGCTTAGGAAAGGTACTGTGTGGATTGGATAAAAATGAAGATGATCTGAGTTGGGACAAGAGGGTTAGAATCGTACAAGGAATAGCTCATGCGCTCGCCTACTTACACGAGGACTGCTCGCCGCCCATCGTTCACCGGGATGTGTCTCTGAGCAATATACTGCTGGGGTGGGATTTTGAGCCACGGCTGTCGGATTTTGGGACGGCCAGATTGTTGAACCCTGATTCGTCCAACTGGACCTCTGTTGCTGGGTCCTACGGCTACATGGCCCCGGGTAATCCATGTAAATTACAAGTAATTAATATTATTTCATTTTATGCCTTTTTGTCTATTTATATTGATTTTGTGAATTCCTTTTTATTATGCATGCAGAGCTTGCATTGACAATGCGTGTGACGCACAAATGCGATGTGTATAGTTTCGGAGTGGTGGCGTTAGAAATCATGATGGGAAATCACCCAGGTGAAATGCTGGAGTCGTTGACAGTGTCGTCAAGAACATCAACGTTATCTGACTACAACAATGGTGAAATGCTGTTAAAGGATGTGTTGGATCAAAGGTTGCCTGCTCCAACTGGTGAATTAGCAGAAGCAGTGGTGTGCCTAATCACAGTGGCTTTGGCTTGCGCTCGTACCACACCCGAGTCACGACCTACCATGCGTTTTGTGGCTCAAAAACTATCGGCTCGGACCCTGCCTTCGTTGCCTCAGCCATTTGATACCATCTCTATCCACCAGCTCACGGGCCTGGCGAACAGTAGGGGAGAAGAACAACAGCAAGAAGAAGACAACGTAAAACTGTAAACTGGATTTGGAAAATCCAGAAAAAAAAAGTGCCAATTAATAATTGGGATTAGGGGTAATGGTCTATATCTTTTTGTCTAAATCTGCTAGTAAGTTTTTAGATTAGAGTGGAATGATTGCTGAGTAGATTGGGATTTTGAAGCTGTTGCAAAAGTGAGTGTTCGATGAGTTTACAATTTTCAATTTCACAAGTATGCGCATTTTATGGTTTTTTATTATATTTTTCGAATATCATGTTTGTTTGTCTTCTTTACTTTGGTTTGGCTAATTATTAGGTCTTGTGTGAATCTGTCAAAACCATGGATTTGTGACATCAATTCTTGAATCGAGTAACGTTGAGTATTTGAAAATCACAATTTTGTTGCAAAAATTGTCAATAAAGTTCAGTGCTAGTGTATGAAGAATCAGATTTCCTTTTATTATTTACTTGTTCATCAACTCAAATTATGATCTCTACTAATACAAAACTGCAATATGGCAGCTCGATGCCGCACAAAGAAAAACACCATGATCAGTTTCCCGCGGCGTTAGTTTATCGACTTTAAGGTATAATATATAATCTGTACTGAAAATTTAGAAGAAATGAATTTTTTTTTTTTTTATCGCAGCTTGCTTAAGAAAGTGAATAATATTAGGCATTTTAATTACTTGGGTTATATATATATATATATATATATATATATATATATATATATATTATGTTGTTGTGACAGTGGATATCTTCGGTTTACCCGCAAGTATTGAGATTGTTGCATTTAGCTGAGATTGCAGCTAGCTAGCTTATGTACAGTCGTATTTTTATTTTTATTTTATATGTAACTTTGTTAATTTAATTTAATTTTAATATGTAGGCATTAATTTGTATATGGTGAATGTTTTATAAATAGTACTAGTGCACTATCAAATGGGTGTTCGTTGTGCGGTAGGGGGAGGAAGAGGAGGTGCATTTTTTAAAGAATTGTGAGGTGACCAAACTTCTTGCTTTTGCAAGCAATTGGGGGTGTCGTCCGAAAACATGGGATATAAGTAGCCTTTTTGACATGGTTAAGTTCTAATTGAGGTTTGCAACTTAGGGATGGAAAGGGAAGCTGTTACAATTTTCTTTTCGTCCCTCTTTTATTTTGTTTGAGGGTTCATGAATGACAAGTTATATAATAAAAAAGAGAATCTGGAAGATTTTGTCTTATTGTTGAATGATGGAGTTGTTAATTTCCTAAAGGTTTTGTCTTTGCCCACAATTGTGAACAATGTAGATAAGGGTTTTAAAAAATGGAAGCCTTAAGGCAAACACTAATGCAGCTTTTTAAGATGGAATGATAGCTTTTGCTTTTGTTCTTATAGATAGCTTTGGCCATGTAGTTTATCTTGAAATAAAATGGGAGGCTACAGATTCTCCTTTGCAAGCTGAATCTAAAGTTTTAGCTTGGATTTTAAATATTGTGACAGTAAGGTTTTGGAGGGATATCTTATGGTCTTTGAATGTTTAGGTTATAATTAAGGAAGTTAATTTGGATAAGGATCCTAGGAATTGGGACATTAGGTATCTGATTCTCTCTTCTAGACAGACTCTGTTATCAAAGGAGTGGAAGTTGAGTTGGAATGCTCGTAGTTCTAACCTTGTAGCTAATACATCTGCTAAATTGACTTTAAATTGTAATTCTGTTTTATTTTATTTTAGAGTCCTTTTTTTTCCTAGGAGTTTAGCTAAAGCTATTTGTAATGACCAAGCGTTTTTTAAGTGTTTGGTCTTTAAGCCTCATTTTGGAGGTTATGCTTAATGCAGTCTTTATTTATAAAAAAAAATAAAAAATAAAAAAATGGGTGCTTTTATATTCTTAATGCTATATCATTCAATACAAGCCACCACACAATCTGAAAAAGTAAGATAGTTTTTCACCCAATTTCCACAAGACAGTCAAAAAGACCAAAGCAGTGTTGATTAGGTTTAATCCCTTTTCTTAAAAGCTAATTAAGGTATCATTAATCACGCTTCTCCGAGGTCTTTTTGGACGAAGACTTGGACTTACAAGGGCTTGGGATTTTGTTGTTTTAAAAAACGTTTTGTGTGTGTGGGCTGACGAAGACTTGGAAACTTTGGACTGTTTTTCCTGCTGAGAAAATATTGGACCTTATTATATGTTGTTATTATTAAAAAAAAAAAAATGCATTCCAACTTCAGAGTCTAAAATGGTTGCAAGCGGAATTTGTACAGTTGATAATTGACACACACTTTCATGTCATTTCAATTTGACATCAACAGTGATTGAACAATGATATAATGATATATGTGACAATTAATTAATACATCATATAATTTTTTTTTTTATCAGCTGATCTATTAATTACATCATCTTTAATGTTTTATCATTGGACTTAGCCGACAGATAATTAATAGATCATATATAACCCAAAATATAGGGGAGAAGGATAGTTATCGTAAAGACTCGTAATTTTGAAACCAATAAATGTATATTAATTATATAACCTATGTTCGATATCAAATCTATGAAGAAGACGTAGACAAAAAGAATAATCAGAAACAAATTTCTTCTTTTTTATATGGCTTTTAAGTCATGTATCCAGGACATTTTTGGTTATGTAATATAAAAATATATATATATATATATATATATTGTTCTTCTCAGCAATTTTTACGTTATTAAATACATTCAAGCAATGATATTAAGTAGCCCACATCTCTGATATTGACGTGGCTCTTGGACTCTCGAGTCATATGCATGGCTACTTTCCTTCCATTCTGTTTGGCTGATATTGGCTGCTGTGACTTATTATTTTGGTTTTGAATTACAGGAAACACAAAATTAAATCTATGTCATGGATGGGAAAGTATATACAATCCATGCGCATGTTTTACACACACACACACACACACACACATATATATATATATATATATATATATGCGAAGCACATGTACGTGGTAGGCTCTAACATATGCAATTAATATGAAATTAAGAAGACTCTAAGTAAACCAATATTTTTTGTTTTCTTAAATAACCAATACTTCATATTTTAAATTTCACTTTTGCTGGAAAATTTTTATACACTCAATTTGAATTTCCCAAGAGCCATGACCTAAAAAATTCTTCACAACCAAGACTGCATTAAGCTGGGCTTTATTGGGCCTGAAAGACCAATTTCACTCCGAATATTTCGGGACTGTTTAGTCCATATGGTTTTTTTTTTTTTTTTTGGGGTACATGGTGCTGTCTGTACTATTCAAAGACAAGCACATTTGAGGGTCAGCAGGTTAATAAATTTTCCTTGAATCTCTAATATAAAAGGAAGAAATACTAGTGTAATACTAGCGTACTACTTTGGATGCTTTGACTATATTGTTTATGTAATTCATCAAAAAACTATATTGTTTATGTAGAAGAAGCTTCTTGTAAATATTAAGTAAGTCCACCTTATATTAAAAGCTTATAGTCAACATGGACATTATGACTTAAGAAAAATAAGAGCTTCTTCTAAATAGATTAAGTTCACCTTATTTTTTGGGGTAGAATTTTTATGATGCTTTATATTAATCTACAACATGGTCTTATTTTATTTTTCTTTTAATTGAACTTATAGGATTAAATTCTATCAACTTGTACATATACTTCAAATTTCTGATTTTCTCATATTATATGAAGCCGTTCAAGACGAATGTTGACACCTAACATACGTTTGTTTGGTCATGAAGACTAGTCCTACCTACGTACTGTGTGGCCATACACAATTTAATGCAAAGTAGAAATAAATATTCAAATATATATATATATATATATATATATTATATAAACTAGAAATATAATAGATATGCAAGCTGCTTCGTGTAATTGTATGTGTTAATTATGTGTTATAATAATAATATATTTTCATTGTTTTATAGGTCAGAAAAGTCCTAAATCCATTATTCACCAAAAAAAAAAAGTCCTAAATCCATTTCACATTCAAGTGGGCGAAAGAAACACACCTAAACCTACGAGGAAATTGCTCATTTTTTCTTCAAGTAATATAAAAAATAAGGAATTACAAACACCTTCCAACTGGGATCGTTGGTCCTCGTAGTTTCACTATATAAGAGAGCAAACCTAGTTCAGAACTTAGAGCATATAGAGAAAGTCAAACGCCATGAAAGCCATTCAAAACCACCATCTTCTTCTCCTTCATATTCTCTTGCATTATTTGCTTCCACTGAAAACCACATCATCTGCAACATCTCAAGCAGAAGCTCTCATCCAATGGAAGAACAGCTTGTCTTCTTCACCCCCTTCTCTATATTCATGGTCCTCCACCAATCTCAACAATCTCTGCAACTGGACTGCAGTTGTCTGTGACAACACCACCAGAACGGCCACCGAAATAGACCTCTCCAACTTCAATGTAACAGGAACACTTACCCAGTTCAACTTCACTCCATTTGTTAATCTCGCAGTCTTCAACCTCTACAACAACATTCTCAGTGGGCCAATACCCTCAGCCATTGGAAACCTATCCAAGCTCACTTTGTTGGACTTGGGACGCAACTTTTTGGTAGGGGAAATACCTTTGGAAATAAGCCAGTTAACAGAGCTTCGGTATTTTAGCCTTCACAGCAATAATCTCAATGGTACCATCCCTTATCAACTCAGTAATCTCCAAAAGGTATGGTACTTTAACCTAGGATCAAACTACTTGTTATCCCCTGACTGGTCTAAGTTTGCAAGCATGCCATTGTTGACCTACCTTGATCTTTCCTTCAATAGTTTACAATCAGAATTCCCAGTTTTCATATCAGATTGCAGGAACTTGACGTTCCTGGACTTGTCCCAGAACGCGTTACTGACTGGCCAAATACCAGAATGGGTATTTATCAATCTGGGAAAGCTTGAATATCTTAATCTCACAAATTGCCAAGTCAGCGGACCCTTGTCATCAAACATTTCCAAGCTTTCCAATCTCATAGACCTTAATCTAGCAGTCAACCACTTCAATGGTACAATTCCTGAAGAAGTTGGTTTTATACCTCATCTTCAACATCTTGATTTGCTTAACAATTCCTTTGAAGGTCAAATTCCAGCCTCCATAGGCAAACTCAAGGAGCTTTTGTACCTTGATCTCAGAACAAATTTATTGAACTCTACAATCCCTCCTGAGCTTGGTTCATGTACTAACCTCACCTACTTGGCCCTGGCTGACAACCTCTTCAGTGGGGAGCTTCCTAAGTCTCTGTCCAATCTGATTAGTATTGCTGAATTGAATTTATCCAGGAATTTAATTTCTGGTGCTCTGTCCCCTGATCTCATCTCCAATTGGACTCAGCTGCAAATTTTGCAACTTGAAAACAACAGCTTCAGTGGGAGAATTCCATCTGAAATTGGCCTTTTGGAAAATCTAAATTACCTTTTCCTGTACCAAAATAATTTCTCAGGCCCAATTCCCCCGGAGATAGGAAACTTGAAGGTCCTCACATATTTAGACCTCTCAACTAACCAACTCTCAGGTCCAATTCCTCTTACTCTGTGGAACCTCGCAAATCTTACAAAACTTTCTCTTTTCTTCAACAACCTGAATGGGACAATCCCACCAGAGATTGAAAACTTGTCGTCCATCAATAACTTCGACGTCGACACCAACCAATTGTCAGGTGAGTTACCAGAAACCATTTCTAGCCTCACTAACTTAGAGCTATTTTCTGTGCTCACCAATAATTTCTCAGGAAACGTTCCTAGAGATTTTGGAAAAAACAGCCCACGTTTGACCGTAGTTAGCTTTTCAAACAACAGTTTCACTGGTGAATTGCCACAAGAATTGTGTAGCGGCCTCTCTCTTAAAATTCTCACAGTGCATAATAACAGCTTCACAGGGCCATTGCCTGAGTGCTTGAGAAACTGTTCGGAATTATTAAGAGCACGATTTGATAAGAACCAATTCTCCGGAAACATTACAAGTGCATTTGGTGTTTATCAACATCTCGGATACATTTCTCTCAGTGAAAACCAATTTGTTGGTGAAATCTCACCGGAGTGGGGTGAATGCAAAAACCTCACGAACTTGCAGATGGATGGGAATAAAATCTCCGGTCGAATCCCAACTGAGCTTGGAAAGTTATCTCGATTACAACGTCTGAGACTGGACTCAAATGACCTCACTGGGGAAATTCCTAATGCATTGGGAAACTTAAGCTTACTATTTGTGCTCAACATCAGCAACAATCATTTGTCTGGGAAAATCCCCCAGCGTATAGGCAATCTGGGTGATTTACAAATACTTGATTTGTCGGCGAACAATTTCTCGGGTAGCATACCAAAAGAGCTTGAGAATTGCGAGGAACTGTCAAGTTTGAACCTGAGTCGCAACAATCTGTCAGGTGGAATACCTTCCGAGCTTGGCAACTTAGCTTTCTTGCAAAACACGTTGGATCTCAGCAGCAACTCTCTGTCCGGAGAAATCCCATCAAATTTCTTCAAACTCGAAACTTTGGAAACCCTCAATGTGTCACGTAACCATCTCTCTGGTAATATCCCATCGTTGCTATCCCAAATGGTTAGTCTTCGTTCCGTCGATTTCTCATACAATAACTTGTCGGGTCCAATCCCAAATGAAGGCTTTTTCAAAAACCCATCTCCTTCAAATGCTTTTGTTGGGAACTCTGCTTTATGCGGGAATGTCTCTGGGCTTCCTCCATGCTTAATTTCTTCCAAACGAAAATCCAGCAACAAAACCAGGAACATTCTAATCGCCGTCCCCGTTCCGGTCTGTGGTCTAGTAGTGTTAGTCACTGTGATTGCTACAATTCTTTTCTCTAAAAAATGCAAACTCCTGGATGAAGAAACCAAAAGTAATCCCCGAGACTTGGAGACCACCGAATCAATGATATGGGAAAAAGAAGGGAAATTTACATTTATGGAAATCATGAAGGTCACCGAGGACTTCCACGAGAAGTACTGTATTGGAAAAGGAGGGTTTGGTACCGTTTACAAAGCGGTTCTGTCTTCAGGTCTGGTGGTTGCGGTGAAGCGGTTGAACATAGTAGACTCGGCCGAAATCCCGGAGATAAATCGGTTGAGTTTCCAGAACGAGATTCGGACTCTGACGGACGTTCGGCACCGGAATATCATAAAGCTGTATGGGTTCTGTTCACGGAGGGGTTGCATGTATTTGGTTTACGAGTACGTTGAAAGAGGAAGCTTGGGAAATGTACTACATGGATTGGATAAAGAAGAAGATGATCTGGGTTGGGACAAGAGGATTAGAATCGTAAAAGGAATAGCTCATGCGCTTGCCTACTTGCACGAGGACTGCTCGCCGCCGATCGTTCACCGGGATGTGTCTCTGAACAATATACTGCTGGAGTGGGATTTTGAGCCACGGCTGTCGGATTTTGGGACGGCCAGATTGTTGAACCCGGATTCGTCCAACTGGACCGCTGTTGCTGGGTCCTACGGCTACATGGCCCCAGGTAATTCCATGTAAACTACAACTAATATTATTTGATTTTATGCATTTTTATTTATATTTATATTGATTTTGTGAATTACTTTTAATATACATGCAGAGCTTGCATTGACAATGCGTGTGACGGAGAAATGCGATGTATATAGTTTTGGAGTTGTGGCGTTAGAAATTATGATGGGAAAACACCCAGGTAAAATTCTGGAGTCGTTAACATTGTCGTCAAGAACATCAACGTTATCAGACAACAACAATGATGAAATGCTGTTAAAGGATGTGTTGGATCAAAGGTTACCGGCTCCAACTGGTGAATTCGCAGAAGCAGTGGTGTTGCTAGTCACAGTGGCTTTCGCTTGCGCTCGTACCGCACCCGAGTCACGACCCACCATGCGTTTTGTGGCTCAAAAACTATCGGCTCGGACCCTGCCTTCGTTGCCTCCGCCATTTGATACCATCTCTATCCACCAGCTCACGAGCCTGGCGAACAGCAGAGGAGAAGAATAACAAGAAGAAGAAGAAGACAAAATTAAACTGTAAACTGGATTTGGATAATCCAGAAAGAATTGCCAATTAATTATTGGCATTAGGTGATGGTCTATATATTTTTGGGTCTAAATCTGCTAGTTAGTTTTTAGATTTGAGTGGAATGTTTGCTGAGTAGATTAGGATTTTGAAGCTGTTGCAAAAGGGAGTGTTGTATGAGTAAAAAATTTTCAATTTCACAAGTATGCGCATTTTATGGTTTTTTAAAGCCCACTATATCTTATTGTTATTATATTTTTCGAATATCATGTTTGTGTTGTCTTCTTTACTTTGGGTTGGCTAATTATTAGGTCTTGTGTGAATATGTCAAAACCATGGATTTGTGGCATCAATTTCTTGAATCGAGTAACGTTGAGCATTTGAAAATCACAATTTTGTTGCAAGAATTGTCAATAAAGTTCAGTGCTAGTGTATTAAGAATCAGATTTCCTTTTATTATTTACTTGTTCAGCAACTCAAATTATGATCTGTACTAATACAAAACTGTAATATGACTGCATGCCTTTCTATACTTGTGGCAGCTCCATGCCACACAAAGAGAAACACCATGATCAGTTTCACAGCTCGTTTAAGAAGGTGAATAATATTAGGCATTTTAATTATTTGGGTTATATATGTATCAAGTATTGAGATTGTTGCATTTAGCTGAGATTGCAGCTAGCTAGCTTATGTGTAGTCATATATATATATATATATATATATATATATATATATATATATCTGTGTTGATTTAATTTCATTTTAATATGTAGGCATTGATTTGTATATGGTGAATGTTTTATAAATAGTACTAGAGCAGTATCAAATGGGTGTTATTATATTTTTAATGCTATGTCATTCAATCCAAGCCACCACACAATCTGAAAAAGTAAGATTGTTTTCACTCAATTTTCACAAGACAGTCAAAAAGGACCAAAGCAGTGCTGATTAGGTTTAATCCCTTTTCTTAAAACCAAATTAAGGTATCATTAATCGGACTTCTCCGAAGTCTTTTTGGACGAAGACTTGGACTTACTAGGGCTAAGGATTATGTTGTTTTAAAAAACGTTTTGTGTGTGTGGGTTTACAAAGACTTGGACACTTTGTACTGTTTTTCCTGCTAAGAAAATATTGGACCTTATTATATGTTATTATTTTAAAAAAAAAAAAAAAATCCATTCCGACTTCAGAGTCTAAAATGGTTGCAAGCGGAGTTTATACAGTTGATAATTGATATCACTACAAAAAATTTTGATTTAGCCACTAACTTAAAATCATACCTAAAGATTAATGAGTTATTAAAAATTATATCAGATTTACATATAGCACGAAAATATTTTATAGCTTAACTGTTGCTAAAGGCCCGTAATAGAATACTTTTAAGTCATTAAATTCAATTTTCATAACTAAATGTGGTGTCATGTCGTAACTAATTGGTTATGAAAATGCTGGTGTTTCAAATGATTTATTATAAAATCATGCATTTAAGTACGACAACTTTTTCGTTACTATTTATTTAAGTGTTATGAAATTATATCCTTAGTATGGCTACAAAATTAATTTGTGGCTAACATCTAACTACAAGGATGGATTTATTCAATGTTGATAACTCAGTTACCATTGCATCTTTGTCGTTGGTATAATATAGTTACAATAAGCATGTCGCATAGCTATAAACACGTAATTTTGTTAGTGGTTCTAATTTAGTCACAAGACATTTGTAGCTGCTCATTAATTATTTACACTTCTCATTGTAATTATTTTTCTAACATCTCTACAATACTCAATTTAATTCATTTAACTGAAATACCAGTCAAATAAATAAGATTGATAATCATAAGTAATCACAGAACCCACAATTGCAATTCATAAGAGTATATAATACTAAAATGTCATTGACCATATTTATCATAATTTTATAAAATATAGTTGGAAATTACATTGTTTGCTTCTGTCATGGATCGTACAAGTGTAGCTCAATATAGGAGAGCATCAAATATATCTAATCATGGATTACAAAAATCAAAAGAGCTTTCATAATCTAAACTATCTTATACAAAATAGTTACTTGTCACTTTATATTAAATGCATGGTCTTTTCTTAAACTGCCACCTGAAAGTATACTTCAAGGAAACACCACTGCTCATGTTTGTTCCTATCTTTCATATTTGCAATATTATATCTAACATAACTAGATAACTAGTCTTATCAATTAAAGTAGTATATCTAGTGAACAAAAAATCATGACTGCACATCTCAATTCCTTAAAGGTCATCTTGATCCTCCCATGATGGATTCAATTATCTGTAAATTGTACAAGCAGAGTGTCAGTTCACATGCATTAAGCTGTAAATATTAAGTGTCATAAGTGTATATTCTTCCAATACTGTGTGATTTCACATTCCTGAATATCAACATGTTGAATAATTAATTGCCAATTTCATACTCAAAAATTTGAAACAGAACTATTATGAATCACTCACGCTTATATATACTGTCATTCTTGAAAGAAGGTAATCAATTGTTAGTCCACCCTTGTTCCTGATAATGTTGTCTCAATTCATGGCTATACATTCATTTTTTATAGTTTTCACTTTAATTATTTTTCCAATCCATACATCTATACTATGAAAAATCTGTAAATTCCAATTTAATTTTATAAACAAAAACCTGCAATATAATTAATATAAAAGTGATTATCATAAGTAACACACAATACACAAGTGCAAATACGCATATCAGGTCTAAAATTCATTCACCACACTTATCACAAATTTCAAAATATAGTTGGAAACTATATTGTTTGCTTCCATCATACAAGTATGTGTCAATTGATATGGATTACCTAAACCATAGTAATTATCAATCAGAGTTTCAACAGTTAAAGTATCCTACACAAAATATTACTCATCACACTATGACGAAAGCATGGTCTTTTCTTAAACTATACTTGAACATAAACTTTATGAAGAGACCACTTGATAGTTATAATAACATACACATACTTTACCAAAAGTAGTATATCCTAGTGATATATATTACCTCTAGTTCCTCATTGTGATTTCTCAGTATTTCCAGCTTGGTTTCATCCACAACTGGCACCTCTTTGATTATTGGTGGAGCTTCTTCAATGGCTAACTTAGCTGCTTCTTTCTCATGGATAATTGCAGCGTGAGCTTCATCTAGCTGACCTTGCATTTCTTGCAAAATTGTTTCTAACTTTGCAATTTCTTGTGCTTTAGCTTTTTCAAGATCGATCTGCAAAAATAATATTAGTTTTCTGATAAACATACATGGACCAACTTACTCTTCAATTTCTCTTGATTGATCTATAATTTTTTCTGAACTCTCAGAAGATACTTTGAGAAAATTCATTCAGTAAATATTTCTGTATTCTTTCGCCCACGGATAATAGTAGTAATTACTTAACATATTTTTTTTCTAAACCCACAGGTGTAAAATATGAACTTTTACCTTTCTAGGTGAGCCTTCTCAACTATGAGTTTGGATATATGAAATGTTTTTGTAATTACATACAACTCTATGCCTTTTCTATGTTGTGCAATATTACCTAACCTAATGTTGTCAAACTATTATCCTAAGCAATGCTTATGTATGTCACAGAAGCCCATTCTGTCACAAATGGAAATACAAGCTGATTTTCATCGGATCTGCAGGTGATAAAACAGTGAGTTTCCCTATTAAGCTCACAGATGTATGCACATCTTCAATTCCTAGGATCAATCGAAGCATTTGTAAATTATAACATGCTAAGTTTCATTTCACATGCATTGACTCTCAATTACATATTGAACTATCTAAAAAAATAATAATAAAGCACTTACTTCAACAACCTGTTATATTCATAAATAAAATATTCATTAAGTTTCAAAGTTAACCTTAAAAACTGAAACAAAACTATTATGAATCCACTCACCATTATCCATATATTATCCATGAACGAAGGTCATGTATTGATAAGGGGCATGCTTGTCTAAAATGTTATTGGACTTTTTTTAAGCTCTGTGATTACAATTGGTCCTCACAGCAAATACTCACAGAATCATTATATAGAAAATTGATTCACCCACCTTATATATTATTTACTTTTGAGATTATGCAACTGCATAGGCTACAAACTAAAAAAATCCACTTTTTCCATAACTATGCGGCCATGAAACCATAAATAAAGCATCTTTCATCAAATCAAGAGCATTTTGTAGAATAAGAAATGTATGAAAAACAAAATATATTCACACACAATAACATAATATATTCTCACACACACACACATACAATAATTTTATGTAGTACCAGAAATCCAATTAAACTCAAAATAAGAGCATTAAATGTGTCAAGCTGAAGAGACAATGTAAAGTAATTGAGTTGTCAGAGGGAGAGAACTGGCAAACGTTGAATAAATATGGCAAGTATGCAGTTTATGTGCAAAGAATGAGTTACATCTAGCTGAAAATAAGGATACTGGTCCTATCTTTCAGTAGCACACAAGCTGGTTGAAATCAGGACCTCCATTCACATCTTAACCCATCATGCCAGACATGATGTATATACTCTTATTAAACTACCTTCTCCCCTACACTTGCAAGGGATGCACTAAAAATTTGACATTTAAGGACAATAAACTTTATTCCCTACTCTATACCGACATACTGAGAGACAACTAATGCCTTGAACAAAGTAAACATGCCAGCTTGCCTCAAAGGCTTCCTAAGTGGTGCCAAATCACCAGTATAGGAAGATGTAATCATGGGCATCTACTACCTAGGAAAAGATGCTCAGTTTAGCTATGGTGGAAACGGCACCCTTCACAGAAAAAGTAAATTATTGACCTACCTCTTTTAAGCCCAATCTGATCAGTAAAAGAAGCATACACCAAAGATTGAAAACGAAAAAGACACTAGTTCAACTAAATAAGACATATTTCGTTATCTTGCATTGCTTTATACTTAAAGGAAGGTTTCTAGAAAAAACAAGTGTGCTCAATTTCATTTGTAATAATTTCACATCAAAGATCTCTTCTTTGGTTAGGGAAAGAATCAGCACAAAATGAAATTATAGAGGAATACATCCAAAGAGAAAACTTATATTGCAAGTAATTTATGGATAAAACTTGGTTAAATAATAAGCATATATAAAATTAGAAACCAAGCATTCTGTTAGAGAAGTAAATTATAAAGACTAACAAATCAAACCTGTTGTTCAGGAATCAATTCCTTCAACTGTGAATGAAGATCCTGCATGTAAAACAATAATGGTAATGAGAAAAGTAAGTAAAACTTAATTTGTTCTTTCATGTAAATGCACAATAATCATATACTGTAGTATGATATGTTACACAAACAGTCCTAAAAGTTTACAACAAACTGACCATAAACGTCCGAACATGGGCATGATATAAGTATGCATATGTTGCTCTATAGCATTGGATTTCCATGTGGTTGCCATTTGATTACCAGTCACTACACACAAAGCAGGATAAATAACCTATGGAATCAAAATTGCCTAACCTTGAGTTAAGATTGGTCTTACTCATTTATGATTGACAAAATTATTATCAATCCAAAAAAGAGTGAGAGTTTGAATAGAATCCCAAGAAGCTAATAACTCTAAAGCTAAATGATAGTTATTGTAATTTCCTAAATAGAAAAGTAAAACTGTAGGTTTCCATTTGTACTGGGCATATCTTAAAGGTTTAATAAGAATAAATTTGAAGTTTCACTGAATGGACAAGTGTATTATGTCTTCTCTCTGTCTCAACACACACCCCCACACGAGAACTTACAAGATCTGAGGAGGTCTGCAATTGAAACCATCTGACAGAATTTGTTAAACTACTCGACTGTTGGGTCTGCACAGACATTGACAAGAAATCACTTACTCTGTTCCGCGAAATAAAATATCTTACTTACAACATGAGAGCGAAGCTCGGAAAGCAAAGACACGCTCCTGAACAACACCATATCTCCCTAAAGCTATCTGCAACCACGTCCAAACACCAACATAACTTCATGGTTTTTTTACATCCAGTATTCCAACAAAATATACACATACGTAAACATACATATAACACAAAAATCGAAATATAAAAATATAAAATTCAACCTAATGAAACAAAGACAAAGGGGTTTCCATGAACAGAGGCATGGTGATTTGTTAGTGATCAAAACGATTACTTTAATTAATCATTGAAACAGAAAGGCATTAATCCGAGATGTTATTCTTCTTGAAAGTTGAGATCTAATTAACTTTTGAATTACTGCTGCTACACAGAATCACAGCTCCATATAAACCATAAATCAAGTAATTCGAAGAAGAGTATGACTCACCCAAATGAAATCCAAACAAATCTGAAGAATACAACCCTTTTCGTCCATCTAATTCGCAAGCATCCAACCTCACCATCTTTACCACTAAACCCCCATCACTAACAAAACGCTTTTTGTAGGTGTTGTAAAATGGGGAAAAGAAACTCTAGTACTCCCGGAGTACTGACCAACTGGGTACTCCTTCCGCCCTTTAAATGACATCTGGTAAAATTAGTCCACGTCATACCAATTTTAGCTTTCCGTTTCTAAACGTTTTTCTGTCACTCCGTCTCTCTCAATCCTCCATCTACCTCTCTCTGGTCATTCCTCCGTCTCTCTCTCCGGCCACTCATACTGGCCCCTTCCTCTTCTTCTCTCCTTCTTTATTGAATCTGTAGAAAAAATTTATATATTAGATTTTTCAAGCTCTAAGTCTTACACACTTGGCCTTCAATGGCGGATTTGAAACTTAGCAACAATTAAACTAATCTCGGCACGTGAACTCTAATTGTCAAGTTAGTTTTTCAAATTTAGGGTTGATGATTTTTATTAATTTATATATATATATATATTTTTATCTGGGTTTGAAAAATATATGTTTGCAGTGGCCTCTGAGTAATTTGTATGAGAAAATAGTGTAGAGTGAGATCTACAGTTTGATTCGAAGTAAGGTGGAGAAAATGCAAGCGAACTTGCAGTTGCAGACACAGTAATTTTTTCTGGGTTCTATTTATTTGTTGGTTTTTTATGTTTATTGTCATTTTTTTTTTTCTTTTAAAAAATATTGAAAATTTATTGATAGAGACGGAGAGATTAACGTTTTCTTCAGTGCCATATAATCATATGACGTGGACTAATTTTACCAGATGTCAGTGTTGAAGGAGTACCCAGTTGGTCGCTACTCCGGGAGTTTTTTTTCCGTAAAAACGGTGCCACGTCTTCAATATTTTGGTTGGAAATTTGGTGTCAAATTTTTTTTTGAAATTTCCGTCACAAAATTTAGCTATGAAATAAATTGTAATAAATTTTTAAAATTTAACTATTTTGTGCCAAAAATATTTCAATATTTTTACTATAAATTTATTTTTGTGGGTATTTAAAATTAAAAATAAATTTAATTTATTCAATTAGTTATAAAATTCTGTTGCAATATATGTCTTAACTACTGATTCAATTATGAAATTGAATTTTATAGTTAAAAAATATGCTTTAGTTATAAATTTAAAAATTATAGCAATAATTTTCGTGATTTTTTTTAGCTTTTGTTTTGAAATATAATTACGATGTTTATATTATAATTAATTGTAATTATTTATGAAGATTCAGTCATGAAATGTAATTTTATAACTAAATTTTAATTTTTAGTTACGAATTTTAAAATTGCAATAACCATTTTCTTCACTAATTTAATTTTTTTTTTGTAGTATATACCCTTTATTTGTTAGTGTTTAAAAAGATTGAATATATCTGAAACTTTAACGAATGCCTTTTAAAATTTGAACCGTAATTTTTACAAATGAGTATAAAAATTTAGTTGGTTTCCTATCACTAAGATCACACCCCAAATACTATACACAAACTAAAGAGAATAAAATAAATTAGACAAGATAGTTATGGTAAAGACTTGTAATTTTGAAACCAACAAATGTATCTTGATTATATAACCTATGTTCGATATGAAATCCATGAAGCAGAAGTAGAGAAAAGGAATAGTCAAAGAAACAATTTTTATTTTATTTTTTATGGCTTTTAAGTCACCTATTGAGGACTTTTTTAGTAATGTACTATAAAAAAAATTTTAAAAAAATTGATCTTCTCAATAATTATTACGTAATTAAATACGTTCAAGAATGATATTCACACGTTAAGTACTCCATATCTAGGGTAGTGACGTGGTACTTGGACTCCCGAGCCATATGCAATTCTTCTTTCCTAAGCCCTTTGTGAAAGATTTCTTCATTATCAATATCATGGGTTCTCATTTATATATATATATATATATATATATATATACATATGTACAGACCCTGATGTCGGGGTCTTTACAAAATGGGACAACACTTTTCCATTATTTTTCTTTTTCTTTAACAAAACTCACGCATTTTATTAGTTTTTGTTTTTGTTTTTTTTTTTTTTAAGTGTAACACTGCCAATTAAAACAATCCAGTTGCACTTTAACCAAGAAGAGCATATAAACCCAGTGACAATTACAAGCCGTGAGAAAATAGAAGAGAAAAGAAAATAAACAAACACACAAATAAGAGAAAATGTGTTTTCTTCTTTGTTGGAAGAGTAGAATAGCAAATTCGGTAGGTGCTGAAATACGATGCGGGAAAGTGCATCACATGCGGTTTGCCTGTTGATCTAGTGGAGTATGAGAAGGTGCTGAAGCTATTCTTCGTTTCCGCGTGGCAGTGGCTAGGAAAAGGCCTTGCCGTGTACTGCAACAATTGTAGACTCTTCTTCTCGGAGTCCTACTCTCTGCCACATCCCCAGCCCGAGTTGCTTCCTCCATCAGCGGTCTCTAACTCTTTTCGATGCCGATATTGTGATCGGGTGGTTGAGCCCGAGTTTCGCTTCTGTCTTTTCTGTGGCTCCATGCTGTAATCGTTACTAAAACCCTATTAGGATTTATGGTCCCGTCTCTTTATAAAACCCTATTAGGATTTAGGGTTTCTATTTTGAATTGTCACTTTGAAAAATGGGAATAAATTTGCTGTTTTGGTTATGCGATTTTCTTTATTATTTTTTTTTATGAATAAAAAATGACATTGATGTGGATCTCATCAGCCCAGGATTTTATTAGTGGGTAGAACCTTTTTGCTACTCCAACTTTGCAACCCATAAGAGTCTAGAGTAATTTACCAACCTCTAACAGATCCCTCCACGACGATTAGTAAAGTGAAACAAAAGCGATAACGAGAACTGCAAGACTGAACCACAACTCTCACAAACAAGTGTGATGAAACAGTCAATTTCCTTTCCGCTAGGCCACACCCCAGGTGCGATTTTCTTCAATATTGGTTGCATACTTGTGAATATGTTTAATATGTAAACTTTACATAGCTCTTGAGTTTTCATCTTCATTTTGATTTTTTAGTTGTTGCTGAGAAAATGTACCAATGTTGAAAAAGCAATCAAATTTTTAATAAATTTAATAGTTTTCTGCACAATGTTAGACACTAAGCTGTGAATTGGAAATGTACAATTCTACTTCACCCTGAAAGTAGAAATTTATTTGCATTTGAATAAACTCAATTTAAACGCTCAACAAGTAATTTACGTGGAAAGCAATCTTCATCGTGATTGTAAGAATGTCAAAAAAGAAAAAAGAGAACACAAAGACAAAAAGTTAAAGTGCAACTGGATTGTTTTAATCGGTAATTTTACAGTTCATATAAAAAAAAAACTAATAAAAAGCTTTCAGCTAGACGGTGAGTTTTGTTATAGGAAAAAAAAAATAACGGATAACATGTCGTCTCTTTTTGTAAAGACTCCGACATCGTTGTCTGCCACATTTTTGTACACATATATATATATATAGTTACCTCAACAGTCACCACGTAAAACGTACTACACGTTATAAATATAATTAGCAATTGCGGCTTTCAAATTTTGGTTTATGTAACACATACATGTAGTCATATGCATGGCGACTTTCCTTCCATTCTGTTTGGCTGATATTGGCGGCTGTGACTTATTATTTTGGTTTTGAATTATAGGAAACACAAAATTAAATCCATGTCATCGATGGGAAAGTATATACAATCCATGGGCATATTTTACACACACACAGACATATATATATATATGTGTGTGTGTGTGTGTGTGAAGCATATGTACGTGGTAGGCTCTAACATATGCAAATAATATGAAATTAAGAAGACTCTAAGTAAACCAATATATATATATATATATATATATATATATATATTTTAAAATAACCAATACTTCATATTTTAAATTTCACTTTTGCTGAAAATTTTTATGCACTTAATTCGAACTTCCCAAGAGTCATGACCTAAAATATTCTTCACCACCAAGACTGCAATAAGTTGGACTTTATTGGGCCTAAAAGTCCAATTTCACTCCGAATATTTCTGAAACTGTTTAGTCCATATAATTTTTTTTTTTTTTTTTGGGTACATGGTACTGTCTGTAGTGTTCAAAGTCAATCACATTTGAGGGTCAAAGGTTAATAAATTTTCCTTGAATCTCTACTATAAAAGGAAGAAATACTAGTGTACCACTTTGCATGCCTCGACTATACTGTTTATGTAGAAGAAGCTTCTTGTAAATATTAATTAAGTCCACCTTATATTTACCAAAAAAAAAATTAAGTCCACCTTATATTTTGGTAGAATTTTTATGGTACTTTATATTAAAAGCTTATAGTCAATATGGACATTTACAACTTAAGCAAAAACAAGAGCTTCTTCTAAATAGATTAAATTCACCTTATTTTTTGGGGTAGAATTTTTATGATGCTTCATATTAATATACAACAAGGTCTTATTTTATTTTTCTTTTAATCGAACTTATAGGATTAAATTCTATCAACTTGTACATATGCTTCAAATTTCTGATTTTCTCATATTATATGAAGCCCGTTCAAAACGAATGTTGACACCAACCATACTTTTGTTTGGTTATAAAGACTAGTCCTACATACGTACTGTGTGGCCATACAAAATTTAATACATAGTAGAAATAAATATTCAAAAAAAAAAAACAAATATATATATATATACTAGAAATATAATGAATATGCAAGCTGCTTCGTGTAATCGTATATATTATTAATTATATGTCATATTAATAATATATTTTAATTGTTTGATAGGTCAGAAAAGTCCTAAATCCATTTCACATTCAAGTGGGCGAAAGAAACACATTAGACCTACGAGGAAATTGCTTCTTTTTTTTTTTTTTCTTCAAGTAATATAAAAAATAAGGAATTACAATGCCTTCCAACTGGGATCGTTGGTCCTCCTACTTTCACTAGATAAGAGAGCAAACCTAGATCAGAACTTAGAGCATATAGAGAAAGTCAAAAGCCATGAAAGCCATTCAAAACCACCCTCTTATTCTCCTTCTTCATATTCTCTTGCTTTCTTTGCTTCCATTGAAAACCACATCATCTGCAACATCTCAAGCAGAAGCTCTCATCCAATGGAAGAACAGCTTGTCTTCTTCACCACCTTCTCTAAATTCATGGTCCTCCACCAATCTCAACAATCTCTGCAACTGGACTGCAGTTGTCTGCGACAACACCACCAGAACGGCCACCGAAATAGACCTCTCCAACTTCAATGTCACAGGAACACTTACCCAGTTCAACTTCACTCCATTTGTTAATCTCACAGTCTTCAACCTCAACAACAACACTCTCAGTGGGCCAATACCCTCAGCCATTGGAAACCTATCCAAACTAACTTTCTTGGACTTAGGAAACAACTTTTTTGAAGGGGAAATACCTCTGCACATAAGCCAGTTAACAGAGCTTCGGTATTTTAGCCTTCACAGCAACAATCTCAATGGTACCATCCCTTATCAACTCAGTAATCTCCAAAAGGTATGGTACTTTGACCTTGGATCAAACTACTTGTTATCCCCTGACTGGTCTAAGTTTTCAAGCATGCCATTGTTGACTTACCTTGATCTTTTCCTCAATAGTTTCGAATCAGAATTCCCAGTTTTCATATCAGATTGCAGGAACTTGACGTTCCTGGACTTGTCCCAGAACGAATTACTGACTGGCCAAATACCAGAATGGGTATTCAGCAATCTGGGAAAGCTTCAGTATCTCAATCTCACAAATTGCCAATTCAGCGGACCCTTGTCATCAAACATTTCTAAGCTTTCCAATCTCATAGACCTTAATCTAGCAATCAACCACTTCAATGGTACAATTCCTGAAGAAATTGGTTTTATACCTCATCTTCAACATCTTGATTTGCTTAACAATTCCTTTGAAGGTCAAATTCCAGCCTCCATAGGCAAACTCAAGGAGCTTTTGTTCCTTGATCTCAGAATAAATTTATTGAACTCTACAATCCCTCCTGAGCTTGGTTCATGTACTAACCTCACCTACTTGGCCATGGCTGACAACCTCCTCAGTGGGGAGCTTCCTAAGTCACTGTCCAATCTGATTAGTATTGCTGAATTGGGTTTATCTGGGAATTTATTTTCTGGCGCTCTGTCTCCTGATCTCATCTCCAATTGGACTCAACTGCAATCTTTGCAACTTCAAAACAACAGCTTCAGTGGGAGAATTCCATCTGAAATTGGCCTGTTGGAAAATCTCACTCTCCTTTATCTGTTTCAAAATAATTTCTCAGGTCCAATTCCCTCAGAGATAGGAAACTTGAAGGTCCTGACAGATTTAGACCTCTCAACCAACCAACTCTCTGGTCCAATTCCTCTTACTCTGTGGAACCTCACCAACCTTGAACACCTTCAACTTTTCTTCAATAACCTGAATGGGACAATCCCACCAGCGATTGGAAACTTGTCATCCCTCATTAGCTTCGACGCCAACACTAACCAATTGTCCGGAGAGTTACCAGAAACCATTTCTAGCCTCACCAACTTAGAGGGATTTTCTGTGTTCACTAATAATTTCTCTGGAAAAGTTCCTAGAGATTTTGGGAAAAACAGCCCAGGTTTGAACACAGTGAGCTTTTCAAACAACAGTTTCACTGGTGAATTGCCACCAGAATTGTGCAGTGGCTTCTCTCTTAAAATTCTCACAGTGAATAATAACAGCTTCACAGGACCATTGCCAGCGTGCTTGAGACATTGTTCAGAATTATTAAGAGCACGAATTGATAAGAACCAATTCTCCGGAAACATTACAAATGCATTTGGTGTTTATGAGCACCTCGAATACATTTCTCTCAGTGAAAACCAATTTGTTGGTGAAATCTCACCGGAGTGGGGTGAATGCAAAAACCTCACGAACTTGCAGATGGATGGAAATAAAATCTCCGGTCAAATCCCGCCTGAGCTTGGAAAGTTATCTCGATTACAACGTCTGAGACTGGACTCAAATGACCTCACTGGGGAAATTCCTAATGCATTGGGAAAGTTAAGCTTACTATTTGCGCTCAACATCAGCAACAATCATTTGTCTGGGAAAATCCCTCCGAGTATAGGCAATCTGGGTGATTTACAATTTCTTGATTTGTCGGCGAACAATTTCTCCGGTAGCATACCAAAAGAGCTTGAGAATTGCGACAAACTGTCAAGTTTGAACCTGGGCCACAACGATCTGTCAGATGGAATACCTTCCGAGCTTGGCAACTTGGTTTTCTTGCAAAACACGTTGGATCTCAGCAGCAACTCTCTGTCCGGAGAAATCCCATCAAATTTCTTCAAGCTCAAAACTTTGGAAACCTTCAATGTGTCACGTAACCATCTCTCTGGTAATATCCCATCGTCGCTATCCCAAATGGTTAGTCTTCGTTCCGTCGATTTTTCATACAATAACTTGTCGGGTCCAATCCCAAATGAAGGCTTTTTCGAAAACCCATCTCCTTCAAATGCTTTTGTTGGGAACTCTGCTTTGTGCGGAAATGTCTCTGGGCTTCCTCCATGCCTAATTTCTACCAAAGAGAAATCCAGCAACAAAACCAGGAACATTCTAATCGCTGTCCTCGTTCCGGTCTGTGCTCTAGTTGTGTTGGTCACTGTGATTGCTACAATTCTTTTCTGTAAAAAATCCAAACTCCTGGATGACGAAAGCAAAAGTAATCTTCGAGACTTGGAGACCTCCGAATCAATGATATGGGAAAAAGAAGGGAAATTTACATTCATGGAAATCGTAAAGGCCACCGAGGACTTCCACGAGAAGTACTGTATCGGAAAAGGCGGTTTTGGTACAGTTTACAAAGCAATTCTATCTTCAGGTCTGGCCGTTGCGGTGAAGCGGCTGAACATAGTAGACTCGGTCGAAATCCCGGAGATAAATCGGTTGAGTTTCCAGAACGAGATTCGGACTCTGACGGATGTTCGGCACCGGAATATCATAAAGCTCTATGGGTTCTGTTCAAGGAGGGGTTGCATGTATTTGGTTTACGAGTACGTTGAAAGAGGAAGCTTGGGAAAGGTACTATATGGATTGGATAAAGAAGATGATCTGGGTTGGGACAAGAGGATTAGAATCGTACAAGGAATAGCTCATGCGCTTGCCTACTTGCACGAGGACTGCTCGCCGCCAATCGTTCACCGGGATGTGTCTCCGAACAATATACTGCTGGAGTGGGATTTTGAGCCACGGCTGTCGGATTTTGGGACGGCCAGATTGTTGAACACGGATTCGTCCAACTGGACCGCTGTTGCTGGGTCCTACGGCTACATGGCCCCAGGTAATTCCATGTAAATTGCAAGCAATATTATTTGATTTTATGCATTTTTATTTATATTTATATTGATTTTGTGAATCACTTTTTATCATACATGCAGAGCTTGCATTGACAATGCGTGTGACGGAGAAATGCGATGTATATAGTTTTGGAGTGGTGGCGTTAGAAATTATGATGGGAAAACACCCAGGTGAAATGCTGGAGTCGTTAGCAGCTTCGTCAAAAACACCAACGTTATCAGACAACAACAATGGTGAAATGCTGTTAAAGGATGTGTTGGATCAAAGGTTGCCGGCTCCCACCGGTGAATTAGCAGAAACAGTGGTGTTCTTTGTCACTGTGGCTTTGGCTTGCGCTCGTACCAAACCTGAGTCACGACCCACAATGCGTTTTGTGGCTCAAGAACTATCGGCTCGGACCCAGCCCTACTTGCCCCTGCCATTTGAGACCATCTCCATCCATAAGCTCACGGGCCTCACCAAATAGACAATACCCCACTTGCTTTAAAGGTTGTAGAAATAAAGAGCCCTCGAGATTGCCCAGGTCAAAGTTTGACCATTTTGAATTTTCCCATTTTTTTTCCCCAACTTCTTGTAGAAAGGTGTGTTTCTTGAATTTGGAAAATTTTGAAGTTTTTTCCAAGAGCTTGCTCAAAGCCATGTTGAAAATTTAAGGGTTTGTTATATTTATCATCCTCTATATTTTAAATATTATATGAGTATAGTTTGTATATTTTTAATTTGAATAATTATAATATTTATATTTTTTAGTTAAATTAAATAAATTCTTTTATTAAAATTTTATGTCAAAGTTAACCAATTATGCTCACATTTTTAATTAAAAAAATAATGAAAAAGAAATTTTACCTGTATATTTATTTGGACTATGATATGATATAATTTGTCAATTTTGACAGAAAATTTTAATAGAATGACTTATTTGATCTCGTTGAAAAATGTAAAGATTATAATTATTCTAATTAAAAATATTAAAATTATATTGACACAATATCCAAAATATATAGGTGATAAATATAATTAACCTAAAATTTAAAACCACATCACGTTTAATAATAATTTGTTTAATAAGAAAATGCGGTGAAGACTAAATAATGACATCCACTCAAAGTCTTGTGATTATTAATCAATTAACAGTCGATTTAGAAATATATGTTGCTCTTGGACCGAACATGATTTAATATAGTTGTAATTAAAGACCTTCTGTTGTTAAAATTGGAGGTCAATCCACCTAATTAACCTCATCAGCACAAACAATACTTAATTGGGTGAGCGAATACTTAATTGGGTGAGCGCGTGATATGAATGTGGCTTAGTCTATTATATATTCAAGAAAGCTGTTTCAGTTTGGTGGTAATTGACTATTAATATCATATACAATTAAATTATATCAATTTGGCCTCTTGCCAATAAAAACGAATAAAAATGGGTTTTATCCATAAAAAAAATATATATATATATATATTTTTTGGTGATATGTATATTAAGAAAGCATTTAAGTCTTTAGGTAGCTGTCACAGTCGACCACTAGTGAACTATTATAAATTTGTTTATTGATGAATATATTACGATCATATATATATATATATATGTTAACGTCTATGAAGAAAAGTCAAGTCTTATTCTTAGTACAAGTGGAGAAAGAAGAATATTGTAAAAAGGCATCCGAAAAAGTCACAAGCAACGTTAAAACGTAGCGATCGATCTGCAGAAGCAAGCCAAATTGGATGGATCAAAATCTCAGACAGGTTTAGCTGAGATATTATACAGTATTATTGTCATACGCAATTCATGACGCAGAGGAATATTGGTGATCACTTGTAAAAGCCATATCTAAAAGCATGCCTTCACAGGCTTACGTATACATCTATGTGTGCATGCCAGTTTGCTTGCTTAATCTCACACATACTAGCACCAACATATCTTTTTGAATGCTCAAACCATGCACTCTCTTAATTTGGAAACTTATGGAGTTTTTAGAAGACAAATGCAAAGCAAAAAGTGGCCTAAACTACACGGAAAATCATTGAAGTGGGAGGTGAAAATCCAATGGTACCAATATGGCTATATCTAGCACTCCACCCCGCACTGTTTAAGAACTGGTCCAGTTTGCTTAGGCAAGAAGGGATCAATTCGAACCCAAATCAGGGAGAAAATTGATGCCAAAAGAATTGACCAGAGGACAACAATGGTAGGAGTCCTGTTTTGCCTTCCCATAAGACCTTTGAGGAAGGGATAGAGATGGACAATGACCCAGAAGGCGAAAAATAGCTTCCCAAATAAAGGACCCCATGAACTATAACCATTGTTAATGGCATCAGAAATGCCAGCCACAACTCCAACCATGTTCAAAATTATAAGGGTGGTTGGAGGGATGAGAAGTGTAGTCCATTTGAAGAGGTAGAGATCCCCAAACTCAGTGTCGTCTGCTGCTTTTGCTGTCACTGTAAAGTTGGTGTCAACTCCACCTAGGACTTTGAGAAGGCCTTGGAAGACAGCAAAGAGATGTGCAGAGACACCACCAATCACCCAAAATTGCTCGTTTCTCCACCAGTCTTCGAGGCTAACGCCACTCCATCGAAGCTCTAGAACGCCGGTCACAATGATGGACAAGAAAAGAGCCATGAACCATATGCTAGCAAAGTTATTCAGCTGTGTATTTATACAAGGAGAATTCTCATTATAAATCATCATGTAAACTGACTTGTATATGTATAGCTAGGCATGCAAGTTTGATGCTACTTACAGTTGGTATAATGAATTTTCCAGTGAGAAGACAGACGGCTGGGACGGTACAGTAGGCGAGTAAAGGGATGGAGGTGAAAGGATAAACGATGGTGTTGATGTAAGCAAGTCTCTCAAGGTATTTCAATTTGCCTCCATAGGCATACCATAAGGGACAGTGACGACTAAGGAAAATTTCTACTGAGCCAAGAGCCCACCTCAGAACTTGGTGCAAACGATCTGATAGATTTATAGGGGCTGATCCTTTGAATGCTGGTCTTTTTGGCATGCAGTATACTGATTTCCATCCTCTACAATGCATCTTAAATCCTGTCAAAATATCCTCTGTAACCGAGCCATAGATCCACCCAATCTACAAGCAATCCGTCATGAAATGGGGATCTTAATTAGTAAATAATCTACCTGAAAGTCTAGTATAAATGAAACCAAATGACAATTGAAAATAAAACAAGATGCTGGAACATTTTACTCCATGGCAAAGTTCATCAATTAGTGTGGAAAGAATCGAGTAGTTCATCAATTATAGAGTCACTCACCTCTTTGCCCCATTCAGTTTTCTCTTCATAGCCACAGCTTATGACATGGATTGCCTCCTTAATAAGAGATGAGGTATTAGTCCCTTCGGGAAGGCCACCTTCTTCCATGAGGGTGGAAGCTATAAAAACAGGTGATTGTCCAAAACGTTTCTCGAAATTCTTCTGTGACATGAGTGATGATTTCTCCAACTCATCATACCCTTCAAGCCCTTCTTCAATCTCTTCAAGATCGAACATGTGTCCACTCCCTTTCCTCACGTAGTTCTTCCCCATCATTTTTTTCTTCTTGGTGTATAGTCCTCCAAGCAAACTTCTTACTACCCCCTTCTTCTTAGACTTTTTCCTTGAACCACCACAACAGCAGCAGCACCATGAAGGCCAGCAATCACATGTCATCTTTGGCCTCTTTTCGGACACTGGTGGTTCATAGCCGTACAATGCCTGCCTATTGAAAACACATCCAGTTCCAACATAGACCGGTCCTTGGATCCCATCAAGGCCTCTCATGTTAATCTGTTACCAAAGCAATCAAGGAAGTGAGCTAAGCTTATAGAAATAGAGTGATCTGTTAATTCTTCATACATATATATATATATAGAAACTTTTTAAACAACTAGTATCACTTACATCAAAGAACACCACATTTCGATTAGCATATCTGTCGTGACGATCAATACCATCAAATCTTTGAGGAAATTGTACATAACAAAGCTTCTTTCCCAACTGGGGATCCATTAGAAAGCACATAGCTTCCCTTATGGCCTTGCAGTTATTGATGTAGTGGTCACAATCAAGATTCAACATGAAAGGTGCATTCGTAAGTACTGCAGAAACTCGAACCTGTTATTAAAAAAAAGGAAAATGGCAACTTGTTAGGATTGCAAAATGAATCAAACATAGTCAAACTTATATATATGTTCAGTAATTGTAGCTACTCACCAGAGCATTCATGGCACCTGCTTTCTTGTGATGTTGATAGCCAGGACGTTTCTCACGAGAAACATACACAAGACGTGGCAGTTCCTTACCTTCTACATCTAGTGCACCAGCACTTCCCAGATAAACCTGCAGAGCAAGTAATAATAGCATATGTTTACAATCATTGTAACAGTAACTGAATTGCTAGGCTAATATATCTGCAATATTTGATCTTTTTCTTCAAGTGCAAAGCAGAGAAAAGAAAATCATTTGGAACCTGAATCATGCCAGGATGATCACGAGTGTTGTTGCCAGGCCATGGAGTACCATCCTGCATAACCCACCCTTCTTCTGGTTTCTTCGTAGCCTTTGACACCAATGCATTAATCCTCACTTTGAACTCTTCGTACTCTCTCTAAGAGTACCATGACAAAATACTTAAATTAAACATCTTGATTATCAAATTAAACATCTTGATTATCGTAAATTTGTAACACAAAAGCAATTAAAAATTCTTCAATTAATTTGCTTACTTTCATGGCCCTACGCTCCTTGACAAAGTTTGGATGAACCTTGTCTTTCAAGTAATCAATCTTCTGAGAGAAATAGAACTCGGGAGCCCTTGGTTCGATGTTATGTTTCTTACAAAAAGGAACCCATCTCCTTGCAAACTCAGCAGTCTCAGATAGCGAATCGAAAAGGAGCATTGAAGCACCATCATCAGATACATAGCAACACAGTTTATCAACAGGGTAATCCGCAGCTAAGATCGAAAGCACTGTGTTTGCTGTGATGATTGGAGGTTCTTTGAGAGGATCCACTGTACTCACATAAACATCAACAGGGGCTAAGCGATTAGGCTCACCCTCACGCTCAAACCTTAAGGAGAGACGGTCCAAGTAGGTCTCGCGGTTGATTGGTTGCCATTTGGGAAACTGATCAAGAATCCAAGAGAACGCAAACCATATCTCGCAGATTACAGAGATGAGCCAGAGTGCAAAAGCATCGTATGCAGGGGTTAAGATACGAAAACGAAAGAAGAACATGAGGATGACAAGTCGGAGAACAATGACTATCCGGTAAGGGCTGATTTTGCTTGAGGGAATGGGAACTTTTCTCCACATTGGTTGCCTGGCTTCGGCTAAACTGCAAGATTAATTAATTAAGAATATTATTCATGTGTGTAAATGTCATTATAATTAAGATATACATATATATATATATATATATTTGATGTAAGAGTAAGGAAAAATTACGTACAGGTAATCATCTTCATTATCTTGATCATTGTTTCCATCGTCTTTGCTGATTAGACCTTTTTTTTCTTGCCTGACTTTCCATTTTTCCACTCTCTCTTTCCATTCAGCATTGCTGTAAACTTCTTTATCTCCTTCAAAATCCTTACCGGTAACTACGTACATATATATATGCAAAATTAATGTATAAAATTGGGTGATAATAAGAACTGATCCCTTTTTAAATCTTAACTATGAAGATGCAATGCAGAAATAGAAAGCTTCATATTTTCGTACCACTTCCTGCAAAAGAAGAGAAAGCTGGACCATTGGAATGCCATTGCTGTTGTTGATTATTATTGTCGCCATTTTCCTGCAAAATTCACATATACTTGGCCACTCATGACTTCCTACTGTTAATTAAACTCATCATATTTATGATTTAGGTATAAATATTTTCCTGGAAAAAAGATAGTTGGAATATTACCGAATTATTAGTGACATGAAGACGATCTGCGGAGTCATCTTGGTGAGTTTTGATCTGAAATTCATCATCAAAATCATCAGCGTCAAAGCTTTCCTCCTCATCACCTGCAACTCGTGGACAACCTGCAGACACAGAAAGAGAGCAACCGCTTATATTCAAGTTTCAAACTGACAACCAGGAAGACATGAACATTGCCGCTTATAGCGAGTACCTTTTTGACGCTTATAGCGAGTGTTGCACTGAGGGCAACACTGATTTCCTTCACTCCTCTCATAGTCGTAACAAGGCCGACAAACTGGGAACCCACAAACATGACAAGCAACAAACAGCTCTCCATTTTCCCTGTATCCAATCTCATCGCCACAAACCCTACATATTCTCGACGCAGACTGGCTCGTCGGAGGCCGGTTCTGCTGCATGATCACATATTTTAAGAGAAAACCATTGAAGAAAACAAAAAGGGAAAACAAAATCACATGCATTAACTTGAAGAAGAAGCTACGTATGTACCTCGGCATGCAGAACGTGGAGTTCTTCGTCCCTGGAGTTAGAACCAGTAACAAAGCCGCCGCCCATGGGGTTTGAAGCCATGGCAAGCAAAAAATGGAGATGAAAACAAAAGAAGGTAGATTAAGTAGGAGGAAGGGATAGGGGGGGTATTATATTGAAAGGTGGTGGGAGATGGATGTGAGTCTACCAACTGTGAGTTGGCAAGTCGTAGGTTTGAGTCCAAGAGACGTTAATGAGCGAGCGATAGGTGGGAGGGAGGGAGAGAGAGAGAGAGAGAGAGAGATGAGATAGTTTGGTTTTTGCTTGTTTGGAGTGCCAATTCATTCGCTATCTATCTAGCTTCGACTCAAAGGTGTCTCTGAGGTTGACGCTAAGCTTTCCCAAAAAAACTACCAAATAATAAAACAAAATTAAATAAATTATATTTAGGTGCAACTTTTCAGTGTTGCATGTGTCGCCTACCCCACTATTCTTCATTACTAAAAAAACTCTCTTTTAGATCCAAACTACAAATAAAAATAATAACAAAAAAATCCAAAAATCAATTAATTGAATAATATATTATTATTATTATTATTATTATTATTATTATTATTATTTTACATACAGTGATTTAAGCGGACTTCCTTTTTTGTTTGGTGCAGCGTCCTAGCGTAGTGTTTGATGATTGTTACCATTTCAATTGTCACTAATAGGCCGACTTATTTACAGACATCACAGCCTAATAATTTTTCTAAAAGTTAATTATGATGAAATTAAGATGTGATGGGCTAAGGACCAGGCCTTGCTACTCATCGCCATATCGCGAACCAGCCCAGTGAGCCCACTACTGGAAAACGAGAAGTAACTGGTATGATACAACCCCATCAATCATCATGCATCAATATCATATCACAATTCACATCTCCTCCATTCTCAACGCTTCCATCATCATCTTCATCTTTATTGGGACAATCACAATTTGGTGTACATTCATATGACACCCACAATTACCAATACGCCCCTCCCAAGAACGGAATTATAATCCGAATTTCTTACATAAAGTTCTTAAGGTTTGTTGGATTATATGTACACGTGTTTCAGTTAAAGTGGCGATTTTGATCTGCAAGTAGCCTCGCCTGTCTATTGCACGAATGCAGCAGATGGCTTGCAAACCAAGCCTATACGACACCTTTCCCTTTAATGAAAGCAAAAAAACACACAACTAATAGTTAAAAGGCTGCTACAGATTAATCATTTAGGTTAGAAAACTATGACCGATGGGCATTGAATACGTTACTTATTGATAGCTTAGTATTTGTGAACAAACAAGTCGAATACAAGGTACACCATCGCAGGCATATATTTAAAGGGATTCACGAAACAACTCTCAGTGCCTCATCCGTCCAAAGCTAGAAAGAGTTACTAATAAAGAGGTTCATGAAGATTAGTATCAAAACTTGACCATTCAGCTTTCAATTTACCACAATGCCCGAGAAAATATGACTCTAGAGAGATGAGAAAGGACCTCAAAATACCAAAGCACTTTATATCCGCAGCTAACTCTGCATATGTTCCATGAATCAGTAATGTCTTGTCAATGTGACGCTAAATTTGGGAGGTGATATGGATCATTCATCCGTTCTAGGGCGCTTTGTGGGATGAGAACTGGACTCGTCAATATCTAGCTCGGATTTCTCAGGAGCTTTGTCTTCAGGCGCCCCTTGTTGCACGCTTAGCTTCTCTGAACCTTCTTCCAATGTAGTGTTAGTATTAAGTAGGTCAGTTCCAGTTTTCCCATGGTTAGGCTTTGAGGCTTCCAGTTCATCTTTTCCAGGGGAATCTTGAATTGCATCCAAAGACACAGCAGAGGGGTTCTCCAAATCAGAGGATGGTCCCTTTAGCTTGTCAATGCCCGACTTGCTCTGCTTCTCAAACATCATCTGCAGGTACCTCCCTTGTTCTTCTATCCGCAACTGAAGATTTCTTTGTATCTGCAGGAAGTAAAAGATATTGATAGTTAACCGTAAGTAACAGAAAGGAAGCCACAAAAGTAAAAGGTACAAATGGAGACTTAAAAATGCATGTTAAAGCTGGCCAAACCTTTTAAACCAGCTTTTTAGGTATGTCCTCAAGCCCCTAAAAAGTACGACAAATCCATTTCCAACAAACATATTCATACCTCAAGCTGTTCATGCAACCGCTTCTGGACCTCCATTTGCATTCGCAGAGCTTCAGTAATCTCAATACCCCTGTTAGCCGAACCAAAATAAAGTTAAAGAGGTTATATTTAGCATAATAAAGCAATCTACTATGAATATCACTACGGTAATAAAAGTATATCAAATTCTATTGCATGTCCCACTTCATGACCATTTAACTGAACTTGTGGAACTTCATTAGTTCTCAAAACAACTTTTAACAAAGCAATGACTAGCTAGTATGCCATCCATATAACTGTTAAAAGCTTATCCATGCCTCCAGCACCCATCTACTTGAATATACCAAGGTTGAAGTAAACATTCTTGTTTGGGTATATGATAAACAAAGAGCAATTTGTGGAAATACACATTATGCATTGTTAGAAGTTGCAAAAAGTTCCTAAATTCAGTAGAATAGACCATGCAAACTACAGTCAATAGAATACATCATATATTTTCCAAGTATTATTCAACAAATGACTTACGTTTTCAAGTCAAGAGATGACATTTCTTCAATGGGAGTCAATTTCTTCTCTGAGGATCCTGCAAACAGAAGTTGACAGCCCCGTACATCAGCTAAATGTGTAAAAACCTAGCATGCATCTCATGAATGGGAAAATAAGCCAACAAATTCATGCCAATTACAAAGTATTATGGGAGGGATAATGCCTGAAACTCCAGGAGACAAAAACAAGGCTTTGATCAAACACTGTATCTATATGCCCAACATGACATTTGAGCATCCTAGAAGTAGGGCAGCCAAGTCAAATATGATGAGAAGAATTAGACCAGTGCAAGTAAAATATTTTAGGAAGAAAAGGCAGCCAAGCTAGAAAAGAACATCAAAAGTTCCAATCTTCAATCAAAGGCACAAATCATCAATGGTATGTAGGTATACCAAATAACTGAAATAAGGAAGTCTGAGCCTGTGTGAAAAGAGGGAGAAAATTTGGCGAAAAAAAAAAATGCTCCATTGCATAACATACTACCAAAAGGCGAGAGGAGAAAAAACCGAATAGGGAAAGTTACTAAACACAAAGGAACAAAACTACTTCCAGCATCAGAAAACAAACTTAGAACCAAAATATGAGGAGAAATGCATTCTAAATGCACCGGCTGCCTTTTTGTTCTAAACAGAGAAGACAAAAGTGCACGCATACAGAGGCTCAAACAATAAAGCAATGAAGGCATAACAAATAATCAGAAAATATGTATTCACTTTACGTACTAATGTTGCTAGAAGATAATTTTTATATACCTTCTGATGACTCAGGTCTGTATCTAGCTGTCCTATATTTCTGCAATTAAAAAGCAAATTCTCCAATCAAAAGAAAATTCAAGCACACACTTATACACATACACACAAAAACACATGGATGTACATAGATTATGAAGGAAAATCTAATGGTAAATGTCAATATACCTGCAAGTGGCTTTTGACATGATAGATAGTCAAGCCTTCAACTTTCATGAGCTTCAGCACACCCTTAGGAGTTGCTCCTGTAAGTTGAAAATGGTTATTCAATTGAAGCAGAAGTTTCATAGTCTTAGGCTAAGAACTCAACGAGGTGAGTAGATTACCCACTTTCACTACCACCAAGTTTGTTAACAGCTTCCACAAAGGCTTCATGAAGTTCTGGTGTCCAGCGCATTCGCGGCTTGGATTGACCACTATTAGTGGAAGATGAGGGGGTAGCAATTGTGCGAATTTCTCCACATGGAGCAAGATGCTGCTGTTGAACTTGGGACTGATGAGCTTGCAAACTGGAAGATGGTTTTGGAACCTGGTATGCCATCTAAAGCAACAAAATGAGATTGTTTATAAACGTACCAGAAGTTTTCTGCTTTACTTTGCAGAATTTATATTAAGCACCACATGTATGAGAGGATCCCAACCTTTGGTTCCATATCAGGAACATTGGTATCAACAAGAAGATCATTCCAATTAGGATCCAATGCATCATCATCGGTGATAAGCTGGTCTGCCCATTCCTGCCAATCATTTCGCTTGGTAAATTCTTCAGATGCCATTATGCTGCTACAATTGCTGCTTTCTACTTGACTATTATCAACAGGGGTATTTACAGGATAATCAAGGAAACCACTAATTGAATCTGCACACCAGGAACCACTGTTTTCTTTAGCATAATGACTTGATGCTGTAGACTGGAGCATTCCCGAATGAGAAGAATGTGGTAATGGTAAAGATGTCCTATTAGCTGACTGAGGTAGAAAAGGAGTGTTTCTTGACTGCTTTTCATGAGGTGAAACGGATGAGTAGTGAAGATCTGAAGAAAATCCCGAAGATGATGAAAATATGTGACCAACTACACCACTGTTGGAAGATAACTGGCTTGAATTGGTAAAAGGCCTTGTCATGAGTTCTCTTTCCGTGGAGACTTGTTGGGAGTCTGGCAACTTGGGATATACCACATCCAAAGGAGTCGGAAAGACTGGTAAAGAAGAAGAATGTGCCCCAGACACCCCCATATTGCTCAGCTGCTTTGCATTTGAACTTGGAATGGATAAAGCAGGGCGTGCCTCCATTTTTTTCCTGCTATCAGAAAAGGAGTCAGTTATTAAGTATATTCATATTGCCTAATTTGTTGTCCTAGTTTTCCTAGCGAACTTAAAACACACACAAAGCACCTTTTTCGTTATTGCCAATATCCAAACCACAGAAAAGGTCATCAATTAGCAAGCCTGAGAAGAGGAGGGGAAAAACACAATTAATTCAACTTACTGTCAAAAGGAAGCATCATCAAAACAAAAGCATTTATTGCCAGTGAAGATCATAAGAAGCTGTGCATTAACTTCAAACACATGCGCACAAAAACACACAAATCAGCCCCTTAAAACTTTTTACTAGATGTGAAATCTTAATTTTTTTGCAATTAAAATCCAATAACTCACAAAATACCAAGTCTATATAAGTGAAGACTCTGGCCTTTTTCCAGATTCATATTCAATTACGGGTAATCAGAGAAGCAGTAACTAAAACCCAACAAGTTCATAACACCGAACTTATGGCATCACCAAATTTTGAAGGTTCTTGCAACTTAGAAGCTTCCACTAGAATGTATATTACCATAAAACAATAAAATAAAATAAGAAAAATGTAGATAACATGAACAAGTTCTATCAAATAACAACCTAAATTGACTTTGAATCTCCCTTTCACTAACAAAGGGAACTAAAGGGCGAGAATTCATCTTCTGTATGATTACTATAGCACTTATCTCTCTGAATTTGGACCACCCGAGATAATAACCAGTGAAATAAAAAAACAAAATCCAGTGAAAAAATAAAAAAGCTTTAATCCCACACATTAAGACATACAGAAAGTTACAAAAATAATTTTCACCCAGTTAATTCTACCCAAGACCGTACTATAGGCTATAGCCATGTACTATTATTAACAACCCTGCCTCACAATAGCCACAATGAGAAAAAAGAAAAGTAAAGCCAAACACAGATTAAAAAATAGTAAACTCCAAAAATCGAAATGTATCAGCAACAGCCAATCCTTCAGAAAATGAGTTACATACATAGAAATTTGCCACCAACCAAAAAGCAATTTTTTACACATCAAACTATCATATACATAGAAATTAATAGAATCAAAACATACTTTCTACCATGATACAAAAACAAACACAGAATCAAGCAAAAACAGAGGAAACCCAATTCAATTCCAAACACACACACAAAATTCAAGCCAAGTTACAAGTGAGCATTCCAAAAACGAGCAAGGTAGCCTCCGATTCTACCACAAAAAAAGACCAAACAAGCGCACAAAATTAAGAGATAGGCTATGTAGAATTCTCACCTAAAAAGAAACTGGATAGAAATCACAGAAAGCTATAATGGAAAAGGCATCGAATCGAATCGAAAAGAGGAAAAAAAAAATTTTTTTTTTTTTGAGGGGCGGTGGCAGGAGGAAGGGGAGATGATTCTGGAGGAACAGGCGGGTGGTTTAAAATTCCGTCACCGGCGTGCCAATGCTAAAGGCGAAGTGAACGGTGACGAGTGCGCTTTGCCCTCTTCTTCTTTCGAGGGGTTCTTTGGGACTCTGCGTTAATAAGACACGCACGTAGTCCACGCGACTCTGTCGCGCGTGTTCAGTAATGTACAGGAATATGGAGGGAATAGTACGTGGCATATGTGGAGGGTCCACTGTAAGAAGGAATGTGATTGGTGGGGGATGGAAATATCTGATGGGGCGCACGTGGGGTTCGTCCACCATACCATATATATATTTTTTTGGTAATACCATATACCATATATATATGATTACAGAAAGAAATGCTCTTTGAGTAACACAAGAAGCCAAGGTCTCCAAACACACACTCCGATCTTCTGTGTTGCCCTTCACACACAAACATGGTCCCCCACTAATCAGGCTGCACACGTGTCTCACACTAGGTGGATTAGTCACTCTGATGGCCTTACTATTAACCAGCTCTCTAATATTCTCACAATCAACCTCCCATTGTGTCTATTTTCCTTGCCTCTCTTCTTTCTTTTTTTTTTTTTTAATCAGCTCAGTACTGAATATCAAATTGATTTGACCATACGCAAATGCATTTTATTTTTATTTTTTTGCAAAAATACTGAATATTTCAATTATGTAAATTGTTATGATAAGATAAAAGGGAGTTCATGTGCAAAATCATATGCAAATATATAGAACAAATAACAATATCCAAAGTTTGAAAGAATGTACTAGTTGTATTATTTGTAGCATTACTTTTTAATTTTTTTTTTTTAATTTATACTGCTTTATTAATGTTTTCCATGATAACAACATTAATATTCTTAAGCTATCTAGCTTTTTTTTTTTTGGTAAGATTCTTTAGGAAGATCTTTTTAGCATAAAATTCTTGGAGTTATTTGCAAAATCAATTAACATCTCAAATGAATTTCTAGGAATTTTTTTTAGGAAATATATATTATATATATATATATATATATTTTGCAGTTACAAATTAGAAAACTTAAAAGCCTTCTTTTTATGCTTTGTTTACTCATTTTTAAATAATTAAATATAAATTATTGATGGAGTGAATTAACAAACCGTGTTGCAGAAAATGACATCACTGAACAATATTTGGAATAAGGAAATAACTTTTGATTTTCAATTTGTATTACGAAACAAATAAAAAACAAAAAATCCCAAGAAAGTTTTACAAGGAAACATGGACATTCTATAAACGAAGTCAACTTGAAGAATATATGCTCAAAAACTCAAAATTATATTTATGTTAAAATTTAAAGCGACTATATTTATTATAATTCTCTATTTCTTTACATGCAAACAATTCAGTACTGAGTTAACTACTTCTTTTAAATAAATAAATAACCCTTTGTCTATTACCAAAAATAAAAAATAAAATAACCCTTTGTCTTCATAATATATATATATATATATATTGTTATTGTTACTCTATATTTCTTTATTGCAATTTCAAATTCTACATTATATATTTAAAAGGGAAAGAAAATTCATAATGCAGAATCTTTTTTTCAATTGAACTGTCACTTTCCTTTCATATGTGTACGTTTTATATGCTCTGCACATCATAATTAAGAGATGCATATTATTACCTTCTCTCACTCTACGTACATAAATATATATATATATATATATATATATATATATTGCTCTCATTTTGGCTGCTAATGAGACCAAGCACCAAAAAAGTAGACCTCGAATCCAGATTCCAAAACCAAATTGATAGAGAAAACATTCGGTGTGCATGTTCATTATTATGGACACTTTCCAGTCCTACATGCATTTATTACCCAAAAAAAAAAAAATGAGTCCTATACGCATATGTACTCCTTCCAAAATAATAGATGACTTTACCTTTTGCACTTAGAGAACTCACAGCCCTCTAAATTTATATTATTTCATCTTTTAGCAAGGACGATCCTACCAAAAGCTATTATTGGCTATAGCCTATAGGATCAGGAAAACGAGCATCGTTCACCAAAATAAGAAAAAACCAACATCGAACGACTACATAGAATTCAAAATAAGCTTTGATTGAAAGTATATGCACAAAAACCAAGCTTATTAGAGAGCCCATCTTCTTCGGTCGAAATTTGAAGCCTGAGCTTTCAGGTTGAATTCTGAGCCACCCACCACAAGCAATAGAATATATATGTATGAACTACCAAAAAAAAATAGAATATATATGTATGAATTGGTTTGTGTATATATATATATATATATATATATATATATATATATATATATTCAAGCAATTTCTCATTCTTAGTAATTTAAACATTAATTACACAAAAAAATAAAATTAATCCAGTTCTAACTTTGCTGTCCAGTCCCATATAGTATAAGATAATTTCGATCTTGAAAAAAAACCACACGAGAAAAATTCTTCTTGAATTATAATGTATATGTTTTAGTGTGAAATTTATGATGGAAACATGTGTTTAATATATTCTCAGACTTTGTATCTTGTTATTTCATTTTTTAAAAAATCATTCTTCAACATATATATATATATAATATTATAACTATCAAATGATCGTTGATCATTTGGTAACTGCCCATTATGAACGTACAATTACCAACACTCATATATCTATTTCTAATCAACTTTGACTCGTATTCCCGATCAATCTATAAAACAAATATCAAAAAGCCACTCTCAGTCCGACTAGACTGTCAACGTACTTTGGTTACTCTGCAAAATTACGTTAGAAGAAGAATTAATTAATTATTACATATTTAATATTTTATTGATTTCCAAATTTACTTTGTGCAAAATGAAAAAAAGGGTATTAGTGCAAAAATAAAAGTTGTGTAATGTCAAACTCAGTTTTAAACTAAGATTATGATATTATCTATTTTCTTTTTCATTTAATTAATTTATTTTAAGTCATCAAACTTTGAGTTATACAAATTACACTCTCTTTTTTTTTTCAATATGACAAATTATATCTACATTTTGTTTTGACTTATTTATCAAAAAAAAAAAAAACATTTTGCTTTGAGTTTGTCCCATAAAAATTTAATACAATCACGTGGATAAATTGTCCACGTGGTCTGTAAGCAATAGTACTCCGGGAGTACGATAACCTTATTCAGTCGGTTGATTATTAACAAAAATGTAGCCGTTGAAACTATGAATTAAGAAAAATTCCACACAATAGTAGTTAAGACGTGTCGGTTTTGTGTTTGTCCACGAATACCTCCAACTATGAATCCCCGATTCGAATATTTTCGGCCCGTTAATGATTGGGGCCACATTCAAATTTTTGGTTTGGGCTTGTCTGCTAGTAAACAAACTGCGTTAATTTCTGTAGGATTAGGAGTCGCTATTTATATTATTATCGAAGTAAACTCCAATTTATGTTTTTTATTTTTGTTCTTTATAATCCATCTTCTTTTATTTTTACTGTGTGTTCCTCAAGACCTAGGATTTAGATTTTTCTAATTAAAGAATAATAATAATAATAATAAACTAATTTTTTAATATATATATATATATATATATATATATATATATATATATATATATACGTTGAATAGGCTGCGGCTGAGGAGGAGGAGGAGGATGGGATTAGCAAGCTACCGATGCAATATTGGCGAGGATTATGAGTAAATTATTGATTAGGGAGATAGCAAGAACGAGTACGGTTTCAAAGCGATGGAAAAAGCTATGGAAAGAGACAATTGTTGTTAAAACTAGTTTTGAATTTGCAATTGATGGGAGCCAGAGATGGACCAAGATGGTGTTGGTTGGTAGAACAGCTGAAGTTGTAATGCCTGAGTTCGTCAATTGGGTTAATTAATAGAGTTATAAACTTGCACACTGCACCAACTATTAAATTTGCTCTACCAACGCTTGGATGCTGCTGAGGCTCCAAATAATTTGAAACGCTTGGAGATATCCAGATGTGACAACATGCACAGAGTGGACATTTGTGCCCCAAATCCCAACCATTTGGTTTTGGCCGATTACATGGCGCCCTAAAAGCGTCAAGATATCAGCACCAAATCTTGTGTCATTTGTGTTTGGTGGCGTGTTGATAAATCCTCTGACGTTTACAGTACCTGTTAATCCTCCCCTGTTCAATGTATATCTTGGCCTCCACTATAGCTATTTTGTACATGTTTATGTTGATGATGGTTATCGGGTGCGTCGTCCGCCGCCATTGATTAGCTGTTTCCAGAAGCTACTTGGTTGTGTCTCTCAACTCGAGACGCTTGGTTAGTAATTGCATATGGAAGATGAGTTTAGTGCTAACTGTATGATTAGATTTTGGTGATTCAGCTTGTGCTTTGTTAGTGTTTTAACTATGTGTGTTTTCATTTCTTATTAATTAGGTGTTTGATAGTATTCATCCTACCTTGTCCAATCAATTTTGTGAATTTAGAAATCTTTAGAATTTGAAATTGTCGTTCCCAAATACTTGTCCAATGGAGGAGGTTATTCCATGGCCATGTGCCCTGGTAGACGCAGCTCCTTTCTTGTAGACTTTGTCAATCAAGGTAAGAGTGACTACTTTTTAACGTATACATTATGTTTGGTATTTTATATATTCCACTTGGTATTCTGTGTATATGTATAATCATTAAAGTAAGACTCTTCCATTTGAATTGTTACTAACTAATAATACGTTTTGTAACGTCTGGCAGCTCTCCCACGAAGAGGTAACTATTGAAGATATCGACTTTGAGGTACTTGAATATATATACATGTATGCATACTTGTCTTTAGAAAATCTTGTACGGTATTTATATGTATGTATACTTATATTTATATATATGTATGTATACTTGTCTTTAGAAAACTAGCTAGGTATTCTCATAAAAACCTTAAGCTGTTACAGGGAGCGGAAATGAAGTAATGCTTGTGTTGCATTTGGTTGAAATTGTTGTCTCACTTGACAAAATAACCATTGATGTGTGCCTTCCATGGGCGTACTGGCGTAATAGTGGAGACTTTTTGAGTTCAACACCAAAAATCAGTCATCCGCTTGCAAAACCTTGCCGGGAGCGTGCTCAGCTGTTGAAGACTCAGTTTCGTCCAGAGATAAATGTTGTCATACTTTGATATCAAAAACTCATTATGTAAATTTATTTAATGTATATTTTCTAAGCTATTCGTCATATCATATTGTATATCTATATATATTATGTTACCAAGTCATAAAATTGAGATGTTAAAATAAGTTCAAAGAAACATGTTTATAAAATGATAAAAGTTCCATATATATACTAGAGCAAGGAGGCACCTGTGAAGCTGCCAAATTGCATGCATTTGAACATGATTTCACACGGAGAAATTAAGGTGCATGTGGTATTAAATTAAAATTAAATAAAATAAGAGCTTAATTAAGTCAGATAGTAAATTGAATTTGGAAGTTTGAATGATCTTTTAGCCTTTGGATGACCCTTAAAACTGCTCCATTGGTCACCAATTATGCCCCATATCCGATACCCTTCGTCTACCAACTTCTGCCTCACCCGAGACTTGTACCTTTGAACCTCCATTATTTCATCGTTAAGACCCCTGTATTATATATAATAACCTTTATTAGTTTATCATTATAACAAAGTGCCCGCAACACAGAGGCTCATCACATTTTATCAGTTTGTTATAATAAGAGCAACATTGTTCCTGCTTAATCTTCTAGGACAATAGTGCTATATATATACACACACACACACACACACATATACGTAGCAATCTTGTAATGGAATAGTTAACATATGATCACAATAGTACTGGACAAATAATTTTCTTCATGTAATCCTAATCCCATAAATTAAGAATATTTCCAAACCTTTTCTGGCTGTTTGATATATTCAAACAGTAATATACAAGAAAAAAAAATGAAAATATTAATATATGATAATAACAACAACATGTACACATATATTTACCTTAATGTGAGACCAGTCCAGCCATGGTACCCCACTTGAATGAGGTTAACAACCGTGGAGGATCTAAGAGTTTCCCTTCTGGAAGAGATCAAAAAGATCTTAAGCCCTTTATCTTTGATCCTATGGAAGAGCTTCAGTGTGTGCTCAAGAGCTGGTGCCTTACTTCCTTCCATCCATGCTTCTAAAGAGGTTGAGTTAACCTTCTCTCCCCTAGTTTTAGTTTTCAAATTCACACTCAGTTAGTTCAAATATCATGCATAATTGAACCCCAATTCTTGTACAAATTAATCCATAACATTGAGGCAAATTATAGTAGCGTGTAACTTAAAATAACTATATATATGAACCTTCTGGGATTCAAAATGAAATCAATTGTGCCATTAGAATTGGCAGACTAAACTTAATGAAGGTCTTAACAGAAGCAATATTGTGGAAATATGAGGTGTCATGGAAAATGGAAATTGAGGAATATGTCATACATATATATATATATATATGATCCTGAGGTGGACTGGTTTTGGCTGACCGATGAGCCATATTTGATATGGTAGCTTGGGACATAAGCAACTAACCCTATGCATCTAATAACGCATAATAGTTGATAGATCCTACTTAGAATCTGGACAGTAAAAAATCCGATGAGCATAAGCATAATTGCTTACCCGAAACCATGCTTTTTAAAGTAAGGAATGGTGGAAAGCAAGGTATCATCAACATCAAAAATCCAAGCATCTTTACCATCACCCTCCAAAGTGCAACAGCTGGTGAGGTAGAGTGTGACCTCCTCCAAGGCCCTCTCTGAGTCGGCCTTGTACTGCGACGATGTCATGTATTTCTTGATGAATGGGACACATTCTTGAGGCACAACCTTGAAATCTCTGATGTTGTTAATCTCAACATTAATCCTCCAACTCTCACAGTACTTCTTCAAGCCATCACCAACCCAGACATTCTTCGCTCTTGCGTTCAGAATGTTCCAATCCGCTCCAACCGCTAAGCCTATGAAGAAGGTTGAGAAAATGAGTGAGAACCCAATTATGTATTTTCCCATCTCTGCAACTTCACAAGAGTGTTGGTGAAGGATAGGCAGAGAAAGTTGGGTGAATCTGTGGTGGGAGTGACAGAGATGATCATAAAGAGTGGCATGGGGCCTGTGGGGTAGGGAGATTAGGGCACTTTATTGGAAATCACATGGGGTGTAATCGATTAAGTTGAATGAGTTAGGGGTTAATCAATGTAATAATGGATTCATATGCTTCACAACTCATGAAGATTGTTCCCATTGTAGCTGCCTCATCTACTTTTACAACTATAATCTACTCAAATGTAAATCAACTTTTGACAAAAGAAATTAATAAAAAGAAACTAGTAATTCTACTTTCATCTAATTATTATCACGCGTTAATATAGATGCAGGCATGTCGGGGTTAGTCGAATATATATATACATATATATATAATTTACTTTTACAAATATAATTTAGGTAAATATAAATCAGCTTCTTAAAAAAAATAAAAAATTAACTTTGATTTAATTATAGTGCATTAATTTTTATGACCCGTTGATAGACGATACATGCATGCGTGTCGGTTAGCACTCTTGTTTGTTGTCATGAAGACACCTTGGATCAAATTGATATTTTATGATCAAAATCGACCTTTGGGGCTCAAAACCAACATTCAAGTTTACATTTCAATATCAAAATCAATACTTCAGGGATTAAAATCAATTTTTTTTATAAATTTTTTTTTTTGAAAATCATCAAAATCACGTTTGAAATATAAAAATTGATTTTTGAAAGATCAAAATTAAACCTTAAGAGTTCAAAATTAACATTTTTCAATATCAAAATTGACATTTAAGACTTCATAATCGACCTTTATGAGTATCAAAATCAACATTCAGGAGTTCAATATCGATTTTTTTGGGTATCAAAATCAACATTGAAAGTTAAAAATATAACTTTTCGAAATCAAAATTAACCTTTTGGGGTTTCAAAATCATCATTTTAGGCTACCAAATTGGTCATTATGTATCCTTTCGAAATCAACCCTTAGGTATACTTTCTAAGTTAAAAATCAACAGAGTTGGGGATCTTTACGATAGTCGATTTCTGGTAAGCTCATCAGATACTCTGTCCAAGACCAGCTTTCAAATGGAAGGCGAACATCAATGATTAATTTCTCAAGAGAAAAGCTAATGCAATTCTGTTGTTTACCAAAAAAAAAAAAATTCTCAAGAGAAACAGCAATGTCAACCAAATTCAACAAAAGCTCAACTTCCTTGCTACGCCCAGTAAAACCAACAAACTTCACCACCTCAAGGTATTCATGTGCATGTTTAATATTTGTCTTCACTTTCTCATGACTATCATCATCAATTCACTGTCAATAAATATTATAGTAAATTTAAATCTCAGTAACATTTTTGTTCACTAAATCAATTATCTGTAAAATTATATAACAATAATAATATATACCTTATAGTCGATATCACTACTACTCATAAACCCACCTCCTTTCCTCAACATCTGCCATAATGATATAATGCAGTCATATAAAAAAAAATCCTTAATTAGGTTCATTATTTTTCAAATTAAAAAAAAAAAAAGCATTATGGCATAAATTAGTCACAATTCAAATATTGGAAGTACTGTTGTGAACTCTAAATGGCAAGAATTACAGGTAAGATTAATTGTGTACCTGTGAAAAATAATTAGGATTTAATATACTTAAGTACCATCTAGTTTGGTCAGATTTTGATTAAATTTTTTCTTTCAGTTGAAGCATTCTAGCTTTCAAGTTAATTCAATTAGGGTATTCTTCCACACCAAAAAAAAAAAAAAGGAAAAAAATATTCAAATTTTCCCAAATTTAAGGCAGAAAATTGCAGAATCTAATATACTAAAAACACGTGACTTGAAGCTTTTTCAAATTATTTCACAAACAACAATACTGTTTCTTATTCTTGTCTAATTAGGATGGTGAAATTAAGTTTTTTTATCAAAATTTTGAAAGATCCCTAATTGAAAACTAAACTAGAGGGGTACCGGAGCGCATCAAACCCTAATATATAATAAGCGCATATAATTTGACAAAAGGTCTGTATTAATAATAATATCTATGTCTCGTCTTCCAAATTGATATAGTAATAAATTTATAGCTTAAAATTATTTTCAATCCAAAAATTAGGGTCTGCGTAATTTTTTTGTTCATCAACAGTACAATATATGTTTTGTAATTAGCATCCTTTTGGTAAATAATTAATGCAGTAAATTATTATAAGAGAACTTGTAGTCGCTGACTGTGAATGTCAAACTCTGCAAGAAAGGAGCAACCTTTAATTATCACGGCAAAGGGCCATAGCAGCCAATCATGGGGCACACTCACGCTCGAATCATCATCATCATAGTGTACTGAAAATCCCAAATGCTTTGGATTACTCATTTCAGTGAATTGATGGGAGATGCCAATGATTTTGCCAATTTTATAAAAGAACTATACATATACCAAAATTAATGATATTCGAGAAAAACAAATTTCAAAAAAAAAAAAATCAAATAATGGATGTAAGTAACATATACAGGGTAGGTGGTAATACTGACCCAAAAAAAAAAACAAAGCAGGGGTAGTAGCTAATTGATTACCGGCTAAGTATCTTGACTTGAGTGATTTGACCAAATAGCCCCTGGAAATAGTCAACCTTGTCCAGTCTCCTGAGCGCAAAGACGTACGTGGGGGAGATGTGGAACAGGAACATCCACAAATGGTAAACCCCATCGTCCTAAAATTGTAAATGACACAAGATTTGGTGCACATATCTCAAACGAGTTCAAGACGTTGAATGCAGTCGAACATAACCGAGTGTTTTAGATTTAGTGCACATGTCTGAATGTGCTTGGAGTTTTCCGTTGTCGAATATCACCAAGCGTTTGAGATTTGGGACAGAGATCGATGCTGAGGCTTAGCAGGCTGTAACGTTTGAATATCTCAAAGCATTTCAAATGAAGAGCCTGATGAGCATCAACTCCCAACTGGTGATGAATCCAAATGTAGATATTCAAGTAAAGGAGAGTTTGATAATAAAAGCATATCATTGTCATCCACATGTGCTCCAACTCCCCCCATATGAACATCCCTCGGACAATTTATTAGCAAATTAGCACATATATTAGTGGTTCTGTATGGCAGTGCTGTGTTACCAATCAATGAACCACTCCACCCGAGGTCCAACTTGAGTATTTGGACTCGTTTTTTGACAGCAAATTCAACCCAGGAATTGATCCAACAAGCATTAATGGTGTGATCAACTGGAAGCAAAACAAATTGTAAACTCGTCCAGAGCTGGTGCACCATGCAACTTCAAAACCTCATTCACCCAAATTCCGTACTCACGGAATTCAGTCTCTCCTATGTCAAACAGGGATGACGACAAGTCCTCGAATTCCAAACGAGGTGAGGACATTGTCTCCTTCCACATTGTTCTCCATCGCCATTAAACCGTGCTATTTGTTGCTATTTCTTTCGGAGACAAACTTACTTAAAATCACTACCAAAATATCATCTGGTAACTTACTGATGCTCTCCTCCTCCTCCTCTTCCTAATTAACACCAACCATGTAAAAAATTAAAATAATAAATCCATACAAAAAATTATACATAGAAATATATGGTAAAAAAAGCATGAGTAAATAACTGGTTACGTACCTGAATTACCACCTTGCGATTCTTACAGCATTGATTGCTTATTTCCATCTTCAAAAATCGTACTACAAAATAATAATAATAATAACAATAAATAAATAAAATTGGTATTTGACAAATAATCCTAATCTTTTTATTAGTGTAATCTAATGTCGTAGATTTGTTCCTTTTCAAAACCCTAATTAATGGTACTTTTGGTATACGCACTCCATGGAGGAATGGATTGGATTATGTGTCTAAGATAGATTGGAAGGTAGGTATTTTATTCTTAGGAATAGTAATTCCATTGGAATATTAGATATTCCAATTATTTCAATTTTCAAGGAATATGTATTCCTTTTTCAAAACTCACGAATAGTTGGAAATTAAAATCCACCTTTCAAGTATATTTTCAAGATTAAAAAAATCCACGTTTTGAGAATCAAAATCGATCTTTTAAAATTCAAAATTAATTAACGTTTCAGTGTTCCTATTGATATCAAAATCAAACTTTAACAATCAAAATTCACATTTGGGGTTCAAACTCCACCTTGAGAGGCATATGAAAAATAAAAATAAATAAATAAATAGAATACTTGAGAATAAAGTGTCGTTAATCAATACACCAATTTGATGACATGATCATATAACGTGGTGTGGGGCATGCTATCATATCAAAGATCAACACGGCATATCTAATCTATTTCTAACATACAAGCGGCCAACCTTTTCCCTTTACCTTTACAAAAGAAAAAGATAAATAAAGCATAACGAATAAATAAATAACTGGTAAAAAAAAAAAAAAAGGATGAAGAAGAAGAAGATGGAAAGGCCATTTGGATGCAGTAAATGCGGTGGTTGAAAATGAGTAAATGTTATTTTTCTGATTAAGAAAATTTTGGAACAAGTTTAGGAATAAATAGAGCGGTGGACTGCATGATTGTGCTGTGCGTGTTGCTCTTCTTGGAAGACAAAAGGAGGAAAACGACACCGGATCCTGGAGGACCCCAAAAGAAGCCAAGAAATATGCCTACCCACCTCTACAGCATATCTTTTACGACCAAAACACTGTTCTTTCCTCTTCTACTGCTTGACTTCCAGTTCTATCCCCATCTAACACCACCAACAACAACAACAACATAATAATAATAATAATAATAATAATTAAAAAAAAAAAAAACCAATATCCATGATCATCTGCTCTGAAACAGCACTTGCAATAATAAATTTCAGACTATTTCGTAAATTATGAACATATATATATATTTATATTCAGAAAAGTTGTATCAACCAATAGGCAACAAAGACCCTCTTGGTAAAGCCAAATTCCATAATCAAAATTGAAGTAATTCGGATATCTATACACATCTGCACTGGAAAACACATCACAAGAATACACTCAATTGTTGCTTAATTATTCAAACAGTTTCTTAAGAAAGCAACAAGAAAGAAAGAAAAGATGAAAAATCATTTGGAACCATGAAATGAGAGACGGTGATCATTGGAGAAACCATCATCAAAGTTAAGCGAATAGCTATGGAGATCGTAGCTGAACCGGGCCGTACTACTCCTTCCATATCCCAAAGCTTGCTTCCATATGAGTGACTTGAACTTCCAAAACAACTGCCTCAACAGAGAAGAACCACCATGAACATTAGAGCCCAAAGATGCCGTCCTCTGAACACTACCAAGAGTCACCGCTGAGCCAGTCCTGGAAACGGAAATTCTCTTCCCAAACTTGAAGCACTGGATTCTCCATAAGCTAAATATGCTTGAAAATTTCATTTTTGGAGCTCCTTCCTCCAACTCTTTTTTCTTTTTTTAAACTCTCTGGATTTGGTTTCACTAGTATGGTTAAAAAGAAAGCAACCAAGCATGTACTACTATGACTGAAAGCAATAGAGTTTAAAGCAAAATGTGTAGATGGCCTTCAAGTAGGCCTACACATATTATAGATGCCACTTTCCTATTTGTGGATGATAATAAAAAAAAATTTATCACCAAATATATTCTAAATGTCCAAGTTTAGCTCAAGAGAGAATGACTCAACTTGCCACTACACTAGTGAGGTTATGTCAGTAGTGATGACATATATCTTTTCAAATGTCCTCTAAAAACGTTAGCTGGTTTTTATTATGATTAGTGACTTGTCTTGTGTTTCACTCAAAGCTTTTTTGGTGGGGGAACTTTCATAGCAGCATCAATGAAGAATAAGAACATGGCAATTGCTTATTTGTCAAAAGTTAATTACCCACCATACCGAAATGAATATGAGTGAACTTATCAATGAAAATTTTTGTGACCTTTAAATTGGATTTTGTTCATAAAAGGGCACACAGAGTGCATGAACCTTTTATGAGACACCTTATACTCAAGTTGTGTGTTTGATTTCTCTTTAAATCTAAACAAATCTTATACCTTCCCAAATTTAAATAGATGTAAATCTACAACCATGAAAATATGTTTTTTTTTTTCTCATTTATGTAATGGTTACAACCATTATTGTGAACGAGCTGATTGGTGCAATAGGACCATATCAGCAATAGTAGTTGTGGACAAAAGTTTTTTGTTCATCTTAGTTTGATACAATTTATTTTTTCCCGTTTATCTTTGAATACAATTCTGTAAATTATCTGTTCCTAATGATTTTAAAAAAATTAGAAAATTATTGTTTTTATAAGTTTTTGTTTTCTTATACTTTTTGTGAACTATTTTTTTTTTTTCCTCTCTATAATGCTTGTGGTAATTTGACTACCCATTTCACCCTTAATGGACATAAGGTTTTTTTCTTTTTTCTTTTGGGGGGGGACGGTGATATATATTTTCCCCACAACCAACCAACCATAATTGGCCAAACTTTAAAAACAATCATTCGCAAGGTGCCTTTCATTTTAGAAAACCAATATATATCAATAATTATATGCAACAGTATTCTCAAAACAGGCGACAATAATGGACCCGATTCCTTCATCAAATAAATCATTCAATAGTCTAACAGATCCATCCACAACATCTGAATATCTAACAGATCCATCCACAACATCTGAATATCTAACAGTGCTAACAATCCAATTCATACTCAAATATCAGTTTGAAACTAAGATTTTTCTTCTGCTTTCTGAAAACTACAAGACAGAAAATAATAAGAAAAATATACATAAGCTATTCTTGAACAAAAAGAGAGAGTTATGAGGTGAGATGTCAGCTACCCAAGAAGAAAAGAAACAGCATAAACAAAAAAAAAATAAAAAATTAAAGCTTTCATCTAATGACCCACTTAACCAACCTTTATTAAAACAATGGGAAAAATGTGGGGCCGCTTAGGAGCTAAAAAGGATAACATTTTGCGTTAATTAAAGAAGATATAGTAATACCAAGTAATGAAACTCAAACTTAAGCATAAAAATAGGATCATACAAAGTTACTTGCAGAAGACTGACCTCTGACCTCCTCATGTTAAAACCGTCGAGAACTACTGGCACCATGCATTTGACAAGCACCACCACGTACATGAAAAATGTAGACACACCAAATTCTCTCAGCAAGTTCACCTGCGACCGAATAAGTCTTTCATTAACTGCACTTCCTGATATCTGAGTATTCTTTACTATTTAATTGGATATACTCACAGTCGTTGTGCTCCTTTTTCTCTTGATTACAACTGCAGCATCTACAAAGACAAAATAAATACTATTGTCCCACATGGATTATATGTCTTAAAAATAAAATAAAGGAGTTCAACAAGCATAAAACCTCATTGTTGAAGAGTGGCCTCTGAATTGAATCTCAATTTCACTTATATACAATCTAAACAAAGTTGACCTGAAACACAAGCTAATTGTCATCTTCAATTGCAAAAATAGACTGAAAACCATATTCCAGCAAAAGCTAATTTAAGATCCATGAGATATCAATATCATCAACCATCTGTATAAGAAATAATTTACAATTTGAAACGTGGCAATTCAGAAAAACACAAATCAACAATATATATATATATATATATATATATACCGGGATGGAATAGCAACTGCTGCAAGGGCAGGGGATATTTTCCACAACTGATGCAGTTGACCCTCCAATAATCCAGTCAAATACTCTACAATGTCAATTTCCTAGTTGCGACACAAGAACTAGCAGTGAATCGTAATTCATGTGAAATAGAAGTATGAACAAGAAGGGAAAAGGTTGAGATAGAAGGAGGCAGGGCGTGTCATAACACAGAGAACAAGCATAAAGAAGATAAGATGAAAGAAAAAAACCTTTGAACTGATTGTTTCCGCTCTAGAATCAAAAGCTTGATGTCTCCCAGAAAGTAGGTTGCACAATTCATGATATTGCTCTGAGATAGTCACAGAATTATAAGAAACAGACATTAAATGTTCAATTAGATAAGTCCATCTTCCTGATACACACCCAAGCAACAAGAGCTCCTGTTCCAGAGAGAGAGAGAAAGCAGTGGGGAGGGGCAGATTCATTAGATTTTTAGCAACTACGCAAAACACCTTATATAAACAATTGAAATAAACTTACAACTGTTTCACACAAATCATCACCACTGCTTTGTGCCAAAATATTCAACCGCTCAAAAACTTGTTCCCATTGAATCTTTGGAGCAGAAAATATCATGCTGGCACCTGAGACCATTTGAACAGTTCTCTTGTCAAGAAAGTAAGATAGACTCTTTGATCTCCAGTGGTTCCATGTCACAAAATCCACCAACTGCTCTAAAATCCTGAACACAGGGAGAGAAGGTTAAAGCCTTAAGGAAAATGTCCTCAAGACATGAAATAGTAAGATTTCATATTTATCACATAAACCTTGCTTAATCTCTATGAAATGACCCAACAAACTGGTACAGATGAGGATTTTATTAGGACACTCGCACTTTAGACGACACAAACAGAGGCTTCAATACAAACCAACCCAATCTAGTTCATAGGTCCCATGCATTCAAGAAAGGCTGACCAACCAACAAGCACATCCCTTGTTCCACACTCATTACTCTACTCCACAATACACACACAGCGGATCATCAGCATGCTTGCATTGTTCCTTAAATGCTCACTAAACAAGTATAACACACATTTTCTACTTACACTGGTGGATCTTCATGCCTTAGTTGCTCCTTAAACAAATTATCATCAAACTCATTCCAACTGCTATATCTAATATTGTCAGCAAGAATGTCTAAACCTTTCTTAATCGTCGATATGCATGACACTGGATACCACCTGTTCAGGAGCTCTTGAACAGCATATTTAGTGAAACTATCACCTGTGCATTTTCCAACCTTTGAAACCAGAGTGGTGTCTTCAGACGCTAAAAATGAATCCTTATCAAAAAGCCTCCTACTCAATACTGAGTGAGTCGATGCATCCTGCAGCTTCAACTTGTTCATATATGCATTTAGGCAATCATTTTCTGTTCCTGATAACTCATCAAGATCCATTTCAATTGTTGCCATCAGAAAAGCTTTGAGATGTGCATCCCTCAATGGTAAAGTATGGATGAAATGTGCTAATACAAACCCTCTTGCCTTTGTAAGAGTAGCAGATGATATATGTGCAAAGCCCTGCTATCATCAGAATGAGGTTAACAATAGATAAAAATTGTACAAGTACCTAATTAATTCGGAAGTCAAGGTACACATAAAAATAAAAGCCACAACCTGAGGAAAGGAAGGAGCAGATGTCATTTTAGATAGAGCTGCATTTAGCTCCTTCACAGAATCCTGGTAAACATCTAAGCTGCTCAAAGTCCTTAGAACCTACATTATCAAAGAAAATTTAAATCATGCTTCACAAAAAGGAAAATAGAAGAACCATAGCTTAGTAAACAAATACAAAATTCAATTACTATTTTAAAGTTAAACACTGCCAGCAACAAAACCCAAGATGAATTCAGCCCAAATAAGACAAGCAAGAAAGGTTATGCCCCCCGCCCCCCTCTTGTAAAATTGAGTAATAAGGGAAACAACTAGTAGTTACTATATGCTTCATCAGTAATTAAAGAAAGAAAGAAAATAAAGATTTTATCAGTAAATATGGCATAAATATTGTTGGAACTTCTAGGAAGTGGAAAAAACATTATATGATTGATTATTTAAAATATCGGCCAGTTTTTTCGTCAAGGACTCGCGGAGATTGACTATACATTACATTGCAACACAGATGTAAGAGTAGAACGACCCACTTAAATATAAGGTCTGGGAGATTGGGATAACACTGGTTTTCTAATAATTCAACATTCCAAGCAGCTCTGGACGCAGAACTCTAAAATAAAGTGACCTCTTGAAAAAAAATCTTCCTGTATATCATTTATTACCTTTAACCATTATGCTCAATGCATTTCTGACCAGTGGAATCATGTAAAAAAAATCACTTGCAGAAGAAAACTCTCTAAAAGAAGAAAGAATTTGACGAAGATAATTATCAAAATCATTTTTTCAAAAGACAACTCTATGAAGACCCACAAACACACCATGTTAGATCATCAAATTCAAAAAATTTAAAGACTACTGAATAATACAGAAAGAGGGTTTAACGGATACTGACATTTTCAAAGAAGAGAGCCCACTGGAAAGCTTTCTTGATGTTAAGGGGATCCCAGTGAGCAAGAAGACCAGAAGATTGATACCCAGATGCCAGAATCAGTATATCTATGAACCCTTTTATCAGCTTCATGAGATCGTCCAAGGATATGTCGGGGTGGATCCACCCCATCTTCTTCTAAATCCACAGGAGCGAAAGAAAGCACAAGCTACGTTTGATTACTTGTGCTGTGCGTATATGGAATGTATAAGAAACTACGGCGGTCATGGTTGGACTCTGTGTTTTCCCGCCCTCCGCTCCCACAACCACAATAGAATTCCTACCCCCACACTTTCCAATGTTTTTATTTTCTTTATCGTTACCAGGAATACTGGTTTTGATCGTTACCAAGAAAATATTTGCTTGATCAGTGGAGTAAGCTATTCTTATAATTATTGCACTAATTAATCTTAAGATTTGGAATTTAGTAGTTAAGTTCAACCCTCTTATAAACTTTTCAAGTTTATTTAGTGATTAATTCTTACGTCCCAATTAGAGCTTTTACTAGGAGAAAGTAAACAGTTCTCACGAGTTTCCCAAGCAGAATTTGCACTCATTGCTATAACAGCCATAGAGATTTTATCAAGCTCCGCGACTTCCGCATATATTAATTGTTAGACGCACTTTTTAAGAGCAGACTTCCAACATTCAACAACAGCAACATGCTATGATATGAGAAGGGAATCTTAAGATTCAAGAAAGAAAATCTATTATAAAATATATGGTAGTCCATCGAAACACGTTTTTCTTCGTCCCAAAAAAAGGAAAAATGAAACCTCCAAACAGAAACAAAATTGCAAAATCCTACTACAATCATAAAGAAAATAGATAACATAATCTCTGGTAAAACTCTTAAACGATGGCATTGGCAGCACTGGCAATTCTCGGCCACAGATCAGCACACTCTTTTCCAATTGGGCCAGTGATTGCAGATCCTGCAATAACCACAACAGAAAATAGTTCTTAGTTGGAAGTGAAATATCAAATCCGGCAAAACTAACAAGTCAGTGTAAACACATTGCAAGTAAAGACACAACTACCACCAGCATCACAAAATATAAAGTTTAACCAGCAAAAAATAGTATAAATTGATGTCTGAAATAACCTTTGAGTAAGCAAGATTTACATAAATTATAATCAACATGAAAACAGCAAGTGTTCAAAAACGTGAGAAGCAATCTCTTGCCCAAGATGGATGGCACCTGATTGCCCAGAAAAAGAACAGAACATAACAGCTAATTTCAGCATGCAGTAGTAGAATGTCAAGTAAATCATTACACATATAAGGGTTCAATAATCGGATTCGAGGCAGCAAAAGAAAATAGAACAAGGCCAAGGAAACATTACCTTTCATCTCTCCCTTGGGGTTCACAATGACTCCAGCATTATCTGCAGAAGTAGCAAACAATAATCAGATACAGAAGATTCATGCTTACGAATTATAACTACATATTCACGATTCAGAAACAGAATATTCATGCTTTCAAATTAATACTAGACATCCACATATGCACACTATGATTCAGATACAAAAGATTCATACTTTCAAATTAAAACTACAGATTCACTTATGCACACTACGTTTCAGATACAAAAGATGGACACCGTGATTCAGATACAAAAGATTCATGATTTCAAGTTAGAACTACACATCCACTTGTGCGCACTATGATTCAGAAAAAGAAGATTCATGCTACCACATTAATACTACACATCCACTAATGCCCTGCAAAGATAAAGATTATAAAAACAAGTTAACCCATTTCGAAAGCAAAGCAAGTGAAAACCAGTAGCAAAAATGTTGTTCAATGCCTTTCAACAATAGAACAAGCTGATTCAACCAAATGGAAGAGTGTCATAACCAAACATAAAAAAATAATAAAAAAAATGATTAAACCAATACAAATGCTAATCATAACATTTACCAGGAGACAGGTAACACAATGCTGTAGGGAAAACATCATGCTGTTTAATACTGGCTCATTTTGAGATTAATATATGCTTCTCAGTACGAATGACCAACCAGCTAAAAAATTGGACACCCAGATTTTGATGCTAAAAGAAGCAACCCCATTTTAAAATTCATAATAAACTTAAATTCTCGACGGTCAAAAACACATTCTAATATTGATAACCAACTTCAATTCTTGTCAATAAAAAAAAAAGTTGAAAAAGAAATAAAATGAATATACGGACCTTCGAAGTACATGAAAACGCCGTCCTTTCGGCGCCATGGCTTGCGCTGACGGACGATGACGGCGGGTAGGACCTTCTTACGGAGATCAGGCTTACCCTTCTTGACGGTGGCCATGACCATGTCACCGACGCAGGCAGAGGGCAGGCGGTTGAGACGTCCCTTGATCCCCTTCACTGAGATTATGTAAAGGTTCTTCGCTCCAGTGTTGTCGGCGCAGTTCACCGTGGCAGCCACCGGCAAACCCAACGACATCCTGAACTTGTTCCCGGCCGATCCACCCCTTCCTCTCTTCGACATCTTCGCTTCCTGCTGCTCTCCAAAACACCTCCCAGACGTATCATACGCTATATATATTTCTGCTGCTGCGTGCTAGGGTTTCACATGCGTTAAGAAAAACAATAAGAACGACGTCGTTTTAGTGAGTGTTTGATTTGCGTAGCAACGACGCCGTTTAAGCATCAGGTGCTTGTGACATTTAAAATGTGATTTTCTTAAAGAAGAAAGAAAAATAAGCACTTGACCCAGAAAATGCAGTGCCCCACTTCGCTCCTCATCTCCAACCCCCCAATTCCCCCATCAGCGAAGCGCAGCGTTCACTCCAACTCAGAGCAGCCAATCCGAGGACGACGCCGTTTCATCCCCAGATTTTCACTCAACCAAACTCCCCAACCTCCGGAACCTTCGTCTCTCATCTCCTCGATCACCAAACTCCTATGGGGACCATCACTCCCGCCGGGCCTCCTCATCTCCACCGTCCGTACTGCATGGCACTCCACGTGGCGTATCATGATGTCCCAGCTTGCTCCCTCCGATGCATCCGGCGGTTACTCCAGACCACCCTCCAGATTTCGCGCCAACCAATTCTCCCGCCAAAACTCAACCAGCAGCAACCTTCACCTCTATGTGGGCCTGCCATGCCCTTGGGCCCACCGCACCCTCATCGTTCGGGCACTCAAGGGCCTGGAAGAGGCCGTGCCCGTCTCGGTCGCCGCTCCGGGCACGGACGGTTCGTGGGAATTCAAGGATATCCGTGGCGCGGATGGGGATACCCTTGATCCGGGTCCGGATAAAGCAAACGGGTTGAGGACTTTGAAGGAAGTGTACAATCTAAAAAAAGGCGGGTACGATGGGCGGTCCACGGTGCCATTGCTATGGAACGTGGAGTCAAAGGAGGTCGTTTGCAATGAGAGCTACGACATTATCGAATTGTTCAATTCGGGTCTAAACGGGTTGGCACGCAATCCGGGTTTGGATCTTTCACCACCATCTTTGAAGGGAAAGATTGAGGAATGGAACCGGATAATCTACCCGAACGTAAATAATGGGGTTTATAGGTAATATAGTCTTTATCTTCTTCAAATTACAAACGACATGTCGTAGATAGTAGTAAATATAGCTTGTACTGGTTGGTAAGCGCTCCGTGACAGTGTGTGCAATGCAGATGTGGATTTGCTCAGAGCCAAGAGGCGTACGACGCAGCAGTGAAAGAGTTGTTCAATACATTGGACATGGTAGACGACCACCTGGGAGGGTTTCGGTACTTGTGCGGAGATGAACTGACGCTAGCTGATGTATGTCTGTTTACGACATTGATTCGGTTTGATGTGGTGTATAATGGTTTGTTCAAGTGCACGAAGAAGAAGCTCATAGAGTACCCAAATCTTCATGCCTATATGCGCGACATTTACCAGGTATGTTCAGCCCAGCCCTGGTTACTTTACTCTATTACTGATACTAGTTGGTAACTCTTGGCAATTGTTATGTTAGATGATGAATGGAAGACTCTTACACTTAATTTATTTACTGAAACAGATACCAAACGTGGCTGAAACTTGCAACTTTGGTGCAATTATGGATGGCTATTACAAGATTCTATTCCCACTAAATCCAGGCAGCATTCGACCAGTCATGCCCTCAGCCTCAGAACATCAAGTCCTCTGTACGACTCATAACAGGGATTCAATGTCGTCGAGGAGTAAATGTCCGGAGATATTTGTATAGAGATGTGTATATTTTACTAAATTGTAGCGGTACCATAATGAACTATAATGAAGTACTGAAGCATGGCAACTAAATCACTTTTCACGAATACACTGAATATGCGTATTAAACAACTTTTTTTTGTTGTCGCTACAAAGACCGTGCCATGACGCAACAAGGTTGTTTCTAGGTCACCCTCCCGAAAGCAGGAGCCATACAGGATTATAGTCTGTGTTACAAAAATACCCTGGTATTTACATGTACAGATTCTACAAAATAAAAACCATCCAAAAAGACTACCTTAGCTAGCTATGGACAACTGCTGTCAGTCAGAAACATGTCTGTAAGATCTAGTTTAGCTGCTATTTCTTCCTGCAATATATATATAAATGAAGTGACAGTGAGCATCAGATAAACAGCATAAATAACGAGAACCATCGAAGTAAAATTCAATGTTACCATTTAAAACTGTATGGAGGGGGGAGGAGAAGACAAAGATCACAAAAACAACTTACTAGTTGAACGATTCATGTTCCTGCAAAACGTACTGCCACATCGACATTGAAACGGCTTAAAAGGTTGATCAAGGTCATCAAAGTCAATGCCATAATCCTGCAGACGCATTATTTATAGGGTGAGCTAACTGTTCGGAGGATTTATGGAGATTCCAGGACAAGTTAAGGATATGCCACACAAAAACTTGACCAAATTATCTCATTAGACAACCAAAATCTTACTATCTATAAGAATCAATTCACTCACCCAAGTGAGCTCTTCCATAGCTTTTACTTCTCTCGTTGTGAAGAAAGCTAGCTGCACAACACAAAAATGAAATATACATATATATATATACACACACACACACACATATATATGAAATACTCTATCAGATTTGCTAGTGTAAATTTACAATACTGATGCAAACAAGGTTCAAAGGTTCTGTACATGGTAGTAATGATGATCAGGGGTCTCCACTTCAACTGGTATCTCAATCAAGTTTGCATCCAAACATCTAGTAAATTGACAAAAAATTATCAGATCTTGCAAGGTCGTAAGATATCATTTCAACTGTAACGGGCAAAAGTCACAGACAACCACTAATTAAAACCTTGATGAAAACTACAAATGCAGGCGAATTTGTAAACATACCTATGATTTATAAATCTAGCAACATTTCCATAATGTGATGCATCCAAACAGAGAGCTTCTTCATTCATCACAGATCCATTAGAACCCCAATCAGCATCAAGTAACACTGGATAAGTGCATTTCCTACTTTTGGTCCTTTGCATGGTCCTCTCATAAAACTCCATGCTCGTCAATATTTCTCCAACATATTCACATACAAATGCTCCTTTTGCCAGGTCCTCTAGGGTTCTTAGACCCCATCCTTTTCCCTCAGAGGTGAAAAATATCTGAAATAAAGCTGCATGTCAGCCGAGAAGCAAAAAAATTTACACCAGATTCAAACATCTACTAGCAACTAAAAAGCACTTGAGGGCATATTAACCACCTGTAAACTGCAAGTTATGCCTCGCTGAACCACTCTGTTGCCACACTGTTTGCTGCAGCCACATTTGCTCCAACACTCTTTAATAAATTTCCGCTTCAAGTGGCCTTTGCAAGGTTCCAAACAATCATCATTCTTCACTCTTTCTAGTGGGCATTCTTCACAAAAAATGTGGCAAGGGTGGTGTGCCATAGAGATACACTCATCCAAAAAATGCTCCTTAAGGAGGCCTCTAGGTGAGTATGCAAACTCACCACCAGTTCCTTGAGCACAACTACAAGATACAGATGCAGCTATGCAATCACTAAAACAAGTTGCACAGCAACTCTCATCCCCAATTCTGAAGAGGGAGAACATCACATTGGCATTTTTGAAAACAATGCTTTGGGGGATATAGCGAAAAGATTCTAGAAGCTCACTGCTCAGTTCATTTACCCATGAAATTTTGAACCTTTCTTCACCTTTAGTTATATCATTAATGTCCACAATTGATCTTAAATCATCAGGAGTCAGTTCACTCTGCGGAACAACTACCAAACTGTGCGTATTTGTATCTTCAGGATCCTGAAATTTCCTATCTTTATCACTCACACCACAGTCATTATCACTAATCCTCTTACTGGCTTGCACATGATAATCTAGGCTATTCAAAGGTGTTGGAGGTCTTGAAATTTCAGCAGGCACTGCAGATAGGTTTTCAGTATTGGCCAATCCATTTGAGGTACACAACGGCATGCACAAATTATCATCATTGCCACCCAAAACATTCCTCACAGTAGATCTCTTCAAAGCATCAAGAGTTGGCAAAATATTTACCAATCCATCCTGAGATTTATCAGTGGAATCAGATCCCAATTCCAGGAAGCTTTCACACATATGTTTCAACAAATTTTTTACAGAAAAATTTGGGTCAATAATTTTGTACGAATGCAGGCATTTTTCCTCTGTCAATTTTATAACATCATCAAGACTAGGCATGCGGAAATCAGATCTTCCAACAGCCGGATTGCAACTCAGAGAAAGTTTTACCTCTCCTAAGGGCGAGGTGGCAACCTCTAACTTAGAATTAGATTCCTCTTGGACAGGTGCAAGCTCACAATTTGTTCTCCTGTCACCTGATAAGGTTTCAAGACAGTCAACTCTACTCTCTCTTTCTGTGAATTGGGATGAAGATTCCTGAACAGTTTTTTTCCCAATCTCTTCATTTTCAATTGGCAAGTTTCCCTTACTCAATGGATCTGTAAAAAGAGAATAAGACCAAAACAAAAATATCTTATCACATGCAGTTAAAAAATACCTAGCAAAGCTATAGATCAGCATTATGCCTCTGATCGACTGATTGCTTGTGGAATAATGTATTAAGCATAATTAGAATCATTAATCAAGTATTTACCAGGGGAAAAAAAAAAGCTCAATCAAGTAACTTGAAAGTCAAACCAAAAACAAACAATATACATCCAATAAAACAAAGACGTACCAGGATGAACCATTGCAATAGGAACCCCATAATGAGGCAGGTCAACATTGAATATGTCATCAGTGAATGGCTCATCTTTAGGCTTGATCAGTGCAAGGGAATCAGGAATAAATCCTGTCCCTCGAACAGCAACTTGGGAGAGTGAATCAGATCTTTCCTCAAGTGCTGAAGGTTTAGAGGGAAGAGGTTGCTTGCCCTTGTTTTTAGTAACATGCAGCGGTGAAACTTGACATGGTTCAGCCCTTGACTCAGTTGACTTCATCATTGGATGTGGATGCTGCTGGGCACTAGTTTCAGGTGCTTTATCTAGTTTAGGTCTTTTTAATGCAGCACCAACTACACTACCCAACATCACATTGCTAGTATTGGAGGAAGGTGAACCCTGAACTTCTTGGTGTCTCAGGCGCAACCTTTTCAAGGGACGTGCAGGCTCATGACGTACTAGAGCTTCTTCCTCCTCCATATCTTCTTCCTGCTGCTATATAAGGCAAAAGGCATGTTAGCTAGGGCAGAAAAGTTAGATAAGGAAGAATACAGCAAACCATGAGCAAGAGGTCATGCGTACATCAACATTCTGCTCCTCCACCTAACAGACAAGATCAAAGTAAAATTTAAATAAGGAATACCAGTAGATATTAACAGAAAAAAAATAAATAAAAATAGGACAAACCAAAAATGAGTGAAATAAGGGGGAATCAACCTTGTTATCCTCCGCATCAAAAATGGCATCTGCTAGAACTCTATAATTCTCTGCTTCAATAAGTTCCCAGTTTTTTTCATACAATTTTAAAAGATTTTTCAACACTGGTTTCACTTGTTCTTCCTTAATTCCAATACCCCTCATAGCACGAAAGGCACTTGTAACTCTTGGATTTCGCCCCATTACTGACTATGAGCTCCAAGTGCCAAAGTACCTTACATTGGCTTAAATAAGAGAAGATGGACAACAGATACTTTAAATATAAAGCAAAACAAGACAAACTAGGAAGATAATATTTTCACAGATTGCTTAGGAAGAAGACGTAGATATAACTAAGCAAAAAAGATGTAGAAAGAAAAATAGTTCTTGTTTCTCTTGATGAAATTGCATCCCAGATATGGCAAGAGAGAAGGTTTACACAGTTTATGACAGTAAACAAAATTATCAAGAAGAACAAATAAACGTAAAGCTGTATGATCTCTTATTTATTTTCACACAAAGGATTCAATCAAAACAATAGCCCATAAAAACTTAACATTAAACATTTCTTAGTTTCTATAAAATTGTTCTGAGTCATTATTTAAATATAAAATACTTCGCAATTAAGAATATAATTAGATAACTTCTCGATTATTTGCTATATATTTAAACGGCTACAAATCACAACAATGCTACCATCTTAGAGAAGATCATTTTTACTCTCAAGTAACTGGGACACCCAAAAATAAGTTTAAAAAAAAAATTAAATGAAATGTAAAGTAACCTTGACCCAAAAGAAAAAATTACATGGAAAAAGAGAGCAAAGATTTAGGATATGAAACTCACCATGCAAAGTACAAAACCTTTTTGGGGGATTGATCTAAGTCGTCACACCCTGAAAATACCCACAAAAAAGAAAAAAAAAATGTAAGAAACAAATAGAAGACTGATCATTTTCTCGGCAGAAAGAAACATTGAAGAAACGCAACAATGTACCTAACAAGTCGGAGCCATAGAAAAAAAGTAAATCGATAAACAAAAATAAAATAAAAAATATTCAAAACCCAACAAACAGAAGTGGAAAGTAGGACTGGCCGAGACGATCGGAGTAGGAAAAAAAAGCGTCGGATTGTTTGAACAGAAACAGCAATTAGACGAGAAAACACACTCGCCGATATTCAAAGCCTAGCAATTTTTTTTTTTTGGGTAAATAAAGCCTAGCAATTTTGATTCCTGAGAGTGAGACTGTTGGAGTGTTTTTTGTGGGAAAGTAGGGCTTTTTCATTTTCTGAAGAATGGAATGCACGGCTACAGAGAAAATCTTTTGCCCACGCTCAGCAAAGTGCGTGACACAAAACGACTCGGACATGGACCCACATTTTTCCGGGTGACCTTGGTTGCTATCTTGCGCCTGAGGTGTGAAATCTTAAACCTTCACCTACCTTGTTTGCTATCAAGCCCCAGGCTGGAGGCCCAAGAATGAAGGCCCAATTCCTTCTAACAGACTATACCATACCAAAACAAAAACAGGGGCCCATCGGTTAACAGAATGGCCCAGTCTAGAATTTTTTTTTTTTTTTAAGAAACAACACTCTGTTTTTAGCTATCCTAAGTAGTAATAAACCATAATTAACATGTGCACAATATTATCGTCCTTATAACAGGCACAATTTCATTAACATTATGTAGTTCCGTTTTATATTTTATGATTTTTTTCTTTTCTCTTGCCGAATATTTTGGAAGACTTAAAATAAATTTTTATAAACTTTAGTCTTTTTTAACCACATTTTCATTTTCAAAAAATTAAACTTTCTTTATAATAACTATCATATTTTCTCGTAAAAATTTAAGTTCTAACAAATTCACGTCGAAATTTTAAATATATTTAATATTATTAAACTTGAATAAAATTATTATTCTAAATTTTTATAAATTATAAAATTAAAATAATAATAAAATACTATTTCAAAAATAATTTTCATATTTTTCTTATTTAAAAAAAATAAAACTACTATTTATTTATAATGATGGGTGGATTCTTTGGGATTAAGAAAAGGCATGAGAAAATCTTACCAAGAAAGAAAAAGCTTTGAAACAAAACTAAAAAGAAGGGCACACCTACCAAGGAAGAAAAAAAGGCAGTCAGTCACTGAAATGCCACGTCAAAAACACAAGGTGGTAAAATGTTTTCCAGATGACCATAACACACTGTGCGTGTGACTGCAAAAATTTATATATTTTCTAATTGTGGTCAAACCACAACTCAGAACTCAGATGAGGACGCACTGAAAGTACAAGTTCGAAACAGAACCAGATGGGATCGTATTCCAGTTCTATACAACTCCTTGTGTCTACTATTTGAGCAAACAATGTACATAGCTTCGCTTAGTCAGCTTTATATTAGAAATGCAAAGTAAATTTTCAATAAATTAATCATCTTTTTAAGCTTTGATAACTATCCTCTCACACGTTTCTGCAATACTTTGGAGGGGAGCAAATCAAAGAAATTAAAGAAGAGAACAGAAAGCTACAAAAGCCAAAAAAAAAAAAAAAAGGTCCAAAACCCACAAGTACACTACTCACCCTCCGACCCTTCAACACGCTTTCATGTTTTTCAACCAAAATCATCCTCTAGAAACTCCCAAAGTCACCCCACTCCAAAACCTCCTAAAAACCTTCCATGGTGTGAACAAATTTCACATCTTTCAGATGGGTTTGCTCACTGAACAACCCCTTCTCCTCCTTCTCTGTGTATTTTTCTTCACAATTCTTGGCTTTTTTCCTTCTGTCATAACAGATGCTGATTACACAAACTTGGTCTACAAGGGTTGTGCGGACCAGAAATTCGAAGACCCAACTGGGATTTACTCCCAAAACCTCAACTCCCTCTTTGATTCTCTGACCTCCCAATCTGCACAAAAGGCTTTCTCCACAAGGACCTCCGGTGATGGCCAAAATGCCATTACGGGTTGGTACCAATGCCGAGGAGACCTCACCAACAATCAGTGCTACGACTGTGTGAGCAGGATTCCAAAGATGGAAAACAAACTCTGTGGCAAAGCCATTGCTGCTCGGGTCCAGCTCTCTGGGTGTTACCTCAGGTATGAGGTTGCCGGGTTCAAGCAAGTTTCTGATACTGAGTTGCTGTACAAGGTCTGTGGATCAATCAAGGCCAGTGGAGCTGGATTTGAGCAAAAGAGGGACTCGGCGTTTGACATGATGGAAGATGGGGTAAAAAGTGGTAGCAGCTTGTTCTACACTGGAACCTATCAGTCTGTGTACGTCTTGGGACAGTGTGAAGGTGATTTGGCCACTGATGATTGTGGGGATTGTGTGAAGAGTGCTGTGCAGAAAGTTACAAGCGATTGCGGTGACTCAATTTCTGGGCAAATTTACCTTCATAAGTGCTATATTAGCTATAGCTATTACCCAAATGGAGTACCAAATGATAGCTTACCTTCATCATCATCATCAGGTAAAGTCAGAGAAACAAGTTTTTTTTTTTTTTTGCCTGGGTTTAAGAAAGCAAATATACCACTAGGTTCCTTTATCTCAGATAAAATATTATGACCAATATAAATATCTCATTTTTTGGATGGTTCCTGAATTTAGTCATAGATGTGTGGGGGGCTCTGTTTTGAATTTCTGAGAAATGATTACCAATCGATAAAATAAAGGGCAATGAGAGATGAATGATAGAGTGAGAGAGACATATGGGGATGGGATTGGGACTTTTGTGGGGCTCTCTTTGGTTGTGTTGTTTACAACCACGGGTTGCATATATTTGTGTAAAAACTAAACTATGCCTCTCATTTTTTTGTGTTTGATGGGTGCAGGGACAGAGAAGCAACATACACAGAGGACAGTAGCTATTGCAGTTGGTGGGATTGCAGCTTTGGGGTTTTTAATTGTTTGCTTGTTGTTTGCAAGGTCTGCGATGAAGAAACGTGGTGGTAAGCATGGATACTGAGCTTGATTGTTTTATATTTTATCCCACCTGTCCCTAAAACTTCTACCTTTATTAAAATTATATGTACTAGCATATATTTTTCCTTTTTTTTCTTTGTTCGAGTACTAGTATAAAATTTGTACATACTTTATAGAGGGAAATTGTATATGCAAGTTATTGAGAGCATGAGATAAATTAGAAGATTGCACTGCTTTTTTTTTTTTTCCTTAAGATTAGTGGGTTTTATTATTTGGGACCAATATTCAATATGAAAGTAGAAAAGGTAGAGCTAAAGGAGAATTTTTATTGGCCATTGTAAAAGGAAAAGAAGTACCCCACAAAGAAAAAATACTAACTTTAATTGGTACTTCCTATATGGATATCCACCATTGATCTAGATCTTAGTATAGTGGATGTGAATTAAAACTGCTCTGCTTTAAAGACTTTAATTTGTCGCTCTGCTTTGTATGTGACATAAAAACTTATTTTGCCTTGCAAGTATATGTGAATTATTGCTTGGTTTTTATCAAGTTTTTCCTTTACATGTTTAAAGTATTACATATATGTAATCACTTTCCTTAACCGCACAATACCTTAAACATAATGCAGTGTGCTATAATGGCATTCCTAGGCAACTTTCAAAAACAAGAGAAACCTATTTACTACGTTATGTTTTTTGTATTATTCAAGCCCTAAATGACTATAATACATTATTGGGGTCCATTTTCCTTCACTTTCCCAACCAATATGAAATTTATTTTCTACTAAGATAGATATGTGGCCAATATTTAATTCATTAGAATACGTAATGCAGTGATATTCAATGCCCGGTTGGCATGTTGATATTGGATATTCATAAATTGCGAAGAAGATTGTTACAACAAAATCATTAATTTGATTATCTTTTTTTTTATGAATAATTAATTTAATTATCTTGATTAGGCGATAAGGCAGGACATTTATCTATTATATTTACTTTGAATCAGTGTTGGTAAGAGAGGTTTGACGTAGAAGATTTGTATCTCCGTATGATAAACGGCCAATCCAATCCGTAAAAGGACAAAACTCCTACATAACAATGATTGAACGCTAAACTATCTTAATTTAAACCTTGAGCCAGTAAAATTAAGATTTTTGGCACCAATGCCTACTTAGCTATATGCAAAATCGCAAATTATCTTCTATGCTTAGAGCTTTAAAAGTCTACTGCAGTAGGTAAAAAGAAAAATTAATTTGATTCATTCATATAAAAAATATATTTTCGAACAAATTAAAAAAAATTATTTTTGAGTAAAAATATATTATATTTTATGTTATAATAATCTACAACTGTTTTTAAAATTTCATTAATATTAGTATATGGGAAATTTGAAATTTTGTACATAGTCGAAAGAATATTGGTGCAAAACCTTACAATTATGTAAAAGATAATTTACCTAAGCAGTGTCGATATGGTGGAGCATACTATTTCAATGGTCACTTTCGAACGCGCAAAATATGAAGGCGTGGCTTGAAGAAATTGGGTCGAGGAAAAGTATGGGTGGGATCGATAACCAGTTGTACCAACAGCAACAGTACGCTCTCTACAGCATTCATGAATATCAATCATACCCTTCAAAATCTATTAAGGCCACCTCCTCAACCTGCCTCCACCAGCAATCATGTGTGCTTTTTGTTTAAATTGTAACCTTCCCCAACCTCTACTAGACACGACGATTCATTGTATTATGCCAAAAGAATAATATTAACCATTATTATCCTTCTGCTCGATCATATTCCTTAATAATGGTAATAATAAAAGTAATTATCAAACGCGTCCAACATCATAAATGATAAATACAAATAAATGAACAAGAGACCAATTCCCAGCTGCACTGTCTAATCTATTTATGATAAAACGCTAGACATTTCACAGTGCTTTTACTCAATAGTCAATGCCACGCTCACCCTTTAAGATGGTGACATATAGAGTACCAATTTATACCAAATTGACCTGCAGCTTTAGTGATGAAAACCAGATTTTTGAAACTGAGCAATGAAGCGGACAGTGTTTTCTAGCTTTTGTAAGAGCCATCTAGTCATTTAAAATGATCAAGGAAAACGGAGCATCTGTGCATAAGATTATAACTAAGTTAAATCCAAGGAATTGTATCTAAATAACTATGGTTAAGGTTCCTAGATATACTTAGGACCTGGATATCTGTTTAGAATGACCATGTCAAAGACCAATCAAATCATATCTATGTTCAATTCACCCAAAAAAAAAAACCATATCTATGTTCATTGACTCCTCTGCTGAACACCTGAAGTATTAAAAATCAAAGTTGACAACCTTAAATGAAGCCATATTTAGTCCTCAATAACTCTCTTCCCCTCTCTTTAAGTTATCACTCTAATGGTCTATAATTTATCACATTCTAAATTCCAACATATCAAGGAATAAATCATCATATTTACAGCATAAATCAACAGCCAGAGAAAAATGATTATAGCTCATGAACAAACTGGCTATGAACAGAGAATATGTTGATTTTCACCAGTGAAGCCGATCTGTAATCCTCATTGTGGAACAACAAGAAGGCAACCATATACTTGCTACCAGCCCGTATGATCAAGTTCCTTTAGAGTAGAAGCCAATCACACACAGCTTAATAGACCTAACATAGGTGTTGTAGTTCAGAACAACCTAATCAAAGGAAGTTATGCATTAGGAGCCCTTAAACAATCCTTTGGGTCTGCTTGTAAACCTGACACATATTACAACTAACTAAAATTTCATATTAAATTTACTGATTGCGACCAATTTCATGTGTCTCAGATAACGAGGGCAAAGCACATAATTTTCTAGACAGGTTAAAAGAGGTTAAAAACAAATTTTGACTAAATGTAAGTCCAGGAACACCAAAAATCAACCTTAGTAAAACTTATATAACTTGGAAGAAGAGAAGGAAATTTCAACCTACATTCTTTGTAGACCTAATGCATATTTTTTGATATATCAAAAAGCTCATATTGACAATAAATGAAAGACAACTAGATCTTTCTAAAGCCTTCAGTTTCATGTAAACTCGAGAAATAGAAGATTTATCTTATTGATTACAAAATCTTCATTGTTAATGTATTCCCACCTCATTGCATATGTCTTCTAAAACTCCGAATATAAAGTTTCTTTAGGAAAATAAATGCTCAAATGCATTTTTCACATATGTAAGCTATGAATCAAATACAGCATAGAAAGCCAGAACAACAAATTGGAATAAATCAATGTAAAAGGAGGGACACATATAGAATCAATTCATAAATTATTAAACATAGAACAACCATCACATTAAACACTGCAATGTCCCACAAAGATGCATCTATAATCCACCTTAATAAAAAAAAAAAAAAGGAAACCTACTTTAACCATTCAACGCAATTATTTGATAAACTTCAAATAATCTCCCAATTCAAATGTAGCAACAGAACTCACCGACTCTAACACGATTGAAAACCCTAACGGGAAAATCAAACTCATAATAAAAAATCTAAACCTGCATAATACAGAATCCTAATTAATTTGACAAGACTTGATACCCGGATCCAACAACCGACACGGAATCACTTCGGGGGCGACGAACCGAGGATGCTGGCCTGCTGAAGCTCGAGATCGTTCATCTGCTGCTCGCGGTCCATCTCGATGATCAAAGGCACGACCAAGACGAGGAAGGTGGTGCCGGCAATCCAGGCAGCTTTGCCGGTGCTTTTGAGAAGCTTCTTCGCGACGAATCCGGCGTCGGACGCAGCCTGCCTGCCCCTGACAACGATCGGAGACTGTGATACTCTGGCGATTATGCTGTTCTGCTCATTGTTGGAGCTCCGTCTTTCGGGGAGGGAAACTCCGCCTCTTCGTGCTTGGGACGCCATGGTAGAGTGAGGCAACTAAGCTGTGGGGGCTTTACTGAGGCTCTCGAGGGTTTTTCTAGTTTCGGATTCGGCAGGTTGCTGACGTTTTCGTACACCGTATATTACGTCAACAAAATATTTATACACCAAATTACTATTTTGTCCAACTCAATACTTTTATTATACGCTTCCTTATATTTACTCAAACAAATACTTTTTTCTACTTTTTCTTTTCATAGCAAATATATATATTTTTCTATATATTAAATATTTTTAAAGACTTAATTTTAATCCTATTTTCCATTCCATCAAATACTATTCTATTTGCAACTCGTTTGTTTTTAATTCATTTAATTTACTAAATTTTAGAGTGTGTATTTAATTAAGATTTTTACGGATTTTTTAAATTTAAAAAAATTTAGTTGTATTTAATAGAAACTTTTTAAAATTTATTAAAATAATGGAATATTCAATTAAAACTTTTAAAAATATATAAAAGTTTAAATGTATTCAATTAAAACTTTTTAAAATTTATAAAAGTTGAGTGATATTTAAAATGGAATTGACTTTTTAATACTATAAACCTTTAAAAAATTTTATAGACTTTCATAAATTTTTCTTAATAAAATCACTCTCAATTTCTCCTTCTTCAAACGCGAAGATTTTGATGAATTTTTAAAAATCCTTAGAATTCTCAAAGTCTATAAAAGTCTATTATTAAAAAAAATAATTAAAAATTTGAATTGAATACACTTCGAAACTCATTTATAAATTTATTTTCATCGAAACACATAATAATTTTTTTTTAAAAAAAATTATAATCTGTCTTCATTAGATTCTGAACATTATTATGATTTTAGAAAACTTGTTTAAATTAACTCCAAAAAAGGCTGTAAAAACTCACGTGATGACTGAGAAGGGCCATGATGAAAATGAATCCGCTCGTGCATCTCTTGGTTTAGAAGTGAAGAAAGAAGAAATAATAATGGAGATTCTCACTCATTTATTTATTTATTTTTACAGAATCATTCAGTGTTTGATCAGTCAGGTGGTCGTTGACGTTGCTTGTGTCCGACTCTCACACAGTCCCTCTCCAGCATACGTTGCTGGTTTTACTTTTGTGGTTCATAAAAAACCAAGAGGCACACACACGCAATTAGAGACAACTTTATTTGAATTTGAATACAAACAAGGAACAAAGTGGTCAGAGCAATTTAATTCCTTTTCCCTTCATGCCAACCGTTGCTTTCCTTCTTTAACCTCCTCTAGCTCTCCGTTTCCCATTTATATAGTAGTCTTCTCCATTGATCCCAACACTACACCACCTCATTTCGCATAGCATTTATTTTTGGGACGTTTGAATTTCAACTCAAGGATCAGTGAGTCTTCTCCATATATATTTACTTTTTATCTATATGTTCATAAATCGATTATCTTGGTGTAATTATATGAACCCCGTTGTGGGTTTTGTTGGGTGTTTTGGGTTTTAATTGTTTTTTTAAGGTTTCCTCTGTAAATTTTTTTGTGCAAATTATAAGCTTGCATCTACATAGACCATAGATTTTCATGCAAAACTTAAATTTGAAGGTGTTTTTTTTTTTCTTATCATGCTTAATTTGGATTTTTGTTGAAGTGTATCCGAGAGTGAAGGTGAGGGCATATGAGCAAGAAGATTGTCTTAATTCTCCACAAGATGATGCATATGGTAGTAAAGCAGGGCTGTTTTCGACCAATCTTACTAATCAATCTCCAGGTATATCACTGTTTATAATTTACGTGCATTGTACGTGCTGCATTTACAAATATACATGTACATACATACACACATATACATATATAATTCACTGCAATTAATATGTTTTGCAGCAAGGGAGATTGAAATCAGATCACCACCATCAATTGCCAGAATCATGAAGGTTTATGATATGCCTGCAGGCACCAGAATTAGTTCTATTTCTTCTCCATCAAAAGGTTGGAATTTGATTTCAGAGCCTCCATTGATTATTTCTTGTTGGGTTTTTTTTTTTTTTTTTCACGGAAATAATTCAGTGATATTAATTTCTGTGTCTTAAGGGACAGTGGAGAAGAACAACAAGAATAACCATGGCAAGGACACTACTCCTACTAATAAACCAGTCAATGCAAGAGGCTGCTCAGTTCCACCTCCTCGCGCTGTATTATCCAGTCCCGGTAATCTCTATCTCAATCAAAACCATTTGCACGTTATTCTCAGCCGTTGTTTTTTGCATAACAGAATGTGGCTTTTGCTCTAGATAATGATGGGGTGATTGGAAATAGGAACAAGTTAATCCATGAAAGGTCACCTCTATCCTTGAAAGGAGATAAGAAACCTGTCCATGTCAGACCCAAGGCTACTACTATCCCTATTGATCACAAGCCCAACACAGCAATGCCTTTGAAGAATAACATCGTCGTCACAAATACTAGCCCCCACAAAGCATTCAACTGCAAAAATGGTCTTCTTCAACATAGGAAAGAAATCACCAAGAAGCCAGAGGAAACAAGGCCTGCATTTAGGACAACTTTTAAATCAAATTTAACTTAATTTTGAATTTCATTTATACCATATGTTTGATCCTGTTCACTGGATTAATTATTTTGGTTGTGTCAAATATTACTAATAAAATTCGTTTTTTTTTTCTCCTTTCATGGTGATGGTTTATTTATGATTCTCCAAACTTTATATATAATTAAAGTTTTTGTTAAATTTTGAATAAAACAATAATTTTATAAATTACATTGTTTTAAAAAAAAATCATGACAAAGTGAAATATAATGACCTTTATAATTGTTCACAAAAAGAATTAAAGTCGTTCATACCGTATCATAAAATATTATAATCGGCTTTTTTTTTTCTTCAAAAAAAAAAAAAGTGCCATTCTGATTTGAATGCGCAAAAAAACAGTCCACAAAAGTTTCAGGCCTGGGCCTTAGTAACAGTATTTAGGCCTAGACCCGAACTGGCACAAATCAACAAAAGCCTAAAAAAGTCCAAATCGGGGTCTAGGGCTTGGTCCAACAAAAGCCCACAAGATTATTTGGAGAAAAAAATTTCAAACGAGTCCAAAAAAGTTTTAGGCCACAAAGAATTCCAAACCGGGCGGGCAAGGCAGACCCGAAATCTAAGATATAATTGCACCAAGTGCCAGTCCGCCCGAGAAGAAGCCCAGGTCAAGACTCAAGCACTGAGAACGCTCTGGAAACGACGCCGTCATTATCTTGTACGCTCGCGTTCAGTCACGTCCTGTTACCCTTTGCTTTTCGTTCTGGTGGTTTAGGGATATCGGATTAGGGTTCATTGAGCGAAACCCTAGGTTTCTCACTGGTTACGAGTGGTTGTTCGGTACGTGTTACGTAAGGTACTCTTTCTTGCTTGGATCTGAATGTTTCTTTATTTCCTCTGTTATTAGGATAGTCCTACTGGTTGTTAGGCTGTGCAGCTTTCCGCTTTCTTTTTTAATTTTTATTATTCTTTCTGTGAAATTTGGCTGGCCGTGTTGGAGTAGATAAACTAGTAAGTGTTTTGTATTTTTTCCAGTCGAATCTTTACCATCTCATTTAAATTACCCGTTTGTGTTGGTAAATTTGTTTACGTATATATGTTTGCTTAAATGCTTCTGTTTGTCGTTCTTGGGTTTTAGAATTAGGTCGAAAATCCGCCCAGAAACTTTCGTCCGTACTACCATCAAAGAAGCTTTGTAGTGTTCTGCTCTTTGAATTTATTCCACAATAAGTAAAATTTGCTACTTATAGAGCCAAATTGCAAGTAAGTTTCAAAGTGAAAGTAAGATTCCAACACTAGCCCATCTATAACCTAAGCCAGCAATACATCATGTCATCACCGATAGCATCCTACCTCTGCCATGGTTGCCACCAATACCATTACACTACCTCATTTCCATGTAATTGCTTGTAGTATAACTGCTACAGCTCTACTTGTGTATTTCACTTATTTGATTCTACCATTCCAGTGCTAGTAACATTTAGACATTCTTTGCGTCTTGCGAGAACTTTTTGATAGAATAACAATTGGGACTGTTTCGTGTTTCATTTTTGTAAAGTGCTATGCCAATTAGTTATGATGTTTGGTTGATAAGCAAGAGATGCATTAAACTATTACTGTTTATTGGGGCAGAACAAATACCGTTTCTCCTCTCTTATGATCCTATGTAAGTAGCTTAATTGTTTTCTTACTGTTTGTAAAATTGTCAAGAATCAAGATAACAGCCAATTTCCGAGTATGGGGGACAGCGAAACAGTTGTCGCTCAAACATCTGCTGTGATGGGATATACATCAACAGGCTATACTTCTACTGGCTTTGCTGATGTGGGCCCAAATATTGTCCATGAAGCTGGTGTGTTGCCTTCTGAGGCTGCTGGAGAAATTTCTATTTCTGCTGCTCCTACAGATGTACCTCATTCTGTTCCTGGTGGTTCTACTTTAGGATATAATGTGGAATCTGATTCTCAAATGCAAGAACCTCATGTTGGTAACATAAATGAAACAAAGACAACTGTTGGGGTGATAGATTCAAGTGGGAATGTTGCTGCTCTCGAAAATGAAGCCATAAACTCATCCCAAACTGCTGGTTATGGTTCTACTGTAAATGGGACTGGTGTTAGTGGGGAGGTGACTATCATGTCGGTTAACAATGGAGATGCTTCGGATGGTGTGGGTGGAGCTGTTCATGAGCAACAGTATGTTGATGGTTCTGGTACATGCCTCTCTTGTACTTACATTATGTTTCACAGTTTTAATTGGGTTCCTGTGATTTTTCTTACTCTTGCCTTCTTGAGCTGTTTGATACTATGATATGCAAGTTAGCTCAAGAGCACCAAATGGTCATCCTATAAAAGCTGTCCGCACAATTATTATCTTACTTTTAGTCCATAAGTTCACCATCTGAATTGCTCTTTTTATTGTTTAACCATATTTGAATTGAGCAATTCCTGAATGTTCTTTTATTTTCTTTCTTGTATGTTCTTTGTTCTTCCAGCTATGTCTGCCGAAGAAGAGAGGCTGTGGAACATTGTGAGAGCTAATTCTTTAGATTTTAATGCTTGGACTGCTTTGATTGAAGAGACAGAGAAGGTTGCAGAGGTATGTTGGTTCTGAATTTGAGAAATGAGATGAATAATTAGGTTGGTTATTGTTTCTTCAGTAGCCTTTGCATTTTGTTACAACAGATGGTAACATAAATGTGATTCTGATTTGATGGGGTGTGTCTTTCGCCAGTTTGCTACTTTGTGGGTTAAGTGGTTGCCATATTTTGTTTTGTTTAGTATGGTTATAACCTCTTGTATGTACAATAAAATTTTTCCTTTCATATCTGTTTTTCCTGTTTGTGTTGGAAATTTGTTTTATTAGAGACAATTCTATCTTTTTCTGTCAATTCTTCATTCCTGGAATGCTCGTATGCATAGCTGCAGCTTCTGTTATTATATATTTATATATATAGTTGTCTCCTTTGGACTAATCTATTCATGATGTCTATTGTGCAGAACAACATATTGAAAATTCGGAAAGTTTATGATGCTTTTTTAGCAGAATTTCCTCTGTGTTATGGGTACTGGAAGAAGTATGCGGATCATGAAACTAACCTAGGTTCCATTGATAAAGTTGTTGAGGTTTATGAACGAGCAGTTCAAGGGGTTACCTATTCAGTTGATATTTGGTTGCATTACTGCATTTTTGTCATAAGCACATATGGAGGGGACCCAGACACTGTCAGAAGGTAAAAGCTCTTGGTTTACTCATTGTTATTGCTTGTCTTTTATTGGGAATTCATGATTGTATGATTTTTTCAGTTGCAAGGAACTTTTGTTGTTTCCTTCTTTTTTTGGTTGCTTTCTAACCTCATTTCGGTATACCTGCAACAGTGGTTCCCTCACATGTAAGGCGGAAAGGTTGATGGGAATGCATTTCAGAAATGTTTTTTTTTCTGATTTGCAATCCCTTTTAGGCTACTGTACTGTGTTACTGTTTGAATTTTTTAGGGTCAACTCTGTTTTATGGCATCAATGTACTTCCATCTCCCCTATTCTCCTGTTGCCTGTGTCTTAGTAAAATAGTCGTCTATGAATTATAGCTGTTTTTAACTTTGACACATGAGGTGTATCTTTATGCAAATTGCTGCTGGGAAGATCTCATCCGGTTAATGGCTAAGATGGCCTCTATCACTGCTCCATTTCTCGGACATAGTATGGTTTATTTTCAGGAAGGTAATGCAGCATTTGGAAGTGTCATATGCTGTTAGAGTGAATTGTTCTTCTCCTTCAACATTGTGGCGTTGTCTCCCATTTGTGGATGTGTTTCTATAAATTGATTTGATATTTGTTTTATAACTGTGCTTCATATTTTCAGGTGTTTTGAGCGAGGATTAGCTTATGTTGGAACAGATTATCTGTCTTTCCCCCTTTGGGATAAGTATATAGATTATGAATATACGCAACAAGAGTGGGGTCGCCTTGCCATGATTTATACTAGGATACTAGAGAATCCAAATCAACAACTCGATCGGTATTTCAACAGGTGATGACTTGAATTTTCTGTTTATTTATTTCTTTGTACTTCTTGTTCTAGATGAAGGATGTTATTATTGGGTGTTATATTGAGTCTATTGAATTTGTTTAGTTTTGCAGTCAAGAGTACGTTTGAAGTGATTGTCATTGTTTGAAGCTGGTTAGGAATTTTTTGGTTGGTAGGACAAAGGACTGCTTTGTTTGTAGCTTGAATTATGGCTACAATGCTCTTATTGATGTTGAGTTTTAGGGAACACTTTGGTGTATAATGGGTTTCACTTTGTTGTTACCATAAGTTGTGAGCTTATTGATGCATTTGGGCATTTTAGTATGCTTCAATTGAGATAAGTTCTTTATTTTTATTTGTAAAGTATACCATAACTTTGTGGACTTATATGGGGTACGTTAGGTTGCACCTCAATGAACCTTATTTATGTTGTATGTTATGACTAGGTCAATTTTTATGGAATTGTCCGCTTCCTTATTTGTTTTCGAAAATATGACGAGATTATATGAATGCATCTGGAAGTTTTCTGGCTTCATAGACAAGTTTTATTTTGATGTCTTCTTACAGTTCCAAAAATTTCCAGGGCACCTGCATCATAATTAATTGCTTGAATATTTCTTGCCTCTGCTTATCCTTGTAAATTTCTAACTTAAAGCATTTACTTTTGTAGTATGTCTGATCATTTTCCTTATGTTTGTGAATATGCCTTTGTTAACAGCTTCAAGGAGTTGGCTGGAAACCAGCGGTTCCCACTTTCAGAAGTAAGGACAGCTGAGGAGGCTGCAGCAGTAACAGGTGCATCTTCTGAGGCTGGTGGCCAAGTAAATGAGGGAGAGGTTCGTCCAGATGCTGTCGATCAATCTCCTAAACCTGTAAGTGCTGGATTAACTGAAGCAGAGGAGTTGGAGAAGTATATCGCCATTAGAGAAGAGATGTATAAGAAAGCTAAAGAGTTCGATTCTAAGATCATTGGTTTTGAAACAGCTATTAGGAGGCCCTACTTTCATGTTCGCCCTCTCAGCCTTGCAGAGCTTGAAAATTGGCATAACTACCTTGATTTTATGGAAAGAGAAGGTGACCTTAATAAGGTATTTTAGTTTGTTTTCAGTCCACGGTTATCTTTGTAATTGTAGATTTTGGTGGTTGTGCTTGTTATATTTTGACTTACAGTTAAGTAATATTTGCTGCATCATATGTTTATTGGCTAAACCGTTGGATGAAGCAACTTTTTAAACGGGAAATTGAACTGAGAGTAGAGCTGGCCTTCGATTTGGTTTCTTTAAGGCTAAGTATTTCAAACCCTCATTTGTCAGTGGTCGTTCTGGGTTCATGATGTGTTTGTATAGTGATTTTATTCTTTTTAAATTTCCAATGTTATGCATGCAGGTGTCTTCTTATCTTCCTAACCATCTATCTCTCAAGCTAGGAGGGTCCCTCCTTTCGTATTTGAGGGGCCTCTCTGTTCCGCATATGGAGTATTTCTTATGCATATCTCCTTGCTTTGTTTGATTTGTTGGCTAATGTTATGATGAATGGACAACTTTTATCTGGTTTTAATTTTTTGTGAATCAGGTGGTCAAGTTGTATGAAAGATGCCTAATTGCATGTGCGAATTATCCTGAGTACTGGATTCGATATGTTATGTGCATGGAAGCCAGTGGGAGCTTGGATCTTGCCAACAATGCACTTGCTCGTGCAACCCAAGTCTTTGTCAAGGTAGGATTTCCTTGTTTGTGATATTTGATCCCTGCAGTTATGAGTATGGCTTTTGTATTTGAAAATGAGGGTAGTAAATGCCATATTTTCATGAGGCATTTTAGTAATTCAAAGGAAGTGGAATGAAGACTAAAGTTAGGTGAATTAGTTTGTATGCATTTTAAATATAGATTATATTTTTATACTGTTATAGTATGAAACTTTTGATATTATTGCAAGATACTTGGAATCATGTTTCCATTTTGGAGACGAGAAAGCACAATGCTAGCTCTAAGTACAAGATTTTGTTATCACCTATAGTTTGTTCTATTTAGTATGCTCATTTCTGACTTCTGTGTTGCCAAACTTTTAACAGAGACAGCCAGAGATTCACCTTTTCTCTGCTCGGTTCAAAGAGCAGAATGATGATATACCTGGTGCTCGTGCAGCCTATCAACTTGTGCATTCTGAAATATCACCTGGTCTTCTTGAAGCAATCATAAAGCATGCAAACATGGAACACCGGCTGGTATGATGGCTAAAGCAAGTTGTTTGAGCTTAACGATTTCAATGTGTAAATGTGTATCTTTACTTCTCTTTGTCTTTTATTTGCAGGGGAATCTGGAAGATTCCTTTTCTTTATATGAACAGGCCATTGCCATTGAAAAAGGGAAAGAACATTCACAGACGTTACCAATGTTATTTGCTCAGTACTCACGGTTTGTATATTTGGTATGTTGGACAACCAGTTTGCAACGGTTTTTGTATGTCTCAATAAATATACCTGTACTGGTTTAATTTGGTTTTTCATATCAGATTTCTTATTTGTGTGTTTCTGCTTGCTTTGTTTAAGCCTTTGCAGCCTTCATTTCTGAAAACGTATAATAATAAATTAACAAAACGATGACTTGTTCAATCTCAGTAACATTTTATTATGCTCATCTGTGTGAATTATGAGGTAGCTTAGTCATGAATATTGTTTTTAATTCTAATTCCTCTGATTTTGTTCTAGGTTTCTGGGAATGCTGAAAAAGCTAGGGAAATTATAGTTGAAGCACTTGAGCATGTTCAATTGTCAAAACCTCTTCTTGAGGTTAACTCTCTCTCTCTCTCTCTCTCTCTCTCTCTCTTCCTCACACACACACATATTTTGTTAATTTTTTTTTTTAATTTTTGATAAGAAACATACTTTTATTAATAATAGGAAATCAATAGAGGACAAGTAATCCTCATGCAACAAAGTTACAAAACATAATTAAACAATTAATTATGTTGCATAACTAAACATAATTAAACATTGTTAATTATCTTCAACAATGATCTGCTGCTAAAATCTTTTGATTTTATGGTGCATACAGGCCCTAATACATTTTGAGTCCATACAGTCATTACCAAAGCAAATTGATTATCTAGATTCATTGGTAGTGAAGTTCATAGAGCCTAGCTCAGAGAACCCCAATGTTGCAAGCATCGAGGAGAGAGAAGAGCTATCTAGCATATTTTTGGAGGTACATGATTCAATTTTTTTGATGGAAATAATGAATAGATTTCTCCTTTGCTTGTGTGCATTATTAATTCATCTGGAGCTTTAATAACATGAAAATTGTCTCAACTTTTTGTGCTATCGGTAGTTTTTTCATTGTGCTTATTATTATTCTTCCCAGTGGGGGTGGGAGGTTGTGGATGAGGGGAAATCTATTTCTGCGTTCAGAGTCTTCTTCTGTTTCAATATCTTCTTGTTGGATACTCGTTTTTAGAAACTGGTGAAATATATGTACCTTGTTGCTGCTCTAAGGGATTGTGAAAGTCACTTTTCTGTACTTCCATTTGGGGAAAATAAAGTGTATTTAAGTTGAAGATGAATCCATAAGTTTGTAGTTTCTTAAAGATTATAATAGGTTCGTAGTCTAATGTGCTTAGAAATGATTTTGCAGTTCGCAAATCTCTTTGGAGGTGTAGAGTCTATCAAGAAGGCTGAAGATCGACACGCAAAACTCTTCATACCCCATAGGAGCACATCAGAGTTGAAAAAGCGTCATGCTGAGGATTATCTAGCATCAGATAAAACAAAGATGGCCAAATCTTATTCTGGTGTTCCTTCACCTGCCCAGTCTTTGATGGGAGCATATCCAAGTGCACAAAATCAGTGGTCAGCAGGTTATGGTGCTCAACCTCAAGCTTGGCCTCCAGCTACACAAGCTCAGGGACAACAGTGGACCCCTGGTTATACCCAACAGGTAGATTACTTGCGAGTGTTAAAGATTTTTGTAAAAGTTAAAACTTTTCTTCTTAGGGGCCTTAATTGTCTCCCACAGTGAATCTGTGAATCAAAATTGAACACCACTGATATTGCTCACACGTGATTTTTATTCTCTGAGTTCAAAAAATATAAACATTCACACTTATTGATTTAGGTACATGGAACGTTGCTTTACTGTTTTTATGAGAATATTTTTGCTCAAATATTTTTGTAACAGGCTGCATATAATGCATATGGTGGTTACAGTAGCAGCTACGCTAATCCACAGTTGCCCACATCAGCCACACAGACTGCTGCTTATGCTGCTGCTTATCCACCTACATATCCTGCCCAGGTAATTAGTATAGTTGTAGTTAACTGTAGGTACCTTCAAAAAAATATAGGATGACCATCTTAAACTGCTTAGTGATATACATGTTTAAACATATGATTAATACAGAGTTTTCTGTTTCAGTGCTAGCTTGGTCCTATTATTACTTGATGTAAATTCAATTATTTTCATGAACTGCTTGAATTTTAGGCCTCTGGTATTTGTACCACTATTTTCATGGTGGTTTGCCTTGGTTGGATTTTCACCTATCCCTTGCCTAAAACCTCACCCAGAAAGTATAAGGGAAAACTATAAGGATGACATTAAATAATGCCCATTTTGATTCTTTTCTTACTAGGAGATTGAAGTATTTTTACTTGCTATTTGATTGCTTTAGAGCATATTTGGAAATTGTAAACATTCTCTTGTAAGAAGAAAGAAGCGGAAGAGCAGTTGTATTTTCCTTCTCTTTATTTATTTATTTTGTGGTTTTTATCTTCAAAGCTAATAACTTTTTTTATTTCATTTCCAGCAAACTTTCCCTCCGCAAAGCTATGCACAGCCTGCTGCGGTGGCAGCACCGGCTCCAGTGCAGCAGTCTTCGGTTACTCAGGCCTATTATGGGAGTTACTATTGAAGTGTCTAGATGATTAGCGCTGTATTTTTTTTTTTTTTTTTTTTATTTAAGCTTGTCTTCATACGGGAGCCTAGATAATTCACCTATTTTTTTTGGTGTTCTTTTCTTATCTATTTTTTTTTTTTTTTTTGCTAAACACTGGTATGTAGCTGACAGAGTAGGAAAGAGTGAACAAAAAATATAACTTTTTTTTTTTTTAACAAAAAAAGAAAAAAGAATAAAAAGGAAAGCGTAGAAAAGAGTTGGTGGTCTATGTTAGTTCAGTGGGGATTGTATTTTTCTAACTTTTGATTTTCAAGCATTCTCCTGCTTACGGAGAAGTTAAAACTAGCTCAACTATAGTTAGTTAATGGAAGCTTCCGATTTAAACATGACACCAAGTCCCTTAAAGTTTAATGAAATCTGTCATGTGAGTTGCAAATGATCTTATTATGTGGTTTTTTAGAAGTTTGTATTATAAATTTTAAAAAAAAAAAATCGAAGTGCACGTCATTTGAAAATTCCAAAAAAAAAAGCAGAAAAAAATTGATATATACATTCAGTTAATTACAATTCAATTAAGAGCAAAGTAACAAGATCCCCTTGTAGTTCAATTTTTTTATTTTTAGATTTATATCCTCAATTTTTTTTTAAATTACGTTCTCCTTGTAGTTTCAAGTTTTTTAATACATATATTTACTCCAAAAAAAAAAAGTTTTTTAATACATATATGTGTGTATATATTTGTATTTACCATAAAAATTGGTTCTGAATGATTCTCACATAGAGTTTTGAAGGTTTTGAATAGTAGTTAATTGAAATAGATTCTACTAATATATACACATTATATTTTTGTATTTTAAAGACGGAACTTAGATGGTTTTTAAAAACCACCAGATATCAAATTCCACTATACTTTATACATATTATGTTTAATCATTGTATTATTCTAAACTTTAAAAAATATATATATTTTTTGATAAATTATTCTAAACTTCAAAACATAGTAAAGGCTTACATGAATTTAAATCGCACCCATGTAGCATAGTCCCCTGTGTCACCCCGTAGACGTAATCCCAGGCATGCACGCAGCAACTCAACTCCACTGTGCTGTACTCTTCCCAACTTTCTCATTCTGTACTCTTTCAGATCTCAGCCACTCGATTTGTTTACTTCAGCATCTGGTGGATTGATCTTTTTCAGGTTAAAATAGAAAAGCTGCTAAAAGCGGAAGTTTCCACGTAGCCTATTGCTTCGCCACTTTCCTAATTTAAATAAACGGTTGTGATTACAGTTCTATTTGTAGGAGTCCCCTCTAAATCCAACGGCTGCTGTTTTATGCGATTTTCCCAGCTAAAACCTTGATATAAATTGCGAATCAAAAAGGCTTTCGAACCCTGTAAGCGGACAAAGCAAAAGCCCGCTCCACATTCTATAATCTGCGCAGATCTATCAATCTCTGCGGTCTTTCATCGTCTTCTTCGAACTTTTCTGCTTCATTAAGTACTTGTTTTCTTTTTCTTCCAACAACTCTTCCTCTATAAACTGCTGGAGCAGTGTTCTTGACACTGCTATTTGTTTAGCCCCGACCTGTCACAGAAAAAGGATAAGGAAAAGAATACCGTAAAACCCGGATTTAGGGTTTCTGGTACATTTGGGTCTTGTTGGATCTTTCAGTAATCTTGATTTTCTGGGTTTTTGTTTTAGAGGATTTATTGCTATCACTGCATGCGTTTCTTTTGAAGAGTATCAGATTGAAAGGTGACGATGGCATCTGCGTACCCGGGACCTGTTAGTGCTGTTCAGGTGAGATTCAATCCTGAAACCCTACCAGAACACTGCCCAAAAAGTGGTAATTCAATCTTTACGATACATCGTGGGTTCTAATGGTTATATGTTTGTGTTCTGTGGGTTGCTTGCAGGTTGGTTCCTACTTTGTGGGACAGTACTATCAAGTTCTTCAACAACAGCCTGATCTTGTTCATCAGTTTTACTCCGAGGCCAGCTCTATGATTCGTGTAGATGGCGATTCCATTGATTCTGCTTCTGCAATGCTGGTATTATTTCCTTCAAGTTCCGTTTGCAGGCTGTTGACCATTTGATTTCTTTGTAATTGGCTTGTCAAACATGCGAATCATTTAATTTGAGTGCTTCACGTGAAAACGAATTTTGATTTGATTTCTTCTATTGGCTCACACTTTTCGTGATAAATTTTCAATAAATTAGTTTATATTTTCTGCTTTGGGTCATCAGACTTCAGAATTTATTTTATTATATTTCTTAAACCTGTTTAAGCATTTGAAAATGGATTTGTAGGAGGGCTTCTAAGTTTCTGTGTTTTGGTGTAGTGTGTGTGTTGGATAGTTTTAAACTTCTGGAATTCATGCTTATTTTTGTAATGGATCGGTTGAGTTGGAGTTCGCAGTCACTCATGTTCATCCATATGCGGTGGACCTGTTAGTAAAATAGAATGGACACGGAATAACAAAAACTCTTGTTGTTTATGTAGGTGGTTGGATTATTAGTTCCGAGCTCCTTATGCTCCTTATTTAAGTAATTTAAGATCGGTCTGAGTATCTATTATTGCAATAACTTAAATAGTCTTCCAGATGTATATGTCCTCCAATTTTCATGATTATGCACAATGAAGTCTGGGTTCTCTTTATTAATCATGAACGTTTTATCATTTTCTTTCTGAAGTTAGCTATTCTGATCCTTGCAATTGTTATTTTAACCATTTCTTGTATAAGCAATGTTCTTTGTGCCCTTCTTATATAATCAACTAATTGTTTCTATTTATGTTTTCTCTGCAGCATATTCACAACCTTATTCTGTCACTAAATTTTGCTGCAATTGAGATTAAGACAATCAATTCTCTTGATTCTTGGAATGGAGGAATTCTGGTGATGGTTTCAGGGTCTGTTAAAACCAAGGAATTCAGTGGGAGGAGGAAGTTTGTCCAGACCTTTTTTCTGGCTCCACAGGAGAAAGGTTACTTTGTTCTCAATGATATCTTTCAGTTCATCGATGATGGAATGATTTACCAACATCCAGCATCTATTCTGTCAGAAAGCAAATTTGATTCCCAATTGAATGCGTCGAGCCCTCTCCCAGAGCCACCAGGTAATGTAATATATATTATTTTGAGTTTGTTTATTATATATAATATTAGCGAAGGTATAAAGGCTTTTTAGATATTTTTAGCAATTGCAAGTTTTGAAAATCATTTTCAGTGGTCTCTTTCCATTGTTTTGGTATTTACTATTTGTTTGTGGGATAGAATATTGCTTTTATACTGTTATTTTGTTCTAAGTTAGTGTTTTTGCAGTTTCTAACTATGCTTTAGAGGAAGAAGCCAGAGAGTATGTGAGCTCTGTTCATATAGAAGATGATCCAGTTGATAAATATAGTCTTCCAGAACAGCAACCACAATACGGTCTCCCAGAGCAGCAGCTACAACAGGACCTTGAGACAGAAATTGTAGTGGAGGAAACTCCTATAGAAGAGACGTCTTCTTCACTTCAAACTGCAGTGGACATTGTACAAGAAACCACCTCTGTGGCTCAGGAGGAACCTGTGGGAGAGACTCAAAAGAAAACATATGCTTCCATAGTATGTACCCAAATCCATATACCACTTAAGTAGTGTTGTTCAATTGTTTGCATTTACTTATGTATCTTGCATGTCTTTGCCTATGCGCACATGTTTTCACTTGTGTATGACTTGGATGTCTTTACCAATGCATACATGTTTTTACATGTGTATCAGCTTTTGCCTGATATTCTCTTATTAAAGTTATATAGCAGTTCAGTTTTCACTTCTATTTCTTTTTTTCATTTGTTCAATTTATATTCTTAACTATAATTTCCTGTTTTGTCTTAAATGGCTGGAAACTGGTAGTTGAGAGTTGCTAAAGGGCAATCTGCACCATCAGTTGTTACCCAACCTCTTTTTGTGGGTTCACAAACTGCTTCAGATTGGAATCATTCATCACAGCCTGTGGAGCAACAGTCAAACTCTGCGACGTCATTTGTGCCTGAAACTGGAGTAGAGCCGGCAGAGGAAAGTTATGTGCTAGAAGACGAAGGTTTAGTTCTTTATTTGAGTTTCTAGTCTCATTTTTTTGTACTGCAGATTAATATAATATGCTTAAGCCTTTATACTTTTGAGCCTCAAATTTATTTTCTCTCAATCATTTTTTAGGTGAACCAAAGTCTGTGTATGTTAGAAATTTGCCTCCTGATGTTACCGAAGTTGAAATTGAGCAGGAGTTTAAGAACTTTGGTCGAATTAAGCCTGATGGGGTGTTTATTAGGTTGCGGAAGGTTGGAATCTTTCTCTATATTTAATTTTGTACCTTTATTTACGAGCTCCAGGAGCTAAAATAGAACTTGGTGTGCGCAGGAATTTGGAGTTTGCTATGCTTTTGTTGAGTTTGAAGACATTATTGGTGTTCACAATGCACTCAAGGTCTTTAAATTCTTTATCATCTTTAATCTTACAAGGTTTTCTTTTAGCTTTCCAATATTTGAGTTCTTGAAGTCATTATCATGGCTAAGTCATTCAAAGGCTGCTGTTTCTATATTTTATGTAGTATTTGCATTTTTTTTTTGTTTTTCCTGCAGGCATCTCCCATTCAATTGGCTGGAAGGCAAGTTTATGTAGAGGAGCGGAGACCAAACAGCAGTGGTGTTTCTCGAGGCGGAAGTATGTGGTTAAATTCATTATGCTTATGATTTAAATTTCTTTTGTTTTTTGTTCTTTCTTTTTTGCTTTGAGTTTTTTTTTTTTTTTTGCAGATGTCTTTGCTATCATTAATCAATATTAAATTATGATAAATTTACACATATTTTGGACTTAATCATGACTAATTAGGTCATAGTATATGAATCACAACTAATTAGGTCATATGACATAGATACTTATTCTGTTTTCCAGAATAGTCCAAAACATTGTCAGTCTTTGCATCCCATTAGCTCGTTTCTGCGCCTACAACTTGATTAAATTGTTCTGTCAAAACATGCGTTTTAGACTTTATTGCATGTGATTGAACTGTCAGGCGCTTTTCCCTAGTTTTTTACGTTGGTGATGTACTTCCATCAATTGATGATGACATCATTCTGTAAGTTTCATGTCTTCTTGTTTGATGTGTGGTCAAGAACTTGGCTTGGTGATACTAAGCTTTGGGTTTTCATGGTGTGGCGACTACTTGGACATTTAGAGATTGTTGTATTTGTTGGTCTGTGCATGAATATGATATGCATGTGAGTGAAAGCGTGAAGAGTTAACTTCCAATATCCAAATAGCAATATTAGCTTTAGTGAACATGTTGTATTGATGATTAATATGCACCAGATAACATAGCATTCAAAATTCAAAAGACCAAAAAGAATATTAAATAAAATCTGATTGTATGATTGTCCAATGTTATTTAGAGACATAGATCAAGCATCCTTGTAAGCATCTATGGATGAACTGCATCCAGTATCTTTCTTTTGGTTTATGTATTCCTGATCCTTATATTCTGTATGGCTTTTAAAGTTGATCATGATCAGAAACATAATTCTGAGAGGCTGTTAGCAAAAATAGGTTGGCCTCCAAAATGAATGCTTGTTGATGCAGTAACTTAATACACATGTATTGCATGAACTGTTGTAGTGAAACGAATAGTAGTGAATCTGTAAGAGTGATGCTTTTACATAATCATTAGTAACCAGCACTTGGTTAGGTACTCAATGACATTTTGAAATTCTAGCATTTATCTTCCATGTTGATGGGAATGATACAAGTCATTCCCAAGAATGATATGAGTCATTCCCAAGGATAATTAATATGCTTAATTTGTGGTCTCTGACATGGCATTTGAACCTCCATGGCCAGGAGGAAGAGGAAGAGGCAGAGGTGTTTACCAAGCTGAGTCAACGAGGGGGCGCTTTGGTGGTCGGAGCTTCGGCAGGGGTAACCAGGACATCGGTGATCACAGCAGATTGAGAGGCAATGGTTTTCAGCAGCGTGGTTCACGATAAGACACAAAGTTTTCTAATTATCTCTACCAAGGGGCAGAATTAGTGATGAAAAGGAAAATCCTTTGCGAGGGTGATCGAAGCTTTCTTGGGTGCAGATTCCTGCTGGAATATTGTCCTCGTGACAGTGTTAGGAAGAATTATATTTACACTTTTTTCTGAGTGTCATTTTTCATCAATGAGAATGTGGAGTTTAATTTATATCTTTCATGGGTATCTATCTGTTTTATTTTTCCCCTTGAATAGTTTTTAGCATGCAATTCAAGAGGGAAGTTCAAGGCCAATGAAGCCCCATGTTGTGAGGGAATATGGGGAGGCTTGTCTTGTCGTCTATATATCAAGGTTTGTGATTTTGCTCTTTACTTTTTGTTTTCGGATTGTCGTATTTCTTTGATGTGGTAGATGTCAGTGGATTCGGACAAATAGAATTCTTGGCCTTCTTTTGTAAGTGTTGTAACAAGCTTTTCTCCACTAGTAGACTCATTTAAGCGAATGGATTCATGAAATTTGAACCCCAGTAGAGGTTAGTGAAGAACTTTGCTACGTCATTTACAACTTTTGATGAAACAGAATACTCTTCTAACTTATACCCTATTTTTATCCTTGTTGCATGAAAACAAGAAGATAAAAACTGTTGTATCAATTTCTTAACTGGAAGCTGACAGAATTCATGAACTTAAAAACTATATGAAACTATTTTTATGCAGTTGCAGAGGCCATGGTTCCTTCACGTAGATGCAAAGGCATGACATCACCATCTTGTGCCTCCTCGTCCTCAGTTTCCCATAGGAAATTAGCATATGCTGCTTGAACATGGCTGAAATTTCAATATTGAAAATTTAAGTCAGTCAAATGGCCTAAAGCTTGAACCGGTATAAATAACTTGACTTTTTTTCTCTTGAAAATGTAAAAAATCACATCAAATACCTATCTTCAGGTGAAGCTTGGACGGCTCGTTCAAAGTAGCTTGCAGCTCTATCTTGGCTGTGATGTAGCTCCCATACTAGTTTTGCATACTGTGATAAGACCTCACCATCTTCAGGATCTGCAAGTATGGCTCTCGAGTAGTATTCCTCTGCTCCTCTAAGATCTCCCTTGGACTGTTGAAGATTAACCAAGTTAATACACTTAGCAAAATACTTGTATAATTTCCAAATTAACCATATCAGTCTCTGTTTCCTTTAAATTAGAGAAAATTGGATAAAGACTCGGTACCTGATGCAAGAACTGAGCATAATTTCTTAGAAACAAAGGGTTGCCTGGGTTTTGCTCCACCGTCTTCTTGTAATACTCCTCAACACCATGCTTGTCCTCTCCATGATCCCCTCCTGAGCCTGCCGAGTAAAAGTCTCCGCCGCCGCCTCTGCCGCCACTACCACCGATTCCAAGTCCTTTTGCAAGATAAAATTGTTGATTTACTAACTCATTATTTACCTCTGCAAAACCCAAGTTCCATATCTCCTCATCTCTCACCTGAGTAAGGTTCATGTTCTTCACCTTGTTCTCCAATGCCATGACTGCATCTGATCCACGTCTTAGATCTCTGTCCAATAGTTCCTCGTTGACATCCAATTCTTCTATGTCTTCATCATCTTCAATATCACCTTCTTCTTCTTGTTCTTCTTCTTCATAGTAACCTCTAGAATTATACAAGGAAAATGATGGTATAGTTTGCAACTTCAAACAACTTTGCCTTCCTGTAAGGTACTTCTTGTTGGGTTGGTATGAATCACAGAATTGATCTTCATTAATGTTGGTGGAAGGTCGAGTATAGGTTAGTTCCTGCAAGTTTCCATCAGACTGAGCTCTTCGGAAACCTCTATCAATGGAGGGAGAGATAGGGGAGGAATTACACGAGACAATTGGACTGAGACAATGATGAGATCCAGTATTAGCTTGATGAAATGAGATGAGTTTGGTAGTGGTGGTAGGCTTGGAATATTCATGGTGAATTGGAGTGGTGTTTGGAGTAGTCTCTGAGAGAAGGGAGCCAAGAACTGGTGTTGAAGAACTTCTCAGAAGCATGCTTACTTAATTTCCTATTTCCTACTTCCTTAATCCCAATATAGCTTTCTTTGTGGCTTAGCCTGTGAAGATCAAAACAAAAACAGGTTTGTGATTAATACTGAAACATGATATCCATGTGTTATATATACATATATATCTTTAATTTGAAACCATTTGCATTGACAATTAATAACACGAATGCAATATTATGAGGCGCTGGTTTGGAAAATGTACGAAAGAAAGCATTACATACCAGTTTTGAGATAATAGTAAAGGAGCTAGATTCTCCCAAGGCCCTTCAAAATTCGATTTTCTTTTTCTTTCCCAGAAAATGCTACAGACCCTCATGTTATATGCATGGAAAAATTGTATGTGTGCTTGACAATTGCGATATTATTTGTGTGGTGGAAACAGGGCGTCATCATCTCTGCACTGAAATATCAATTTGGTATTTGCTTTCAGAGTGCCCAACTGGCATAGGAGAGAGAGGTTTTGTCGTGGCCGATGTGTGACGCTTATGCTCCGCTGGATGCTTACGTCGTTGACGTAATAATAATCGGAACATTAATTAATTCAAAAAATAAAACTAGGAACATTGCATTTGCCCACGTTTTAAATCTTAAAAAACACGTGTACAGAAGCTTGTTGTTGCTTTGAATCTAGAACCATACGCGTGGACACGGTCAACAAGTCTGTAAGGTGGACAACTGCAGAGGAACATTCAACATTTGTCACCCATGGTTTCTACCTGTCAAATGGTTTTCTAGTCAAGTGTCAACCAATTATTTGTAATCATGTTAACCATTAAAAATACCAGTTGAGCTTGATGGTGAAGAAGGTCCAACTAAGCCGAAGAACAATTAGGTTGGAGAAGAAAAACAATTGTAACAAAGTTAATAACCTTGTTAATATAATTTGACAAAAACCAATATACATTTTAAATTAATTCCTTGGCACACGTAAGAAAATTATTTTATAATACTAGATTTAATTCTGATTAAATTACCCCTAATAAAAAAAATAAAAATTCAGACAGTTTACCCAGGACTTTATTTAACTACGCCAATAATTAATATTTTTAATCTAATTATCCTTACTGTATAAAATATAATTAATATTTTAAATCTAATTATCATTAATATATAAAAGTAGTCAATTCAAAATGACCTAAACCCCCCCGAAAAACCCTAAAAGAAAAAAAACCGAGAAACGAGAGGAGAGTCGGCCGAGTTGTCTGTCAAATCTGCTGGAATCGGTGCAGTCGGTGAATGAGTCCAGGGCACCAGAGCGAATACCTTTGGATGTGCATGTAAGAGAGGGAGAGAAAGAGAGATCACAGAGCAGAGATATGCTGGGAAGGAGGTTCATTTCCTTCTTCAAAAGGTCCCCAAAATTACAGGTTACCAGGTGGAATGTTTCTGCAACTCTTTTTGTCTTCATGAGTTAGAGAGTTTCATGATGCATCTGTTTATGCATGGATTTAGTTGTATATTAGTAATTGTTATTTTATGATAAATTTCTGAGAATCATCTTTACTGAGTGTCTCGTATTTGTGCCTGAATTTCAATTCCCCCCTGTTTGGTTCCTGTGAAAACTAACCCAGAAAAGAATAGAGGAATGAAACACAATATCGAGTCGAGCTTTATGCCTTAGCAAATTGTAAGGAAGATTTAACAGTTTTATGTTAGGCTCCGCATTGTTGAAGGTACTGCATTATCATTTATTATATTTTTCAATTTTTATGGTCGAGTAAAAAACTGACCTTTTCCTCCATTTCCTAAGCTACCCTACTTAGCTTTTGAATCTTACATGTATTTGAAACATGTGGAAGCAGAAATTGTATGCCAAATTTGAGACAAGTTGAAATTTGTTATTTGTCTAATAGGGTGTGTGTGTGTGTGTTTTTTTTTTTTTTTTTTGTTGATTTGTTTTCTCCAGGATGGTGAGATATTCTAATACTGATTTGAATTATTAAGTTCATATGGAAATTAGAATTAACTTGAAGTTGATGTACGTGATCAATGACTTATAAGGTTGATTGCTGCAGTTCTACAGCCCCTGAGGAAGGAAAGAGCAAATCGTTTGGTCGTAAAGCAGTTTCTTTTGTTTTAATAACTGTAACGGGTGGTGTTGCTTTGAGTGCTCTTGATGACCTTGCTATTTATCATGGCTGTAGCAGGTATGTTTCCAAAGTACATAGGAGTTTTCTCATGCCTTAATTGACTATGGTTTTATTAGATCAAAGGAAAACTTGAGATGTTTTTGTTTGATACTCTGGTCTTATGTAATCGGTTTGTTGCTTCCATTATTATGCAATGGAGTTTTGTTGAAAGCTTGGCTATTTAGATGTATGAGCTTTTCTTGTTTATGATTGAAAATTAGAGCATCAGGAGTTCAAAGAAATTGAAAAGGTGGTTGGTTTTGGTTGTGTTTGCATACCGACTACTTGAAAGAACCATAGTTCACAGTGAATGAATGAATTTTATAAGCTTATACTTCATTTCCGACAGCCTGTATGAACCTATTTCTCAACATGGATTTTGAAATTGTCACTTGGTAGAATTGAATCTCATTATGGCAAGATACAGCTAAAAGCAGCAAAAACTATAACTGTAATTGATGTTTTCATGATAATTTTTTGGTAAAAGGAAGTGCCAAGCTTTTAATTAGTTTATGTCTCATTTCCATAGACATTTATGGGTTATTCATATTTCTATAAATCACTTTCTGAAATATTACAGCAAAGCCATGGAGAAAGTCAGTGAGAACCAGTCCATCAGAGATGCTATTGGGGAACCTGTTGTGAAGGGTCCATGGTACAATGCATCACTTGCGGTAGCTCATAAGAGGCAGTCTGTGTCATGTACTTTTCCTGTGTCCGGACCACAAGGCACTGGAGTCCTGCGGTTGAAAGCTGTACGTAAAGGAGGTATGCATTAAAACATACATATGGTGGATACACGAACTCAAAACTGATATCCATTGCATGTCTGTATGCTTGCCTTTTGTGTTTAATATTTTTGTCATGCTGAGAGCAATTCCTGATGATAGATGTAATGTTTTCAAATGGAGAGTCTGCTTTCGTGCGTTAAAAATGTTTGAAAGCTACTGTCACTTATCTGTCTTAGATGTTACACTCAAGACTACATATACCGCTTCATATTTTTTTGAGTATTTTTCTAATATGTTAGTATTTTCATCACAGAGGACACCTGGTTATCCTTTTTCTGGCCTCGTGACTGGGACATCATAATCATGGATACCCTCCTCCACGTTCCTGGAAATGAAGAGAAGCAGCAAACGATGCGGATTAGTCTCTCAGATTCTTTATCCCCTCCGGCTTGTGCAGCATGTTCTGATTCCCGGACTGTAGAATTAGATAATCTAGAGAAGAAATGATAAGTATAGTGGTAAGGATGCAAGTTTTTTTTTTTTATCTATTACAATTTCCCAGTTTTGCTAATTGAGTTTAAACTAAATGGGAAAACCCAGTCTAATAAGCTTGTTTTATGTAATTTTTGTCACTGATTCGTTGCCACTGGCACATTGTTTATCTCTGAGTAGGAATGATGGGTTATGGATTGGGCCAGTACAATCTCGGACCCTACATAGTTTTGCTTTTACTTTGGGCCGTGACCTTTTTATACTAGGTTTGGGTTCATACAACTTGTTTTTATTTTGCTTCTGCTTTTTCTTGTTTATTTGATATTGACGCATGAATAAAATATGGGTTATGATCCATTTTCATGCAATTGATTAGCAAGTAGTGGGTTTAAGCATGTAAGCAGGAAAAAATCTCCCCAATATAATTAAATTTGTGTTTCCGGAGACTTCTTCATTTTTATTTTTACTGAAAAAATCAAAACAATTTATCCAAAACACAAAAAAAGAGAAGAAAAGCATGAGAAATGAAAATAGAAGTCAATAAGTATCAGCTTGACTTCGTCAATGAGACCTACACAGTCAATCATATAAGCCTTGCGTGTCAAAAATTCAGTGGTTGGAATTTTCCGAACATAATGCGGGGGCATACGATACGAAATTCCACCAGCCGGTCCCACGTGTGGACGGAGTGAAGCTTAACGGTGAACATTGTCCCCCCGGTACATGACAGGGGCGTATGCCGTCGGGATCAACTAGGGTAAGCCTGAGCCATCCACGTGGCGGATACAATGCACCGCCCCTATAGATTCGGGACCTCAAAGCTTTGCCTAAGCCCACTCATAATATTTATTTTTATTTTTTATGTGTGGGTATTTAACGTCGTGATCGTCTGGTTATCTGTCTATCAAAGCCGATGTGCCGGTCCCCCAACGGTAGTGATTGCATAGTGGGATCCGAAAATGGTCCTTAACTCCGACGTGTCCAGCCGTGCGATGTTTGGACCCACCTTTGTCGGCTTGTCGTTTGGAGCGACAGATAGTGGGTCCTATCCTCCTACTTTGGTAATTATGGTTTTTGATTCTGAATGTACCCGCGAAAAGTAACTGCCATTGATTTGCATTGATCAAATGTAAAATATAATTCAAATAGAAGCAAAGATGTTGATGGAGGCGCATCTAGTGGACAGGTGGGTCATACAATCGATGATCGGTTGGGCCCGCCATCATCTCCAATCTCTTCCACCACACCAACCTAGCTTTCCTTTCCCAATACCCACCAAACAAACAGAAATCAAAGAAAAAGATTAAAAAAAGCCCATCTTTCCTCCTCTTTTTGGTCCTTGGTCTCATCAATTTTGCTTCAAATTAAGCCTCCCTTAAACCCCACTTTCCTCTTCTTCCTCTTGCTCATATAATTACCTTCTGGGTCTCTTTTTTTTATGATGAATTACCTTCTGGGTCTCTGATCTCTGGCTTCGTGGTTGAATTTCCATACAGAAACGACAAAGAATGCAGGGTGTTATGGTTGATGGTGGAGGGGTAGTATCTGGTGGTTCAGCTAGTGGGTCAATAACTACGGTGTCCAAAGACGACAACTTGGTCCTCTCTTCTGAGGATTCGTCCAGCCCAGATGAGTCTGAGCTTGAATTGGCTCTTGGATTGAGCGTTGGTGGTGCTTCTAGTGGCCTTCTAAAGACCCATCAAGCTCTAAGGGGTCAATATGCTAGGATCTTGACGGCTAAGGATTTCCCTTCGATGATTTCTTCAGCTTCGTCTGCCTCCTCGTCTTCATTGTCTACGTCGTCGTCATCCTCATCGTCTTCGTCTTGTTTGAGCAGAACCAATGTCACAGCTGGGACGAAGAGAAGTGCTGATTCTGTGGCGGTTACTAATGGCGCCAGGTTAGATTGATTAAAAAGATCATTTTTTTTAATACCTTAATTAAGTTCTTAGCAGTAGATATTTGTTGGGCCTTTTTATTTTGGGTCCTTGAGGCTTTTCGGAATCTTTGTTTTTGTTATTTCTAATTTCATGCTCTCCGGACATCTCGTTTATTCTTATTTCCGTATTTGGGTGGTGTATTATGGGATCATCTATCGTGGTTTATTACTTTATTTATTCTGCCCACGTTTTATAATTTTTGGATTTGAGATTTTGTACTGTTGGATTTTCACTTCTGGACTTTTTTTTTTTAATTTTATTTTATTTTCTGTATTTGCCTTTTCTGGTTTTTCGGTTTTTCTTCAATCGACATAAAAAGAATGCATTATTTGGAAATAGATATTGGATATGGCATAATTTGTTATACGACATGAAAAGATACCACCAGGGCCAAAAATAAGAAAGAACCACTTTTATTGCGCACATATTTTCTAAGTTTAGAACGAAAAATCCTTGATAAGTTGACACAATTTCTCACCTGCGGGGTTGACATGGTACGTACTGCCTTAGTTCAAGAGGTTGAAGTTTACGCCATCGGTTCATGTGGGTAGTTGTGCCTAAACTTCATGAGATATATAAGATTTTGTAGCCATTGGCTTTCTACCCTTCTAATCTCCCTATTATGTTGCATGCAATTAACCCTGTGAAGGTCATGCTTCAATGCGGTCTTTCCTAGAATTTCAACATTTGGTAATTCATGTCACCCCTGTCGATATGGTGTGTTTAAATTATATGTTTGTGGTTGTACTGTGTAAATACAATCTGACCATTTTAAAGCTTTTTTTCTCTTGCAAAATTGACACCCATGCGGTGGCAATCATCCATACTGGTATAGTCACTCTATTTTTTCATCCAAGACAATGACATGCACTGTAACAAAAGTAGTGGTTTTGGCTTTACCATGGTGCATAAAAACATATCTAGAAGTTCCTAAAATTGTTTCATTGCATACAATTTTTTAGTCTTGTGGCAACATCCAAGTAATGTCGAACATGGTGAGTCTGGTGCTGTTATTATTTCATTGTAGTTTGAGTTAGTGTCTTGCTTATTGACAGTACATAATCTGTAGCTGTCCTGCCGTATTTGCTCTGTTTTCTTTAGTGAGCTGTTTATGTTTTAGTTTTATCATGTGATCTTTTATGATGGGCTTTTTTTCTTATTCTGGTCATTTAATTTGTTGAAGCAGTCAGGTTGTGGGATGGCCTCCTCTCAGAGCTCACAGAATGAATAGCTTGATTAGTCATGCAAAATCACCAGCTACTGAAGAATTTAACTCAGCAGGTGAAAAAAATGGATGCGCAAATACTGTGAGTACAAAGGCTGACAATGGGAGTGACAAGAAGAATGGAAACTTCATGGAGAAAGGGCACAGCAGGAATTCCCTGTTTGTGAAGGTTAATATGGATGGGATTCAAATTGGGCGGAAGGTCAATCTCAGTGCTTATGATGGCTATGAAGCCTTGGCATGGACATTAGAGGATATGTTTCATGGACCTGCAACACTTGTCAATTCTAAGAGTAAGGTTTTTCCACCCACATATTTGGATCTTCAGACACGACCCATGTAGTCTGCCTTAATGGTTTCAAACAAAATAAAAAGGATTGCTTTAATTTGATTTGCAGAATGCATCTTTTTTTGGAATTTAGTATTCTTTTGCCTAGCTGTTTTCAACGTTATATCTGAATGAAAATGTTATACATTTGAATGGTATAAAAACTGCCATCTGAGTAGTATGCTACACTACGTAAACAGGAAAAGTTTTTAAGCTCTACTCTTCAATTTTACTTTTTGTTTTTTCCCTCTCAAATTTTGAAAACGACCCCTACTTAAGAAGTCTTTTTCCCCTGATGTTATGCCAGTTTTCCTTGTAAGGAAAGTAGAAGAATTAAAACAAAATCTTATTAGATTGCTGCTTTATAGAAATGCTGAATCTACGAAGTTACATTGACAGAAGTCTTTTTTTTCTCTCTCTTGAGCAACATCAAAGTTTTATGTTGGCTTGGTTTTTATTATATGATGGTGTTGTCTGTGATTAGGATCAAGCAGGCTGAACCAAGATATTCAAGTAAGAGGAACAGGACCTTCAAGGCTGCTGGACAGTTCATCTGAATTTGTGCTCACTTATGAAGACAAAGAAGGAGACTGGATGCTCGTTGGAGATGTTCCTTGGGAGTATGCTTCTTTCTTGGACATAATTCATGGACACTCGTTTACCAATCTTCCTCTCCATTAGTACCACATGTGCATGCTCCCATGAAAGAGATTTAATTATCTGAGTTATTAAGAACTAAATCTTTGTGCATGAAATATTCAAAGTTAATTTTTCCTATCAGTTTTATATTATGCAATACATCATGAGGTTGTGACAATCATTTTAGAGCTAAAATTGCAACAGAATATAATTATTGAGCTGGGAAGTTCCATTGGTTCATCTCTAAATCATTTTTACTAATCATTGAGTATTCTTGCATTCACAAAATGAGATATTATGACACTGAAAAACGAAAAATCTGAACAGTGGCTTACTCATTCAATAGCATGAGAACATGTTGAACTAATAGCTTAATCCATATCCATATAATCTGTGCATCCACTTTGCTCTTCTGTGTTAGCAATTCATCCTCTGTTTAACTTTCTTATAATTCAGCCAGTTTTTTCATTGATTAACTTTGCATTTCAGGATGTTTATTAGCTCTGTGAAGAGGCTCAGAATCATGAAGACGTCTGAGGCAAATGGACTTTGTATGTAGATGAGCAAGCACCTCCAAAATTCATCTCTTGAGGCAACACTTTTACCGCTTACTAATTCTATTAAGTTCATTTGCAGCTCCAAGGTTACAAGAAAGGAATGGAAGGCAAAGATTCAACCCAGTGTAGGTGATGCTTATAAGATGAGAGAATACATATAAAAGGTGATACACAGTTTCTACAAAAAGATACCCTTGTGAGTTTATTTGGAAAAAAAAAAAAAAGGAAAAAAGTATTGATTGATCTGCAGCTCTTCTGTTATCTCTGGTTGTCATTTTTCATATTTCATCTTACTTTTCAAATCTGGTAAGTGAGATACACTTGCATTTGCTTTTGTCTATGATGTAAATATTGGGGTGCTCATTTGATTTTGTACTCTCTACGGCTCTGATGGGCTCCCCACAAGAAAAACAATTACAATAATAGGGAAATGGTGTGATATTTTGTATTTTTATACCTTAAAGGACAAGGCTTTTGGCACGTTTTAACACATTCTTGACAGTAATTGTCATTCTTCTTATCATAGAACTGGTTGAAATTTGATAGCTCATTGTTTGATGTGGAAGTGAATGAAATTTGAATAGGACTATTGTATTTAATTTAACTATGAAAGAGCTTGAACTGGAGTTTAAAACATCAAGGCTGCATTTGGTATGTAGGATTAGATAGGATTAATTTTGTACCCGATTGGGATAAATTTCATCGGACTAGAATAATTTTAATATTATCCTGTATTTGGTGCAATTCAGATTCAATTATAGATTTTTTTATTTCGTGTTTAGTGCATAGGCTAGAACTAAATATTTTTTTTTTTTTAAAAAAAAATATATATTCTATTTAATTTATATTTATAATATATATATACTATATCATAATTTATTAAATTATTTTTTTATTTCATATATTTATTAGTTATTTTGTAATATATTAGTTAATAGCTTTTTTGTTTAAATTTTTTTGTTACATTAATTATTTTTTGTAAAAACAATATAAAATATTTCCTTTTAATTTTTTGTTTGAGGTTAAAAATATACTTCATTTCCTTGGTGTGTGTGTGTGTGTATATATATATATATATATATATATATATATATATATAGTTTCATTAAAATATCACAAATGCTCGTTTAACATTCAATTTACATAACATTACAACATTATACATATAAATTCATAATACCATCATTAATAAAATAATAAATTTTAAAGGTGATATTATATTGGTATATAAGTCATATTAATTAGATTTGGATTATGTATAAATATAACCAATGTAAAAATACATTCATGAATATAACTCCAGCTATACAATCTAATATAAAGCCATTAATGCATTCATATGTTCAGGTGTACGTGTAGATTTTATACTTTCTTGCACTGGTGGGGACTTCAAAAGTTTATTCAAATACCATTTTATATATTTCATGTATATAATTTCAGTTTCTTCTTATAGTATAAGATTGCTATAAATTATTTTTAAATCCATTAACTTGTTCTTTGACATTTAAATCAAGAATAATATGTTTCAAACTGTCTACCCTTAAAAATGCAATATAAATTGCCTTCGCCATAAAATTTTTTTGTATTTAATTTAATATTCAACAATGAAACAAAATAATTCATAAATTGCATAACAATGTAACCACCAATTTTTTTTAAATAAATAAATAAAATATAAAAATAACTTTTAAAATCAACATACCTGACGTATCAAAATCCTATAACATAAATTGTAAATACTTATTTTAAATAAAAAATAAATAAACATAACAGAAGTGCAAATACAAAAATTGCCTCATGACCGACAGTGATAATAAATGCAAACACAATAAACAACATAAACACCAATATAAACGGAGCATGCCGACTATTTAATCTTTAAATGATAATGCAAACTCTATTTTTTCATTATCAGTCTCAATTATCTTGAACACCTCCACATTTGATGGATCCATCCTCATTCATTTGGAGATGCTCAAGTTATCTTTAGTATTAAACCCCAATCTTTTTAGCTCCATTGCTAAGTACTTCGGATAGTTATTTGCAACTGGCTTAATACTCTCAATAAATTGAGTCATATGCTCTTTTGCATCTACCTGAAAGCTTATGCACATCTTCTCAACTACATCGCTAAAGCCTGCAACAAAATCAACCTGTGATTTTCTCTTTTCTCTTCCTCTTACACCCTGATTGTTAGAGTGTACAGTTTGATTGACACTCGTTGAAGAAGGTAACAGCTACGATTTAAAGCCAACCAACCAATACTGCAAAAAAAAAACAAAGCAGCAGAAGAAACCCAATCAATTATCATTGTAAGCCTGATTTTACTCAATCAAATGAAAGAAACCAACACGGTTGTATAACAAACAAAAAATAGAATAAGGACCTCATGACAAGCAACCTGGTCAAATCTGTAAGTAAGGCTATGAAATAGAAAAACAAACAAAAAATAATACATGAAATTTTCTTTTCAAAAGTATAACACGGCTATTGGGCTTTGTCAGATTGGTCCATAGTTCATATGATATATGATCAAACTCAAAGAAGGCACGCAGAGTTCATAGGCTTATTTTTTACTATTAAAAACTAAAGTAAAAGTAAATCGGACAAACGAAAACAGAACAAATTAACCCCAAAAGACAAAAAAATCAAAATAAAATGAAACTGAAATCTGGAAACAAAACAATGACTCTACCTGGCTAAAAGGTAAAAAAGAGATATGCCTGTTTTACAATTCCTTCAATGTCTAGAAAATACAAACAGAACAAAATACGACCTGTGGAGTAAATGGGTAATTCAATTTGTAAACCAAAAATACCCTAAGGCACCAAAGAAAAAAAAAAAAAAAAAGAAGAAAAGGGGCGAAGAGAAATTTCAAATTAAGCTGTAAATAGGTTTTGAGAAACGAGAATGTTTTGATAAGCTCACCTCTGCAACCAAGTAATAAACACAAGCGTACAAACTAGTTTATACCTCTCCTCTCTCTGTCTCTTTCTCTTTTTTCTCTCTGTGTTTTGGCCTTTTGGGTTATTGGGTATTGATCACATACACCTATCGTTCTCTCTCTGCGTCTCACAGCTTTCATTTCCGTTTTTATGTTTCCAAGAAACAGACCAAAGTTTGGTTTCTGAGTCGGTGACTTATTTATGCGGTTCCCTTGTCTCTCGGTTAGTGTTTTTTTCACTTAAATGGTGTATTTTGCTTTTCTATCATAGTTTTGGACATCAAAATTTGGATTTTTTTTTATTTTTTTATTTTTTTGTGTGGAAAGAAGTTGTTTTTGCTGTGTGATTTCTATATTCTTGCTTCGTGCTCTTGTAACAATGTGGAACCTGAGATCAACTTGAGCCTTGAAGTGTTCTTGTAGGTTTCTTTATAATTAAAGCTTCGGAGAATCCAAGTTTGCAGAGGTGAGGTTGGTGGTAAAGACTTAGAAAGAGAGAAAAACGGCGCGTCGAATACTCATCACAGAGAAGGAGACCATGAAAATGGAACTTGGAGCTATTAAGTAAGAGCAGCTATACCTTTTCACAAGGATTTTGCAGAGTTTATGGATTTCGTTCGTAGTTGAGAATAGCAGAAGAAGGAGGAAGAGTCTTCAGCTTTGTGTGGGTACGGGATTTTCCGGTTTTATTGTTACATAATTGTTAATCTGTCTTTTTACGTAATTTTCTTTTTTATATGCTCAGGTGACGCGAAGAAGAAAGAAAAGGAGAAAGACGAACACCCAGACCTCAGCCAAAACCACATCAAACCAACAGATCCATGAGCATATACAAACCCAGGTGAGAGGAAGCATACCTGAGAAGAGAGAGGCGAGAGACGGTAACAGCAACGGTAAAAACGACGACCACGGCAAGGGCAGCGGCAACAGCGACGGCGAGGCAGCAGCGATGGCGAGGGTAAGATAGAGTGGCAAGAGAGGGCGATGAAAGCAAGAGGCGTCGAGTAATTTGTACGAGTTTCTAAACTAAAAATTGTCCATCTTCACTAATTGTATCCGGACAAAATTAATCCATATCATTGACAAACATCAAACTTCACTGATTTTTGTACTAGATTAATAAAATCCTCCCTTGTCCTGCGTGCCAAGCATACCATAAGGGATAGAGTTCGGCCAAGTCACTCGGATTCGGATCCATATTTATCCAATGCTTTAAGCAGCTCTCTTGGAGGCTGTTGCTTGAAGTTAGTGTTCTTTTCACACAACAAATTTAATAACGAAAAGAACTTTTCCGAGCTCTTTATCTTAAATACATAGCCCATCAAAGTATTCCTTTAGATTACTTATAATCATGGTATAAGTAGTCCCTGCGAAAAAGTTTACGTTATTCTAGTAATAATGAGTAGTGGGTACAAGAAGTTTCTTTGATTCTATGGAAATTCTGTTTCTTATACAAAAAATAGGACATAATATGCACCTTGCAATCAAATTTTAGTGTACCCGTAAATCTTATAGACTGATATGAACCCAGTGATTATTACAAACATTACATACAAAACAATAATCAAAACGAAAATAACGACCGGAGAGGGAAGCTCAAATCTGTTCCCTACAGAAGGCCATTTACAGGTGAAGTACTAAAGACCGGCTTGTCTTTGTTAGTTGTATAATCGTCGTTGCTACCGCTTTTCCTCCTAGGCTTTGCCTCTCCAAGCATTGTTATCACATCCCTCATGGAAGGTCTGTCTTTGGGAAGCTTGGCAGTACAAAGAAGTGCTATCCTAAGGACTAAGAGCATCTCTTCCTGAACATGTTTGCAGTTTCCGATATTGGGGTCTAATGCTTCTTCTAAAGATTTGTTGTCCCTAACCTTTCTTCTAATCCATTCGACAATGTCTACTGACTCTCCAAACTCGGAATCTAATGGCCGCTTTCCCGTGAGAAGTTCCAATAGAACAACTCCAAAACTGTATATGTCAATCTTCTCATCGACCTTCAATGTGTATCCATACTCTGCCAAGTGACAATCAAATTACAAACTCTGTTAGTTACCTAGAAAAATAGTAAGCAATAGAAATGTAAGACGTGAAACTAGGTTCTCACCAGGGGCTATGTAGCCGTAGGAACCAGCAACCATGGAAACTGTCTCATTCTTCCTGACCATCGTTCGTGCCAACCCGAAATCGGCAAGTCTTGCCTCAAGATTTGAATCAAGTAGGATGTTGTTGGACTTCACGTCTCGATGGATGACAGGTGGGTGACAATCATGGTGGAGATAAGCAAGTCCTTGGGCAACCCCAAGTGCAATATTGTACCTGGTAACCCAGTCTATAAGTAATCTCCCAGCTTGCTTGCCATGCAAAGCTTCTCCGAGACTTCCATTCTGCATAAACTCATATAATATCATGACGTTTGTGTCATTATGAAGAAATCCTAACAAGCGAACAATGTTTCGATGCCTTAGCCTCCCCAACAGATTCACTTCCCCAACAAGATCATCACTGCTCCCAGTTTCAATGTCTGTTCCTGATCTCCATAGCTTTTTAACTGCAACAACTGTGTTTGATCTCGGCATCTCAGCCTTATAAACAATCCCAGTTGCCCCCATTCCAATCACATTTGATTCTTTCAAGCAAGCGAGAATGTCCGCACTTGTGAAACCCAGCCTCTGGAATGCCATCAATCTCCAAGGCCATTCTCCAGTGCCCATTTTGAAGCTCTCTCCAAAGCAGTATCCGTTTGAATACCATCTTTTATACAGAGATCGAGCACCGAGAAGTGCAATTCCAACTGCTAAAACCGATGATATTCCAATGATCCATTCAGCAACAATGTGCCTTGTGTGTGAACTCCCATGGCTTGATGTGAATGCTGAATCTTTCAAACATGGAGGAAGAACACTGCCGCAGAGACCAGCATTACCTATAAGGTCATTTAGGTTTATTGTTCTTAGCACACCATTTTCTGGGACAGGACCTTCTAACCTGTTGTATGAAACATTGAGGGTTTCCATGGCTGGAGATATTCCAAAATTTTCAGGTATTCCACCTGATAATGAATTGTTAGACAGATCAAGAATGGCCAATGTGGACATCATCCCGATTGCTTTCGGGATTTTTCCACTCAATCGGTTGTTCCTGAGATTTAAGTTTACTAATTTCTCACATGAAGCAATGCTTGCTGGAATGCTTCCAGAGAAATGATTTGATGAGAGATCGAGTAGAGAAAGTGAAGGACAGTCCTGGAATTCGTCTGGGATTTCTCCTACTATGTCATTATTCGAGACTCTGAAGATTTGGAGACTGGGAATGGAAAGAATGGTGGAAGGAAGAGAAGAATGAAGGTGATTTCGAGAAAGATCAATGAAAGAAAGTGAAGTGGAAGAAGTAATGTCATCCGGGATTACACCAGTGAGACTGTTATTTGCCAATTCTAACCTCTGTAGCTTCCCAAGCTTGCCAAACCCAACAGGGATTGTCCCAGATAGAAAATTGTTCTGCATTCGGACGCGAACCAGTGAAAAACACCTTGACAGGCCCACCGGAATGGGACCCGAGAAGGCATTGTTGAAAAGAATGAGCTTGGTCAGATTGCCCCCATTGCATAAGGTTGCTGGAATCTCACCAGTGAATGAGTTGGATGATATGTCCAACCACTGCAATGGTGAATTCTTGCCAAGATCACTAGGCAAAGGGCCTGAAAGTGAATTATTCCAGAGCTCAAGAACCTCTAAATGAGCCAAACTTCCAATTCCCGGAGGTATAGAACCCGACAACTGGTTGCACATCACATTTAGGAGCTGTAGATTCTTCAGCTCAGCTACTTCAGCTGGAATTTCCCCTGATAGCATATTATCAGAGAAATCTAACAGTTGTAATGAAGACATGTTTCCTATTTCTGATGGAATTCCGCCTTCAAAATCGTTCTTATACAAGAACACTGTTTCTAGGTGATCAAGTCTCCCCAGTTCAGCTGGAACTTGACCTCCAAGATTGCCAACTGCCAAATCAAGATATCTAAGGTTGGTGAGATTTCCAAACTCCACTGGAATACCACCTTCAAATTCATTGTAGCCAATAATAATACTCTCCAGGGAAGAAAGCTCCCCGAGCTCTGGTGGAATCAGGCCTGTGAGGTTATTCCCAGAAAGGCCAAGAAACTTCAGCTTCTGCAGGTTCTTATAAGATTTTGGAATTGAACCTTGAAAGAAGCTCCCTCTGAGATCTAGAATTTCCAACAAAGTGGCATTTCCAAGATCTTCAGGAAGAAATCCTGAGAAGTTGTTGCTCGAAGCATTCAAATTCGTCAGTTCAGCTGCTCTACCAAGGCCTGCCGGAAAGCCACCAATGAAGAAATTCTGGCTGACATCAAGGCTCTTTAGTGTTGTGAGATTGGATATGGATTCTGGCAAGGACGACGAGAACCCATTGCCACACAAGTTGAGAGATGTGAGGCTCCTTAGGCGTTGGATGTCATCGGACACACGGCCACTGAGATTCATGTGGGAGAGATCAAGAATCTCCACATATCCCTCTGTGTTGCACCGCACCCCAGTCCAGTTGCAGTGAGCTGCGTACTTACCAACCAACTTGTCTGGCAATTTCCAATCTTTAAGAATATTTAATGGATCGACAAGACCAGATTTTATGGCAAGTAAAGCTGATACTTCATCATTAGCCGCCTTGGCAAGAAGACCATTTGAAGAGCAACCAATGCAACAGTAAAAGAAGAAGAAGATTAGCAAGAATTGGGTTTTCAATTGCATCTTGTTCTTCACTGCTTCCATTAACTATTTTCTTAGCTTTTCCACCATTTTCAATATCTGTAAAACATGTAGAGAAGGAGGATGAGTTGGGAAAAGCCAGTGACAGAGAAGGCCACTGTTTTATGAGTTAGCAATTCTACTGGGAAGAAGACTGGTTAATGCAAATGTGATGGTATATAAAGTATTTATTAAATTGAGGGATTAGTTGTAATAATTTGGGGGCTCGTGAGGTCTTGGATACTGCAACAGCTGTTAATCAGCAAGTAATGACGGGGAAGCTTTGGACTTATTGGAAGTTTCTCCGACATTAGACATGGGAGAGAATGTGTCCTTACTACTTATCATACAATGTTTCTTCTTCTTCTGTTATAGCATAGTCAACTTGAGTGTTTTTTTATTTAATGTGTATGTAACTCTTTTATTCAATATGTATAATACTTTCTCTTCTATTATTATAACTCTTATTTCTTGAACATCTATGATTAAGATTAAACAAATACAGTGCATGTATGCGGTTGCTTTTATACTTTTACTGATGAGAATTTTTATCTTATATCATATTTGACTTTCATTTTCTTTTTTCTTTTTTTCTGATAAATATGTTTGAAATGAAATGGGATCAGATAATATGAGCTTAAATTTTGTATTTCAAAGTCTCTGAACGTTCTAATGTGAGGATCTGTTTGCTGTCCATAGAGAGATGTATTTCAAGCATTTCTTACACAATTATAATTAACACCACCAATCTACTGTCTAGTTTCACTCACTTGAAACTCTAGACTGTGTGTAAGTTAGCCAACTTGTAAATAGATGTATCACGGGTACTATATATGTTGGCTGTATTGTGTATAATTACAAATGCAACTAGGATTTTTCATATAAATCCTTTTTGTTCCTTGAAAAGATGAAAGAATCTTTAACCATACACCACCGTAGAGCATAAAAATAGACGTGTTAATCAAAGCTTCTTCTTGGGACCCTGCAAGCGTGTCGAAGCCAAAGCTTGATGCCCAAACTTTCCCTTGGCTAAAGGGTAGCTTCTAAGTATGACAAAGATTCAGAAAATCATGCATAAAAGTGGACCCATCATCATATTGTACATGTAATTAAACTCAACAACAAATCCCATATGACAGAGGGAATTACTCTGTTAATTTAAGTGAGTCCACAATGTGTAGGAATAATTTAAAGGCGCCACCAGCTCATACCCATTACGGAGTTATAGGTTAATTAGTCTCAATAACCCAATAAACCAATATGCGAAGTTCAGTTATTCGTTCTGGGTATGAGAAAGAATCTTTCCATGTTCAAAGGGTTAGGGTGAACAAAGACAAAACACTCACTCTGCTAATAAGGGGTCATCTACCTACACAGTAAAGCTTTTTCCTTCTTTTTTATTATTATTATTATTATTATTTTCTTATAGGTAAAAAATATTGATAAAACTATCAAATATATTCATTTGTAAAAGGAAAATATCATGGGTTGGGTTGATCAATGTCGACAGCAGAGATGAGGCATTTAATCATTCAATGGATAACTTGTAAAATCCTATATATATTATTTTCATAGGAATTTGTCATTTCAATGAGAGGAGCTAGCATTCAATTAATAAAATATAAGGTGCGCTAAATCAGCACCAAAATAAAAAAGTAATATAGGCAAAAATGGCGGAGCAAACAAGAGGAAATGGGAGGAAGTGATGGAGCAAATTACCAAATCAGAGTCTGAGCCCACCAACTTCCATTTTCTGCATTGATAACATTCTTTTCTTTTTGCCCTTTTCTTATTTTCCTCCATTGTTAAACACTTGAGCTGCTCATTTTCACATGGACACATGTGGACTGAACCATTTTTTAAAAAAAAAAACCGCTGCAAATAGTGTCCCTTTGGTAGCATTCTGCTGTTAGAGTACAGATGGAAGCCATGTGAAACAGCAACTTCCTTGGGAAATACCATTACCAAAAAAAAAAAAACTTCCTTGGGAAATACCTCCTTCCCTATTATTGGAGAGAGAATTATTTGATTTTTTTATTTTTTATCTTTTTTTTTCATTTCCATTATTTTTTTATTTTTTATTATTGGGTGCTAAGATCTGTTTCTCAGTTTTTTGTAAAAGGGGATCATTTGGTAATTTAATTGAGAATCAATGGGGGGATTCGGGGGATGCAAGCTTGCGTGCCTTCACATGGCTTTATGCCAATGCGCACCATGACCACCCCTTCATGATTGCACAATGAGAGAGAAATTGGATCATGGTTTCGGTGATTGCACGTGTGGCACATGTATGAGTTGTGGAACCCACCGCTTTTTGGGACCCACTTCATTTTAAACAACAAATATGATTGGAAATACTGGTCTGCACTTTCGTCACTTCAATTGCATTTTGAGCAAATTGTTGTACGAAATTACCATCCGTTTTCCTCCTAAAAATTTAATTTATGACAATTACGTCGTATTAACTCATTAGGAGTGGTACCAATACCATAATGCAGAGTGAAACTTTAATGCGTTACAACCCTTAATTTTATTTTATTTTTCTTTTTGTGTATTTGTAATTTAACAAATGTAAGAATGCTAACTTGACACTGTATCTTTTCATGTTAAATATAATTAATAAATAAATAAATTCGACATTTGATATATATATATATATATATATATATATATATATACATACCTTACCGATAATTAAGTTCATTAAATTTAGATTCCGATCCAATAACTATATCCATTTACAACATTAAAAAGCAAAGAAAAAAAAAAACCCAAAATCATTCATAATATCAATTTTTCCATGTGTCTTGGTACACAGTAATTTAATTTTCATCGTAGATGATTTATTAAGTTCTTTCCCATGCTTTTCCGGTTATTTCCTTACGAAAACTTTAGCCTCTTTTTTTGGGCCAGATCAAACAGAAGAATTGAAACCTTTGTTTTGAATGAACGGCCCATAGGATTGGCCCACTACGGTACAGTGGACAACAAGAAAACTCAAGTCCATTTACCAATTCAAATAGGAAGCCCATTAAGTAACAGTGAACCCAATCCCATATCAAGCTACAACCTTGGCCCATTAGCTACAAATCATCCTCGAAATGCGACAAATCCAAGCTGATTAGGCAGCAACACTTAATAATTCAAACTTCCATATAGTTTAGACAAACCAATCACCTAGTTAAGAGCTTCAAAATTTTGTGAATTTTTGTTCTACAATTTCATTGCAATATGCTCCAAAGACGACAATTAGCCAAGTTTGGAGACCTCACATGGCCATGAATTACAAAATGCAGTTCCACATCAAATATAGAAACAATTAAAATAATAACAAGGTCAAAACAGAAACATATATGGGCATTCAAATATGATTAGACAAACAAACCAATAACACTGGAACCAATTTTTATTCTCTCTCCCTGATAGAAAGTTGCCACTGAAATCTTCAGCAATGCTTGGTTCAAAGCTTTAGATGCGAGAATCCTAAGCATCTAAAGGAGTTGAACCAAATGATTAAAGAAGCAGATATAGAGATTCACTTGAGTAACCTGAATTTTTCTATAGTACAATGTCTGTATATTTTGTTTTTGGCAGTCCCTGATGAAAAAGATCAAGGGCTGACCAGTGGCCGTTAACTAAAATTTGCCACTATTTGTATGCTGTACTACATTTGTATAACCTATTTTGACGATTTTCCCTTCGGGATTGTTATGATAACAAGAGCAATGATATGGGAAGAAAGCTACTTACAATCCCAAAATGAATGCTTCTATTTCGGCCCAACAAGTAACGGTATAGAGAATACCAGATAATGGTTTCCAATTTGCGGAATTCCCTTCAGCTAGCTCTTTCTGCTTCATCACCAAGCCAGAGAAAAGTGGAACAAATTTGACACCAAACTGATCTCCAAGCTTCCTTAGACTTGAACTTGAACCAATTAAAATGCCTATATCTGCTTCAAGCAAGCAAAGCAAGTCGCCCACTGAGCCTCCAATGTAAACTGTCAGGTTCTTGGCCTCTCTACTTCTGTCCTTGAGGATGTTATTGAAAGCTTGAAGCTTTTCAATGGGAGACTCTACCTTCTTAACAATTTCACCAGTAGTAACAGATTTTTCATACGCTAACTCATTTGAATGTACATTCAAGACATTTAGATCTCCTGTTCAAATGAAAACAGAAAGAAACTTAAAATAAACTCTGCCACCACAAAGCGAAAAAGAAGAAAAACCCAATCATAATGACATCTTAAATGTTGCTTTCAAAAGTGCAAGACAATCTAAGTCAGAAGAAAAACAAAACCACCCCTACACCACTGGAGAGAGACATTGAAGTCAGCATATAAAGAAGAGAGAAATCAAATCCTACTTTTCGAGTTAATCAACCAAAGTATAGACACCAAACTTGATCATAAAGCATATAGTCAGACTTTATCGCATTCAAGAAAACCATTGATTTCCTTAGGATGTTACGTCACTGGGGTACATACATGTATATAGAATGCACAGAAGGATAAACTGGAAAAGAAATAATTTGATTTAATATGGATTAAAAAATTTTAATTTTGAGCTCCAGTACCAGAATAAATTACTACCATATATGTCCCAAAAGGTATACCTGATGAAAAAGCAGATCTAATGAGATCACCACACCAACAGTAAGAAAGCACATGAACATCAGTTTTCAGATTTTCATTCTTCACAATATTCTGAAAAAACCTTCTACAACCATCCTGAAGAATAAGTCTCTGGCCAGCAAGTTTTATATCTTCTAAATTTAGACCCATCAATACTCCAGACTGAACCACTTTCGCATTTTCCCTTTTTTCAAAATCTGCAAGTTGTTCAAGGGCTTTTCTCATACTTCCATAGTCAAATTTCTGATCCACTGCAAAAATAGAGCTAAAGGGTGATGTTCCAGCTATTTCATTATGGCACTAATTCTAACAGTTCTTTAATTTTTAACTAGTTTCTAATTATGAAGGCATAAAAGAAGCCGTGGCAAAAATTAGTTATCAAACCTGTCTCACTGGATGTGATGCTTTGCACACATTGGTCAAATTCCTCAGTATACTGGGTAGATAGAACATTCCATGTTTTCCTCAAGTCTGCTGATGACATCCGAGCAAGCTGGCTTTCATATCCATCCAAATCTTCCTTTGGTGCTGTTATGATTGCAATCTCTGCCAATATGGCTGAGGAATCAAAAGCAGTGCATGTCAAGTCAAAGTCACAAAATATAGTAAGGTGACTCTCAGTAAGGTCGTGCCCCCTTGACAAAGGGACTACAGTCGGCTGAGAAATTGGTTGAGCAGCAAAAAATTCTACTTCAAGCTTAATAGCTTGATGATAAAGCTTTTCTATTACTTCAAGCTCATCTCCAGTCAAAGAAACACTTAATTTGTCCACAATGTCCTCAGTTTGAAGAGCTGCTGCCTATGTTGAGAAACAATATTCTTAATTAATAAAAAGGAAGTTCCCAAACAACTCAAACAAATGCTTATTTGCACAGCAAAACCTCAAAAAAATTAAAAAAAAAAAGTGCTCAGGAAGAAAAGTACAAATAATCAGACAGATCACCTCAAAATCTTCAGAAGAATAATGATCAATCCACCTTTTGTAAATGTGGTTGCTATCATCAGGATCTAAAATGGCCTGTATCTCACTACTAATAAAGGCAAACAGCCTCATACAAGGAGCCACAGCGCCAAATGTATAAGCAGCAACCTTTGTCCTCTCAAAAGGAGTTGCAATCTTACCAGAGACTCGTTCTCCTTCAACTTTCCCTGATGCCGTTGCAAGCAAAAAATCCGTGTATTTGGTTGTTGCATTGTCACAAATGCTCTCACTTGGGAGTGCAAAGCCCCATTCCTGTGTGGCGTATTTAGTCAAGATATACGGATACAATTTATTGATCGCCGACATGAACAGAAAATAGGTAAAAGAAGCAGCTAATTAATGTATGAAAGAAAGTTTAACATTTACCAAATCTTAGTAGTCATTATTTCCTGCAAAAACAATGTAACTCAATGACAATTGACAACAATGATGATGATTTTGAAAAAAAAGGACAACCATCATCATCTTGAATCACATCACCATTCTTATTAAACAATGAAAAATTAACCTACATATAAAATTAACAGAGAAACTGAAATATTAAAAATAAAAATTTATAGCATGTTATGTTATATTTTTTTATTCATAATTTTCTTATCACCAAATAATAAAAGCTAAAATCCTATCTTTTAACACAAAGTCGTGAAAGAAAAGTTTGTTTTTATTAATTTGTTGTAGATTTCCTGACTGATCTAATCAATTCATGTGATAAATTACCTAATAAAACTAATATAATCAAGTTTAAGGGACGTACTGTCACACAACATGACATTTGTGGAAAGATGTTTAAAAGTTAAATCATAATAGGATTTACGCTTGTTTACTTATGGAAACAATACACTTTAACTCATTGTCCTATGCTTAATTCTAAAGCCATAAGAAGCTACTTTTAATCTTATCACCTACTCAAACCTATAGATTAAAAGAAATAAACAAACATAAATAATAAAATTTCTAGAAACATAAATACAATATGCAAAAATAAAACTGAAAGGAATGGGGAAGAGTGAGAGAGACGGTAAAGGAGAGCATACTCGGACAAGCTTATCTTGCATTCGAAGCTTCTTGACAACACGTTTCCTCAAATTGCGTATTGCACTCCTGTCGTCGTCATCGTCGGCGCAGTCCTCCGCCAATTCATACCTATAGTCACCGAACGTACAATGCAAAAATACCTTCAATCAGATACGTATACGCGTACGTATGCAATTACAATGTACGTTTCAGGCTTAAAAAATAAAAAAGAACAGAGAGGCATAAGAGAGGCATACGCGCGAGCGTAGGCCTTGAGGAAATGAACGTCCAGAGAGATGCAATGAAGAAACGTATCGGAGTCCAAAGCACCAGAGGCCAAGCAGACGAAGAAAGGCGAATACAAAGCGAATATCGACTCGTCTCTGAACTTGATCGAAAACCGCTTCGCAATACCACCTTCGTCCACCACCACCGCCACCCCAGCACCTCCCATCTCTCTCTCCTTCAGATCCTTCCAGGACGTCGCCGTCTTCATCAAATTGAACTGCTTCGATCAGTTTCGTCGGTGATGATCCGGTGAAATGGAACTTCGATTGCAAAGCGATCGCTTGCAGATAGAACCGGAGAGACGGACAAATTGGAGTCCGTAATCGTCCGGTGAGGTAGTAGAATGATATAGACGGATTTGGACTGAGCAACAAATAGAAAAACAAAGCTATTGGCGAGATTTATTTAAAAACAAAATAAAATAAAATAATACGAAGTTTGGTGAATTGGATTGTAGTTGAAAACAGAGAGAAGAATATATATATATATATATGTGTGTGTGTGTGTGTGTAGATATAGGAATAGGGGAGTCCAAACTAACAGGAGGAGGTGGTGCCGGCGGTCAAACATAGAAGAGAGAACATGGAGGTCCCGTGGGGTTGCTTCAACAGGTGAACTTCGTCATCCGCCTATCACCTCTGCTAGCTGACCCGCGTCATTGCGTGTGTCAAAGTGTCCGTATTTTTCCAGCACTTTTCTACCGGGGACAGAAAATCAATTTATGTACCTGTATTTACGCTCTTCATTCTTCCAATTACTCTCCGCCACCTCACCTTTTTATTCTTTTCCTTGCCTTCGTCATTTTGTGCATGGACGATGCTCTTTCTTTTTTTTTTCTTGTCTTTAATAATCAATAAAGTAATATATATATATATATATTATTTAGGTTAATAGTGACTTGAGATAAAATAGTAATTAATAAAAGGCCATCAAAATGGTGTTTCAGAATAAATAATTCCTATTATCTTTAAGTGAAAATTCTTTGCTTCTTGTAATTTTGAAGTACTCTCATAGAATAATAATTAATAAAGATGCATTGTTCAATCTAAATAGAGAATTATTGTATATATATGCTACATCAATCACTTCATGTATTAGAAATCTCAATGTGTTTGTTGAGCTATCCCAATAGGACTGCCACTTAAATGTTATGTATAGAAGCGTATAACACATTTTTTTAAAAAAATAAAAGTAAGAAAAAAAAAAAGTTGACCAAATAAAAAGAAATAATAATAGAATTCCACAACTTTTTTGGAATTTTAAAAAATTTATTTCCAAATAAATTTTAGTCTCTTTTTTTTTTAATTGTTGTTCGGGTCATTTAAACCACATTTGGTGTGAAGACCTGTACTGTATTATTAATTAATATCTAGATTGAAATGGTCTGGTCTGAATTGAATTGAACAAATTAATATTGCACTGTGTTTGGTGCAGTTCCGGACTAAAAATTTAAATAGTTATGCTATATTTAATGCACATCATACTAAATTATTTCTTTTATTATTTAACATATATAGTATTATAATATCATTTAAAATTTATATTATATTAGATAAAAAAACTTAATTTTAATATTTTTTTAAATAAAATATTAATATTTTATTTTAAAAAATTATATAATATTTATAAATGAAATATATTTAAATTTTAATAGTCATTTATATTAATAATTTAAATTGTTATAGTAAAATTCAACATATAATATTCAAACTAAATATTGAAAAAATATCATATTATTCTGACCTATATATTTGAGTGGGTCAGAATAATATAATAAATAACATATTAAAATTTTTTTTTGATAATTCTAACTCAATACGAAATATTATATTAAATATCATATTAAAATTATATAATATACAATTCAATATAATATGATATATCAAATAGGCCTTAATTTTTGTTCGATCGATATATATATTTGAAGTGAAAATAAAAAATAATAATTTGGAAGCATAAAACAAACATAGCCCTTTTATGGAATAGTACTCAATATTATATCGAATTATGTCATAAACGGACAGGGAAATTTGGTGCTGCGTCATCTGATTCCGAGGATTTGTCAGATTCACGCCGACATGGCCCACTGAAAGAATGGGGCCCAGTCCTCTTAGTCTTAATAGGCCCGCCGTAGCCTAAAACTTCACCTGCCACGTGTCATGGCCTTTTTCGGTGGCTCCATCCAATAAAAGAGGCTCACAAATCGTTATCGTCCGATCATGATTGATGGTGGTCATAAACCAACCGTTGAAAAAGTCGTGTAGTCGTGTTTTTCACTACGGCATTAATTACTCCGCGTCCGATAATAATTTAAAGGTCGTGATCGGGCAACTGGCATCGTCGTACGTTCTCTATTCAAAGTGAATAAAGAAGAATTGAAGGTCGACCACTAGATAGATAGCTTCCTTCAAAATGCGATATTATTTTGTTGCATAGCAATACAGAGGTTGTTTAAAGGGGAAATAACAATGGAATGAACGGTGATGTACCAAATCTTTATTAGTCTTCATCTAGCTATAGGCTATAGCAACCTCACAACTAAATAATATTACTGATTTGGATAACAAGTTTCTTTATATACAAGTTTAGTGCATTCATACTTTACCAGAAAGAAAAAAGAAAAGAAAAGTGTTTAGTGCATTCATCTAGTCAGATGAGGAAATAAAAGACGAGCAAATTTCAAAAGTTACAGGTCCAACATACATATATATATCATGAATGTCTAAAGTTAAGGAATTCTACAAATAGGGGTAGGCTTCAAGCTAAAAAAAAAAAAATTATATAATGGAGCTTAGAAATCTCCAATAATTCACAACATTATTGTCCCTTTTTTTGCTTTTCGGGTTGGGCTATTGTGACTGGGCTCAGATGAGGAGGTCAAGTGGACTCCTGGCTCATTTCTTGATGAATGGGCCATTTATGAGGCCCAATGTATGGTAAACCCAATTGAAGTATGCCACGTGTCGAGTTTTAAGTGATATTGTCGGGTATGCATGTAGATACCAGAATCTAAGCGAGTAGTGGAAATCTGATATGCGAGTGTGGTTGTCCTTGCTGCACACCAACACTTGTCCCAAAACCACATCAACTCTGCCTTGTAAACTGGCTCTGGTTTTCTGTTCCAAGTTCTCTTTCTCTCTCTTTCCTTTGAAGCCTAGAGCCATGGCGACCTTGCAGTCTATTGCATTCTCTTCTCCGGTCTCTCATCACTATCTGCAGCAACCACGCTCTTATTCACGTAATTAATTTTCGAACACAGTACTCTTTAATACACATTCAGTTTGATTTCATGTGGTTTGGGTCCATGAGTTTGCCTTAAGTTTTTTAAGGTTTTTTCTTAGTTAATGAAATATTATGCAATTGCGCCAACAGGTTAAAACCCAAAAAAAAGGGCATTTTTGTGTTTAATTACCAGAGTCAAAATAGGTCCATGCTAGACTAGGAATTGCTCAGCTTGGTAGAAATAGGGAAAAGCTTGTAATGGTTTGTTAATGTGGAAATCTGAATTGCTAAAAAATATAAAAATGTGAGTGAACAAAATGATGAGGTAGAGAAGGACATATTTAGCATTATTTTTGCAATGCATTCAATTAACATGCTCTTGTGATTGTGTCTACTTCTTAATTGAGTATTGGGGTGAAGAATGGTTTTACAATTGATACGTAGAATTTGCGGTGGAGGACTCAGAACAGTTACTGATTCATGATAATGCAAATTTACATATCTCTCTGTGTGTGTGTGAACTTATATATTCTGGAACTTACGTGTTTATGTGTACCATGACAATGAATTTAATCAAATAAAGAATCAAAAGCATGATGAATATGCAAGGATTTCTTACAAGGAAGACCAAAAACTAAAAACTTTGTGTGTGCAGTGCATGCATGTGAAGGTGGCTCTTGAAGATTCAATTATGGATTGCCTTCTATACGTGCTAGCTTTTTGGTTTGTATTGAACCACTATATTGTGCTAAGGAATTGGAAGTGCTTCTGTAATTCTGTTTCAAAAGCCAATAGTTGGATTGAAGCATGTCTTCTCTCCATCCATAATATTCAAAGACTCCTTTGTCTCATTGTCTGAACTCTGAATTTTAATTATTAAACTACCAATGAGAGATAGAACCAAAAGTACAACCACAAAAATTAGCAGTGTACATGGTAGGTACTATAGCCCTGTCTCTTAGATTCAAAATCAGTCTGCTTGTTCTTATGTGTAGGTCAGGTATCTTGGACCATTCATCGAAGTTCAAACTCCACATTCAATGGCCAGTCTTTGAATCTGACTCATTCTTGGTGGTCACAACTGAGGCGGAAATCTCAGGCTCCTCGTTCCATCATTATGATGGTCAAACCAACTATTCAATTCATCCAAGGAACTGATGAGCAGACAGTACCAGATGTAAGGCTAACCAAATCAAGAGATGGTACAAATGGTATGGCTATATTCAGGTTTGATCGACCTTCTGTTTTTGATTCATCTGGTGAAGTAGGCGATATCACTGGCTTTTACATGATTGATGAAGAAGGGGTTCTTCAGTCAGTAGATGTAAATGCCAAATTCATCAATGGAAAGCCTGCAGGTATTGAAGCAAAGTATATAATGCGGACTCCACGCGAATGGGATAGATTCATGAGGTTCATGGAGCGATACTCTAATGCGAATGGCTTGCAATTCATCAAAAAATAAGGAGATAGTATATCCTTTTTCAAATTTTCCTACTCTTCCTCGTTTTCTCTTTCACGGCATTGACTTTTTTTTAATTTAGTCAGGTGGAAATTTCAGGAATGTTAGTTCATTCCCATGGAGGTTAATGCAAATACAGCGTGCTCGATCTAATTCATTCAGTTTTGCTGTTCCAAATGATGTTTATTCACGAATACCATTAGCACTGTTTTGTACTTGAATTTTATTTCTTATATTGATTATTCTGCTACTAGCTAACTTGTATGCAAATAAGAGGTGAAAAGATGAGAAAAAGGGGAAATAGCATAGCTTCTGAAATAAGTAGTAAATTTGACCAATCTCTTAAATGCAAATTCCTACAGGCATTCAAAGTCAAAACCACCTTTGACTACTATTGTTGCCTATCATTATAATCACCCTTACTTCTTCCAAGTCACAGAAATGGGGCTTTTAACCCTGTACAAGCCATTTTGAGAGTTCACCCATGTCAAATGCCCTTGCGCAAAGCTCATAGTCTCTGTTCCTGTTCTCTTACTTGATAAAATCCTTACCTTATAACTCAAAATTTGATTCCTGCGAGTGAACACTAACCTTTGAGGTTTAACTCTCACTCTGACTCCCTCAGGTGCATCTACTTCCAACGAATAGATGGAATTAGGACTCCCAACATTTGTTAATCGTCTCCTGATCATCTTACTTCTCATTCCGTGCTTGAACATTACTGAAATGGAAGGGTAATTGAGGCTGAAACCCCTGTTCATCTGCAATACTTCAGGACAGCTCACATTCCTGTGAGTGATGGCGAAAATTTCTGATTTTGTATACCCAAGAGTGCATAGATGAGTGACATACTCATCCGGCCTGATGTCGTAAATCAGCCCCGGATCAACGGCTCTTATTGGGTTTACTTGTCCTGCACCGATTGCAAAAACTCCGGCGGGTTTGTCCCCGTCCATTATCGATCTTCCTGAATGATCCGTTACATCTGCAGTTGTCATAATAGCTGATTTTACGGCTGCAGCGGTCCATCTTGGGTGAGTTGAGTGGATAAGAGCAGCAATTCCACTGACATGGGGACATGCCATTGATGTCCCTGACATGACAGTGTAGTTCACTCTTCTAGTATCTTCTCGAAGGCCAGTGGGACCTAGATTTTGTGGCCAAGCAGCAATGATATTGACCCCAGGAGCAATGACATCTGGTTTGAGGATTGAAGGGTTAGAAAAACTTGGCCCTCTTGCTGAAAATTGAGCTACTGCTGGTGCCCTGGATTTGGCAATGAGAGTGCCTCCAAATTGGATTCTACCAATAGGTCTCTTTGTAGAGTTTATGTAAGCCTTTAAGCGGATTGATTCGTCGAAGCCAACCAATGTCGCAGGCAAAACATGGACATCAACTGAGTCTTCCTCCAAGTTTATCTCTGTATTTGTCAGGATCATTGCTGCCCCTCCAGCTTCCTTCACAACTTCACCTTTCTCTGCTCTGCCATTGACACCTCTGTCGCAAACCACAATTTTTCCACGTACTTTGGCTTTTGGAAGAGACCCTCTCAAGCAAAATTGACTTCCTACGTCCCCACTGGTCAAGTAAACCAGTTCAAGCTCTTTCACAGAGTTCATAGGTCGGTTACCAGGGTACAAGGATTCTCCATAAAGGGCTTGGCCATTACCCATTTGAACTATTGCTGGAAATCTCCTGTCCATTGTGCTTGCACCAATGGTAGCAATCCAAGGAGCTTCATTGGCAACTGAGCTTTGAATTGGACCATTGTTACCAGCTGCACAAATCACTGAAATTCCATTCTCCATTGCTCGGAAACTGCCAATTGCAATGCTGTCTTCGAAAAGTGGTAGCGGAAAACCACCTAGAGAGAGTGACAGAATGTCTACTCCATCTCTGATTGCAACATCCATTGCAGCAAGGATATCAGAGCTGTAACAACCACTGAACCAGCAAACTTTGTACACAGCAATGTGGGCAAAGGGAGCCATTCCTCGAGCCACACCAGCTCCATTTCCGAGCACACTCGCCATCGGAACCGACGTTCCCCCAGCCGTCGACGATGTGTGAGTCCCGTGCCCACTGGAATCTCGTGGTGACACATATTCCTGCACATTGTCCGGCGAGGTTGAAGCCACCCTGTGGCCTTTGATAAAGAACCTGGCTCCAATGAGCTTCCTGTTACAGTTTGAAGAATTAAAACTTTGGCCTTCTTGGCAAATTCCTTTCCATTTCTTAGGAACTGGAGGCATTCCATGATCATTGAAGCTCGGACTCTCAGGCCAAACTCCAGTATCAAGCACACCAATTATGGTTCCACGACCAAACCCAGCATTGTACCAAGTACTTCCTCTTGTTGGGTCAAGTCCTAAGAACTTGTAAGAGTAAGTAGTGTGAAGTTGGAGCCTGCGGTCAGGTCTAACGGCTATAACATCAGGAAGTCTTTTCAAGGTCTCAAGCTCGGATTCTGATATCTGAGCAGCGAAGCCTTCCATGGCAGAATGGTAGGAGTAGAGAAGCCGAGAAGAAGGGTCTTCAGAATCGGAGGAAATGGTTTGCTCAAGAAATGAAAGATGCCAGTCACGTTTAGAGGTAAATAAAGAGCTGGTTGTAGGATGTGGATGGAGCTGAACTACGTAAGTTTGGAGAGTGTTTGCTTTGAGAGAAACCAAGCAGAGGAAAATGATGGAGAGGAAGAAACAGATTTTGGACTCCATGGCAAAACGTTGATTCAATGGTGGTTGGATCAGTTTGAATTTTGAAGCATATGATTTGGTGGAAGAAGAATGGGGTATTTGAAGAAGTTGAGGAGAGCTCAAAACTTGGTTTTGGAGGCATTTTCTGTGAGGGACTCAGAGAGAGTGAGTAGAGACTCGTGAAATTTAAGAGCTCACAATCACGAGGATCTTTTGTTGAGAGAGAGAGAGAGAGAGGAGCTTACGACATTGTTGGAGGGAGCTGAAGAGCTTGGTTATAAGCCTTCACGGGATGTCTTGGCTGAGCTTTAACACATTAATTTACGTGTACGTTATATTCAAAAAACTCTGGCGAATCTTTGTTTTTCCTGATTTTGAAGTGTGGAATTTGAGCTGGTGGAGTGGTATTTTTGTTGGTTGATACTTGATGGTGTTTCGGAAAGTGTACTACGAAAGAATTTTCCTCATTAATGACACTTGCATTTGCATTGCTCAGCTGCATTTACACACACGCTCTGCTCTCTATTTACTATCCTTTGGCTACCTTAGGCTCCGGCAGCTTTTTGTTTTCCACTGCATCTTCTGATTTCTCACACTTATCAGGAGAGACCCACATCAGGTGTACAACTACATGTCGTATGAAAGTACACTAATTTATATTTTTCTAGTCATATAATATCCAGCCATATAAATCTTCTCATCTGTTTTTAAGTAATTTTTAGATGAGACTACTCTTGACTTTCCCTCCATAAATGGGAGATAACAGGGTTTTTATTTGTTTTTTTCTAATGTAGTACCTTGGTGTTGGCTGTTTTGGGTCCTTCCAAAGTTGTCTTTTTTATGGATGGTAAATGGTTGAAACGCAGACTTAAGTTGACCTTACTGGCCGCAACTGGCACCTTATAAGCTACAAGAAACAACAAAAGAAGCAGAAGAATTTCTGAACAACCATTGCAGTCCATGGGGCCTGGTCAGCATGCACCGTTGTGAATAAGAGGAAGCCACTGAATTTGGATAACTTTATGTTGGTTATAGTTATATCTTAGCAAGTCAAGCCCATGTTGTCTGGTTTTGCGCTACTATGTTGGTTCTTCTTCAAGTTTGTCGACTTCCTTAGCTAGCTGGGCTTTTCTCAGAGACTTTTTGCAGCCCAAATGTTAGACGGGCCTTGCTATATAACGTTTTGCCCGCTCCAAAATGTTTAAAAAATAATAAAAAGAAACTGAGATTTAGGAAGGCTACGCGTGGTATTCAGAGGGCTTACCACAGACAAATGAACGTGTGCTGGTTATGAACCGAACCAGTTCGATACCAGCTCACGTCCAACTTCATCTATGCAACTGGAACCCAGAATGATTTCAGTCAATACACGGGAGCTTAAGTTTAAACATGAATAACTCAGTTTTCTCTCCAATAGCTGTTAAACAACGCAGCAGCATAATATGAAAATATGACTTGCAAGTCTTTGCCAAAACCATTGTATGAAAAGAAAAGTGGGGTTCTTACATGTTATAGAGCACCATACGCAGGTCTTTCCAAATCTAATGTAACAAAGCACTCCTAGGCACAGTTGAGGTCCTCGCTCGTGGCTACTGCTACTAACTAAATCAATGATTCAAGAGGGTACAGTGAGACTCAAAATTTACCCCCTAAAGTAACTCAAATCCTTAAAAATCACTCTTCTTTTATTTCCTGTAGAGGGTGGACAATATAAAACCTCAGGCTACATTACATCCATAAAGAATCTGATGACAAAAATGCATTATGAAAGTGGAAAAAATAAATAAATCCTATTCCGAAAATACTGATCATGTTTTTGGTAGCATTAAACGAGGATCTGAGTCATGTATGTGTTGATTTTGACCAAGTATCGAGCCATGCTAAGTTCTAGATAACTTCAATACAATGCCTCAACATAAATTCATACACGCCCAGGATTGTATGCATGAAGTCTCATGCTAATCTGCTATCAGCCTGCATTAGCCATTACTAAGGACCCATATTGCACTATTGTTACTTTCCAGTCATTACTGATTTCGCTGCTCGTTCTTCCAAGAGTTTTTAGCAACTTCGGCAGATGAACCAGTAGAATCAGCATTTCCATCTTTTGGTTTTGAGAAGAACGGATCCCATTCGTGAGGTCCCACCTCACGCTGTCCTTCCTCTAACAGAGCGTACTTCCAACTGTTCTCTTCAATGAAGTTATCATTGGTACGACCTTCAATAATGTCCCTCCTTAAGTTGGTAACTTTGTCTATAATTGCTTGCACAGAAACATCAAAGGCATCTTTCAAAGTCTCCAATTTAGACCGCGGATCTGCATATACTAGCCTTGGAATAAGGCTTATAACCTCCTCCCTCATAATCTTCACCTGCTCCGGTGAAAATTGACTGAGTCTTTCCTCTATGCTAATGTTCCTCTTACGGATATCATCCTCCGGAATGAAAACTGAATACTTTGCGTAATCCTTTGGAAGATGCCACGTGTATTGTGTGTATGCCGATCCAGGATGGAAGAAGACAGGTATACAACCAGCCAGCATTGAATCAAAAGCAGATCTTCGTGTGTATGAATCACCCTGTGGTTGCAGGCAAAACAGGGAGCTCTGAAACATCTGCATGATACTGCTTGGGGAATGGCATTTGCTTTCCCCAAAATCACATTCCAACAGTTTGCCAACCTTCGACTTCCTGCATTCATCAATGATCTGTCCCCTAATGGACTTAGAATTGCCAGGACGTGGTGCACCAGCAAAAGAGAAAAGCCATTTTCGCTCTAATTTTCTCATGCGGTCCTGCCAATTGAACACATCCTCATCCTTTGCCGGATGGAAATATGTAGGATATGGAATACCAAAGTCATTAGCATTCCATGGGCTTGATTCAACCACAAGCATGGACATATTCTTTGCAGCCGGTAAAAAGAGAAGCTTGTTGCCCCAGTCTGATTCTTCTTCTGTCAGTCTCCTAAAATCCCATGTTATTCTCCCTGCAACAAGGAAATGATCTCTGCCACCCATAATGCCCCACTCTGGCCTCTTCATAAGCCAATCAACCAAATCAAGTGATGCTGCATCCCTCCTTGAAATATTGTATCCCCACAGATACCGGGCAATATCAAACCCTGCATAAAAAGGTACAAAAATAGCTGCAGCAATTGATGAATCACGGGTCAAGCATTCATACTGCTTCATTCGGTTACTGAATATGACATCAACAGCGAACTGATTTGTGGCATACCACCCAGTATTTGAGAATACCCCCTCAACATTCTCCAGTGGAGGACCAAGCCCAGCATTAGTCGTAAACTTACACATATTTGTCCAAAGACTCAGAGTTCTACACTCCTTGAGCATATCCTCATTAAACCTCGAAGGAAGATCATGCACGTAAATGTACCTCCCACCACATGGATCACTTTTGTTGTCAATAGTTCTCAGTGCTCTCATAAATGGGAAGTTGTCCCTTTCATGAGTTCGGCTAGCTTCCAGAGGGGTCTCCTTTGGCTGAGCTTCGGTTACAGGGGTAGGGTTCGAATAGGTGTTAACAGGATCATGTTGTAATCCTAAGGATTCAGAAACAGGTTGCAATTTCATAGATTCATCGATGGTACTACCTCCAAGCACAACAAAATGGAAGTATAAAAGCAAAATCCAGAAAAATGCTGACAACGCCGCAAGGAAACAAAGTCGGGTATTCTGATTCTTTCCCGTCCCCTTCTCCATTTGCTCGGACGGAAGAGTAGCCGCCGAGCGGCGTCTCATGAGATTCCGACTCCAAAGCCGAGTCCAATCAAGCAATCACCGAATACCCATTTCATGAATCAGATTCAAGTTCTAATCCCCAAAACACACAAACCCCAAATCCCACCTCCAACGCTCCGCGCCAATCCTATCTTTTCAACACTGTAGTTCTGAGCCTACAATCAGCGCCGAGGTGCTAAACAGAGCTTGTATTACTAAAACAGCAATTACAGGATCAAGAAGATGGCGACAGACAAATCGAAGCTAAGTGAACACTAATCGAATAATGAACTGAAATACACAATTTTCACTTTTTAGCGAAATAAGGGTCACGAATCACGAGGAGTCACTGAGTTTTACACGATCCGTTACGGATCGTTTCGGCAGCTAAATCTACGAAAATCGAAGAAAATTGAAGTCTAATTGGATATCGAATTAAAATTCAGAAAAAGAAAGAAGAGAGATGAAGGAAGAAACTTACGTCGACACTTGTATTTGCTCGGAAAGATGGGATTCTTTTTGGTTTGGGTCTGTGCTGAAAGAAAGGGAAGAGAAAGTGAGGGAAGGAAATTAGTAATATATAAGGCGGAGGAGGACCGAGGTCGGAGGCCAGAGGGGAGGGACGGCGCATGTTAGCAACATGCGCCAGGGGGCTGTCTCATGTCGGTAGCCGATGGGATGGCGCCGCGTGTCATGGTCGGTACGGCGTGTGTGGGCCCCAGGGAAGTGATGTCATTCCTGAAATTGCGTTGCATTGAGTTGAGTTGAATACCAACTTTCTTGACGAACGACAAAATGGATGGATGTGGAATTAGCGGATCATTTTTATTTATTTATTTATTTATTTATATTTTTTAAATGGAAATTACATTTGAAGGGTACACGTGGAGGGCGTGGAGTGGGTAAGATAGGACTACTGGGTCTGAGAAAACGTGGGGGTGAGATCTCGACTCAAATTGTGGCCGTCTAATTGTCATTGCTTCATGATCCGTCTAAAAGAAAAAGGGTGAAAAGGAAAGGGAAAATGAAAATGATAATTCATTCTCAATCTATAATTTTCATGAACATTTTTAAGATATTTAATTTTGAATTATCTTTTTCTTTTTAGTAAAAAGAAAATGAAAGACAACATAGAACATAAGGTGGAAAATGAGATTAAATTAGAAAAGATTTAATCATATATAATTAGCTCATAACCACCCTTATCTGATAATGAAGATACAAATATATAGAAGAAGAAAACTACTTTTATTAGTGAATTATTATCCTTTTTATGAATTATCATTTTATTAGTTTAGATTAGATATATAGATCATCAATTAAGATAACATATATAGATCATTAGTGTTTTGATGAATAAATATTAATATTATTGAAAATTAAGAATATATATAGTTTCTAAATTATATTCCCTCGTTAATTGGCAATAGTTATAAATTACATGATGGCAACGTTTATGCATTGTCAGAATCCACAACATTGCTTTTGCTTCAACATTGACGTTGCCTAATTTTCTAAAATGTGTACTTCTTCGACTGTGACTGCATTACCATATCATATAATTTAACTATTTGGGCGTTACCAGGAAGGAAAAGAAAAAAAAAAAACTATTTGGGTGCGTACGTGTATGAAATGTTAAATGATGAATATAAAGTTTTTTATTAAAAAAAAAAAAGAAAAAAAGATTTGATTCTTGAATTCACGTGGTGGGTTTCTCCAAAAATATCAGCAACTATTACATGGTTGAATTAGAAGGAGTTAATCAATATTCCTAATTAATTCCCAGATTCAATTTAACGTAAGCTTGATTAATTTGGGAGCTCCATTTCCAAGGGGGGAAATAGAGTGAGTAAAAACTGTGTGAAATTATTATAAGGACCGAAGATGTCGCCTTCTCTAAACCTGCAAACCCACATGTGAGGTCTGGGACATCATGAACATGGACATGATCATACCTAGCGCTATGAGGACGACGAGTAAGTGGAGTACCAACACACGTTGAAGTTGTCCAGATCCAAGTTGAATTAAAGAAGCTGTATACTCGTATATATATATATATATATATATGTATGTATGCTTTTAAACAATATGCTTGCTTGGTCCTTCAATATTCTTTTTTATGTATTTTTATATATACGGATCTATTGTAGCACTGTGTTTTCCAAAGGACATTATTGCTACTTATCAAATACAAATAAAGGTCCTTTTACATCGATGATGATTAATCAAAATGTTAACTCGACATGCAATGTATTACATACAGTATAGCACAAAAAGTTATTTGCTTCATTAATTGATAGAAATTAGTCTACCTACATATATACTTTTATTTGGATATATAGATATTATATATATATAACCCTTTTAAGTCTCTAATGAGCAGGTCCACAATGTCCAATGTTGAGAACCAACTACCAAGGGAGACTTCAGTACATAATATATACAGTCTTACAAAAAAAAAAAAAAGAAAGAAAGAAAGAAGAAGAAGAAGTATATTTATATATATAGTTAAACATTAAGCGTACTTTACACCAATTTCACATTCAGTGCATGCTTCATTTTTCCACTATAATTGTGTTCTCGATATTATTGAATACATTTGAGAATTATGAGTTTTTCCATTGGAATCAGTTTCTTAATTAACTCTATGTGTCACCTGGCTTAATTTGATCGCCACAAGTTATGGGTCTTAGCTAGTGTTTGTATTTTTGTATATTATATGTGTTTGCTTTAATTTGTCATCTTGTTACCTATTTGTCATTATTTATTCAAACTTGATTCAAAAGAATGATTAGCTCAACCACTACAACATTCAACTTTGGAGGCTGATGAAGGGCATAATCATGATAATAAAAGTTAAAGCGAACTTAAGGGTACTATTATATATTAGAATCTTCCTTCCAGCTTTTCTAAAAGGTACTTCAAGTGGAATCTCTTTTGCTTTTGATTGCACTATTATTATTATTATTAGAAGCATGATGTTCCTTCTTCTTCCTAACTATCCTTGAACATCTAGTTAATCACCAACTAGTTAACTCTTGGTGTAAGTATTGAGCAGTGTTGTGAATGATTCAACCATGGTGGGTAGTTGAGCTTATTTATTGCTTGTGTTTTGCCTTATAAAGTGAGGCATTCACGTCCTGTTTGTCAATATATGTGTGAATTATTGGGATTTAAGGAGCGAAACAACTACAGCCCAGCATGGAAGGATGCACATCCATGTTATGCCTGGGAGTTGGGCATCATGGAGTTAAATAAATAGGAGTAGTGGGCTACCACTATGTTAGTCACTCTGGGCACTTGTGTACAAAGACTTTGCACTACCCACCTCCTTGCTTTGGACATATATGTATGTGGATGACAACAGACTCACAATCACTATTATATTAGCTTAGGTTAGATGTTTCATTGTAATGGTGACAAAGGATATATAGAGGATCTTTTATAATGCTTTTTGTGGAGGGTGATAATGCATTCTAGAGTAACCAAATCTGAGTTCACAAACAAAAAGGAACAATGAAATTCACAAACTTGAAGGAACAATGAAATTCTCTAACTCTATCCAAACCAACCAAATTTATATGCTTAACAATGACACTAATAATAGAATCAACGTAATTACAAATAATAGCATTACAAAGGACTCTAACTTAGCAGAGGAGGGTTTACTTGCTTTATTCTTCTTAATCTTCTTGTTGCTTCTTAAAGATCTTTCACCCAACTTCACGTCTCCGAAGAATATGCAAACTCCTGGATCTCTCATTTTCATTTCACTCCCATGCAAAATGGAATTGTTTGCTCCTTGAATGTTGTTGTTTATGTAAATGTTGATGCAACAACAATCATGGGAATCACCTCCGGTGCCTCGGGCCAGTAAAAATGTCGCCCCTGTGTTTTTGCCTTCCAAGTTGATTCTTTCGGAGTCCCTGCTGGTGTCGGTGGAATTTTCCCTGTTTTTGCTGGCCATATTTGATGTGTAATTTGGTAGAAATGGGAGCTGCAAAATTGAAGTGCATGGAGTTTTCGGTGGGGAAATTATTTCTGTTTATGGCTTCCTTGCTTGCACTATGGGATTGCTACCTTCATCTACAAGGCAATGTATCTTTTTATAATACCATATGGTAAAGCTATTGCAATGACTTTAACTTGTTCGAATCAAACAATTAGTATACTTTGGAATTTTGTTTCATTAGGATCTTCCTTTTTTTGTGTTTTTTGTTCTCCTTGTTTCTAGTTAAAGTTCCACACCCACGCCGCTCGTTATTTCTCAATCACACTTGGGTGGGAAGAGAAACCACAGCGTGATCTCAAATGCAATTTTTTTTTTCTATTAATATCCTGATTAAAAATTAATTGCTTCTTGTTCTATGCGTCTCAAAGTGTTTTCACTATGCATCCATCGGCAAGAAACGTCAATGTATTCATGGAATGACTTTTGTCACACTCTGAGTAATCTACCAATGCTTATAACGTTGAAAATATATTCAGAGTGAAAATTTAAAAATAAATATATAAAAAAATTGTTACCACCCCATTAAGAAGAAGGGTTCCTCCAAATAACGAATCTGAAAAAGGAAGATTGCGGCCGGTTCAAATTCAGAACATGAAAGGAGCCAAATTGTAAGGCGAGAAAATGCCTTGAAAACAAATACACAATTCCCTTCATTAACTCCGGGTATAAGTACTAGCCCAAAACCTAGTTGGAAATGCTTTAAGATTACAAATGCGATACTTAGCTCAAATTATACAGTCTGAAAAATCAGTGAAGAACAATTCTACATTTCTTTATTGTTTCCCTAATTTTAACAGGCACCTCTGTGAAAACCTGTCTCAAAAAGGACAAACTGGTCATTGAAACAAAGACTGCCAAACTTATCACCATTAGAGAGATTGCAAGTTTTCCCAAAATACCATTAGTCAATGAAATACAAACCTGAATTAAAGTTTCCAATTGGGTCGCTCTTCAACAAAATGAAAAACATTTAGGCATCAACAACTGAGTGTAGATTATGGATAAGAATCTGGAGACACCTTTTCACTGATCGTAGAACCAAACTGTGGACCACCCTTACGATAGCAAGTAAGAAACTCAATAGGGTATCCCTTCAACTTACGTGGCACAAGTCCAAGATCATTGAAAGTCAAAGCTGCAAAACCCACCATCAAACCAAAGCAAGAAAACGATAAAACTAAGACAAACGGAGGAAATTCTGAAACAACAAACAGTGAGAAGGAAGAATGACAAAATTGTACTAAATCAATAGTTTTACCATTTTCCGACACGACAGTATCTCTGGTTAGGGCAAGGATCTGATCAAGATTGAAGATCTCAGGAGTGGGTAATGGGAAGGGAACCTTATTAAGTAGTATTTCCCGTGGTGTTGCAATGGCCTGAAATTGTTTACACCCGTAGTCAATTGCAATCAACATTTGAAAATTATCAACATAAGCAAAAATGTAATAAGCCACCTAGTCTGCAACTTTGTCTGCCACTAAGACTGGGTAGTTATGCATGGTGATGCAATATATGCAAGACACTTTAGCTAAAATGAAAAACTCACATCTTATCATCTCCCTCTCTCACACACACGCACAGACACATGTTTGAGGGGCACTTGAGGTAACTAGGGAGTGAATATTAGTAACACCAAAATTCAGTAATAAGATATTGAAAGTTGTTAACAAATGGCCTCCAAATATGCCCTTAACTTATCAAGTGGTTAGACCTTTACCTTCGCAACTGGGAAAGGAATCTTCACGTAGCGAGGCCACTCTCGAATCACTTCATACATAATCTCTGCCTGCATTGTAATTGGAACTCAGTAATGTAACACATAATGCAACATCTAGAGAAAAGAGGATGATAAGTCACCAATTCATGCACTGTAAAGATCTCCGGCCCACCAAGTTCATAAACTTTTCCCATACTAGTACCATCATCTTTTAAGGCAGCTACAATTGCAGCAGCAACATCAACAACATATACAGGTTGGATTCTGCAAGGAAAAGTTCCTCGGGAAGATATCCATTACAAAGTTAGAAAAGGGGCATAGAAAGTACTGCCACTCATAATCAAAGCCATTAACACATGACAATTGAATGTGAATTACATTTACACACATTCAATTATTATATTGAAGACATACTTGGTAGATCCATCCCCCATGAGTGGAATAAAGCTATACTTTTTCGCAAATTGTGCCCACCGATTCAGAATTCGGTCCTCTGTGCCAATCAATCCAGCAGGTTTCAAAATTGTGGCCTTTCAAAGAAAGCAAATATTAGAAACTATACACTTGTAAGCAACTTCACAAATTTTAATATCAAGAAAGCAAGGAGTCTAGACTCTTGACCATTTTTACATCAAGCCAAACAACAACTCCACAGCACACTATTTAAAACCCAGACCTAAAAAACAATACCCTATGAAGCTCTTATTTTCTCAAGTCTTTCTATAATCCTACAATACCCTAAGTACTACCAATAGAGTGTAAAACAAGATGAAAAAAATAGTAATATTACATGCATCAGATTTTTAATATTTAAACAAACTAACTTCCATTAGTGTGCAATAATTATTTGCCAAACTTGGCCTCCACCATTGCTTATAGAGGAATATGGTTTCATCCCTATTCCTTCTTCTCCATATATTTTCTTAAATAAAATACATATCCCACTGAGGGCTCCTTCCTTAAAATCCTAAAGTACCTGCCTTAATAGTGCTAAGCCTAAACAGAGCATAGCTTTATAATAAGGATTGCTCCCTAGTTTAATATGTGTACTGCCAACTTGAAAACTTAATGGACATTAAGTTTTCAGCTCGGGCTGCAAGGAACAAAAAATGATGATAAACCTACCTCAGGTAATTCATCCAATACTGCTTTTTCCGCAGAAGCTTTTGATCTTAGCATTCTGGATGGAGATGATGTAGACGCCCCTAAGCAAGAAACTTGAATATATCTCATGATACCACCATGTTCTTTAGCAATCTGCATATGATTAAAAATTTGATCTTCTGGGTGCACCATACCACTGAAAGAAAATAGAAAAACTCAAAGAAGGAAAGGGGCTCCCCAAAAAAATACAGGAACCTACTGTTGCAAGTTGTTTGGCCATGGAATGGTTCACTTCCTCAAAGCTATAGTTTCTTGTTTCATACTCCCTTCCTGCCGAAAAGTAATGCTTCTAAGCACAATTTCTTACATGGACTCCAATAATTTAAAGCTTTAAAGAATACATACCAATAAGATTGATAACTACATTAGCCTTTGCCATTACAGCTTTAATGGAATTTTCATCTCTTGGATTGTATTTCATTGGCACTATCTGAGTATGTAAATCATGAGAATATCAGAAGCCTAGTAGACTGCATTAATATATTCAGAATGGCACAAACTGCAATTCCAACCAAATAAAAGTAGTAGTTGACCAATGTTGGGAGAACATCATTCTTATGCTACTCTACCTGTCCTAGATCCCCCATCAGCTTAAGATGACGATGGCTATCTTCAGAACCCCGGAAAGGAACTAAAACTTGAGATCCCATCTTAGCTGGAAAACAATCAATATAAAACATTTAAGGAAAAGATTTAAAACATTCACTCATGTGCTGTCTTGTACTAGAAATATGAAAGTAAGTTGTAAACAGTGTCAAATAAAAGCAATAACCAACATTCAACTCACCAAGTTGTTGCACAACATAACGGCCAAGGAACCCAGTTGCCCCAAAGACAGTAGCTACAATGCCACTGCAAGAGACAATCTATTTATCAAACTAAGTAAACAACCACCAAACTGAAAATGTTTGCGTTCCAAACAATTTCAAGCACCACCTAACTAAACCATACTGTGAATTTTAAAGGCAAGAGTCGAGCACATTGTCTTGCCAGGTACAGTTTACGATAATTAACACAATTTAGTATATTCTGAGAAGCTGCATTCCAATCACAAACTTACCCTCCGATTGACTACTCGGAAAAACGTTAGGTTCTAATGTTAAAGAGCTAGTTTATCGGTTTATCAAAGTTCTCAAATAAATAAACAATCTTTCCTACATTTTCCTAGAAACCAAAACAACATAACAGATGATCTTATATTCCCCGACATTCTCCAAGCAACCAAACACGCGATGATAAGTAATAATCAACTTCAGAATTACCTAACAGATGATCTTCCACCTGTGCCCTTGCGGACAAGGTGCCCCACTCCCTTAGTGGCAAGTGTAGATCCGTATTTTGGATGGTCAGCTCCATAAACTAGAAAAATTCACCCAAACACAAAAGCGCTTAAGGAATTGCCCGTATCAATTAGTTAAAATTGCAATCGTAAGCCCTAAAGAAGTAGAGGAAATGAAGGCTCACAGTGATCGTAAAGAGGGTAGGTAGACTTGAGAGACGAGACCGAAGGTGAAGGACTCAGAGATTGGTGACCTAGACGCCTCGCAACGGCCTGCATCGTGCTCAGCTACACTCGCACACAGAGAGAGGAGAGGGAAAGAGAGAGAGAGAGAGAGGGGAGAGAAAGCAAGCAGTGGGTGAAGGACCGGGTGATGAAGACGGGATGCTGATCGGGTTGTGGGTTTCGGATTGTGGCCCAATTTGTACGTGGATCGATGTATTTTGGATCATTATGTTGGGCTTGTTCAATATCTCTGTTCTGAAAGGGCTTGTAAATGGATCCAAAAGGACCAAAGCATAACAAATTGATTTCTACATAGACCCGGTTTTTTTTTAATAATATACATAGACCCGGTTTGATTATCCTTCCGAAGGGACCCACAAAATAAAAAAAAAAAAAAAATTACATATTTTTATCTCTCATGGCGGAAATTGAATATTGGAATTTGATATTATAAATATTAACAACTACAATTCGATATTTGGATTACGGAATGAGAAAAGGGAAAATAACATAATTAAAAATCTCCATACTTGTATTAAAAACACAAGGATTTATTTGATCATGTAATAAAAACATGTTTTGGGTTTATAAAATTATAATACAAAGTTTTTAGTATATCACCAAAGGGTTAAATTTTTAAAAAAGTACACAAATTGTAATCTCATTTTTTATGCTATTTTTATTCTCGCAATTTTCTTTCAAGGTTCGAAATCGAAACAATACTTGGGATTTTAAAATGAAAATTACAATGTTCTTATATAACAAATACATTGCGAAACATTGACATGAGCAAAATAGACTAGCAACAAAACTTTTACCAAAAAGACGTGGATTTGCTCTTGTTACAGTTGACAGAAAAAAAAAATAAAAAAAAATGAAAAGAGTGTAACTAGAATTCTTGCATCAGTATCTAAAACTGTACTTGTTGAAACTAAACTGTGGAACACTGACTAGTCCAGCTCTATAAATTGCCTAACTAGAAAAAAAAACTACATTATTGCACATCAATACTCACAAAATCTGCCGCCCATTTTCATTTTCTTCTCTATCAAGTAACTAATACCAAACCTCCCATCAACCCACAACTTATTGCCTTTGACGAAGTACGTAAACCATGAATGAAATCCCCTGTTCTGCAATGGGGGGTAATATCAACCCAGAATCACTTTGAAGCCTAAACCAATAATCTCCAGTGGTGGATTTTTGGACTCGTCATGAAATGCACCTTTGTCCTTTCCAGTTATGGTTTGAATTTCCTGAATGCAGCAGCCATAGGCTGGTTCTCTGGATAGTCGCTCCACCATAACCACTATTCATAGGTTGTCTGGCATACCATTCAGTTTAAAAATCTGGGATGCCACTTGACCTTGATGAATACTCAGTTACCAATCTTAGAAACATGGACGATTTATCCTCTAGAAGCCGTGCAGGAGTATCAAACTCTGCAACTCGACCTATAAGTATCAAACATCAAGCTCGATAAGCAATTCGTGGATCCAGATACACTGAAAGTAGAGCGTGCACATGAAATAACGAGTTGAGGACATAATTATACTCACCATCACTGAGTACCAGAACGAGATCACTGTCGATAACAGTGGGGATGCGATGGGCAATAGTACACACGGTGCAATTCTTAAACTCTGTTCGAATAATCTTCTGGATGAGATTATCTGTGGCTGTATCAACTGATGCTGTTGCTTCATCAAGAACCAGAATCCTTGCCTGTTTAAGCAGTGCACGGCCCAGCGAAACAAGTTGCCGCTGCCCCACACTCCAATTATCTCCATTCTCTAGCACTACAAATTCGACAACTGATTAGTTAGCCACTTACAGGCTTTGAGATTGTTTTGTGTGTGTTTGTTAGGGAATGCACTTTCTAGCTGTATGTACCTGGCGTATCAAGTTTTTGGTCTTTCTCGTGGATTATATCTCCAAGCTGAGACTTATCAAGTGCCTGAACCAATTACAAGCCCAATAAAAATCAAGGGGCAAGACTGTCCCATAAGGAACATTAAAATAAATTTAAGAAGTCAAGATTTAAAGAATTATACTATCCCAGTAAATAATATTTTCTATTAAAGAACACAGTATTCCAAGTAGTTCATAAGTAATTAAATCATGTAAGTAGCTTGGAATATTAATTTGAATGAACTTTGGAAATGATATAAGTTTTTTTTTTTTGTTCCAATACAAATCTCGTATTGTTATAAAATATCAGGGATTATGTCACACAGCAGTACGTACAAAAATGAAAAGAACAGGGCATGCCTGATATTCCAAACCTGCCAAATTTCATGATCTGAATGTTCTTCAAGGGGATCAAGATTGCCCCTAATAGTCCCTTCAAACAGGGTAGGATCCTGGGGTATGATGCTGAGACGGCTACGAAGATCATGAAGGCCAATTGTTGAAATATCAATGTTGTCTATTAAGATCCTCCCACCTTCTGGCTCGATCAATCTAAACAATGCCTGAATCAAAGTAGATTTACCACTTCCGGTACGGCCAACAATTCCAATCTTCATTGCCCCAGGAAAAGAGCAGGTTATTCCATGAAGCACCACAGGAAGATTCTCCTTATAACGAACCTTCAGTGAACAAAGAGAAAACGTCAACATTGTGCAATCAAATATTTGAAAATGACTGAAAGTATAAATAAAGAACAACCGAAAGTTATAAATGTCTCAGCATAATAATACCACACAACTTCATATATGGAAAAGAATATGTAACACCTATTAAATAGATAAAACACACAATCCCGATTCAGTAATTGCTAATGAGTTTCATGAATTTTGCAAATGTAACTCCAAGTGACACAAAGGGTGTTATTTCAAGTCCAGAGTAAATTAGTGGGCACAATTAGTGTTGTCGATGAATTGCACCTAGAAGCTGACCTAATTTGCCTTTTTGAGGAAAAAGATTGTGCAACCCAATCGTTTATAAAATAATATTGTCATCAGGATTCAGATTCTAACAATAAATTTTTCAAAAGAACAAGAAAAATGACTGAATTCCTATAGCCAACAAATTGAACCTATCCCCATTCTAGAAACAGAGCATATATAATAAGGAACAAAACCACACACCTTTAAATCAATTAATTCAATTGTTCCACTCTCAGGCCATGTAGATGGAGGACGAGAATCCTCAATAACTGGAGGAGCTTCACCTGGAATTTGGCTGTACTGGTAGATCCTCTCTATTGAAATAATTTTGTTTTCAAGCTTGCAAAAGCTAAGTATCCACCGTGATAAGCGTGCATTCAAGTTAAGGCCATATGTCACAGCAAGCCCTGCCATGCCTGCATGGAAAAAGAAAATATCATTGGAAATCACGTATTTATAATCTATGTTCATATCAAACCAATCCAACATGAAAACTTGTGACAAGACAAGACACAAACGTAAGTGAACTTAATACAGAGTGGTATTGGTTTCACTCAAAAGGATAACTTCACTTCCCTAATCCAATGGCAATATACAATCATGCTCACCTTAATATTTCACAGGTACCATGACTCCATGGTTATTCTCATGCCACATGCATATTTTCAGAAATTAAAGAAGCGGTATACTTACTCGGATCAATACTTCCATGTGGGAAGCTCACAAGCAAAATCATGCAGAAAGCGAATACAAAGGTTGAGAGCAATTCCATGCGTAGGCAGAGCCATTCTATAGCTGCAAGACTGCAGAAGAATGGACGAGCAAAACAATCAAGAAGATAAAGATTCCTCTTCATGAACCTTTTTTCTTGTCCAAATCCTCTTATTGTGGCAGCTCCAGCAATTGACTCGCCAAAGAGATGGATTATTGGAGATTTCTGGATGCTAACAATACGAACCAACTCCCTTGATGAAGCCATATAGTATTTCTGCATAAAAATTCAGGTGAAAAATCTGTCACCTCTCTTCAGCAAAAAGGGGCAGAAGAAAATCATTTGAGTCCCTAACATAATACTTGACATCAAATAGCACTTAGCCTGTGTTTGGTCAGAGGGATGGAAAGGGAGGGATCAATGGAGGGATGCAACTTAATATGATTGGTTGGTAGGAGGGATCAATGGAGGGAGGGGATGGGTGAGTGGATTGAGAATCCATCCTAATCCCTCAAAATCAATCCCTCCAATATTGGATGGATTTTAGGAGGGAGAGATTTGATAACTAACAAATTTTTAAATACATTTAAATCCTTCATCCTCTCTTTCCTTCTCATCGTACCAAACAACATGAGGGATCATATAATCTATCCCCTTCTTTCACCTCCCCATCCTTCCACCTCTCCATCCCTCCTACTAAACATAGCCTTAGAGATTCAAATTCACAACATAATAATTGTAGCGCTTGACATTACAAATTATGGGTAATAGAATTAGTTACCTGCATCCACAAGCAAGCAATGGTCATAGGAACAACAAGAAGCAAAATTTGCCAAGTAACTTCTGTCATCACACCAACAATGCCAATAAGTTGTATTGTTGTAGAAGCAAACCCACCTAGTCTAAATGGAATATCAAGATCCACTACACTTTGATCAATCGACACCTGTAAGGTCAAAATTGCTGGACATTATATATGTGAAAGGGATTGGCATAAAAGAAAACAAATAAATGCTTTTTTCTATTTAACAAGAACATAAATTATTAATGTTCTTCCAAAGACAACACAGAAACTTACACGATTCAATATTCGTCCAGCAGGAGTAGAGTCAAAAAAAGACATAGGTGCTCTGAAAACACTTCTAAGCATCTTCAAAAACAATTTTTGGGCTGCTTCTAGACCAAATGTGGCTACCAGAACAGCCCTAATGAATATAAACCAAGAGCTTCCAAAAGCAAGGGCCATGTAAACAACAATAAGAACCATTGGACTCACTTTAGGTTGGTCTCCTTCTGTTTGGGGATTTGCCCAAGCCATCCACCAATTACTAGCAATCTGAAGGAACTGAAATAATGATTGTGCAATAATTATGAGCGGAATCAAAACACCTTTATATGCTGCAGCCATATATGACAAGTACACCTTCATGCTAACTCTTCCTCTTACTCGTTCCTCTTCCTGAACAAGTTGTTTTTTTCTTGAACGTTTTGCTTTCTTTTTTTCTTTAATTGCTTTCTGATCTGAAGCTGATACACCTTCTTGTACTTCCTTCGCCAAATTCTCAATGTTATCCGCAGCTGGAACACATTTTTTACCAAGTCTAATAGACACACCTGGAGACAAGTTTTCATCTGAATCTTCCGAGTGATTAGGAATATCCATTGCTTCAATTGCCTCATGGTGAGCAGAGACCAATGTTTTGAAATCAGTTCCCGCCTGTAAAAGATCATCATATTTTCCAGCCTGTATGATGCGGCCTTCTTTAAGAACCTAACAAGATGGGACCAACATAAATATTAAGCATTGGTCTCTGAATTCTACAATACAGTAACTATTAAGATACCAAATAGCCAGTGAATCAAAATAAATATTGTACTCTTGACTTCCACAATTCAGTAACTATCAAAATACCAAATAGCCTTACAGTAAACCCAATGCAGATTTAGACCTCACATTACAAAGCAATTTTTATAGACAGTAATTTGTAAAGAAGCTCCCTTACCAGTATCAAATCAGCAGAAGGAAGAAATTCAACTTGATGAGTCACAAAAATCACAGTTTTGTTCACTAATGCTGTTAATATGTATTCCTGCATTTCCATATCAAATAGTTAGCCAGTTTGAATTCAATTGGACTGTCACATCAGTAAGATAATTGGCAAATCTAACCTTAAACAACTCTGTTCCAGTGTGTGCATCAACTGCACTAAAGGGATCATCGAGTAAATAAATGTCAGCATCTTGATAGAGTGCCCTTGCAAGCTGCACGCGTTGCTTCTGGCCACCACTCAGATTTATTCCCCTATCACCAATTATGGTCTGATCTCCATGAGAGAAAAGTTCCAAATCCTTTTTCAGAGAACAAGCATGGATAACATTTTTGTACTTTGGTTTATCCATTGGGCTTCCAAAAAGAATATTTTCTTCTATATTTCCAGATTGTATCCATGCTGACTGAGAAACATAGGCAGCAGTACCACATACTTTCACCTGAAAATATTTTTTTAAAAAAGTAAGAAACTATAATTCATGAACCTAGCATTAAATCAAACAATAACAAACAAAATTGAAAGACAAATAAGAAGAACAACTTACTTCACCAGAGATTTTTGGAATCTCCCCAAGAATACAAGAAAGAAAGCTTGATTTGCCAGAACCAACCATGCCACAAACAGCCACACGCATCCCTCTTTCCACTTTTATTTGTATTCCTGATAATGATGGCCTTGGCGAGGAAGGATCCCAACCAAACATACCATCCTTGATTTCTATGGCCATGTTTGTCACACCTCGTGGCAGCACAATGGTTGCATTTTCCTGTAACTCTTCCTCCTGCAGGAAGCCAGAAATTCTATCAAGAGAAACTTTTGTCTGAGCCATCATTGATACCAAATCAGGGAAATTCCTAAGTGGTTCTTGAAGTATCCTGAAAGTGGCCAGAGCAGAAAGAACACCACCTGCAGTAAGCTTACCACCCAACAATATGGAAGTACCAAAAGTGACAGCTGATACAAATATGGGGGAGCTCCAAAAGATGAATGTAATAAAAGCTTGCGAGTATAGGGCTCTACGCAGCCACTTGAACTCCACAACCCGCATCTCCTCTAGCTTCACACGATACCTGTCCTCCCAAGCTTGCAACTTGAGAATCCTCATGTTCCTCAGACACTCTGAAGTTTTTCTCATTCTTTCATCCTTTGCAGCCATCAGCTTGTCTTGATAATCTTCCTGTACCTTTGCCAGAGGAACAGTAACAACAATGGAGATTGTGGTGGCAACCAATGTTGCAACAGAAGCAATCCCAACATTCTTGTACAGAATTGCAAGGGCTAGAATGATTTGCAGAGGAAGCATCCATAAGTCATGGAGATACCAAGAGTAGTCCCCTACCCTCTGTACATCCACTGCCATGTAGTTGACAATCTCCCCGCTAGTGTGACATTGCTTGGCCGTGCTTGAGAGCTTGAGTCCCTTTCGATACACCATTGCTGTCAGAGCTGATCTCACATGCATTCCCAAAATGTCTACACCAATATACCACTGCCGAGTTGTTAAAGTCTCAACAAGCTTTGCTGAGAAGAATATTCCAGCCAGGATATACCCTTCATGAGGGAAAGTCTTTTTTCCTCCTAAGTAATCAACAAAATAGCTAATCATGTATGGACCTACATACGAAACAAGAGTACTCAAGCCTGCAAATATGGCATTACAAGCTGCCTCCTTCCAAAATGACTTAAGAATTGCCCAGGCTAAAGAAGGCTGCTTTGATGGGTTTTCAGACTTCAATTTTTCCCAATTTGAATTCAATACCTTATAATTGGTCTTGGACCGGTCTTTCTGTGCAAGGAGAGGTATATCCTTCAGCTCTAGCGGTCTCTTTGCCCCAATAGAAAGAAGTGGGTTTAACCAAGAAAGTGTGGCCAAGCTAAACAGCCCGGCATCACTATATGGAGTAACCTTAAGACATCCTACTTCTTCTTCAAGAAGCAACGGTTCCTGGAGATCAGAGTTTCTACAAACTTGTATACCAGTAATACCCCTAAATGCAATGAAACATAGGAAAGCTAGAGCTGGAGTCGAAGCAAAATTTGCCACAACATGAGGACACAGGTGTTTCGAGCCTTCATTTAAGAAACCTCTCCCATCAACGTATAAAGTGCACAAACAAATCACAAATGACACAAACCACCATACTCTTAACAGCAATGGGAATTTCTCAGACACCTTGAATTTACAATGCAGAGCTGAAAAGCTCAATACGAACCAAGCCAAGCCTTGTGCAGCTGGCAAGCAAAGCACATACCAATCCACAACCTTCCTATTAACGGACTTTCTCATTAGACTAATCCCATCGAACCCCAATACCACAACTTGCACAAATAACACGTAGAAGCAGCAGAATACCGAAAGTTTGAAGTCCGTGCCGATTCTAACGTCACGTATTTCTCCTTCAACAACACTATTACGCCGGATTGGGCTCGCATTCGCCGTTGAATCATCCTTCTGTAACCGAATACGACCAGCACAGATAGATATATGCCTAGCCGAGACGATGAAGAGGAATACAAGAAACAGAGTCAAATTGATGCAAACTGAAGCGAGTTCCAAAATGGGCAAACCTTGAATCGTTCTCAAAAGTGTGATCGACGGTTGTGGTGCTGAAGCTGAGATTCTATTGAGCAAAAGGTCGATACCCATTATTGAATATGGTATCCTGGTGAAGGAAGCGATTGACAACAGAGAGTCGGTGGTGAGCTAGAAGAGAGAGATCGAATCGTTCAGCGTGGAAGGGCATTTCACCATCTGGGTATTGATGAGCAATGGAAAGTGTATTGGGAGATAGAAGCTGCAGACACATTGCACATGGAAACAAACAGATTTTTATCAACACGGAATTCTAAAAGAGAGAAAGAGAGAGAGAATCGTTTGCACCTGCTCGCTCTCTCTCTCTCCCTCTCATGTTCTCTAGAGAGGCAACAAAGGGACAAACAGAGGACGAAAAAACAAAAATTCTGAAAGAAAATACAAAATAAAAAACTGACCTTGATAATCGTCTGTGAGCCGGTGGAGGTTGCCGAGGCAAGCCTGTGATGTGGTAGAGGAAAGAAAACAGCGCACAAGCTCCGCCTCACAAACGAAACACCACAGAAGGAGAACACAAGAAAGCACCAAATCTACCACTACCAATTCACAGAAAAAAACGATAATGACGATGAGTCAGGCTATAACATGTCGAACTGTGGACAGAGAGAGAGAGAGAGAACTTCTCTCTTCTCTCTTTTATAATGCTAAAGTTTTTAACTTTGATACCTTGTAACGCTGTGACACTGCCGTGTGAGAGAGAAAGTAAGGTACGGAGAGATACACTATTCTATGACACCAACAAGAAATCAGGTTTTGGTCATTTCTTATGAATGGAAAGTAAAAAACTGAAGGAAATAGATATATGCTTGTTTCTGTGAAGTAAATTTCAAATTTTGGTTTATGGTATGCTTGATTTTCTACAACATATATATAGATGAGAATGTACTGGAAGTGTACCCGAATTTAGGGTGTGCGCGAAAGAAAAAAAAATATTATAAAGAATATTACTAGTAATTAATAGAATATTATTAACTAGTGTGGGTGCGGTTGTTTTATGACGTGATGATATAGATCTCAGAATGTCTTTACATACAAATATTAAACAATAAGTGGACTGTCCATATTCATCAGAAAAAAATATATATATTCGTCAAAAAAATTGTGGACTGTCCGTTGTTCAATGTTTGACACATTGAAAGAGAGAGAGAGAGAGAGAGAGAACGCTTTACAGTGTGTTTTTTTTTTTTCTTTCCTTTTTGTTTTTTGGTTAAAAGAACTTTACAGTGTGTTGTAGGGCGGCATTGGTGGATTTCAAATGTGAGGATGAGTGTGATGCCATTGCCATGATGGTAAGCCTTTTGAGGTTTTATTTATTTATTATTACATTGATTGGAGCACTTTCACTCTTTTTTGCTAAATCAAAATCAGTGAAAACCCATGTATGCCCTCATAGTATGCGGTGGAAACTGGCAGTTTCATGGTCAGAAACAGACAGAGGCTATCATGGAGAATCCAACTCCCACAGACAGAGGCCATAGGGTGGGTTTGGTTTTTTATTTGTGCATTGTTTTATGCTGAAACATATCAGTAACCCCACTTATCACACTGCCTGTTTCTTTGAGAAAAATGACGACCAAAATCACCAAACTTTTTCCCACTTTATCTTGGTTTAATAGGAAAGCCAAAAAGTTTATGGAGGTGAACCAAGTTTTTTTAACTCTTTGCTTAACGAGTACATGCAGCTGTGTTGGAGCTGGCTTCAACTTTTGGTGCCGATGTCTTTTTTGTTTTTTTATGCCAATGTCCCATTGAATTCTTTTTTTAAATAAAATAAAAATATCAGTGTGGATTTGATGAGTTCATAATTTTATGGATAAATTTTTTTTTTATTTTTAATTTTATAATTCGATAAGAATATAAAATCTATATTTTTAACAGATTCTTTTTAAGTTTAATTTAATAAAATCAAATACACCAAAGTAATAACATAACTTACCAAACTAATGTTCCACATAATTGTTGACACATATATAGCATTCAATTTCTAACATAAATGCAAATGCAATGAAGTTGTTTGGCATATATTCATATAGAAGGTTGTTTCCTGATGTTGTGATTCGCTCAGAGACTAATCATGGTGGGCGTGGAAAATAAGGGTGTATATTTGACAGGAATATTAGATACATTGTATGGAAGATGCCCATTCTTCCTTTTACCTTGACCCTTTTCAGAGTTAGTTTTTGGTGTTTCAGTGCCATCTCTGCTTTTGATCTCCAATGAGTTTTTAACCCACACACGTTATAATATATATATATATATATATATATACGGAAACGCCAAAGAGGAAACTTTCTATATATATATATAATTACTAAACATTTTTAATTTTCGTTTCTCTTTGGTTTTTGTTGATGTATTCCAAACACAATGATCTTAAAAGGACAAAAAGAAAAAATTAAATGAAAGCTTTACGTAAACACTATCTCTGTGGTAACTCAAACGTAAATGATATGACATGCAAAATGCCGAATGACTGAGACAAATAAGACTCTTAATTTCAAAGAAAAAAATAAAAAAAATTAATGTTGTATACACTACAATTTGTATAAAGACTAGGTTACTATTTGCCAGTCAAAATTTTAATTGGCTTTAAGCAAAAAACCTAGCATCCAACGTCAAGCATATATATATATATATATATATATATATATATATATGTATGTGTGTGTGTGTGTGTGTGTTTATTTATTTTTTGTTGAAAATATATGTGTGTGGCTGTCAATGATTCAAGTGCAACAACCTTTCTTCAACTTACACGCAATATATTCAAAGCTAAAAAACTCACAAACATTAATATTTCCAAATATTTAGAATTGTTTATTTACTTATTGGTTGATTGATTTTAACGTGTAACAACCTTTGCTTGCGCTCTATTAATGGGTGGGCCCTCAAAAACATCCTCGGATTAGAATTAGAATAGGATTTTTTGATGTCATATCATATTTCAGATTTATTTAAATTTTTTTATATTTATTATTTTAGTTAGTTTTTAAATAAAAAATTAAATATATTCTTAATAAATTTCGTTGCTAATTTATTATTAACAAGTGAATTCGTTGTTAAATTCGTCTATAACGAGTGGTTTGTTGCTAATGACGAAGTACTTTATGATGAAGTGGTTCCTCAACTTTGCCACTAATGACAAATTACTTCGTCAACTTCGTCGCTAATGACGAAGTGATTTTTAGCGATGAATTTCGTTAATAACAAAGTAATTTTTAGCGACAAAATAAATTTTAGCGAAAAATTTATCAGATTTTTTTAAAAAAAAACTTTGTTAAAAATTTTAATTTTTATACTCTTTGATATATATTAAAACTTATTATGATTTTTTTTTACCTCAATCTATATTTTCTTCATATAACAATTTAAAAATTTAAAATATATAGCTAAAAAATATTTTGACGAATTATAAAAAAAAATTAAAAAAATAATTCATCACCTAAGAATGTTATTATAATTTAAAAAAAAAATAATTATTTTTAAAATAATAGATTAAAAAAATTCAAAAGACAATAAACCTCAATCATTAAAATATTCTCTCCCATTTTCTTTTTTAAATTCTAATGGAAGGACTTAATTTATTCCACTTACCCAAAAAAATAATAATAATAATATAATCTTATAAAAAGTTTGATTATGACATTATTAAAATCACTGCTCATAATTATACTAATTTTGATTATTTTAGAGATTATTTATGACATTATTAAAATCACTGCTCATAATTATACTAATTTTGATTATTTTAGAGATTATTTGACCGATGGGTTGTACTTGGTATTGATGATGTTCGTCAGATGATCGTCAACTTTGTCGGTGGAAAACAGAGCAAAAACGTTGTAGAATTTCTACCAAAAAAAAAATTGTAGAATCTATTAAGAATGGGATTATATTAATATTTATAATAAATTATGGTACTTAATAAATGCATAATATATATAATATATAATTGATAGTGACTAATTTAGACTTTTCGAGGCTGTGGGCTTGTAAAACACGAGCATGGAAATTTGACCACATTTTTCTTTTAATTTGTCAACGAATGTGATTCACGTTTGTGTACTAACAATAATTGAATTGGGAATTTCACCCAAAAAAAAAAATGAATTGGGAAAATTAAAAGGTAAAGAAGAAAAAAAAAAGTGTTACATGGGATTAGAAAATTTCCAACAATATTAGAAAGTTCAAACGATATCGTTACGTAATTATCTAGAATGTATTATTACAAACTGCAATGGTGGTACCGCATTTATATATATCATCATGCCTATATATATAGATAAATACTAATCATACACAATTATAAGTTTTGGGTTATATATACAAATTAAACAACTAATGATCATGTGGATCGGTCGGTTATGATTATCAATGATTTATTACAGTGCACTATTTTTTCCAGGTACAACTTTTATTATAAATAATAATTATATATATATATATATATATTAATGAAATCACAGAGATCCATGTATGTAAAATATCATTGATGTGATCAGCTGAAATTAATTGTCAATCACAATCCTTTCTCTCTTTCTAGATCTATATTATCCTCCAACAGATCGAATCTCATCATATATACAACACATGTAATATATACACACACACACGTATATATGTGTGTGGAATATCACTGAAATATATTCGAAAAGCATGATTATGAAGGAACAGACACGGAAGGGTGTATTGGAGTCTTCATGGGGATGAATCATCCAAAGAATATTAACAGCGTCATGGACGTCTGTAGCAAAAACTACGTTGCAGAATTTGCACCACATTATTTATGGAATACGCCATTAATATTCTCATCTATAACGAAAATATATAAAAGCTTCTTTTTTTTTTCTTCTCGGAAAAATTAAACATCTAGCAAATAAACAGACAAAGTTATATCGTACGAACAATCAATCAACAATGCATGCATCTCATTATTATTACCAAAAAAAAAAACAAGGCATGTCATTACTATTATTATTAAAAAGACAAAAAAGGTTTTAATTTCATGTAAAAGGCGTTAATATTCGCAGGCCCGGTACCTTTCAATGCAATGTACATAATTAATTTTTTATAGATTAGGAATGACAATGAGGCGGAGAGTTAGAGTGTTTCTCTTTATATTCCGTCTCATCAAAGATTTTCACATTCGCTATAATTCTAATATTTTTTTATGAGTCAGACGATAGTAAAGAAATTTCTCATTATAAGATGTGCTCTATTTTTTTTTTAATATTAATATTTTTATATTTAAAATAAAAAATTATATTTTTATATATTTTTTAATAAAAAATATATGTATTATATATTTATATATATATATGAATCCACTCCGAGGCAAATTTGTTTGCCCCGACTCCTGGCCCCCCCACCCCACCAACACTATTAGATAAGAATCCTCACCTTTTTTTTTTTAATATTAATACTTTTATATTTAAAATAAAAATGTAAAATTATATTTTATATATATTTAAAAAAAATAAAAAATATGTATCCTAAATATATATATATATATATATATATATATATATATCTTCGCCCAGATTCCACTTCGAGGCAAATTTGTTTGCCTCAGCTTCTGGCCCGCTCCACCCACAAACACTAATAGATAGAAAATTCTGGCCTTATTTATGGCGGAATCCAATTTTTGGGGTCAAAACTGAAGTAAATTACCATTCTTATTTTAGATTGTCAAAAATCTTTCATATATATATATATATATAGTTTAAAATAAGAATAGCGGTATGCTCTTGCTCTACAAGACGTCCAAACCCTTTTAATTAGATTAATCCCTGTGCTTTTGCCTTTTGTTTAATGAACTACTTTTATTAAAAATGGTTTGGTTAATACTTAATAATAAAATAAGAACATTAGCAAATAATCAATAACAATTAGATTGAATGATCAGGTTTTGCTTATTATAGTTCGTACGTGTTTATTAATCAAAAAAATTTATTCGAGTTCAATTTGTTTTTTACAGTACAAGTTTATTTTAATTTGAGAAGCACTTTTTGGCCTAATGCAAACGTGGGTGAGTGGCCAAAAAGAATTCCACTACATTGCATTTTTAATTTGGTACGTAGGCTTTAATTAATTAGTCAAAGTGGCTATGATAAAGTCGAAGCCGCTTACATTCTTTTAATTTGAATATCATACACAGAATTAAGCCACGTACGTGGCTGCTGACTTGAATGTCTTAATCATTAAGATTAAGATTAATAAGAGATTAATATCACTCTTTTACGTAAGTGATTAATGAGATACTCAATGCCTTTTTTTTGCAGTACTATACTGAGTGCCTTTTAATATTACTACATGGGAATGGCTGAACTAGAGGCCAGAGCTTGTTAGACTTTCAATAAATTAAGTTCTTTTTACATCAATTACCTCCTCATTTATATATAAAATTGTGAATTTCTTCATAAATTATAAAATTATCATTAATATTTTTTAAATTTTAAAATCAATTATAAACTGCCTTACTCATAAAAGGGTATATTTTTAACATAAAAAATAAACTAATTTGAATTATTAATACAAAAAATATTTTTGAACAATTAAAAAAATTATATTTCAAATAAAAATACATTATATTTATGAGTTAAAGTTCAATTTGCAACCGCTTTTAAAATTTATAAAATATTGAAGTCAATTGGGTAGTAATTTAGAAATTAACATGCAATTTTGTGAAAGTTTTTATTATTTCTTTGATTTTTCTTTTGTCGGTAATAAGAAAACAGAACTAGTTTATTATTCTTCCATTCAAACCACCAAATTAATACCGTACAAATTTTGTCAGATATTTACTGGTTTTCTTTTGTCTTCTTTTTACCATCATGCATATTCATGCATCACTGTCAATACGTAGAGACTGAACCTACCTGCCGATATACAACGTGATGATATTTGCTTTATGTTTTTGTGGTTACAATTAGAGGCTCTGCTAGTCCTTGTGCCCACCAAAGAAAACAAGTGCTCGGATATTCGAAGACTCGCTGAAACACCTAACCAAACTAACACAATTTAATGTGTGTGTATATATATATATATATATATATATATATATATATATATATATATATATAAGCAGTGACAGTGGGACACTGATTTACATTGCAATCCTTGTCAGCTGCACGATTTTCATGACTTACATGCATGCATGAATTTTTTATGTCAAGTACTTCAATTAATTACTATCAGTGAGTACAAATTTGGACCCAGATATTATATGAAACACCAAATATCAGAAAATCCAAGAGTCTCACTTTTAATCGCACTAAAATTCATAATTAACTGGAACATAATGTATACAGAAGTAGAACCATATAATTATTTCACTCGAAACTTTCGAACTGCACGTGTTTCATTTTCAAGGTTTTCATAATTTCTTTGTTTTTGTCCATATATATATATATATATATATATATATAATATACGTACGTTACGTAGTTTGTACAGACTAATGTGTACAAAAAACGACAACTGATATGTACAAAAAACGACAACTGATAAATATATAATGGATAACTACTCAACGTCAATTGTCTGAACGTAGTAGCATTTTGGATCATGACTCGGAAAAGAAGAGAAAAAGAAATGTGATTTTTTTTTTTTGTAGCTATTATCATTTATCAAGCAGTGGAAGCTGAGACCTACTTTGATAGAGTCCTACGTTTTACAGGAGTTGTCCCACTGTCTCGCGAGTGCAAGGCTAAGTGGTAATTAGAACCACACCCCGCTTAATTATTCACAGGATAAATATACGTTTGTCTAATAATGCATGTGGAGCTAATTTTGGTCGTCCACATTTTTTTGTTTCCATTTGCCTTAAAATTCAGACCATATAGATAGATCGACCATATAGATGGATCCAACATATGCATTTTTCTTTTATTTTATTTTCTTTATTTTAATGAATATCTAAGATATGTTTATTCATGGTCAAGAAGGTTAATTAGAAAGATGCATGCATATATATAGATATATATTTATTTTGGAAGGTCGTAAGAAGTTGGTCGAAGATTATAGAAAATTATTGGAAGATCGTAAGAAGTTATTGAAAGTCCGTAGAAAATAATTAGAAGGTCGTTGGAAGTTATTAGAAGGTTCTAAGAAGTTATTGGAAGACCAAAAGAAGTTTATTGAAGGTTGTAAGAAGTTGTTGGAAGTCCTTAGGAATGCCGTAGGAAGTTGGTCGAAGGTTGTAGGAAGTTGTTGGATGGCCGTAGGAAGTTGTTGGATGGCCGTATGAAGTTGTTGAAATACCGTAGAAAGTTGGTCGAAGGTTGTAGTAAGTTATTGGAAGTCCGCATGAAGTTGTTGGAATGTCGTAGGAAGTTGTTGTAAGGTCGTAGAAAGTTTGTGGAAGGTCGTAGAAAGTTTGTGGAAGGTTGAAGGAAGTTGTTGGAATGCCGTAGGAAGTTGGTTGAATGTGGTTATAATAAATTGTTAGAAGGCCGTAAAAAGTTATTAGAAGATCGTAGGAAGTTATTAGATGGTGGTAAGAAGTTGTTGGAAGGCTATAGAAAGTTGTTGAAAAGTTGTAGGAAGTTGATGGAAGGTCATAGGAAGTTCATCAAAGGTTGTAGGAAGGCCGTAGGAAATTGTTGAAAAGTCGTATAAAGTTGTTAAAAGGCCGTAGAAAGTTATTGAAAGGTCGTAGGAAGTTGGTTGAAGGTTATAAGAAGTTGTTGGAAGGCCGTAGGAAGTTCGTCGAAGGTTATAAGAAGTTGTTGAAAGGCCGTAGGAAATTATTGTAAGACTGTATGAAGTTGATAGAAGATTATATGAAGTTGTTGGATGCCTGTAAAAAGTTATTGGAATGCCGTAAAAAGTTATTGAAATGCCGTAAAAAGTTGTTAGAAGGCCGTAGGAAGTTAGTCGAAAATTGTTGAAAATTATTGAATAGTCATAGAAAGTTGTTGGAAGACCGTAAGAATTTATTGGATCATAAAAAGTTGTTGGAAGGTCGTAGAAAGTTGCTGGAATATCGTAGGAAGTTGGTCGAAGGTTGTAAGTAGTTTTTGTAAGGCCATAGTAAATTGTTGGAAGGCCGTTGGAACTTATTCGAAGGTCGTAGGACTTGTTCGAAGGCCGTAGGAAGTTGGTTGAAGGTTGTAGGAAGTTATTGAATGGCCATAGAAAGTTATTAGAAGACCGTAGAAATTTATTATAAGACCATAGAAAGTTATTGGAATGTCGTAGAAAGTTGGTCAAAGGTTGTAAGTAGTTTTTATAAGGCCGCAATAAGTTGTTGGAAGACTGTAGTAAGTTGTTGGAAGACCGCATGACATTGTTCGAAGGTCGTAGGAAGTTGGTTGAAGGTTATAAGAAGTTATTGTAAGGCTGTAGAAAGATGTTGAAATGCCATAGGAAGTTGGTAAATGGTTGTTGGAAGACTGTAAGAATTTGGTCGAATGTTGTAGGAAGTTATTGGAAGGTTGTAGAAAGTTATTGGAAGGCCGTAGGTAATTGGTCGAATGTTGTATGAAGCTCGTAGGAAGTTGTTGGAAGGCCGTATGAAGTTACTGGAAAGCCGAAGGAAGTTGTTGGAAGGCCGTAGGATGTTGTTGGAATGCCGTAAGAAATTATTGGAAGATCATAGGAAATTGGTTGAAAGTTGTAGGAAGTTGTTGGAAGGTCGCAGGAAGTTGTTGAAATGCCGTTGGAAGTTGGTCGAAGGTTATATGTAGTTCTTGAAAGGCCGTTGAAAGTTGTTGGAAGGCCGTAGGAAGTTGTTGAAAGACTGTAGGAAGTTGGTTGTAAGAAGTTATTGTAAGGCTGTAGAAAGTTATTGGAATATCTTAGGAACTTATTGAAGGGTTGTAGAAAATTGCTAAATGGTTGTAGAAAGTTGTTGGAAGGCCAAAAGAAGTTGGTTGAAGGTTGTAGAAAGTTGTTAGAAGGCTGTAGGAAACTGCTGGAAGGTCGTATGAAATTGTTAGAAGGTCCTAGAAAGTTGTTAAAAGATCGTAGCAAATTGGTCAAAAGTTGTAGGAAGTCCGTATGAATGCCGTAGGAAGTTGGTCGAAGGTTATAGAAAGTTATTGGAAGGCAATAAAAAGTTGTTGGAAGTCCGTAGGAAGTTGTTGGAAAGCCGTAGGAAGTTGTTAGAAGGTTGTAGAAAGTTATTAAAATGCCAAAGGAAGTTTGTCGAATATTATAAGAAGTTATTGGAAGTCCGTAAAAATGTCGTGAGACATTGGTCGAAGGTTGTATAAAGTTGTTGGAAGGCTGTAGAAAGTTGTTGGAAGGTCGTAGAATGTTGTTGGAAGGTCGTAGGAAGTTGGTCGAAGGTTGTAGAAAGTTGGAGGAAGTCCGTAGGAATGCTATAGGAAGTTGGTCGAAGGTTGCACGAAGGTCATAAGAACTTGTTGAAATGCCGTAGGAAGTTGTTGGAAGACCGTAGGTCGTTGTTTGAAGGTCGTAGGAAATTGGTCGAAAGTTGTAGGAAGTTATTATAAGGCTGTATAAAGTTGTTGGAAGGTCGTAGAAAGTTGTTAAAAGGCCGTAGGAAGTTGTTGGAAGACCGTAAAAAGTTGTTTGAAGCCGTAAGAAGTTGGTTGAAGGTTGTAGAAAGTTATTGTAAGGTTGTAAAAAGTTGTTGGAAGACCATAGGAAGTTGTTGGAAGGCCGTAACAAGTTGGTAGATGGTTGTAGGAAGTTGTTGGGGGTGGTAGAAAGTTGGTCGAAGATTGTAGAAAGTTGTTGAAAGGCTATTGGAACTTGTTGGAAGGTCGTAGAAAGTTGTTGGAAGACTGTAAGAAGTTGGTCAAAGGTTGTAGGATTAGAAAGTTGTAGGAAGTTGTTAAAACGTCGTTGGAAGTTGGTCGAAGGTTGTATGTAGTTTTTGAAAAGTCGTTGGAAGTTGTTGGAAGGCTGTAGAAAGTTGTTGGAAAGCCGTATAAAGTTGGTCGACGGTTGTAGAAAGTTATTGTAAGGCTGTAGAATGTTATTGAAATGTCGTAGGAACTTGTTGAAAGGTTGTAGGAAGTTGTTGGAAAGTCATAAAAAATTACTGAATGGTTGTAGGAAGTTGTTAAAAGGCCATAGGAAACTACTGAAAGATCATATGAAGTTGTTAGAATGTCGTAGCAAGTTGGTTAAAAGTTATAGGAAGTCCGTATGAATGCCGTAGGAAGTTGGTCGAAAGTTATAGGAAGTTATTAAAAGGCAGTAAGAAGTTGTTGGAAGTCTGTAGGAAGTTGTTAAAAAGTCTTAGAAAGTTGTTGGAAGGTTATAGGAAGTTATTGGAAAGCTAAAGGAAGTTGTTGGAAGGCCAAAGAAAGTTTGTTGAATGTTGTAAGAAGTTGTTGGAAGTCCATAGAAATACCGTGGGATGTTGGTCGAAGGTTGTAGAAAGTTATTGGAAGGCTGCAGAAAGTTGTTGGAAGGTCGTAAAAAGTTGTTGGAAGACCGTAAGAAGTTGGTCGAAGGTTGTAGAAAGTTAGAGAAAGTCCGTAGGAATGCTACTGGAAGTTGGTCAAAGGTTGTAGGAAGTTATTGGAAAGTCATAAGAATTTGTTGGAAGGCCGTAGAAAGTTGTTGGAAGGCCGTAGAAAGTTGTTGGAAGACCGTAAAATATTGTTTGAAGACCGTAGGAAGTTGGTCGAAGGTTGTAAGAAGTGTAATGCCGTAGAAAGTTGTTGGAAGGTTGTAGAAAGTTGATAGATGATTGTAAGAAGTTGTTGGCGAGCAGTAGGAAGTTGGTCGAAGGTTGTAGGAAGTTATTAGAATGCAATTTGAACTTGTTAGAAAGTTGTAGGAAGTTGTTGGAAGACTGGAAGAAGTTAGTCAAAGGTTGCAGTAAGTCTGTAGTAATGCCGTAAAAAGTTTGTCGAAGGTTTTAGAAAGTTACTGGAAGACTGTAGGAAGTTATTGGATAACCGTAAAAAGTTGTTGAAATACCATTGAAAGTTGGTTAATGGTTGTAGTAAGTTGTTGGAAGCCTATAGAAAGTTATTGAAATATCGTGAAAAGTTATTATAAGGCCGTATAAAGTTGATAGAAGGTTGTATGAAGTTGTTAGAAGATCGTAGAAAGTTGATCGAAAGTGGTTGTAGTAAGTTGCAATTTTGGCACTAATTACACCAACAATAAGTGTAATTGGGACAATGTGTATATAGGTATATATAGATGAATTAATCTCGTGCCATTTGTCTCAGCTTAAGACAGATTTTGCTTTGCCCCCGTGATGTCCCTAAAAAAAATGTTTGCTTTTAGGTGTATGATTCTAAAAGGATATGATATTTTACATAACATTTTACCTGGATTATTTCTTTCAAAATAAAACAATTTCAGAGCACAATACTTCAATTATCGAGAGCACTAAAATTGTGTGGAATATGCTTATTAATTTAATTAAATTTGACCAGTTGTCAAGTTTCTGATACCCATTTTGATAGAGAACTTAGGATTAAAAAAAAAAAAAATCTAAGAATATGATCTGTGCAATGTGTGCATGCATATAATAATATATTCTTACTTCTCAAATACCACTAGTTAAGTATCAGATTCTCCTTCCACATACATTTGTTACAAATTAAGCACTCAAAATTAAAAGAATATTACTTTTGCTGTAACGTATACACCTTCTTAAATCAAGCTTAACGAATTTATTCTTTTCATCACATTGTTAAATGGTTTTATGAGAATTAATAAAGATTTGTGGCAAAATATTCCACTTAGCGTTGAGAATGTGCATGAATCATATATGTTAATGCCTAAATAAACTAGAGTGGTTGTTGCGTGATTTGATATTAATATTTTTCGTTTAAAATAATAATAATAATAATAATAATAATAATAATAATAATAATAATAATAAAGATTTATTAGCATAACAAGAGATTAGTGCAGCTGAGGCTAGAAGATCCCAGGTGGGAAAATACTAAAAAGTTGTGTGATTTTCATCACCATGTCATGTCTGATTTATGGCATTTAATAGTCTTGAAATATATTTGATTGAAGAATTTGTTGGTGGAAGAAAAAATTCCACAATTTTATTTATTATTATTTTTTTTACAACCCTCGCCTAGTAGTAGTACCATAATAATATAAAAACGGGGTCAATTTTTGAAGGCAATTTACTTGAAGAAAAACCCATTTTGTTTGTGACCAATTGTATCCCTAAGAGTCTTACCAAAAAAATTATATCCCTAAGATCAAGAGAGTCAATTCAAGCACACTTATACAAAATTCCAAATTAAATTCAAGCACACTTACTAAATTCCAAATTAAGGGACAAACTTTATCCAACTATGTATACACCTATAAAAGAAGACCATGCTTATACGTAAAGATTGGGATAATAATTGGTATATATATAGAGAAGCTTCTCATTAAAAAAAAAAAATGAATATTCTTGAAAAAGAATCTGAATATTTTCATCCTCAAAATAAAAAGAAAAAGAAAAAACTATTCCCTTGAAGTAAATGCTGGTGGGTGGAGTGGGACCTTCAAAAAGGACATTTGCGTGCCCAGAGACTTCAATCTCAGAAAGTGACTGCTTTTTGGAGATCCAAATTTGGTCCCATCAAGGCCCTTTTCAGAAACAGAAATGTCCCTCTGAGTCTCACTCGTCATTTATTTCTAAGAAGAATGCTTCAATATCCAACAACATAGGTCCATTTGCAAGCCCATCTTGCTAGGGTAGATATGGATCTTTATCCATTAAGTATTTATTTAATTATGAATAAAAATAAATATCAATGTGTGAGGATCATTAATTTAGAATTCTATTAAAAAATAAAATTTTATTACCGTTTTAATTTTATAATCTTATAAAAGTTTAGAATAGTTAGTTAACCTCAATTTAAAGTTTAATAGGGTTGAATACATCTGAGATTTTGACGGAAACTTACCAAGACAATACTCGAACTGCAACTTTCGTAAATAAATATGAGATCTTGGTTAGCTTCCTTATTGCTAGGTCACACCCCAGGTGCATTATACATTAAACCTTGGATATGCTAAGGGTATTATTTGGTGGACCATGATATAACTTGCTTTTTTTTTTTTTTAAAATGACAATTTTGGTTTTGGCAGTGAGAAATGGGAATCATACCTAAAGTTGCAGGAGATTTATTATAAACTATGGTTATAAATTAAAGACACTTGGAAAAAAAGAAAAAGGAAAAAAAGGTTTGGATTGGATATTATTTAATACCAATTTTCAGATACAGCAAAAGCAGCATAATTGGATCAAGCTTCAGCATGTACCTTGTGATAATGTTTGCATGAGAATAGCAACAATTCTAAGAGTTGAAAACTACATGCATCTTATCACAATGTGTATGATTTTTCTTTTCTTTTCTTTTCTTTTTTTGGATGATTTTTTAAGAATATATCAGGTTTACAATGAGTAGACACAGATACTCATACAAGTTGATCGTCTAACGTTTATCATAGTTTCATATTAAGATCAAAATAATAACGAAACTTAAGAATCTACTCATGTGCTTATAGACTATTTTCGAGTTTAAAAAAAAAATAAGTACAAATTTGTTATTTTAAATTATAAAAAAAAAATGTTTTTTCAAAACAGAAAATAATTCTTTTATCAAACAAAAGTTACCAAATGTGGGCTTATTTATTTGGTCGAACATAAAATGGGCTTCTTTCTTTTTTGGGTACAATGAAGGGTCCAAACCCAAGCAACATAACGGGCTTCAGCTAACGCAATATGGGCTCAGCCCAAGTTTCATTTGATTTGGACTGGCTGGCTGTAGCACTTAAACTAAGCATATATTCGCTTGCTAATTGAGAGAATTCCTATGGAGAAAAATGAACAAAATAAGCTGTTAGATATTATTCCTACAGGTGAAATTCAAATGTCTTACATATTGGCTAACAGGGCAGAGGCATTTTCTTGCAAAACAAGCCATGCTGAGTCCACGTGTCTCTCTTCAGTCAATGGAGCTCCTACTGCAAAACGTAATACGTACTTGTCTGATATCACCTGCAATATGCATAATCACCCACCCATCAAACTTTTTATATATTATCGCATTTCCATGCATGCAATGGAGTGGTCAAGTTACAATTAACATTATCTTTAAAGCTAGAATGAAGAAACATATGACACTAACAATGTATGTTAATTCAAGGATCAAAAAATGTGATGTAAATAGTGAGCTTACTGTGTGGGAAATGAAAATTTTCCCAGTTGAGTTCACAATGTGTAATAAATCATGGTTCAGTTTATTGGCGCTAGCTTCATCATCATGAGGAGAACGAAGGCGGAAACAAACTAATGAAAATAATCGAGGCGTGAGGACCTGTCGATGTAACAATTGTGAGTAATCCACAGTTAATATAATTGGAAACAATCATGTGTGTCTCTAATCAAAACATGGATAGTTTCATGCTGTAGTGTATTCAACAATATTCCAGCATATCTAGAGACTTTTATAGAATCAATTGCAAAACCTCATTGATTACCTCAAATCTTGGGTCTTGAGCAACGAGCTCCTCAAAGTGTTTAGCCAATTTGATATGGTTTCTTATGTAGCATTGTAGGTTTTCCACACCATAAAGTCGTAACACCATCCATAGTTTCAATGATCTAGGAACCACAAGTGAATCATTTATATGGAATGGAAGCATAAATATAAAAGGAGAGAAACTGGTAACTCTGCATCCATCAATGTATTATTAAACATCATAGAACAAAATGCACAAAGCCACACCTAAAACGGCGACCAAGTGGTATTTGCCAATCCTTGTAATCCACAACCATGTTTGTTTGAGAGGCCTGGAATATCAATGGCATTACCGATCATAGAATGACCATAACCAACAATGCAATCATATTCATTGAATCCTTAACCATTTTAAAAATAATTCAAAATAAAACCTTTAGGTCTTAGCTTTGGTAATCAACACAAGTATAGTTAAATTGATAATTCTTATTGTTTTCCATATACCATAGCGCAAAAAGACATGGTTTGTTTCCACATTGAATCTCTCCGTCAAATATAGTGTAGGCAGCAAACTTACCTTGTTTTTCAAAAACTCAGGATTTGTAGACAAAGACTGAATCAAAGCATTTCTATCCTGTAACAAGGATTTAACACAGTATATAGTGAATTGGTAGATGCAAATAACAGAATCAGACAAAAAGAGAACAAAAACTGAAATATGAGTAATATGACATGTTTTGCAGCAAATGATGTGTAAAAGTAGATATCATTAGCAAAGACCTCCAAACCAAATCCGTGGTAGATTAAACTTGTGAAAATAACGATGAATGATGCTACTCCTTTAGTAATATATCATGGTTTGCAGAAGTAAATTCGATTACCATACATTATAGAAATGAGAAAGATACAGGAGTTGTTTACACAGAATTCTAATCGTTCTGCTTTCTCCCTCTCTCCCTCTCTTGGGTGGATGGTAAAGTATCATTGCAGGTGTTTATAAGGCATGAAACCAATACAGTTATGAGGCTACGGCAGTTCTAACACTATAAATGTAGACTAAAACTTCCAAACGGAGTAGTTCCAGTACCATTTAACAGAAAGGAAGTGTTCATTTAAGATTTTGCATTTCTTTTTCTCTTTGTTAGTTCCATTTTACGTGACATGTCTGCTGCCACATCTCCTAGGAGGGACCTTGACCACCTAAAAAGGGTTCTTAATTCCTTAATTTACTTGTGTAATAGGGAATATGTGGCTGTGAGGAAAAAAACACTATGTAGTAACAACTGGTAAGCAACAAAAAAATGTGAATTACATATTTGTGTACCTTGATCCAGAGTGCTGAACAATCAAAGTTTGTAAGAAGCCATTTATGGGCATTCATGTTAAATGAGTCAGCTTCTTCGACACCATTAATGTAATGACGGTATTCTGGACATATACAAGCACTTCCAGCATATGCAGCGTCTATATGGAACCACATTCCATAACTCTGCAAAAAAGGTCAGCATTGTAAGATTGCCATCATAGTCTAAACATCCAATAATTTGTAGCCTATCATACTTGTACGGCAGTTCTCAAGGCTTTTCAGAAATTCAAGGACCAAAACTATGATACGATGATGACTCTAAGAATGCATATTCAAATACTTAATAAATTGCAGTTAAGTGAAGAGAACATATAGTAGATCAGCAGATTGCTCAGTTCACTTGTTACCTTAGCAATCTTTCCCATTTCTGGTAAAGGATCAACAGCTGTAGATGAAGTAGTACCAACCTGTATTGCAAATGCAAAGCAAAAAAGCATGAAACAAGATTCAAGAGTAACCAAACTGGTTAACATTGTAACCTAATTCCATTTTAGGATGGAAATATAGAATTTAGTTGTAGTCAGTAGCATATAGAGTCTACCAGTTTCTATACCCTGTTAAAATCTATAAATATCAATTCTGTAACTTGTTCATTTTTCTCCTCAAGCTAGTAATGACCATTTTAATGTGGTCCAAATGAAGAGGCTTGGAAAGTTTTATATGCTTCCGTTAATTGTGTTATGTCTTAAAATAAAAGAAAAAGGTCATTGATTTATATTTTCAGCAAATGATGGAAGATATCCTTGCTTCCAATCCTAAATTATTAAAGAATCCCAACCATTCTAGAACTTTGCCAGAACTATACCTTTTAGACATATTGAACGGTTGAATTAGGGAAAATAAATAAATATATGAAAAGAAACATATAGGAAAAAATAGATCCTATCAATTAGTAATATATGCAAAGCATTGAAAGAAAAAGTATTGATGAAAAACAAATGGAAAAAACCAAGCATAAAAAGTTTTCATTTCTTACAGTTCCACATAACATAAAGGGTATCAAACCATTGGCAACATCCTTTGAAATTGCTTCATCGAGTACAGCAGGAGAAAGGGCATATTTAGTAGAAGCATCCGTTTTTAGCAGTCTGCAATTCTCTGGATGGATTCCCCCAATCTGCCATTCAATGAGTAAACATCTAAAAACTGGACAAGCATTATAAATGACAACTTGAACTTTCAACAGGATAACCAGGCACATCTTCCCAAGGAAATAGACTCAAAGCTTTACAAAATCTCAGCTAAGTATAACAAATCATTTGGTATAAACATGATTAGTTAAAATATATGGCTTCTAATGTAAGCATCCGCCAAAAACCATACAAGAAGTGGGTTCCATACCATTCTACACTACATATTTAAAACTTCTACAGAAATTAAAAATGAGTCATTTTATCATGTAATGATATAAATACATGGTAATTACATGTGAACTCAAAGCATCACCTGAGGATAAAATAGTAATGCAATTAAAATTCAAATTTATATAACAAAAATTCAGATGCTGAAGCACATTAGGAAAATACCTGGCAGGCTTTTTGTAAGGCTGAATGTGTTTGATCGGATGCATAGACAACAAGCTTCTCAAGGGTATTTTTTCCAGCCTCCATCAAAAACTTATCACGCGCAGCCAATAGTACAACTAGAACAGCTTCACTGGCTGTTCCCTGAATGACTCCACCACCTTGTCCTTAATTAAGATTCCCAACACAATTCCATAAGCTCAAAAAAATTGATTTTATCTAATAATAGGTTCAATAATCTTAAGCTTTGTACCTTTATTCGAGAAAAAAAACTTAATTCCTACTAAATATTGTTGAAAAAGATATGGCTATGTGAACTCTTACCTGCTGAACGAAACTCATCAGGCAAGTTAAGGATTTTAGCAAGCCAATCGAGGACAACCATTTCAAGTTCTGTTGCTGCTGGAGAGGTAATCCAACTAAAACCCACAATGTTAAGGCCTGCACTAAGCATCTCTCCCAAAAATCCGGCGACGCTGCTATTAGAAGGATAGTATGCAAAAAAATTTGGGCTCTGCCAATTAGTTACCCCTGGTAATATTTTATCCTGAATATCTGCAATCATATAAAACGTTTTCTCTTCAGACATGTTTCTGCCACATCAAATACCAACATTATAAATTGCATAGAGAATAAAGGAAATGTGAAAACTTGCGAACAGACAGTTGAAAAACTTCACCTTCAAAGATCAGCTGCAAAGACTCAGGATGACTAGGCGCAGAATCTGGTAAAATTTTATGTAGATATCCAGGCTGCAAAGTAGTACCAAACCAATGTAACCAGAAGGAAAAACATCATAAACAAATGTTGCGAAAGCAAATATATTCACGGGTACCAATTTTGGATCACCAACTGGAACAATTTGAAAGAAACACTTGAAAAGTAGCACACAATTCAGAAATCTACTTCTTAAATATTTAGAAAGAAGACAACTTTTTGACCATTTGTTTAAATTTAGTAGTAATTGTTTTCGTTAAGCTATTAGCCAACTATTTACGAACTAAGAAGCAAACAGGGAAAAGAGAGCGAGAGACGGTACATACAGACCTCAACTTGGCTGAGAACAGGGGAAGTCTCTAAACTTTTGTAGTAGTCAGCTACGAAATCTACCATCTTATGCCCATACTCTCTGAGTTGCTCAGCATCCATTGGCTTCAACTCACCCTCCCTAATAACCCAATTTATGAAAATAAAAAACCCAGCAAATAAATCAAACAAAACAATACGAACATAATGCAATCACCAATGTCTTTTCCAGTTGTTCACGTACATTTTGGCGAAGGGCCTGACTTACATTTTCTGCGAATTGTTTTTCCAAGCTTTGAACGGAGAAACCAAGGAGCCGAACCGGAGAGAGGGTTGTGGTGGACGGAGAAGACGAAGCTCCGTGCGTTACCGTTGTGATTGCATAATGTGGTCGCATACAAACTACGGCAGTAGTAGTTTCCGTGTAGGTTCCCGACACTGAGAAACAGTTGGATATATTTTCTCAGGAAGATGTTTACCCAATAAAACCTCGCCAAGTGGATTCGCAGTCACCCTCACTATCCTTGGCCTTGGAATGAGCGAGCGGATTACTCTTTTACAAGAGGCAACAACAGACGTTAAGAGAATGTGTCATTTTTATTACAAAAATATGAAGTTTTTATTTTATTTTAAAGGTTTCTATTACAGTATATTGGCAAACGCATCCCCTGTCTTCGAATCCATTAAATTTTTTAACGTTTTTTTTTAATGTCAGATTTTGAGATAAAAATTCATATTTTAGAGTCCGTTAAATGATTGCCAATAATTCTTTTTTATTTTTAAAATCATTCTGAAGTATATTAACTCTGCATTATATATAAAATTTAAGTTGATAAATACATTTTTTTTTTAAGACAAGTATTATGGAAGCTTTCTTCAATCACGATATAGGAAAATAGTCTCTCTAATATTTTTGGTGCAAAGGCTTTTTTTTTTAGATGTGGTGTGCATCCCAGTTAAAGTCCTCTTTTAATATCAAAACTATTAATTTTGTTTCAAAAACTTTATTATTATATTAAAATAGGAGAAGGCATAAATTTTTGCAAAACCTAACCTTAAATGTTAAAAAATTAATAGATTTGACGGTAAAAATATTTTTGAATTAAAAATTTAGAGAATTATGATGTTAAAATTAAAATTCAGTAGATAATATTCTACTTATATAATAGTCTACGGGACGCTATTAATTATGGGTTTGGTTGCTAGGACCATAAAGAAAGTGTTATGCCGATTTGGTTTGGAAGAAACTTAAGCCATTGTTAATACGACATACAAGTAGTAACAGCAATTGCATATAACACTTGTCACAATTACATACTCTACAATATAAATCTCACTCATAAACATTCTTCCTCAAAGAAGTTTATATTTTATAACTTTGTACCAAAAAAAAAAAAAGAGTCTATATTTTATAACTAAAAACGTTACGTTTGATTATGTATTACTGTTTGATATAAGAAATTGATAGATACATAAGAGGGTAGGGGAAATAGTGGCATTTTCACCCTTTCATCCACCCCAATCCCTTACAAAATGAATGAAACACTTCGTTATACTATTCCTAAAAAAGAAATAAATAAAAAAATAAAATAAAATAATGAATGAAACATATCCTAACGTCTTTGGAAATTCAATATCTTAATGGACAAGGCAAACACAAATGCAAAAAGTACTGCGAACCCAACAACCACTGAAGCAACCACTCCCAAAAATTCATGTTCGAAACCAAAATAGTCCCTCAAAAAGTCTTCCACTGTTTCATTTGTGTCCATCATCTCCTTCACGTCGCCAAACTGTGATGCCACCAAGCCATACAAAGTCCAGGCAAGCGGACATGCCCAGTAATACCATCTCCACCATATAGGAATTCTCTGTTTGCCAAATGAGAACATCACAGAGAATGAGAAAAATACTTGCATCATTAAACCTGCTTTACAAATTCCAACGTCATGTAGGCGTGTAGCCAGAAAACTTACAGTTCTTGGGATTACGAATCCGGAAAACAGGTTCCACACTGCGTAAAATGCAAAGGAACATATGGCAGAAACGTGTTGGTTTGGTGTCAAGCCCACGGACATCATGCCATAGTAAGTGAAGTACAAAAATGTGAAGTACATGAAGAATATATACCACAAGAACTTAGCAACAGTCCACTCAAATCCAACCATTACATATACTATAATCCCATATACCATGGCTTGAACAAACACATAAGGGACCTCGATTAAAACCTGCATATATAAAGAAAGTGAAACATCCATCTCTTTAGAGAAAGACATGTATTTTTTCATAATGGAAGTTTGTATAAGTATGAAAATTACTTATTCACCTGTGCAACAGCATAAGGGAATGCTGAATACATTCCAGCTGCTCGTTCTCTATAAAAGACTGTTCGCTCAACAGCGACTACCGGCTGAACTACTGATGAATTTTTAACACCAAGAAAGAGGACAGCAGCATACATGGAACCCATCGCGTTGAAAAGATCTTGTTGCTTTGACCTGGGATTTACAGTGCCCACAGATTATACATAAAACTGAAAAAACAAAACTTGCAGCACTTGCAACTTCTATGTTTATTTGGTTCTATTTGAACTAACCTTTTGGAACCAAGATTCCAGAACATTGACCCAAATATTACGGCCATGAAGGTTGTGAAAAGAAATCTTATGGCAGTGTATTGTGGGTTGCGCCAATATGACCAATGTTGTTTCCACAAGCAAGCCATGCATTGGGTAAAAAATGATTGTGAGTATTGAGTAGGGAAATAGAGGTCCTTTGAGCCAGGAACAGGGTTGCTTAGCTCCTTAATAAGTGCTTTGTTTCTCCTGAAACATATGAGATATGAAATTAGCATTCCAACAGAGATATTGCCTAAACAGGACTAGCTTTTTAACAATAAAGTTGTCAGTGTCCTTCAATGTAACTGTAAGACTTACATGTAAAGTTCTGATTTTCTGTATATATCAGCAAAATCAATTCCCAAATCACTTTCTCTTACGGAAGCTGTGACTTCCAACATCCAAGTTGCTGGATTGTATCCATCTTTAATTTTACTGACTCCTTGAATTCCCTTTATAAGAAAAAGAAATGCTTATGCATCAGAAAGCTTCTCACAATGATTGTAATTCAAAGAAAGTTCTTACCACATTCAGTTCATAGTTTTTTCTGAACACCTTACCTCAAAGTACTTGATTAAATGGCAAGAATGTCGACCCAATGGACCCACATATATCTCTTGTCCTCCACGTTTCATTAGGAATAGCTGCAATGCCATGTTCAATATATCATATATAAAAGAAAACTTACAAATAACCAACTCTTTTAGACTATCAGCATTTCTAACCTCATCAAAAGCTTCGAATATGTCAATGCTTGGCTGATGGATGGTGCACACAACAGTTCTTCCAGTGTCCACAGTGTTCCTAACTGTTCTCATAACGATGGCAGCCGCTCTTGCATCCAGCCCTGAAGTTGGTTCATCCATGAATATAATGGAGGGGTTTGCTACTAGCTCAACTGCAATTGTTAGCCTCTTGCGCTGCTCAGTTGAAAGGCCATTTACACCAGGCAACCCCACAATTGCTTGTCTTAATGGGTTCAACTCCACAAGTTCCATTACTTCCTCAATGAACATCTACAAGCATTAGCCAGTTTCAGAAACATTAGCATTAGTTAAGGCTTATTGTGAAAAACTAAAATAAAATTGTTTCAATATAGATTGTTAACTAGCAGATTAAGATATCAGGCATACAAAGCATGCAATCTCAGCTTTTGCTTTCACCTTGCATGTACAATAAGTTTTGTACAGTCAGTTTAATATTCGAACTATTTAATACATTGAAACGGTCAACAGTACTGGTTAAATTGCTTTGACTGTCTTGATCAACCTTGAGAAGGGAAAGCCCGATGTTATGAAATTCACAAAAGCGAAATTTGAACAAAATTTTTTTTGACTCTGGCTTCAGTTCAAGTTAAAGTCAGAATTGACTATATCTCAGCTAAACATTACAATTCTCAATTAATTGGTTATGATCTACAAAAAGCAAAAGCCTGAAAAGAATTTAGATTTAAAATACCAACCTTCCTGGTTTCAGAATTGACTTCAGGGGACAAACGCAGCCATGCTGAGTAGAGCAAGGATTCATATACAGTAACATGTGGAGAGTGGATGTCATTTTGTTCACAGTATCCGGAAATTCGAGCAAATGTTTCTTGGTTCTTTGGGAACCCGGAAATTTTGATACTTCCTTCTATACACCCACCAGTTTTCCTACCAGCCAGAACATCCATAAGAGTTGTTTTACCAGCACCACTTACACCCATCAAAGCTGTGAGAACACCTGGCCTGAAAGCCCCACTCACACGGTTGAGAAGCACCAATTTATCCTCAAGGACACCCTGATTTTTCATTTCCTGCAAGTGAAATTTAGACAAATGGGACATGCATTTTTTAGCCATTCATATCTGATAGTTTGAACCGCAATCTTTATCAATTTCAAACATAATCAGTTTTGTTTCTTATTATGTTACCTCTGGCATGTCAACGGAGTAGGTGATTTCATCGAAAGTAATGAAATGTGGTTCAAATGGAAGAATCATTCCAGTTTTCCCGTTAAAATTGATATCTGCAGCAGCTTTCTTCTTTGAAGATGAGGACCCGAAGAGGGTATTTCCAATATTGATTTCATGATCTCCACTCTCTGCATGTCAATTAGAATTCAATTACCATCCTACCAAAATAATATGAATTAAGAATACACTATCAGACCCTATGTAAAGTTACAAATATGCAACCTTTGTTGGCTCGTCGACTTGAGCTATTCTCTCTACACTGTAATCTAATGGCTTCTCTTGACCTGCTGACATTTTCATTGATTTGAGATTCTTCTGATTTACCAGCGTGCTGCTTCCCAAATGCTGCACAACAATTAATAGATTTCAATATTTGATTACACAAGCTCTCAACTTTAAGATTTTATACAGATTAAGTAAATACACTCACGGTTGAGATAAGTGAGGGCCAGACTGAAACAGAAATTGAACAGTAAGACGTATATCAACAATGCTCCTATGCCCATCCAATACCAATATGATTGAGTGAAAAATCCACGGGACCTCAGAACTGCAACTCCAAGGGGTTCCGTTGAATTTGGGAGAACCTTTAATAGGAAAATACTTCCAGAAGTTAAATGGTGATCGAGAGGAAAGCACAGAGAGGTTACAAACAAAAAATTGAGTGAGAAATTACTTTTGTCCAACTTTTTCCCAGGAACTCATTAACTACTATTGCATTTTGCCCATACATCACAGGAGATATCCAGTAACCCCAAATCCACCATTTCTTTATGTGCTCTGTGACATCAAGTAAAGAGAGGAAAGATTAATTATACAACAAATTGGAAAAATGTTTCTCTTTTCTAATTTAAACTTGTAATTAAAGACACATACCTCTTGAAAGAACGTAACCACCCAAAGAAAAAAGTATAATCAGAGAAAATGAGGACATCGTAGAAGCAACAATCAAGTTCCTACCAACTGCAGCAAGAAATCGGTTCAATCCAGAGACCATCTGATTAACAAGAGCGAGCACAAGGTATTGCCTAAATAATCTGCATGCGGTATGTAAACGCGCAATGTTATTGGGATGGACCGAATTGGAAAAACAAAAACTGCACTACTCTGTGATAAATAATCTAGACTTACTAAGTCTTACCTTTCCACATTAGGGTCAAATCCAATGGCATAGTAGGTAATAAATACCCAAATAGCCACTTCTGTTAGCGTGATAGGGATCTTCAGGATCCATGCTGGAATGGCATATGCCCATGGAGGAAAGAAGAGGAGGTCCCTTTGTTTGTAAAAGACAGGAAGCTTTACAACAGTCATGGAGAGCTCAGACATTCCATTGAACATAATAGTAGCCAAGGTGAAGAACAAAGCCCCGCCATAAACTCCTCCATTAGTTACTGAATCACGGTGCATCTCAGTTCGTAGGAATACAGTCATTGCCATCAGCGCCATCATTGTAAGCTAAAAGGAGAAAATAAAGTACCATAAATAATCAAAATTTTGCACACAAAAATTTAGAAGGAAAAAGAGTATGTAACACAAACTTAAAAACCCACCCGAAAGAGCATGGAAATGTACACAAATGAATTTCTCTTCATGAGCAAGAATTCTCTTGAGAAGCAAGCTTTCAACAATTCCTTCTTTGTAACACCATACTTTTTAGTTGTCAAAGCAGCTGGATGGCTCTTGGATTTATCAAACGGAGTTGCAATTTCATCTCCAAGTTTTCGTCCCACATGAAATGATTGGAAGGCCTCAACAAATTCCTTGACCGAGACAAAACTGTAAGGCTCATCTTTTCTTGCCCAATACTGCTCCTGGTCTTTCCTCGATGTCACCTGCAAAAATTGGTTATAAATTAAATAATTCCCATTTGGTGATAACCGGGATAGATAAACAGAAGCCATATACGATATAAATGAAAGCTTACTTCTTGCAAAAAGTCAGCAACTCCTTTTCTCTCAGGGCACTTAAAGCCCATGGATTCGAAGAACTCAAGAACCTGCTCTCGGGGACCCTGATACACTATTTGGCCATCAGATAGAAGAACAACGTCATCGAAAAGATCATAAGTCTCTGGCGCCGGCTGCAAGAGTGAGATGAATGCGGTCCCCTTAAGAATGTGAACATACTGCTTGATAGAATTCACAATCTGAAAAGTTGTTGAACTATCCAAGCCAGTAGATATTTCGTCCATGAACAATGCCTTTGCGGGTCCGACCAGCATCTCCCCTATAATACACATTATTCGAAGATGAATTTACAGTTAATTTTACAGAAATGTTAAGGTTTAGTGTGTTTTTGTTGCACTTAATCAACTCAAAGTTAAATAACCATGGTTTTGTTAAATGTAAGTATGATTATTGATATAGTCATTCTTTTTCCCACTGTTTCTCTTGCTATGTCTCACCTTTGAATGTTGTTTTATTTGTGAGTTCTTAGGAAACTTATTTCGACGCCTAAAACTACAGACGAAAGTCTTTTAATGTAAGATATATACAGGTCTATGTGTACCTGTTGTAACCCTCTTCTTTTGTCCTCCAGAGATGCCTCTTAACAATTCATTTCCAACCAAGATATCGGCACAGGTATCCAACCCTAAAACCTGAAAACCAATATCGATCATATGATTAATGAATCATACGAAATGAACTGGGTATTCTTATTTTTTTATCCTCAGTTTTTCATCTTCGAAGCAGTGACATTACCTTCAGAACATAATCTGTCACAATGCTAGCCTCCTGGCCTTTTGCTGCTACTGCCTATATTTGTTTGTCATTAGTCTATCAATTATAGAAAACATATAAATCTCCTAAAGAAAACAGGTCCATGGAAGTAGCATTCTTTCTCACCTTCATATAGATATCTATATCTGGGTCAGGCTTGATATTTGCTTCTTTTTCTCTTCTAGCCAACTCTGCTAGCATCTCTACAAAAAACCAACAATAGTCCGTCATGCATCCTTTAATTGATGAATGCCATTAGACTAAATCCTAAATGTTACAAAGAAGCTTAGTCAAGAAAAAGAAATTCATATATAAACCAACCATAACGTGATCCAACCCCTTGACATCTAGCAGAGAAGGCCAAGGTTTCTCTGACAGTCATTTCTCCAATATGGAGATCATGCTGACCAACATATGCAGCAGCTCTTTGAGGCACAAACTCATGTATGTCATGGCCATTGTATGTCACCCTTCCCGAAAACTTAAAAAACCCGAATGAAATTTCATCGTCAGTTACAAATTTAAGTTCAAGAATTGTGAAATATAAACAAATAAAAAGAAATGCACTTTGTTTTATATAACCTTAAGATCCGGGTCAAGCTTTCCGGCCAAAGCTGACAAGAGCGTGGACTTCCCAGAACCAGGAGGACCCAAAAGCAATGTCATTCTGCATGGTTTAATGATCCCTCTAACATCTTTGAGTACAGAAAAGTGCTTCTTTCTAGTTGGAAGTACATGGAGGCAGTTGAAGCAGCCCTTTGGAATCCAAACAAATATTATTTTGTAAGCTCGGCAATGTTGGAATGAATCAATAATGGAGTTTACTTTCTACCTATATAGATATATACATACTTGCAGGTTTTTTTTTTCTTTATGATAAATATATATGTACATGCAGTTGATCATATATATATATATATATATATATGCGCTATATTAAATAATTACCTCCAATAAATTGACGCAGTAGTTAAAGAATGTGGGCAGAGCTCTGCCTCCAACATAGGCTTCTGCATCAACGTTTAAATGCTCGAATCGGACCTCTATTGTAGGAATACTAATTCCGACTCTGAGAAACCAAAAATAAATAAATAAAAGAGAATATTAAATTAAGCATGCATGAAAAACCAAAATAATTTTGCATTTTACGTGTTAAATTATATATGTTCCTCAATTCTCACACGTGGGTCATTAATTTATTAAAAACTCTAATATATTGGCGGGGATTGACACTGTGTAAGCTTCAACCAACCGCCAGCAGCAATGTCGACCCCACGTTACCGCCGTTGAGTAAAAAAGAAAACGCCCCGATTCACGGTCGAGTCAAACCGGACACAGGGGGTTAAAATATATGATCATAACACAACACCGTTTCTAGCAGTTTGACGTTATGTAAGTTACCTATCGATGCGAGATTTGAGCTTGAACAAGAATTTTTCATGGTCGTCCTCTGTTTCTCCCACTAACCTCTGTATCAACTCCTTACGCTCTATAAATGGAAGATTATGTATATCAATCTCTCGTCGCTCGTTTGGTGATACGAGCAAACCTTTCTTCAAACGGTTATAGGTGGGAAGTTTCTCAAGCGCTGCCCATTTAAGAGCTTCTTCATCGTCTTCACCCTCCAATGAAGACACGGAGAAAGCTCCCATCTCTGTATTCCATATAGAAAGGGCACTGGTAGTCGCCATTCCTATAAGAGAATTAAAAAAAAAAAAAAAAAGTTCTTATTTTTTTCTTTTTGGGTTTGGGTAGCTTTCTCTTTTTTTGGTTTTTCAGTATATGGGTGTGATTTAAAAATGTGAAACTAGTTAACGAGCTTCACTTGCTCACACCAAGACCAGAGAAGATTGTGGGTGTTTCTTGTGTATTTATACACAGAGGGGGTGTAGGAAGGCTCATCGTCATTAATGACTTGGAAGTTTTTTTTTCATCATCAGTGATATCACCCGCCAATGCACAGTAGCTTATAATTTGCACACGAGCCTTTTAATTAAGGTTTTTTTATTGGTGGTTGCCAACTGATCTATCATGTCTGAGCAATCAGACCTGACCACCCGGTGAAATACAAATTAAGAATTGGCAGCTAAAGCTAATGCTAATGCTTTTTTTTTTTGGTAATAAGCTAAAGCTGAAGCCGAAGAATTTGGAATTGACCATTGAGTTCGCAAATTACAACACGTACTACAAATTTGTCATGTCAAAGGCGTATAAAATTTGGTAACTCAAGGTACGTGATCAATCCAACAAAGTCAAAATTCAGAACTCTCCGAGTTCAATAGGTAAATAAAAAGTTGGATTTTAGTACCTATTTGTGTCCTGCCAACCAAGAACACCACGGGTCCTTTTTTTTTTTTTGGATGAATAACACCACGGGTCTTTGATCACGTCAAACGTCACTCTTTTTTTTTTTTTACCCTTCTTTTTAAATAAAATATTTTTCTCAAATAAATTTTTTTAAATATAAAAAGATTTCAATATAAAAATTATTAATCCATAAATTAAATATCTGAAATACTAAAAGCTAAATATATTTGAAATTATTTATCACTTAAGGAGGATAAATATATATGAAGGATTAAAAATTAAACGCATTTAAAATCTTATAAGAATTAAAAATTAAGCACATTTAAAATCTTATAAGATATTCTAGTAAGGTCCTACTGACTTTCATCTACTATGCTAGTTTAGAAACAAGCAGTTTAATTGACTTGTAGTTAATTTTCTTTTCTTTTTTGAAAATAAAATTTGGTTTATACTCGATTGTTTGATATGTGCAATCTTAGGGCTCGTCCGTTATTATTTTGTAAAATAACATTTAAGAATATGTTATTAAAAAAGGAAAAAAAGAAAAAAAAAAGTTATGTAAAGTAATTATGGATGAAAACTTTATCGGGTTATTTTTATCATTATGGTCAAAGGTTGGTTGAATTTGGTCATTGGAAGAAGAATAAATAGAAGAGGCAAAAAAACTCTAGTACTCCCGGAGTACCGACCTTCTGGGTACTACCTCGAGTCTTTGAGTGCCATGTGGAATAATTAATTCACTTCAAATTAATTACAATGTGATAAAACATAATAACGTTAACGTCTTCTTTTCCGCTACCTCCAGCCTCTCTCCCCAACTTCTCATTCTCCCTCTCATCAGCCTCTCTCTCTCTCTCTCTCTCTAAGAAGCCCAAATCATCTTCTTTCTTTTTTCAACCTCTTTCTCTCTTCAATCCTTCTCTCTTTAGCCCAACACGAACATCCTGGAGGCATCAATTTTAGATCTCCATAACCGTCCCTCTCCAGCTTGGAAAAAAAATAAGAGGGTGGATGTCTGCAATTTTTTTATTTTTTATTTTTTTATAAACAAAAACTTCAAACCAATGATAATAAAAAATATTCTAATAAAAGATTTGAAGAAAACTCCAAAACAATATAATGGAACGGTTCCTGATTAACCCTAAACTATAATGGAACCTGTTGTTCTTTTTGGGAAGATAGAGGCGGAAGAGAGAGAGAGTTTGGAGAGAGAAAGACACAATGTGAGAGAAACTGTTTGATCTTTTTGGCAGAGACTGGAGAGAGAGTACGGCGTTAAATTTTATTATTCAATGCTTTGTAATCAACTGACGCGGATTAATTATTCCACATGGCACTCAAAGACTAGAAATAGGATTTAGTTGGTCCGTACTTCGGGAGAGTAGTAGAGTTTTTTCCATATGATATGACGTGCCCTGTGTGAGTGTATAGAGTATTTAGGTGGTGTGCATACACTAACGAGCTCTTTATAAACTGAAAGTCTCAGCCCAAGAACATTAATTGGGCTCAAATATGTGGGCCAGCACAAAAGTTGTCCAATCCTAATTGGCAATGCCTACTCAGACTCATTGGCGGTTTCGGATTTTCATGAAACGATTAGTTTTGGGGCATTGAAGAAGAAGAAGAAATGGAGCAGGCGACAATGGAGGACGACGAGGCAGAAATATACGACGGCGTCAGAGCTCAATTCCCTCTCACATTGGGCAAGCAATCGAAGGCTCAAACCCCTCTAGAAAATAAAAGTATATATCACATCCTCAAACAGTAGCACAGCACGTTCAGCTGTGAATGAAAAGTGCAAGAGAATTGGCCTGCGTTGGTTCTCCATATTCTGCTATGACTTCAAACTTCTTTACATAGATTTACATAAAAACTTTCATTCTTTAAGATGGAAATACCCTTTTGAAAATCAATGCATTCTGCACATTTCTGATGAAGATTTTCATGGAACAGAGAGTTGTTAATCTGATGAGCATTTGGAATGTGAGTGCAGAGTTGCATGTGGAATACACAATTACGCAAGCAGGATGGAATGTTTTTAAATGCAAAACACAATGGGATTATGTTGAGACATCCTCCTCCTCAAATCCCTAAAGCTTTATAGGGTTTTCTGTTTATGAGAATGGTTCAGCAAATTATCTTTTGCCATATTGTTTACTGCAGGTCTGTAATACATATAAAAATAAACTTACATTTTCAGGTGGTGCAGTTTAAGGCAAAAGGCTTATGTGATACCTCACAAAATGTTGTCTCTTCGTCACTTCCATTTTAGAAGACTAATAGGCTTAGATTGAAGGCTCTTTTTCTTTTTTCCCAAGCATACCCAAATATTATTGTAGTTGGAAAGAGGAGGGTTTCTAGTTTTATGCTGCAATGTTTTCTTAACATGGAAACTAATGGATGTCCATATAAAACTTGTCACAATTATACACCCCACAAAATAGTCTCACTCAAACTTTTCTCCTCAAAAAGGATTATATTTTACAAGTAAAAACGTTGAGTTCGAGTATTTATTACTATTTGATACAAGTAATTGATGAATGATATATAAGAAGGTGGAGCCGATGTGGCATTTTCGCCCTTTTATCGACCCCTATGTTATGTGCATGCAAGGGCTCTCGTACACAGCGTGGGAAGACTTTCTCTGTTTTGTTATTTGTTATTTTTATTTCCGTGCTGTAAACCATTCAAATGAGTGGGGAACTGTTGTAAGCCACTCAGAAGAGTGAAGAGTGCTTTCTTACTTTCATGTTATGTAATTAGTTTCTATATTTTGTATTTAAGTCACTAAATTGATTAATAAAAGCCATGCATTTTTCAGAAAGTTTCCAACTATCTCTACTTCCTCTCGTCTTTGTCAAATTCCTTCCGAACACCCTATCCCTTACCAAATGAATGAAACACTTTCCCTAACGCCTTTGGAAATTCAATATCTTAATGGACAAGGCAAACACAAATGCAAAAAGTGCTGCGAACCCAACAGCCACAGTTGCTACGACTCCCAAAAATTCATGTTCGAAACCAAAATAGTCCCTCAAAAAGTCTTCCACTGTTTCATCTGTCTCCATCATCTCCTTTACGTCACCGAACTGTGATGCCACCAAGCCATACAAAGTCCAGGCAAGCGGACATGCCCAGTAATACCATCTCCACCATATAGGAATTCTCTGTTTGCCAAATGAGAACATCACAAAGAATGAGAAAAATACTTGCATTATTAAACCTGCTTTACAAATTCCAATGTCATGTCGGTGTGTAAGCCAGAAAACTTACAGTTCTTGGGATTATGAATCCGGAAAACAGGTTCCACACCGCATAAAATGCATAGGACCATACAGCAGAAATATGTTGGTTTGGTGTCAAGGCCACGGACATCATGCCATAGTAAGTGAAGTACAAAAATGTGACGTACATGAAGAATAGATACCACAAGAACTTAGCAACAGTCCACTCAAATCCAACCATTACGTATACTACAATACCATATACCATGGCTTGAAAAAACACATAAGGGACCTCGATTAAAACCTGTATATATAAAGAAAGTGAAACATCCATCTCTTTAGAGAAAGGCATGTATTTTTTTGTAATGGAAGTTGTAAAAGTATGGAAATTATTTAGTCACCTGTGCAACAGCATATGGGAATGCTGAATACATTCCAGCTGCTCGTTCTCTATAAAAGACTGTTCGCTCAACAGCGACTACCGGCTGAACTACTGATGAATTTTTAACACCAAGAAAGAGGACAGCAGCATACATGGAACCCATCGCGTTGAAAAGATCTTGTTGCTTTGACCTGAGATTTACAATGCCCACAGATTATACATAGAACCGAAAAAACAAAATTTGCAGCACTTGCAACTTCTATGTTTATTTGGTTGTATTTGAACTAACCTTTTGGAACCAAGATTCCAGAACATTGACCCAAATATTATGGCCATGAAGGTTGTGAAAAGAAATCTTATGGCAGTGTATTGTGGGTTGCGCCAATATGACCAATGTTGTTTCCACAAGCAAGCCATGCATTGGGTAAAAAATGATTGTGAGTATTGAGTAGGGAAATAGAGGTCCTTTGAGCCAGGAACAGGGTTGCTTAGCTCCTTAATAAGTTCTTTGTTTCTCCTGAAACATATGAGATATGAAATTAGCATTCCAACAGAGATATTGCATAAACAGGACTAGCTTTTCAACAATAATGTTGTCAGTATCCTTCAATGTACCTGTAAGACTTACATGTAAAGTTCAGATTTTCTGAATATATCAGCAAAATCAATTCCCAAATCACTCTCTCTTACGGAAGCTGTGACTTCCAACATCCAAGTTGCAGGATTGTATCCATCATTAATTTTACTGACTCCTTGAATTCCCTTTATAAGAAAAAGAAATGCTTATGCATCAGAAAGCTTCTCACAATGATTGTAATTCAAAGAAAGTTCTTACCACATTAAATTCCTGGTTTTTTCTGAATACCATACCTCAAAGTACTTGATTAAATGGCAAGAATGTCGACCCAATGGACCCACATATATCTCTTGTCCTCCACGTTTCATTAGGAATAGCTGCAATGCCATGTTCAATATATCATATATAAAAGAAAACTTACAAATAACCAACTCTTTTAGACTATCAGCATTTCTAACCTCATCAAAAGCTTCGAATATATCAATGCTTGGCTGATGGATGGTGCACACAACAGTTCTTCCAGTGTTCACGGTGTTTCTAACTGTTCTCATAACAATGGCAGCCGCTCTTGCATCCAGCCCTGAAGTTGGTTCATCCATGAATATAATGGAGGGGTTAGCGACTAGCTCAACTGCAATTGTTAGCCTCTTGCGCTGCTCAGTTGAAAGGCCATTTACACCAGGCAGTCCCACAATTGCTTGTCTTAATGGGTTCAACTCCACAAGTTCCATCACTTCCTCAATGAACATCTACAAGCATTAGCCAATTTCAGAAACATTAGCATTGGTTAAGACAGGTTAAAATCAAGGATTATTGTGAATAACTAAAATAAAATTGTTTCAATAGAGATTATTAACTTTCAGATTAAGATATCAGGCATACGAAGTATACAATCTCGGCTTTTGCTTTCACTTTCCATGTAGAATAAGTTTTGTACAATCAGTTTAATATAGGAACTATTTAATACATTAAAACAGTCAACAATACTGGTTAAATTGCTTTGACTTGTCTTGATCAACCTTGACTAGGGAAAGCCCAATGTTATGAAATTCACAAATGCAAAATTTGAACAAAAAATTTACTGACTCTGGCTTCTGTTCAAGTTAAATTCAGAACTGACTATATCTCAGCTAAACATTACAATTCTTAATCAATTGGTTATGATCTACAGAAAGCAAAAGCCTCAAAAGAATTTAGATTTAAAGTACCAACCTTCCTGGTTTCATAATTGACTTCAGGGGACAAACGCAGCCATGCTGAGTAGAGCAAGGATTCATATACAGTAACATGAGGAGAGTGGATGTCATTTTGTTCACAGTATCCGGAAATTCGAGCAAATGTTTCTTGGTTCTTTGGGAACCCAGAAATTTTGATTCTTCCTTCTATATACCCTCCAGTTTTCCTACCAGCCAGAACATCCATCAGAGTTGTTTTACCAGCACCACTTACACCCATCAAAGCTGTGAGAACACCTGGCCTGAAAGCCCCACTCACACGGTTGAGAAGCACCAATTTATCCTCAAGGACACCCTGATTTTTCATCTCCTGCAAGTGAAATTTAGACAAATGGGACATACATTTTTTAGCTATTCAAATCTGATAGTTTGAACCACAATCTTTATCAATTTCAAACATAATCAGTTTTGTTTCTTATTTTGTTACCTCTGGCATGTCAACGGAGTAGGTGATTTCATCGAAAGTAATGAAATGTGGTTCAAATGGAAGAATCATTCCAGTATTTCTGTTAAAATTGATCTCTGCAGCAGCTTTCTTCTTTAAAGATGAGGACCCGAAGAGGGTATTTCCCATCTTGATTTCATGATGTTCACTCTCTGCATGTCAATTAGAATTTAATTACCATCTTACCAAAATAATATGAATTAAGAATACACTATCAGACCCTATGTAAAATTATGCAACCTTTGTTGGCTCGTCGACTTGAGCTATTCTCTCTAGACTGTAATCTAATGGCTTCTCTTGACCTGCTGACATTTTCATTGATTTGAGATTCTTCTGATTTACCAGCTTGCTGCTTCCCAAATGCTGCACAACAATTAATACATTTCAATATTTGACTACACGAGCTCTCAACTTTAAGATATATTGCAGATTAAGTAAATACACTCACGGTTGAGAAAAGCAAGGGCCAGACCGAAACAGAAATTGAATAGTAAGACGTATATCAACAATGCTCCTATGCCTATCCAATACCAATATGATTGAGTGAAAAATCCACGGGTCCTCAAAACTGCAACTCCAAGGGGTTCCGTTGACTTTGGGAGAACCTTTAATCGGAAAATACTTTCAGAAGTTAGATGGCGATCAAGAGGAAAGCACAAAGAGGTTACAAAAAAGAAAAAAAATCGAGTGAGAAATTACTTTTGTCCAACTTTCTCCCAGGAACTCATTAACTACTATTGCATTTTGCCCATACATCAAAGGAGATATCCAGTAACCCCAAATCCACCATTTCTTTATGTGCTCTGTGACATCAAGTACAGAGAGGAAAGATTAATTATACAACAAATTGGAAAAATGTTTCTCTTTTCTATTTCAAACTTGTAATTAAAGACACATACCTCTTGAAAGAACAAAACCACCCAAAGAAAAAAGTATAATCAGAGAAAATGAGGAAATGGTAGAAGCAACAATCATGTCCCTACCAACTGCAGCTAGAAATCGGTTCAATCCAGAGGCCATCTGATTAACAAGAGCGAGCACAAAGTATTGCCTAAATAATCTGCATGCAGTATGTAAACCTGCAATGTTATTGGGATGGACCGAATTGGCAAAACAAAAACTTCACTGCTCTGTGATAAATAATCCAGACTTCTAAGTCTTACCTTTCCACATTAGGGTCAAATCCAATGACATAGTAGGTAATAAATACCCAAATAGCCACTTCTGTAAGCGTGATAGGGATCTTCAGGATCCATGCAGGAATGGCATATGCCCATGGGGGAAAGAAGAGGAGGTCCCTTTGTTTGTAAAAAACAGGAAGCTTTACAACAGTCATGGAGAGCTCAGACATGCCATTGAACATAATAGTAACCAAGGTGAAGAACAAAGCCCCCACATAAACTCCCCCATGAGTTACTGAATCACGGTGCATCTCAGTTCGTGGGAACACAGTCATTGCCATCAGCGCCATCATTGTAAGCTAAAAGGAGTAAATAAAGTACCATAAATAATCAAAATCTTGCAAACAAAAATTTAAAAGGAAAAAAAGTATGCAAGTCAAACTTAAAAACCCACCCGAAAGAGCTTGAAAATATAGACAAATGAATTTCTCTTCATGAGCAAGAATTCTCTTGAGAAGCAAGCATTCAACAATTCCTTCTTTGTAACACCGTACTTTTTAGTTGTCAAAGCAGCTGGATGGCTCTTGGATTTGTTAAACGGAGTTGCAAGTTCATCTCCAAGTTTTCGTCCCACATGAAATGTTTGGAAGGCCTCAACAAATTCCTTGACCGAGACAAAACTGCAAGGCTCATCTTTTCTAGCCCAATACTGCTCCTGGTCTTTCCTCGATGTCACCTGCAAAAATTGGTTATAAATTATATAATTCCCATTTGGTGATAACCAGGATAGATAAACAGAAGCCATATACGATATAAATGCAAGTTTACTTCCTGCAAGAAGTCAGCAACTCCTTTTCTCTCGGGGCACTTAAAGCCCATGGATTCGAAGAACTCAAGAACCTGTTCTCGGGGACCCTGATACACTATTTGACCATCAGAGAGAAGGACAATGTCATCGAAAAGATCATAAGTCTCTGGCGCCGGCTGCAAGAGTGAGATGAATGCGGTCCCCTTAAGAATGTGAACATACTGCTTGATAGAATTCACAATCTGAAAAGTTGTTGAACTATCCAAGCCAGTAGATATTTCGTCCATGAACAATGCCTTTGCGGGTCCGACCAGCATCTCCCCTATAAACACATTATTCGAAGATGAATTTACAGTTAATTTTACAGAAATGTTAAGGTTTAGTGTGTTTTTGTTGCACTTAATCAACTCAAAGTTAAATAACCTTGGTTTTGTTAATTGTTAGTATGATGATTGATATAGTCATTGTCTCTTTTCCATTGTTTCTCTTGCTATGTTTTACCTTTGAATGTTGTTTTGTTTGTGATTTCTTAAGAAACTTATTTTGACGCCTAATACTAAAGACAAAAGCTTTTTAATGTAATATATGTAGAGGTTTGTGTATGTACCCGTTGTAACCCTCTTCTTTTGTCCTCCGGAGATGCCTCTTAACAATTCATTTCCAACCAAGATATCAGTGCAGGTATCCAATCCTAAAACCTGAAAACCAATATCGATCATATGATTAATGAATCATAGGAATTGAACTGGGTATTCTTATTTTTTTATCGGTAGTTTTTCATCTTTGAAGCAGTGACATTACCTTCAGAACATAATCTGTCACAATGCTAGCCTCCTGGCCTCTTGCTGCTACAGCCTATATTTGTTTGTATTTTCAAAGTTTTTCAACTATAGAAAACATCTAAATCTCCTCAATAAAACAGGTCCATGGAAGTAGCTTTCTTTCTCACCTTCATAAAGATATCGATATCTGGGTCAGGCTTGATATTTGCTTCTTTTTCTCTTCTAGCCAACTCTGCTAGCATCTCTACAAAAAACCAAAACAGTAGTCGGTCATGCATCCTTTAATTGATGAAAGTCATTTGACTAAATCCTAAATATTACAAAGAGGCTTGATTAAGAAGAAGAAATTCATATATAAACCAACCATAACGTGATCCAACCCCTTGACATCTAGCAGAGAAGGTCAGGGTTTCTCTGACAGTCATTTCTCCAATATGGAGATCATGCTGACCAACATATGCAGCAGCTCTTTGAGGCACAAACTCATGCATGTCATGGCCATTGTATGTCACCCTTCCCGAAGACTTAAAAAACCGGGATGAAATTTCATCGTCAGTTACAAATTTAAGTTCAAGAATAGTAAAATATAAACAAATAAAAAGAAATGCACTTTGTTTTATATAACCTTAAGATCCAGGTCAAGCTTTCCGGCCAAAGCTGACAAGAGCGTGGACTTCCCAGAACCAGGAGGACCCAAAAGCAATGTCATTCTGCAAGGTTTAATGATCCCTCTAACATCTTTGAGTACAGAAAAGTGCTTCTTTCTAGTTGGAAGTACATGGAGGCAGTTGAAGCAGCCCTTTGGAATCCAAACAAATATTATTTTGTAAGCTCGGCAATGTTGGAATGAATTAATAATGGAGTTTACTTTCTACCTATATAGATATATACATACTTGCAGGTTTTTTTTTTCTTTATGATAAATATATATGTACATGCAGTTGATCATATATATATATATATATATATGCGCTATATTAAATAATTACCTCCAATAAATTGACGCAGTAGTTAAAGAATGTGGGCAAAGCTCTGCCTCCAACATAGGATTCTGCATCAACGTTTAAATGCTCGAATCGGACCTCTATTGTAGGAATACTAATTCCGACTCTGAGAAACCAAAAAAATAAATAAATAAAAGAGAATATTAAATTAAGCATGCATGAAAAACCAAAATAATTTTGCATTTTACGTGTTAAATTATATATGTTCCTCAATTCTCACACGTGGTTCATTAATTTATTAAAAACTCTAATATATTGGCGGGGATTGACACTGTGTTACTTAGCTTCAACCAACCGCCGCAAAAATGTGGACCCCACGTTACCCGCCGTCGAGTAAAAAAGAAAACGCCACTATTCACGGTCGAGTGAAACTGGACACATGGGGTCAAAATATATTATCATAACACGACACCGTTTCTTGCAGTTTGACGTTATGTAAGTTACCTATCAATGCGGGACCTGAGCTTGAACAAGAATTTTTCATGGTCGTCTTCTGTTTCTCCCACTAACCTCTGTATCAACTCCTTACGCTCTGTAAATGAAAGATTATGTATATCAATCTCGCGTTGCTCGTTTGGTGATACGAGCAAACCTTTCTTCAAACGATTATAGGTGGGAAGTTTCTCAAGCGCTGCCCATTTAAGAGCTTCTTCATCCTCTTCACCCTCCCTTGAAGACTCGGAGAAAGCTCCCATCTCTGTATTCCATATAGAAAAAGCACTGGTTGTCGCCATTTCTATAAGAGAATTTAAAAAAAAAAAAGTTTTTTTTTTTTTTTGATTTGGCTAGCTTTCTTTCTTTTCTTTTTTTTGGTTTTTCAGTATATGGGTGTGATTTAAAAATGTGAAACTAATAAACGAGCTTCACTTGCCCACACCATGACCAGAGAAGACTGTGGGTGTTTCTTGTGTACTTATACACAGAGGGGATGTGGGAGGCGCATCGTCATTAATGAGTAGGAAGGTTTTTTGTCACCATCAGTGATATCACCCACCCATGCACAGTAGCCTATAATTTGCACACGAGCTTTTGAATTAAGAATTTTATTTTTTTTGTGGGTGCCAGCTGGCCAGACCCGGTCGAAACCCAGGCTGGTGGAATACAAATTAAGAATTAGAAGGTAAAGCCAAAGCTTTTTTTGGTAATAAGCCAAAGCAAAAGCTTTCAGGAGGCACATAATGACTTGGAAGTTTTTATTGTCATCATCAGTGATATCACCCAACACGTACTACAAATTGAACATTGAGTTTGCAAATTACAACACGTACTGCAATTTGGTAACCCAAGTTAAATAGGTAAATAAAGAGCTGGACTTTATTACCTATTAGTGTTATGCCAGCCAATGACACCGCGGGCACTCCAAGTTAAATGGGTAAATAAAAAATTGGATTTTAGTACCTATTAGTGTTATGCCAGCCAAGGACACGGGGGGTCTTTTTTTTATGAATAAAAAAGAATCTCGATATGAATTTCATCAGTCTAAAATTCTATTAGTAAGTAGAGTATTTTTGCTACTCTAGCTTTACAATCATATAGGAGTCTAGAGCAGCTAGCTCAACCTCCTAACAGATCCCCCTCTACCTGGCGATTCAAGCGCTGAGTACACCTGAGGTAATAACGCGGCTTGCTAATACTCGAACCACAACTCTCGTAAGTGAGTATGATAGAACGGTCAGCTTCCTTTCCGCTAGGCCACACCCCCAGGTGCAGGACACCGCGGGTCTTGGATCACGTCAAACGTCGCTCTTGCGCCTTTTTTTAAAAAATATATATATATATGTATATATATATATATAATATTTTTTAAATATATAAAAATTATTAATTCATAAACTAATTAAAAAATTGATCTATTAACTATTCACCAAACAAGCTTGAGTATGTCGTATTAAAAGTTGAATAAATATGAAAAGTTAAATACAGGTGAGATATTAGAAATTAAGCACATCTAAAATTATTTATCACTTAACAAAATTAAATATATTTAAAGCATTAAAAATTTCTAGAGTATTATACGGTATATTTAAGATGCTATCAACGTTCATTCTCTATAAATCTTCAGTAGAACAATGGATCTTTGAATGTTCTAGTTGATAAAGTAGCAAGTTTCTCTTTATATTCTTGTATTTCTTTTCTGTGCTTTAATCTTGACGATGATAGTCTTCCTATTTACTTCTATGATTGTATTAATTCAGACTTGGCCAGTAATTTTCAAGTTGTGTAATATCCATTTTATTGGAACTTATGTTTAATGCAAACTTTATTCACAAAAAAAAAAAAACCTTTCATTCCCTATGGTAGTTTAGAAATAAACAATTTAATTGACTTGTAGTTATTATTATTGTTTTTTGAAAATAAAATTTGGTTATATTCAATTGTTTGATATGTGTAACCTTAGGGCTCGTCCGTTACTATTTTGTAGAATAATTTTTTATTCTACAAATTTAAAAACACTTCAAAAATATGTCCAGTTGTTATATCTGAGATATTGTATTTAAAAATTTTATGATACAACTTAAAAAAATATGGATAGGTTTTGGAGACCACAAAAAAGACGTTTTACGTGTTTTTGAAAAGAAAAAAAAAAAAACCAAATACAAAAAGATATATGTTTTGTTTGGTAAATTACAAAAAGATATATGTTATTTATCATTATCACTGCAAAGATATTTCTTTTTTAAAGATATATACTACATTTAATTGTTCTAATATTACTATAAATAATAATTTAATTGTTTAGATTTTAAAAATTATATATTCAAATAACCTTACAGCCACATTCTTAAATTCTAAAAATACTAAATTTAATTATTTATTTTATTTTACAAAATAATTTTATAAAAACAATTCAGAACAAACGTTGCCCAACGGGTTCATAGTTTCCAAGCAACATATATATATATATATATATATATATATATATATATATATATATATTTCATGCTGTTTCAAGATTTAAGTCATCAGCTTTTAAAAAAATTGTGATACGAGTAATTTCTTATTGATATATTTTGTTGTAATTATTTCACTTGCCTTTACATACAAATCTTTTTTTTTGTTCTTAAGTAATAAATTATCAGACTGCTTGAATTTTGGAATATGATAACTTAATCAAACGTCTAATACCTAGAGATGATTCATAGTATATTTTGTTCATTTAGCTCCGACAATTTAAAGTGAAGGAAGAAAAATCTGAAACATTTTATTGTCTTCTATATAATTTTAAAGAATTTTTTTTTAATACGTGTATGAGCAAATTTCTATTTTACTAGGTCAAGTGGGCCCAAAATGAAAGACCGGGTTGGACCATCTAGGTCCAAAGCAAAAGAACAATTAGATCCATTAGATTGGCCTGTTAGAGTCGAGCTAACCGACGCGGGTATCCAAATGTAGTTTGGCTCAGGCGTACAAGGAATCAACTAAAGACGACGCCAGTATTAGATTCGAAGGCACTTGGCTTGGACAAGATAAGAGCCGAGCGACAATCAACCACTGCGGGCTTAGAATGGACTTTCTTAGCTTGAATATGGATCAACCACTGCGGGCTTAGAATGGACTTTCTTAGCTTGAATATGGTAAGGGTTAAGGAAAGCTCTAAATAAAAAAATTCATTCAGCAATCAATGCTAGATTCTTTCCCATATTACACTTTTCTAAAATGGGAGAGCCGATTCTAGGGACTTGCTCTAATCAAGGTGGCTAGGTTTCCTATTTTCATCTAGGGATTCCTACTCCTACCTTGGTGAGGAAGGCAAAACCAGACCTGTATATACTTCAGTCATTCTTCATAATAGAGGTACGCACTATCAGCTAATCTATATTCAAAAGCCCAAAGCATACTCGAACATATACTAACTTGAGCGTCGGAATGTCTTTGGCCGGTACCACACCAGTGCTTCCAAAAGCTTCACATTCACTTTATTTTATAGGTCAGCAATGGAGTACACGATGGTTTGTGACAGAATAAAATCTGTCATAAACAATAGTCATAAACAATACGATAACACTTGTTAAAAAAAAAGGTAATGAATCCCACGCTTAAAAACATATGAGTGGAATGTAAACTAATTATGGATGAATATTTTATCATTCTGGTCATAGGTTGGTTGAATTTTTTTTTTTTGATAATAATAGGTTGGTTGAATTTGGTCATTAAAAGAAGAATAAATAGAAGAGGGATATGGTATGACGTGAGGAACTGGGGTGTGTGACTGTATAGAGTATTTATCTGTTGTGCATATATACAACCTCAAAAGCATTGACGATAAGTCCCGGCCCAAGAACATTGATTGAGCCCAAATATGTGGGCCAGCACAAAAGTTGTCCAATCCAAATTGGCAATGCCCACTAAGACCCACTGGAGGTTTCGGATTTTCAAGAAACGATTAGTTTTGGGACATTGAAGAAGAAGAAGGAACAGAGCAGGCGACAATGGAGGACGACGAGGCAGAAATATACGACGGCGTCAGAGCTCAATTCCCTCTCACATTGGGCAAGCTATCGAAGGCTCAAACCCCTCTAGAAAATAAAAGCATATATCACATCCTCAAACAGTAGCACAGCACGTTCACCTGTGAATGAAAAGTGCAAGAGAATTGGCCTGCGTTGTTTCTCCATATTCTGCCATGACTTCAAACTTCTTTACATAGATTTACATAAAAACTTTCATTCTTTAAGATGGAAATACCCTTTTGAAAATCAATGCATTCTGCACATTTCTGATGAAGATTTTCATGGAACAGAGAGTTGTTAATCTGATGAGCATTTGGAATGTGAGTGCAGAGTTGCATGTGGAATACACGATTACGCAAGCAGGATGGAATGTTTTTAAATGCAAAATACAATGCCATTATGTTGAGACATCCTCCTCCTCAAATCCCTAAAGCTTTATGGGGTCTTCTGTTTATGAGAATGGTTCGGCAAATGGTCTTTTTGCCATATTTTTTGTTGCAGGTCTGTAATACATATAAAAACAAACTTATATTTTCAGGTGGTGCAGTTTAAGGCAAAAGGCTTATGTGATACCTCACAAAATGTTGTCTCTTCGTCACTTTCATTTTAGATGACTAATAGGCTTAGATTGAAGGCTTTTTTTTTTTTTCTTTTTCTTTTTTCCCAAGCATACCCATGTATTCTTGTAGTTGGAAAGAGGAGGGTTACTAGTTTTATGTTGCAATGTTTTCTTAACATGGAAACTAATGGACGCCCATATAAAACTTGTCACAATTATACACTGCAAAATAATCTCACTCAAACTTTTCTCCTCAAAAACGATTCTGTTTTACAAATAAAAACGTTGAGTTTGAGAATTTCTGACTAATTGATACAAGTAATTGATGAAAGACATATAAGAGGGTGGAGCAGATGTGGCATTTTCGCCCTTTTATCGACCCCTATCCCTTACAAAATGAATGAAACACATTGTTATCCTATACTTAAAAAAAAAAAAAATGAATGAAACACTTATCCTAACGCCTTTGGAAATTCAATATCTTAATGGACAAGGCAAACACAAATGCAAAAAGTACCGCGAACCCAACAGCCACAGTTGCTACGACTCCCAAAAATTCATGTTCGTAACCAAAATAGTCCCTCAAAAAGTCTTCCACTGTTTCATCTGTCTCCATCATCTCCACTACCTCACCAAACTGTGATACCACCAAGCCATACAAAGTCCAGGCAAGCGGACATGCCCAGTAATACCATCTCCACCATATAGGAATTCTCTGTTTGCCAAATGACAACATCACAAAAAATGAGAAAAATGCTTGCATTATTAAACCTGCTTTACAAATTCCAACGTCATGTCGGTGTGTAAGCCAGAAAACTTACAGTTCTTGGGATTATGAATCCGGAAAACAGGTTCCATACTCCATAAAATGCAAAGGAACATACAGCAGAAACGTGTTGGTTTGGTGTCAAGGCCACGGACATCATGCCAAAGTAAGTGAAGTACAAAAATGTGACGTACATGAAGAATAGATACCACAAGAACTTAGCAACAGTCCACTCAAATCCAACCATTGCGTATACTATAATAACATATACCATGGCTTGAACAAACACATAAGGGACCTCGATTAAAACCTGCATATATAGAAGGTGAAACATCCATCTCTTTAGAGAAAGGCATGTATTTTTTCGTAATGGAAGTTTGTAAAAGTACGGAAATTATTTAGTCACCTGTGCAACGGCATATGGGAATGCTGAATACATTCCAGCCGCTCGTTCTCTATAAAAGACTGTTCGCTCAACAGCGACTACCGGCTGAACTACTGATGAATTTTTAACACCAAGAAAGAGGACAGCAGCATACATGGAACCCATTGCGTTGAAAAGATCTTGTTGCTTTGTCCTGGGATTTACAGTGACCACAGATTATACATAGAACTAAAAAAACAAAACCTGCACAACTTGCGACTTCTATGTTTATTTGGTTCTATTTGAACTAACCTTTTGGAACCAAGATTCCAGAACATTGTCCCAAACATTATGGCTATGACCGTTGTGAAAAGAAATCTTATGGCAGTGTATTGTGGGTTGCGCCAATATGACCAATGTTGTTTCCATAAGCAGGCGATGCATTGGGTAAAAAATGATTGTGAGTATTGAGTAGGAAAATAGAGGTCCTTTGAACCAGGAACAGGGTTGCTTAGCTCCTTAATAAGCGCTTTGTTTCTCCTGAAATATATGAGATATGAAATTAGCAGAAATTAGCATTCCAACAGATATATTGCATAAACAGGATTGGTTTTTTGCAATAATTGTGCATCGGTGTCCTTCAATGTAACCATAAGACTTACATGTAAAGTTCTGATTTTCTGTATACAGCAGCAAAATCAATTCCCAAATCTCTTTCTCTCACAGAAGCTGTGACTTCCAACATCCAAGTTGCTGGATTGTAACCATCTTTAATTTTACCGACTCCTTCTATTCCCTTTATAAGAAAAAGAAATGCTTATGTATCAGTAAACTTCTCACAACGATTACAATTCAAAGAAAGTTTGTACCACATTTAGTTCCTAGTTTTTTCAGAACACCATACCTCAAAGTACTTGATTAAATGGCAAGAGTGTCTACCCAATGGACCCACATATATCTCTTGTCCTCCACGCCTCATTAGGAATAGCTGCAGTGCCATGTTAAATATAAGAAAACATACAAATAACCAACTATTTTAGACTATTAGCATTTCTAACCTCATCAAAAGCTTCGAATATATCAATGCTTGGTTGATGGATGGTGCACAAAACAGTTCTTCCAGTGTCCACAGTGTTCCTAACTGTTCTCATAACAATGGCAGCCGCTCTTGCATCCAGCCCTGAAGTTGGTTCATCCATAAATATTATGGAGGGGTTAGCTACTAGTTCAACCGCAATTGTTAGCCTCTTGCGCTGCTCAGTTGAAAGACCATTTACACCAGGCAACCCCACTATTGCTTGTCTTAATGGGTTCAACTCCACAAGTTCCATCACTTCCTCAATGAACATCTACAAGCATCAGCCAGTTTTGAGAAACATTAGCATTTATTGGTTAAGATCCAAGGCTTATTATGTAAAAGCAAAAATTGTTTCAATATAAATTGTTTGATAAGGTGTACAATCTCAGCTTTTGCTTTCACTTTGCACATATAAGAAGTTTTGTACAGTCAATAGAATATACACGGCTATATAAAAGTTAACAATACTGTTAAATTACTTTGACTTGTCCCGATCAGCCATGACACGAGAAAGCCCCATGTTATGAAATTCACACAAGGAAAACATGAACAAAAAATTTTATTGGCTCTGGCTTCAGTGCATTTTAAAATCAGAAGAGACTATATCTCAACTAAAAATTGCAATTATCAGTTAATTGGTTATGATCTACAAAAAGCAAAAGCCTGAAAAGAATTTAGATTTAAAATACCAACCTTCCTGGTTTTGGAATTGACTTCAGGGGACAAACGCAGCCATGCTGAGTAGAGCAAGGATTCATATACAGTAACATGAGGAGAGTGGATGTCATTTTGTTCACAGTATCCGGAAATTCGAGCAAATGTTTCTTGGTTCTTTGGGAACCCTGAAATTGTGATTCTTCCTTCTATATACCCTCCAGTTTTCCTACCAGCCAGAACATCCATCAGAGTTGTTTTACCAGCACCACTTACACCCATCAAAGCTGTGAGAACACCTGGCCTGAAAGCCCCACTTACACGGTTGAGAAGCACAAGTTTGTCCTCAAGGACACCCTGATTTTTCATTTCCTGCAAGTGAAATTCAGACAAACGGGACTTCAATTTTTTTTAGCTACTCAAATATGATAGTTGAACAGCAATTTTTATCAATTTCAAACATAATCAGTTTTGTTTCTTATTATGTTACCTCTGGCATGTCAACGGAGTAGGTGATTTCATCGAAAGTAATGAAATGTGGTTCAAATGGAAGAATCATTCCAGTTTTCCTGTTAAAATTGATATCTGCAGCAGCTTCCTTCCTTAAAGATGAGGACCTGAAGGGGGTATTTCCCATATTGATTTCATGATCTCCACTCTCTGCATGTCAATTAGAATTCAATTACCATCTTACCAAAATAATATGAATTAAGAATACACTATCAGACCCTTTGTAAAATTACAATTATGGAACCTTTGTTGGCTTGTCGACTTGAGCTACTCTCTTTAGACTGAAATCTAATGGCTTCTCTTGACCTGCTAACAATTTCATTGATTTGAGATTCATCTGATTTTCTAGCATGCTGCTTCCCAAATGCTGCACAATAATTAATAGATATCAATATTTGAGTACACAAGCTCTCACTTTTAAGCCTTTATATTTATTACGTAAATATACTCACGGTTGAGATAAGTAAGGGCCAGACTGAAACAGAAATTGAATAGAAACACGTATATCAACAATGCTCCTATCCCTATCCAATACCAATATGATTTAGTGAAAAATCCACGGGAACTCAGAACTGCAACTCCAAGGGGTTCCGTTGAGTTTGGGAGAACCTTTAATAGGAAAATGCATTCAGAAGTTACGTGGCGATCAAGAGGAAAGCACAAACAGGTTACTAATGAACAATTAAGTGAGAAATTACTTTTGTCCAACTTTTTCCCAGGAACTCATTAACTACTATTGCATTTTGCCCATACATCAAAGGAGATATCCAGTAACCCCAAATCCACCATTTCTTTATGTGCTCTGTGACACCAAGTAAAGAGAGGAAAGAAGAGTTACACAACAAATTGGAAAAGATGTCTCCCTTTTCTACTTTAAACTTGCAATTGAAGATACACACCTTTTGAAAGAACGAAACCACCCAAAGAAAAAAGCGTAATCAGAGAAAATGAGGAAATGGTAGAAGCAACAATCAAGTTCCTACCGACTGCAGCTATAAATCGGTACAATCCAGAGGCCATCTGATTAACAAGAGCGAGCACAAATAATTGCCTAAATAATCTGCAAGCAGTATGTAAACGTGCAATGTTATTGGGAAGGACCGAATTGGCAAAACAAAAACTTCACTATTCTGTGATAAATAATCCAGACATCTAACTCTTACCTTTCCACACTAGGGTCAAATCCAATGACATAGTAGGTAATAAATACCCAAATAGCCACTTCTGTAAGCGTGATAGGGATCTTCAGGATCCATGCAGGAATGGCATATGCCCATGGAGGAAAGAAGAGGAGGTCCCTTTGTTTGTAAAAGACAGGAAGCTTTACAACAGTCATGGAGAGTTCAGACATTCCATTGAACAAAATAGTAACCACGGTGAAGAACATAGCCCCCACATAAAGTCCTCCATCAGTTACTGAATCATGGTGCATCTCAGTTCGTAGGAACACAGTCATTGTCATCAGCGCCATCATTGTAAGCTAAAGGGAGAAAATAAAGTACCATAAATAATCAAAATCTTTCAAACAAAAATTTAAAAGGAAAAAGAGTATGTAACACAAACTTAAAAACCCCACCCGAAAGAGCATGGAAATGTACACAAATGAATTTCTCTTCATGAGCAAGAATTCTCTTGAGAAGCAAGCTTTCAACAATTCCTTCTTTGTAACACCGTACTTTTTAGTTGTCAAAGCAGCTGGATGGCTCTTGGATTTATCAAACGGAATTGCAATTTCATCTCCAAGTTTTCGTCCCACATGAAATGATTGGAAGGCCTCAACAAATTCCTTGACCGAGACAAAACTGTAAGGCTCATCTTTTCTTGCCCAATACTGCTCCTGGTCTTTCCTCGATGTCACCTGCAAAAATTGGTTCTAAATTAAATAATTCCCATTTGGTGATAACCAGGATAGATAAACAGAAGCCATATACGATATAAATGAAAGCTTACTTCTTGCAAAAAGTCAGCAACTCCTTTTCTCTCAGGGCACTTAAAGCCCATGGATTCGAAGAACTCAAGAACCTGTTCTCGGGGACCCTGATACACTATTTGACCATCAGATAGAAGAACAACGTCATCGAAAAGATCATAAGTCTCTGGCGCCGGCTGCAAGAGTGAGATGAATGCGGTCCCCTTAAGAATGTGAACATACTGCTTGATAGAATTCACAATCTGAAAAGTTGTTGAACTATCCAAGCCAGTAGATATTTCGTCCATGAACAATGCCTTTGCGGGTCCAATCAGCATCTCCCCTATAATACACGTTATTCGAAGATGAATTTACAGTTAATTTTACAGAAATGTTTAGTGTGTTTTTATTGCACTTAATCAACTCAAAGTCAAATAACCTTGGTTTTGTTAAATGTAAGTATGATTATTGATATAGTCATTGTCTCTTTCCCATTGTTTCTCTTGCTATGTTTTACCTTTGAATGTTGTTTTGTTTGTGATTTCTTAAGAAACTTATTTTGACGCCTAAAACTAGAGACAAAAGTTTTTTAATGTAATATATATAGTCTGTGTATGTACCCGTTGTAACCCTCTTCTTTTGTCCTCCAGAGATGCCTCTTAACATTTCATTTCCAACCAAGATATCAGCACAGGTATCCAATCCTAAAACCTGAAAACCAATATCGATCATATGATTAATGAATCATAGGAGATGAACTGGGTATTCTTATTTGTTTATGCTTAGTTTTTCATCTTTGAAGCGGTGACATTACCTTCAGAACATAATCTGTCACAATGCTAGCCTCCTGGCCTTTCGCTGCTGCTGCCTATATTTGTTTGTCATTCCAAATTTGTCAATTATAGAAAACATATAAATCTCCTAAAGAAAACAGGTCCATGGAAGTAGCTTTCTTTCTCACCTTCATATAGATATCTATATCTGGGTCAGGCTTGATATTTGCTTCTTTTTCTCTTCTAGCCAACTCCACTAGCATCTCTACAAAAAACCAAAACAGTAGTTGGTCATGCATCCTTTAATTGATGAAAGCCATTTGACTAAATATTACAAAGAGGCTTGATTAAGAAGAAGAAATTCATATATAAACCAACCGTAACGTGATCCAACCCCTTGACATCTAGCAGAGAAGGCCAAGGTTTCTCTGACAGTCATTTCTCCAATATGGAGATCATGCTGACCAACATATGCAGCAGCCCTTTGAGGCACAAACTCATGCATGTCATGGCCATTGTAAGTCACCCTTCCCGAAAACTTAAAAAACCCGGATGAAATTTCATCGTCAGTTACAAATTTAAGTTCAAGAATAGTGAAATATAAACAAATAAAAAGAAATGCACTTTTTTTTGTATAACCTTAAGATCAGGATCAAGCTTTCCGGCCAAAGCTAACAAGAGCGTGGACTTCCCAGAACCAGGAGGACCCAAAAGCAATGTCATTCTGCAAGGCTTAATGATCCCTCTAACATCTTTGAGTACAGAAAAGTGCTTCTTTCTAGTTGGAAGTACATGGAGGCAGTTGAAGAACCCCTTCCGAATCCAAACAAATATTATTTTTTTAAGCTCGGCAATATTGGAATGAATCAATAATGGAGTTTACTTTCTACCTGTATAGATACATACTTGCAGGTTTTTTTTTTTTTTATGATAAATATATATGTACATGCAGTTGATCATATATATATATATATATATATATGCGCTATATTAATTAATTACCTCCAATAAATTGATGCAGTAGTTAGAGAAAGTGGGCAAGGCTCTGCTTCCAACATAGGCTTCCGCATCAACGTTTAAACGCTCGAATCGGACCTCTATTGTAGGGATACTAATTCCGACTCTGAGAAACCAAAAAGATAAAGAAAAGAAAATATTAAATTAAGCATGCATGAAAAACCAAACCGTACTGCCGCAGCGTCGTTTTCCTCTCATTAAGCGACAAATATTTCTATCTAACACCAAAATAATTTATCTTTTTTTATTTGTACGTGTGAAATTATATATGTTCCTCAATCCTCACGCGTGGTTTATTATGAAAAACTCTAATATATTGGCAGGCATTGACATGGTGTTAGCGTCTACCAGCCGCCGCAAAAATGTCGACCCCAAGTCCCCGCCGTTCAACAAAAAAGAAAACGCCCCGATTCAGAGTGGACCCATCGGGTCAAAATATATTATTATAATATGACCACCGTTTTTGGCATCTAAAAGTGAAGCACATAATTAGCAGTTTCACGTCATGTACGTTACCTATCCATGCGGGACTTGAGGTTGATCAAGAATTTCTCATGGTCGTTCTCTGCTTCTCCCACTAATCTCTGTATCAACTTCTTACGCTCTGTAAATGAAAGATTGTGTATATCAATCTCTCGTGGCTCTCCTGATGATTTGAGCAAACCTTTCTTCAAACGGTCATACGTAGGAAGTCTCTCAAGCGCTGCCCATTTAAGAGCTTCTTCTTCGTCTTCCCCCTCCCTTGAAGACACAGAGAAAGCTCCCATTTCTACGTTCCATATAGAAGAAGCATTGGTAATCGCCATTTCTATATATAAAAGCCAGGGAATAAAAAAAAAAAAGTGTTTTTTTTTTGTTTTTTGGGCTGGCTAGCTAGCTTTGGTTGTTTGGTTTTTCAGTATATGGGTGTAACTTAAAAATGTGAAACTAATTAACGAGTTTCACTTGCCCATGCCAGCACCGGAGGAGATTGTGGGTGTTTGTTGCAGTGTATTTATATGCAGAGGGGGTGGAACAGGAGCACTGTAGCACCAGTGGTATCACCTACCGATGCACTGTAGCTTATAATCTGCACGCGAGCCTTTGAATTAAAAATTGGAAGCTTTTTTGGTAATAATTGAAAATTGGAAGCTGAAGCTGAAGAATTTGGACTCGAACATTAAGTTCACATTACAACTGCAGGACGCGCTACACATTTGCTTTGCCTAAGGCGTGTAGGATTAGGCGACTCTAGGAGTTGGTGCGTGATCGTCATTCAACAAGTCAAAACTAAATAATTTGATTGTTATCTGACCAGAAAAAAGTAAGTAAAAAAAAAAATTTGGACTTTAGTAATTATTAATGTTTTAGTGCCCACACCACCAAACCTTCATTAATTGTTTCAAGATTTAATCATCAGTTTTTTTTAAAAAAAAAAATTATGATACGAGTAATTTTTTTTATTGATATATTTTGTTTACAGTTTATTTCACTTGCCTTTTCATGTAAATATATATATTTTTTCTTCAGTAATATATTATCAGACTGTTTGATTTTTGGAATATGATGACTTAATCTAACGTCTATTACAGAGATTAATATTCATAGTATATTTTGTTTATTATAATTGTCTTCTATACAACTTTATGAATTTTTTTTAATATGACAAAAAAAATTAATGATTCCCACGCATAAATATATATATATATATATATATATATATATATATATATTTTTGGTTAACCACGCATAAAAATATATGAGTGGAATGTCCACTAACTATGAATGAAAACTTTATTGGATTATTTTATCATTCTGGTCGAAGGTTCGTTGAATTTTTATTTTTTATTTTTTTTGATAATAAAAGGTTCGTTGAATTTGGTAATGGATAGAAGAATAAATGGGAGAGGGGAAACCATAAGGACGTGGGGTGTGCGTGAGTGTATAGAGTATTTATGTCGTGTGTATATACAACCCCCAACGCAATAACGTGCTTTTTAAAATCCACAAATCTTAGCCCAAGAACATTAATTGCGCCGAAATATGTGGGCCAGCACAGAAGTTGTCCGATCCAAATTGGCAATGCCCATTACATTCCCAAGACTCATTGGCGGTTTCGAATTTTCGCAAAACGATTAGTTTTGGGTCATTGAAGAAGAAGCAGAAGATTAGACGAAGAAGAAGCGCAGGCGACAATGGAGGACGAGGCAGAAATATACGACGGTGTCAGAGCTCAATTCCCTCTCACATTCGGCAAGCAATCGAAGGCCCAAACCTCTCTCGAAGCTATTCACCAAACCACTCGTCGAGCTTCCTCCACAACCAACCTTCCAGAGGAACCCTCCTCTAACAAGACCGCTGACCTCCCTTCTCTCTCTTCCTCCTCCAAGACCTGGCTCAACTCCCTCCGCAACCCCAAAGCTTCTAACTTTAATGTTGCCAGCGAGGATGGTGACCGCGCAGTCGTTGGTCCGCCTCGGCCTTCGGCTACGAGTTCGATTGCGGATGAGGACGGTGGCGGTGCTGCAATAATTGGCCCTCCTCGGCCACCGTCGGGGTCAGGTTCCGACGATAACGAAGATGTGATGGTCGGACCGCCTCGCCCGCCGGTCGACTTGGGTCTGAGCGATGATGACGGTGAGATGATTGGACCGCCAAGGCCGCCGGCAGGGTCGAAGTTGAGCGATTCGGATTCAGAGGATGGTATAGATGATGAAGAGGAGAACCGGTATCGGATTCCACTTACCAATGAGATTGTGCTTAAGGGCCACACTAAGGTAGCGTTTGCTCCTTTGTTGTCACTTTATTCTTTAGATTGGATAAGCGTGCTTCATCTTCACTTCCTTCTTTTTTCTAACAAAAAAGATTTAATTTTTTAAGTGTTCTATTGGTTGCCATGCAAGTAATGACATTGAAATTGAATTGGAATGAAGCTACTTTCCGAGGGTAGTGTAAATTAGTGATGAAGCTGTAGAACTGTTTATGAGCATGGAAAAATGAATTAACCAAATTTTATAGAAAGGGAGAGAGAGAGATGTTATTTTGGATGATCTTTTGCTAAAACTTTACATGTTGTTTGTTGCAAACAATATAGTCTTCTGTAGACTAGATATTGTAGAATTAGAAAAGAAAGTCAGACAACTACTCCTTTGGTAGATAGAAAGGCAACTACTTTGAACAAGAAGACTTGGCATATTGTGGGTCTTTTGGTTTAGGGTTTGTTTCTAAGGAATACATTTGGTTTAATTTTTCGACAGGTTGTTTCAGCTCTTGCCATTGATCACTCTGGGTCTAGGGTTCTTTCTGGCAGTTATGATTATTCAGTACGTATGTACGACTTTCAAGGGATGAATTCTCGTTTGCAATCATTTAGACAGCTTGAACCATCTGAAGGTCATCAAGTTCGCAACTTAAGCTGGAGTCCAACATCAGACCGTTTTCTGTGTGTGACTGGCTCAGCACAAGCGAAGGTATCAATGCAATCTCTTTATGCTGTCTTTTCTTTAAACCTGTAGCCTATATGGATCATTACATGTGTCTATAATATATTCGATGCCTCAACAGATTTATGACCGTGATGGGCTTACTCTAGGAGAGTTTGTGAAGGGGGACATGTATATCCGTGATCTAAAGAATACCAAGGGACACATATCTGGATTGACTTGCGGGGAGTGGCATCCTAAAACTAAGGAGACGATTCTAACCTCGTCTGAGGATGGATCCCTGCGTATATGGGATGCAAATGACTTCAATAGTCAGAAACAGGTATGCCTGATCAGGTGACTTTCTTCGTGAAAATGCTTACATTTGACATCCACATCAAAATTTGTTGTTGAGTGGATATTGAACCCAAAAAGTATTCTCTGCAAGTAATGTTTGTTTACTCAATGATTAGGTCATCAAACCAAAACTTGCAAGGCCTGGAAGAGTTCCAGTTACGACATGCACCTGGGACCGTGAAGGGAAGTGCATTGCAGGTGGTATAGGAGATGGATCCATACAGGTATTTGTTTCTGCTGTCTACATATCCATGTCAAATGACCTCGATGGTGCAGAAGCTTTGTCGTTCTTTTCTCTCTCTCTCTCTCTCTCTCTCTCTTTCTCTGTGTGGAAATTTTCTACTTGAATATTCATGCTGTTCTCAAACGTGATGAACTTCCTGTTAGTGTCTTTTCACATTATATATTTTATTGTTATAGATATGGAACCTTAAACCTGGATGGGGAAGCAGGCCTGACATATACATTGAAAAAGGTCATTCAGATGACATTTCAGGGCTTAAGTTTTCTAGCGATGGGAAAATTTTACTCTCAAGAAGTTTTGATGGTTCATTGAAGGTAATAAAATCGAAATTCAAGTTTTAGAAGTATATTGCACGTATGGATGTTGAATTTTTTTAATGATTTTCCACATCTAATCATGAAATATGTGCCAGGTCTGGGATCTGCGACAGATGAGAGAGCCTCTCAAGATGTTTGAGGATCTCCCAAACCATTATGCTCAAACAAATATTGCGTTTAGTCCTGATGAACAACTATTCATAACTGGAACATCCATTGAAAGGGAGAGCACTACTGGGGGTTTGCTGTGCTTTTTTGATCGAGCAAAACTAGAGCTTGTTTCAAAAGTTGGAATATCTCCTACCTGTAGTGTTGTACAGTGTGCTTGGCACCCAAAGCTGAATCAGGTAGAACTGTAGTCTATAAAACATGCTTATTTAGGTGAAACATTATTCATCTAAGATGTCTAAGTAAGATATTTCAAAACATACAGGCATGCATTTTTCATGTATTTCTGATTTATTAAGTGAGAAAATGTTCCAAAATCTTACAATCTTTCTGTATTGAAGATCTTTGCAACAGCCGGAGATAAAAGCCAAGGAGGAACGCACATATTATATGATCCTACACTCAGTGAAAGAGGAGCTCTTGTTTGTGTTGCCCGTGCACCAAGGAAAAAATCTGTGGATGACTTTGAGATAAATCCAGTGATACACAACCCTCATGCTCTGCCTTTGTTTAGAGATCAGCCAAGCCGCAAGCGTCAACGAGAGAAAATATTGAAGGACCCAATCAAGTCCCATAAGCCTGAACTCCCCATGACAGGACCAGGCTTTGGTGGAAGAGTTGGTGTTAGCAAAGGAAGCTTATTGACCCAGTACCTCCTCAAGGTAATGTGATTTTTTCTCCATTTATTATCACTCCTTAGTTCATTCTGGTGAAGAGACTTACAATTTGTGCGCCATTGCAGCAAGGTGGTATGATCAAAGAGACATGGATGGAAGAAGATCCAAGAGAAGCTATACTCAAGTATGCAGATGCTGCGGCCAAAGATCCCAAGTATATTGCTCCAGCATATGCACAAACCCAACCTGAAACAGTTTTTGCTAAGTCCGACTCGGAGGACGAGGAAAAATGATCTGATTATACTGCTCGTGGTGCTCAATAGATCGGATGCGGCAGTTGACGAAGAAATCAAACGCTGGTTCAGGTGGAAATGTCAACTAAGTTCCATATTTTCGTTCGCGCAAAAGTTCCATGGCATGGCGTCTATTTTTAATGATATGGCGTGGAAACGAAAACCTTCAGTAAACACTTTGGAATTTGACTAATGTATCACTAATTATAATAGGAACAGAGTTTCCTAGAATAATTAGAAGGTTTTACTAATACATGTACATTTTGTTTTTAATGCAATCAATAGCCTGATTATCATCAACATCTTTATATATGTCTTATTCATTAACCAGTATCTGAAGCTAAAATTATTTGGTCAGAAAAATAAATTCTTTATAGAACGTTTATTACGTCATTGGCATTTTACAAATTTGAAAATAAGATTAATACTTTTGACAGGACGAAAATCACAATTCCCCATAAAAGATTCACCAGTCCTTGGAGCACGGAACAAGTTACCATGGAAGAGAAAAAAATTTTCTTAAAAACATGGCATGAAATGATTGAAGGGACAGAGATAGGCACAGAAGATAAATTTTACGGATGATCTAGATCTTTTTTTATATATATATAGAATATATACTACATTGGGTGCTTGTGGTGTTTCAAGACCCAAAAATCAATTAAAATTTATTTCCATAGAAAGATTGTATTTGTCTAAAGAATAGACTTGTAATTAAAAAATTAAGTGATTTCTAAGTTCATAATGTGGTAGTAAAGCATTACCATAACCACAAAATTTTAAGATTAACGAAAATTTAAGATAGTGTAAAAATCTGCTTGCAACCATGATTATCAGCGTATCAACTTTTATACAAAAAAAAAAAATTGAAAAAGGGAACTTGCAGATAAATATTGGAATTATGGGTGAGTTTTGTTTTGTTTTCCCTTCTTTTATAGTTGAGGGCAAATGTTATATATGGGTAAAACGGGTTTAAGTTAATTGTTGTAAGAGGTTGGGTAACTATCCTTGACAGGTTTAATTATGGTCAGTTAATCTAATTTCCCCGTAATCAATGTACAACAAGTCGTTTTGGGTCACCATTAACAAGTTTCCTAGAATAATTTCAGGGTTTTACTAATACATGTACAATCAATACCCCTTAAACCTAAGAGATACTTCAATCATATCTCACTATGCAATGGAAAGGAACATATCTGAATGTCATCAACATCTTCATACATGTTATTTACCAAATTAAAAAAAAAAAAATCAATCTTTATTTTGTCATAACGCATATAACATAGACTGACTTTGCCCAAATAGATAATGCATTGCGCAGCATATAAGCGGAAACTGAGCAGACATTATCTAACTATCTGGTAACTCCATGATTGGAATTGACTGTAATAACTTATTCATTAACCAGTATCTGAAGCTAAAATTATTTCATAAGAGAAAAAGATTCTTCATATAATGCTTATTATGTTGTTGGCATTTACAAAATTTTTAAATAAGATTGAGATCATAATTCCCCATAAAAGATTGGGATTACGATCCTTTTTCTCGTGGGCAGTACAACATTATTAGTAACTGTGGCTATAATAACATTATGTTACAAAACTGATGCGCAAGCTTTGGCTGCATAGCAGTTCATAGTTAACGGCTCCAAAACCATTGCCTTTGACAAACTTTCCCAACACATCATCCATTACCTACAGCAATATATAAGCCACTGCCCTTTAGACTCTACAACTCGAGCTACATTCATCTGCTGCAACGTGGGAGCTTGGATCAAGTTATGAATACCCATTCTCTAAGGTTGACAAACGAGAGTCCGAGAGGACAGTGAACATTTGAGTGTCCACAAAAAGCTGCAAAGACAAAATGGAAAATAACATAGGCAACGACCTTGTTCCTCAGCAGAGCAATCCAAAAATGAAAATTGGAATGTAAATATGCTGCATTAATCTTCAAGCGAAACATAATAACTAGTACTGGCTTCTGATATTTGTTTGACAAAGTTGGAACTTAGTAGCTGACCCAGAAAATCCCACATCCCAGTAACTCTAAAAGCACCTTCTAGTGCATTCCAACCCAACAATGCTTCCTTTGTTGTTCAGAGAGACAGTTCTTCATCTTCAATCAACTTCCCTTTGTTACATTTTCCCCCATCAAGTCCATCTATTAATTAGTCTCCTAAGGGACAACTCAGATAGAAATGAGTCAATGACAATCTGTGTTTATTACAAGCTGGGTTCCATCAAGACCTCTATTTAAAATACCTGATTTACTAGTCATCAGTTTTTATATCCAATCATACAACACATCATGGAATGCTCATAAATCATCACTTCCTTCATCAGCTGTCCAATCATTCACTACTAGAGTTCTATGTTGAAATTTAATTAGGGTCAAATAGACTACATTAGTGCGAGGGTCAAAGATTTGTGATCAGGTAATAGGGTACGACCAACATTTAGAATGCAGCAAAAGTTCAGTGAGTATCAACTTCTTTTCTTTTAAAAATAAGGAAAAATAAAACAAGTTTCCAAACAAACAAAAGTCAAAAACTGTTACCTTGACAAATGGCCGATCCCTACTAGGAAAGGAATCAATAAAGCTATCTTTCAGAAGTAAAGAAACCTGAAAAAATAGCCAAGTTTGTTTAAGTCAAAAGTAAAATAAGATAGCCTAACTTAGGTGTTTAAAAATTGTGAAGAACTGCAGTAAATTGTTAGATTATTGTCTCTACCCTATCGTTGTTAGATTGTACACTTGTAATTGTGTGAGACCTCAGATCTGAACAAAGTGACTCCAAGTAGCACCTCATGACTTTTAAAAACTGGGCTGCAGCATCAGCCTGAAAATCAATTGAAATACTAGTGTTGGATAAAGCATTAAGCATAGTATTTTCATCGGAAAAAAATATAAAAAGCATCCACTTCTCGGAATAAGCCATAAATAAATCGATTAAAAGACTGAAAAAATGTAGATACATTGAAAGACTGAGCAGACAATTATAGAACAAGTGTCGAGAACACAAAGATTTATTGAAGTTTCCTGTTGAGATGCTCACAGAACTTCATCAAAATATCTTAGAAAATTAAAAAGGATTCGTTTGAATTCTATAGCAATGAGATGACCTCTGGTGTGAAACATGCCAGATAACTTTACATTTTGCTTTATTTTGATATCAAGGGAGATGCAGTATGTGTAATTCTCTTCATGCTTACTGAAGTTGAAGTTCCTAACAATTAAAATTAAACAGATTCATCAAGAAAACAAGTACGACTGTAAAAACCTGCATTTCGTTGCACCTATATACAGGATGCCTCTTAGCAATGGAACTTTCACGTGACAATCTGGCATGGATAGGTGCTAGTTTGGAGGCAAGCTCTTTATGTCGTGGAAGGTTTGGCAAGTGACATGTTTTGACCTGCTTGAACATAAATGTAAGAGTCAGAGTATGGAAATTTTTTCTAACTTTTGAAAATAAAGTAAATTTTTTTTTATCATTGGATCATTGCATTGAAATATCTGCAAGAATTTTATACATTTCATTGTTTCAAAATGCATCGTATTAGTCACGTAAACTTTCATAAACTATCTTATTAAATACAAACATTCCAATTGTATTGAGGTTTCAAGAGTATTGATAGGAAAATGAGAACAGGCCAGTTACGTTCTAAAGTCAGAATAAGTTAGAAGGAGCTATGAAGATTATAAAACTTCACGAGTCTTAGAATGATCATTTTTTTTAATGCTGAATTAACCTTTAAGCATGAAAAAACTCTAAAGGATATCTGTTGATGTGTGCTAAAATTAAGAAGTATCTTCCATAATTTAAAATTGACAACAAACCTGGTCCTTGGACACATTAACAATAACAAGATTAGAGGTTTTCATCTTCAAGTCAGCGGGTTTATGCTGCAGTCCAACCTGCAAAGACAAAAGCATTAGGACTTCTTTCCTGCGGCACATGGAACTAAAGTTCTCAATTTAAAGTACCAAGAACAATATAGGCCAGTGGCATGGAAAAAATTTCCAATATTTTTAATCCATAGAAAAACTAAGAGAATACTTGACATAATCCCCCCACCCCATATATTACGTAGTAAGATTAGACTGGTTCATAATACTAGCTAATAAAAACTTCATTAAACAGAAAATCAAGCTAACCTAGACCAGAATGGATTCCAAGTAAAAACACATAGTCTATTGTTAAATCACAACATGCAATGTAAAGTTCTTAAATTAATCATCTATATACCATAATAAGAATCAAATTTTACATAAGGTTAAGCTTGGGTTAACAAGTCAGGTAGTTTCAGTATCCCATTCAAAGGCAAGAGTAACAAATGATAAAAATAATCCTACAAAAAAAATTAAAAAAAAAAAATCCAAGAAAACTGACATACAATATCATGCAATTTTCTAAGCATGCAACTTTAGTGGTAGAAAACTCACAATAAATGGAACTGGGGCATCAAGAAAATCAAGCATCCGTCCTGGTAGAACCTGAAAAATATTAGAAGACACTTGCTATAGAATAACTTTTACTAGTCCTTGAATCAGTTTAGGGTCAAATGCAACACTTCAAAGTGGCAATGGAAACTCAGGTTCTTTTTTTTTCTCTCTCTCTACGGATGATAAATTAAACCAAATTTAAAAATTTAGAATCTTTTAAAGAAGAGATTATTATTATTATCATTATTATTATTATTATTATTATTATTGTTATTAAAAAATCAAGATTCTTTAGAAATGGATGCATGAGTCATAAATTTCAAAATCCTCCACTAAAAAAAGCAACCTAATTTTCATTTATTTCAAAGTTTAATCTAACAAATATTTTGGTTACGACAACGATTAGATGCATCCAATAGATTCTTGTTGGTTATATAGCTTCAAACATAGACCAGTTTTAGATGAATGCTATAAAACTTACAGGAAGCATTAAGCTCTGCCATTGAAATGGAACAATCATGGGAATAAAAGATAACACAGTAGCTGATAGCACACCCTGCATCGGTTTAAGTGTCAAAATGGTCAAAATCTGCAAATAAATAGCCAAAAAATTTGTACAAACAAATTACTTATCGTAGGGTTGTCTATCAGTAATTCCAAGAAAAGAAAAACTCACCAAATTTGGGCACACTATTACCACTTGTTTTTCCAGTAATACGCCGGAAATTAATGACAAAACCTGCAAGCATTATTTATCAAATTCTAAACCCAATATCAACATTCATAGAATTGTCCAATGTCGCACATGTTAGCATTGATAACTTTTAATCATAGCTAGATTCTAGCCAAGAAAATTGCGCTTACACTTTCAAGGGAGAGAGCTCGGCAAATCGTTGCTGTTGTCCATATCGATAGTGAAAGAGCTTCCTCAGCAGCAGCTATCTTAGCATTGACTTTCTATCAAGTTATAAATGTGAGTGACCAAAATAACAAGGAACCTAGATCTATGGATTATCATTAGAAACAAACATACCTCAGGAACTTCCAATAAATCTGAATATCTAGCATAAAGACCAAGGACAGAAATTGGAGGGCGCCTGTATTCAATAGACTGTAAATGTTCAAGAGGTTGAAAAACTAATTCACTTCCTTGTTGGGGAAGAGGCAGAGCATGATATCCACAAATGATTTGTAGCAAATCGTTTTTATTCTCCTATTCAAAGAGATTATAAAAGAAGAATGATCAAATGTATATAAAAATAGCACAACTATCTGGGTATAAACCCAAAGAAATGGATAACCTTAGTCAACTAACCCTAGCCCATTCCATTATTAAGTCATCCCCAAAATCTTTTTCAGAATTTGAGAAAAGTTCATCTTCATCATCCTCTGATGCCATGCTTCTGGCTGGACTGCCAAAGATAAAAATGAATTACTTACCAGGAAAAAGCACATAAATGTGAATAACGATGCCAACTATCAAAGTTTCTAATGCAATATAAACAAAAGAAGAACTTTAGTTTTAGTGAATAAATGGAAATCAGATCAGTGGAGATCTTTTCAGGTATTAATTAAATCATACTAGATGCATATCTAGTCCACCGAATTTGGTTTTATCCAGCGTAACAATAAGAAAGACAATTATAGATCTACCACCTGAAGAGGGATTCAGAACTCCCAAGACGCTCCAATGTGCGAACTCTAGAGGAGAATGATGTCCCAACCTCTGGAGAAGCCAGGCCACTTTCACAGCTTCCATACACTTTCTCTGGAGTACTCCCAGAGGCCTCAAAGCCATAATCATCACAATCATTTGAATGTTTGCTCGCATCTTTATCTATATCCCTTAATTGACTAAAATCTGAAGCCTCACTAGGAGTAATACTTTCAGGGGACTGAGGTTCCCATAGCTTTGGTGAAGGGGGCCGAATCTCATCTTCAAGTATAATTCCTGCAGCAGCAGCGGCGAGGGTTACAGCACTGTCCACTGGTATTGCAGAAGCCATCCAATCACTAATGACCTCCCTCTCAGGGGACCTAACACTCTCATGCATTTGATCATGCGTTTTGGGAATTGAGGGGGCATAATCAGTTTGAGACATTTCACTAACAAATTGAGTTATTCGATTCAGACGCTCCTGTGCAATGATACTGCATCCAAGTAAGTAAAATGCAGTGAATATTATAAACCCATTATATTCATTGAAACATGTCAGATACAGCGAATGCCTACAAGCCATAGAGAAATATACGACTTACCTGTTCAACATCTCATAGTGTAATTCAAAGAAAGGAACTCTTGTTAGCACACAGTAACAACGAGGTGCAGAAACTAGAAAACGGCTGCAGCCTTCGGATGAATGAGAAAGAGATGATGACATGCCTAAGATACCAGGAGCCCTCTGAACAATTTCCATCACATGCAAGCAAACACCATAAAGTGTTGCATTGTCAGCCACCTGATCAAGGAGCAACATAAAACTCTTTCAGCAACCACCAGTGTCCTAACATGTTTCTTATGGAAAAACCAATAAATCACACAGCTTATAAAGAACAAAGTTTGCTAAAAAAAAATCAATTTATAAACAACAGTATCCTAATTCGTCAGAAATCCCAATTTACATATGTCTAACAAAAAAAGCTCAGGTTTACCTGAATGGCATATTGTGAGAGCAATGAGGTAGTTAAATCTTTAAAAGAGAAAGAAAAATGCACTACTACTTACCTTGAGTGAAAAAATAAATGATGAATCATCTCTTCCCAGATGCTCCTGTTGAGTTATGCAATAAGTTATTTCTTTGGTGTAGGTGGCAACAGGCACAGAGAAAATGATAACTACATGATACATAATGGACAGCAAAAGCATTGTCAACTAGCAAAGCTCTTCTGAAGAGGAATTAATAAGTAATTATGCATATAAATGCTTGATAACTCAGAAGACTCATCAATCAAACAAAAACACTATGGTCTCTTTGCCAGTATGAGAAGTGAAAACTTTTTGGACTTTAGAAGTCGGAAAGAAAAAACACCAACACAGAACTAACTTGATAAAGAGGAGACCTTTGTAAATTAATACCAAGGAAAGTCCAAAGTTTCCTTTGGGAAGGGGTGGTGATGCAGGATAAAAGAAAATGACCGTCAAATGGAAGAGAAAGAAGAAAGAAAGATGAAGATCTAGGTTCTCCATATACTCACTTATTCCTCCCACTTCTTTCTTTTTTTTCTTTTCTTTTACTTATTATTTTCTCTGAGAAGAGGTTCTCCATAGACATTACTGTTGGAATTATATTGCTAACAAGCTTAGATTGCAAATAAGCCCTTTTACAACAATATTGTCAAAAACACAAGCTATTCAGGTTAAATACAAGATTTTTTATTTAAGAAGATTTCTCAAGTAGTAGAGTTTTAGCATACCTGTCCATAAACAAGTTCATTTAGATCACTTAATGATGGAGTCCTCTCCAACATTCGTGCCTGAATATGACAATCCATAAATGCAATTATTAGCGATGACTAACGAGTTAGCACCAAAAGAGATATTAACAAATAAAGTGCTAAACACCAAGAAAGGGGCTTCTTTGAAGCACAAAAGCCGTTCTACAATGAACAAACTTCTGCTAGTACCACCTTACAGGCTGGTGGACAATTACAATAAATGGATAATCAAGTAGTATACTGACTAAACAGTTTATACGCTATAGACTACACAGCATGACTGATGCTCATCATATATATTAGGAACTGCAATTAAGAGTCAAAAATAAGAAGCTATTGGAATTTAGAAATTTTGAACAGCAAAATAGAATAACTAAAGTACAACTTTTCTTTGTCCATAAGGCATAACATCATAGAAAAAAAATAAAAAAAGAAGGTGTTATTTGTATAAAGAGGGTTGCCAGAATGACATTATGATAGATAAAAAAGTACAAACCTTAACTCCATCAGGAAAACAGAAAGCAGCTAAGTCTTTCATACGCACTGCTGGCCTCTTCCCAGGGGGGTATTTGAAAAGAATCTGTAAATTCAAAAGAACTCCAGATATTAATATTGTAAGCCTGCAGCAAAGGACCATGTATGGACTTTACTGATGCAGTAATCTAAACATCTAACGTGCAACTACTCTCTACAAGCAGCCTTACCAAAAATTGAACACTGTGCAAGGTCTGCTTCCCACTCACCCCCCACTAATTTTCCCTGTCTAGTTGTGATAGTCTCCAAAGTATTTTCTTTGTTAAACAGAAAATGGTTTTATAACAGAGAAATGTCATCATAGTAGATTGCATATGCAACCATTTTGCGTAAAGAGCTTAACGGCTGAAGATATGATGTGAAGAAAAAGGTGTTCAAACTTAAGCAACAAATAACATTGTACATAGCCATGTCAATCGCATTTATAATTAAGAATTTAAAGAAAGTATTACTCTAGTTGCACAGCCAACCTGAGGTTCCAATGCTGGACGCGAAGGCCCACGCTGGTGTGGCTTTCTAAAATCTGTTATTTCAGATTTTTCCATTTCCATCTCCCACTTCTTCCTTCTAGCAAATGCATCCTCTACAATCTCAAGATTAGCATCTGGATGAAGCCCCGCAACAATAAAGTGTTCAAAGAGCGAGGATGGTTCCTTATACTTCGTTTGATCCTATATTGACATCCTCCCGTAATTTACTTAAATAGGCAGACTTATAAACATTTTCAGCATAAGTTATTTTTTATAATACTTTTCAGCATAAGTTAATAACAAGTGAAAAGACACATTACAGCAGCGAGCAGTATTATCAACTATAGGACTGAAAAAAATTACATCCTATGCACTTAAAATAGCAAAAATGCAAAAAAATGTGGAGCCACATCATAAAAGTAACAGATAAAATTGGTTTTTCTGTCAACTAAACTCTAAACATATGGCTTTAACAGAAAATTATCCCATCAATAGAATTCTGCTTCTTCTTTTTTTCTCTTTTTTTTTTACTGAGTGCAGAGGCTGCAAATTGGCAAAAAAAAAAGGAAAAAAAGCCATAGGTACATGATCAAATTAAAACCAAAAACAAGACAAAGAATAACGAAGATTTTGGCAGCAAATCCTTAACTTTGGAGTCAAACAGCAGGCAAAATGAAATTCAAAAGATGCAGAATAAAAAATTAGAGTACCAGAGCTTTGGAGTGAAGCTGATACCACTGCCGTTTTTGGTTTGCCAAGATCTCGGGATTGAAGTTAGACCTGCCACCTTCTTCCCGGGAATTACTACCCCATTTCCAAGCCCTCTGTACCTGAGTTTTCAATCTCTGAAAGCTATTACTTCGCCTGTGTCCCGTTGTCCCAATTTCACTTTGGGCGCGTCTATGCCCCGGTGCCAATGGTGGGAAGCTTGAATTGCCCGAGTACACACTTTGCAGTGCTTCACCAGCCACTCTAAATGCCTCCTCTGATATTTGCTGCAAAACCCAAATGGGAGATGGAGGCCTATCTTCATGTACTTCTTCATGTCCTTCTTCATCTTCTCTAGTATCCATCTTAAACACTAGCTCATATTGTAGATGCTTATTCGACCGATTTAATCACAACTCCCACTCTATTATATTACATAAAGTTTGAACTGCAATATCATTCACCCGTCCACTGATATTTTTCACCACTTGCATAACAGACAAACCCAATTAATCAAACGCATTAACAAGCACCGAATTTGAAATGTTTTCCACCCCTTAAATATGCTTGATTACCCAGATCACAAATACATTGCATAAGCTCAAAACATTCATGAAACCAATCTCTTTGTCACGTATAAACTTCGTTTTTCGCATGAAATTGTCAACTTTGCATATAACGGCTATCCTGATTACCGGAGAATGAAAAAGCAAATGCACAAGTTGCAATGCTCGCATTAGAAGCGTAATAATGCAGGAATAAAGGAGTCAAATCAAGCATTTAATATATATTTCAAATTGTGGAAGGACATGTTCAGTATTTATAACCGAAACCAAAAAAAAAAAATGCAAAACACAATTGGGACTCAATAACTGCGTATAGAAAATTAAATCCCACAGCCATACAAAGGCTAACGAAACAAAAATCAGGAAGGGATTTGAGAGAGCCATTCATACCTATTTTCAGTTTTCTCAGATATTGTTCTTCAGGCCACACAGAGAGAGAGAGAGAGAGAGAGAGAGAGAGTTGCTAAATATAGAACGGTATTGGACTAAAGGGAAGGGAGGGAGGTTAGACATGTGAGAAGGAGATGTGGTGACCAAACTATGCTTATGAACAGACAAAGTAAAAAGGACAATTTATATTACAATATACACATATACACATATATATATATATATTACATTTTAATCAAATTTTAAAATGTTGGTGATTTTTCTTTCTAATAAGAGAGAAAATTGGTTCAATAAAATTGGTTGATATACTTCTTATATAAGTACAGTGGCCGGTGATGGGCTTCACGATGTATCAGAAAACCATGTGTGTGACTTTTTGACATTAATGGAAAACCCAAATAAAATAAATAAAAAGTTATTCAGAAAAATAAGGAACATGTAGTATTTAAAACCAATAACTTCCACTAACGAGAAAGTGTTTTGACTTTGAACTTGGACGTGTCGCGTGCATGAAATTCCACAATTTTCCCCCCACTTCACAAACCGTTAATCCGGTGGGCCCCGCTTCTCTAAAACCATTATTATATAGTGATTCCTGGGTTCCACAATTCCCATACATCTCAACCGTCCATTCACATTTATGGGATGCATCGTATAAGGCACAACGCGCCATTAAACTGGAGAAAAAAAAAAGTGTTTTATTTTTATTTTATTTTTTAAGTGTATTTATTTTTTGTTTTATTTTCTAAGTAATTGACCATAAATATCAATTGATCAATGCACAGTCAATTTCATTAATAAGTGGATAATTTAAACATAATTTTTAGCCGTTTGTCGTAAAATAATTCGTTATTAATTTAAACAAATAATATATGTGTATATTTAGCTAAGGGGTCAAACAATAATAGCTAATATCAAATTGTTTTGACATTATTTTCGATAATTTTAAAAAATAATAAATTATATCATTGCCAGAAATTCCTTTCAAATCTGTATTTGGATCTGGTCAAATACTCTTATTATCGCATAAGCTATTTAATAATCTTATAGCTTAATGTAAAAAAAATGATAACATACTTCCATGGCAATTAAGTAAATATATTGTATATGGAGGTGTAGCCCAGTGAAAATGAAATCAACCGTTCCATCGCAGTCTCTTACGAAAGTTATAATTTAAGTCTTAGTAAACTCATTATTAATTCAGGTGTACTCAATTTTGCTTGATACCCCATACGAAAAGGGATCTATTAAGGGTGTGGATCAACTGCTCTAAACTCCTAAAGCTTACAAAACTAAAGAGTTTGCTTGATGTGCTAGATGAAGGAGAATCTTTGCAAAACTGAAGGGCTTGCTTAATGTGTCAAATAAAGGATGATCTCTTAGGGGTGTAAGTCAAAATTGAAGGGCTTGCTTAATGTGTCAAATAAATGATGATCTATTAGGGGTGTAAGTCAGCTGCTCCAGACTCTTAAAGCTTACAAAATTAAAGAAGTGTAGACTAACTATTCTAGACTCCTAAAATTTATAAAATTACAGACTTCTAAAACTTATAAAACTGAAATAATTCTATCTATTAACAAAATCCTAAAATCTTTTTTTTTTAAATAAAATCTGTTTTTTTTATTCATAAAAAAGAAAGTAAATATGTTAAAAAAAAGTATAATAATGATGAAAATTATTTTTCCATTAAAAAAATATGAAAATTATTTGAGAACACATTATTATTATTCGGAAAAATAATAATAACAAGAAACCCGCATCCCAATAAAAGAAGCAGTTTGCGGAAAATCCTCCTAGGTTGCACATGCTGGCTGCTGTACATTATCGAAACTTGTTGCTGACCATTTATTTAATCATTAATTTTTCCCCATTTTATAATAATTAATAAAAAAAAATAACGTTTTCGCGCGCGATCTGGGGAATGGTTGGAGTTGGACTAAAGTAACTTCACCATCAAGATTCTTTCAACGCAAAATTTAAAAGAGGTTGGCAACGCCCTTCTTTATATTTAATTTGGATTTTGAATTTTATAACTGTTTGGTTTCTTTTTTTCTATCTATATATATAAAAACAATTATTGATGCATATAAAAAAATAAATTAAAGTTATATACTTTAAATATATTTTATTAAATTTTTTACACTGATATACAGTAGCATTAATAGTAATAAGATTGTAGAGATTCAAAAAGATAGTAGAGATCAAATAGTGATAAGTCCTAATTTTTAATAAATTTATCCTATTAAAAGATAAATACGCATAATAGATTAGTAAATTTCGTCAAAATTTCAAATAAATTTAATTTTATTAAATATAAAATAAAAAAAATTATTAAAAAAATAAATTTATTATTTCAAACTCTTATAGATTATAAAAATAATTTCTTATCTACTAATAAATCGTGATAAACCCTACTTTTTTTTTATTTACCAAAAAAAAATGTGTGCGTAGAATATTAAATGTTGGCGGGAATTGGACCTCACAAAATGTAGTATTGGTAGCGATGGGCCTCTCCTGTCTGGCCCACCTTCACCATTCCAACAAAAAGTAATTAAGAAGACTTGTTTTGGGCCCTCTTACGTGGACCACTCTCAAGTCCCACCACATAAATATATTTATTTATTTTTATTGATTTGATTTGTTATAGTAATTGGGAGCACGTTTTGAGTTTTATATATTTGTGATGGATTTGAAAACAACTACTTGTTTGTTGCTCATGTTTCCTAAGCACATACATTCTTGATTTCTTTGTTTTTTTTTTTGGTAGGAACATACATTCTTGATTTCATTTGACTAAAAGTCTAAAAACTGTTTTTTGTAGTATTTTTTTTTTCAAGTCAAACTTACACATTTGAAGAGAAAAAAAAATGGTATTGTATATCAAGTGCCATGTTATTCTTTCCTCTAAAATAAACTTTAAGATATATATATTATAAATAATTAACATTTTCATGCATGTCTTATTGATATTTCTACACCACACGTGTGACAAATAGTTTCATATTTCTCACCTAATAATATTATAATTTTTTTAAAACAAGGGGTCTGTATTGTAATACGAAATTAATCTTGTCGTTTCAAGGACCACACGCGTGCGTATATTAATGGGCTTCTTTCAAGCCCATTCACTAGTGCGGTCCAGCATGACAGAACAAACCTCGAAACTCCTTTGGGTTGACCCGAAACGTATTAAAAGCGTAAAAGTTACTATTCCCTTATTTTTGACCGCAAAAGGAAAAGGAAAAAATGCAAAAGGCAGATACTGATATTTCCTTATTCCAATTATGTGCTTACTCAATATGTAAAATTTCACAAATGCCCCTCACCGTCCTCAATTAGGTGAAACATATTTTTTTTTTTTTATCACTCTGTTTCTCTCACTCGGCAAAACCTGAAGCTCCCATCCCTCTCTCTGTCTCCGCCCGTCTCTTAATTTTGTAAATTCTCACAAAATCTACTATCTACTGTGAAGCCCTAATGTTACCACATATACGCGATCTACCAAAAATCTATTTAAAATTCCGAGCTTTTTTAAAATCTTAATCTTTCTATTTAGAGGAAACCTCCCGTCAAAATTCTCCTTGCACATGAGATATTTTGTTGGAATTTGAAATTACTTTCTCTGGGGATTTTTTTTTTTTGAGCGATTTGTTCAAATTTGTGTTTCAATATGGTTTTTCAAATCCGTGTCTTTCGCACCTTTGATTTTTTTGTTGAAAGATATGTATTTGTTCAACCAAACAGATGAAAGTTTGAGGATTGCTGGAGGATTTTTTGTTTTGAAGATCCCTAGTTTGTTCTTTTTTTTTTTTTTTGGTGTTTCGGGGGTTATGGATTCGGGGGCTGTAGTACTGGATATAAGCTCCGATGAAGAACAGGATTGGAGCGGGTCCAAGTGCGACGATTTCGATTGGATATCGGAGCTTCTTGACGACGACGATAAACATGCGGACGATGATTCCGATGATGTGGTGGTGGTGGGTGAGGTCAACCCTAAGCCAAAGTCAAAGTCTTCCAAGCAGACACTGAGAGATGTGGACGATGATTGTGTGGTTTTGGATGGTGACCCGGATAAGCCTGTTGCGGTGGTGGACAATGCGTCTGGTGGGTCGGACGAGTTGCTTATTGTTGGTGAGAAGGGTCAGGTGTGTATTTATAAATTTTATCTTTGTCGTAGTTTAGAATTAATTGATACTGAATACTGTATTACAAGCTTAGGCATTAGGTTTATGAACCTATAATATCCTTATTTCTGTCCGTAAAGATAAAAAGAAACGAAATTAAATGCTGTGGTTTCGTTATCTGTAATTCAATTGCTTGTGAGAAGAGAGAGTCGGTAAGTTATCTTACGAAAACTCAAAACGATGGCTGATGAATTCCTTGGAATGTAACGTAATGTGACAACATACTTGGGAGTTGCTTTATTGGCATAGGGAAAAATGCATGTGGATGCATTGGCATGTTTCAACTGTATGCCATCATGTTGCTGGTGTCTGAGGTTATGAGCTTTTGTTGATGTTCTTTTGGGGTTTTGTTGGGTGACAAGGAAGCCAATATAAGCCTTATACTCTGGGTCATCATAACATGCATGAGCTTATATGACAGTAAAGTCTGTTGCATGATTTGAACTTGTCAGCCATCACAATTAAGATGGCAGAAAACATGTAATCTGGGCTAGTTACCCCAGCTGCTGGATTTTGGGATAACTCCTTTTTACATGCTGTTTGAAATTGAACTGCTAACCGTGTATGATGATCTAGAAGATATGGGTAACAGCTACAATCTGTGTTCCAGTGTAAAGTAGGTGTGATGCTATGAAAGGATATTTCATCCATACGTCAGTATCAGTAGTATTTTCATATGAAACTATAGAATATATGTTTAATGTTTACATGTTATTTCACAGTCAACAATGTGCAACTTGTTTGTGTACTGAACTTCTGCGATTATGAGGTAAAGTACTATTGAAAATGAAAATATTTAACGGGAAGATGTTCTTTTGTTATTTGGTTTTATGTTTGATTCAAGTACTTCTTCTTTTTTTCATTGTACAGTTTCATGACCTCATTATCTCATATTTTAAATCCAATATCCTTTGATTTGGCTTGGAAGATATAGGTGCCATATCTGATGCCAGCCTTTTGTTCTTATTACTTTTGGTTGCAGATTGCGTGCAGAGACTACCCTCATCCCCGACATCTTTGTGCCAGTTTTCCTTTCAGTACTACCCCACATGTGAAGCACTGTGACTTAGTAAGATAGCTGTTATAAGTTATGTCTTATGGAATGTAGCATGCTCTGATAATTGTTTTGTATTTGATTTCCTCTGTTCTGAACTGTCCTTTGGTAAAAACTGCAGTGCCATTGTTATGTTTGTGACTCACTTGCACCATGTGTAAATTGGGGTACTGGCCTCTCCAGTGTTGACCATTGTCATGCCACTGAGAAAGTGGATACATGGAAAACTCAGAGAAGAAGCTTCAAGTTGGGGAAAAATGCAACGTTAACAGCTCCAAAAGTTTCAGATACTTCTCTATCTGTTTCCCTGCCTCAAGTTAACCAGGTTCCACCACTCAATGTTATTTGTTTGTCACCTAACCCAAGCCAACAGAATCAGGTGTTGAAGCCTGTTACTATCCGTGCATGTTCCTCATCTAATTTTTCTGCCCCAAGTATCATTAGCCAAGGTAGAAGCCAACAGTCAGGGTTTGTTTTCAACAAGAACAGATTACAGCCTCAGTCTCGCTTGATTTCTCGGCAGTTGCTTGGTCCTCGGAATACATTCATCCGGAAGAGCAAATTTCATCATGATGATAATTTAGATCGCCAATTTGTTTCTTCACATGCAATGTTTAATAAAAGGCCAGGAAATGTTGGGGTTTCCTCGCCGCTTAGTCACTCCATTTACAGTTCTTCAAACAAGGATGCTTGTGCTAATGCCAGAAATCCTACTACAATGACAATGTCAAATGACCTGAATACCATCAGGTGGGGAGACGTTTGTTCCAGCACAAATCAGAGCTCCTCACAGCTCAACTTGGGTAGCACAGTTGAGAGCTCTCTGCCTTCCCAAACCCAAATATACAGTCAACTTCTTCCATCCTCGCATAGTAGTCAGGATTTTGATCCACACAGGAATCATGTTCAAAATTATGATCAAAGTGTCTGTCAGTACGGAAATCAGTGTGAAACAGCCGGCCAAAATTTCAGTCCGGTTAGTAACCAAATTACAAGTGCCGTGAATGTGAGTTTTGGAGATTATAACTATGGGTTGTTGGACAATACAAGTCAAGGCAATCAACAAGCTCATGTTGAGCATTCTCAAGTTCAATATACAGAGCCTGTATATGAGCCATCTGTTAAGGGGTCTAATTCCGAGTTTATTCAAAGCAATAATCTTAGTTCAGTGAGCTTGGACATCGAGAACTGGTTAATGGATGACCGATCTGTTCCTGAGGGTTCGGATGGTTCTTTGGCATCTCATCAACTGAATATGTTTTCTTCCGAGCCTCCTGTAGATGCTGCTGGTGTGCTTTTGTTTGATTTTGAAAGCTTCCTTTAGATGCTGGTATGCTGCCATCTCATCTGAGTCCTTGTGCTTCCTTTGAAGTATGTGAAGTATTCATTGCTGGCCCACTCAGTGTTATTCTTGTAAATAAGTGAAGCTAACACAACCTGTGTTCGGCGTACATCTTGGAGAACTGAAGTAGATTTGGTATTGTACAGCTATGAGATGTATTAAGTGTACAAAGTTAGCCGTAGGTAGGTTGAACATGCTGCAAAGAGGGATTAGAGGCTGCTGCTTTTTTTTTCCCCCTCTAATTTTTTTCCTACTGGGTAGAACATTTTGTGGCAAATAGTAGTTAATATTATTCTCAGAATTCAGATTGGAATACTATCATTATTAAAATCACTAATAAATTGAACTTTTTTATCCAGGATTAATGTAGCAGCTGTTTTTATATTTTGAGAATGTTTTGTTGCTTATACGTAATCATACATATCGAGAATATTGGTCTATAATACATTAATATTTTTGGTGTATGCGTTTTTTAAGCACAGCCAAATGAGTGAAGACGGTTTTATAACCATTACGCATGAATGGTAATCATTCTAAAACAAGATTGGACTAACAAATATTCCAGAATCCTAATATAAATCAACTTATTGCCTTAGTTCAAGTCAGATTTTCTTGTGGCAATTACACGCTTCTCATAGAAAATGCAAACAAAATGATCTCAACAGTAATATGAATACGGTAAGAGTAGGGAATATTATTTTGGACTGAAGGTACCAAGCCTGGAACCCTTCTTGATAAAACCCAACGATAATTAGAATATAATAAGACCAAATAGTGTTGGCACGGTTGAAGCTGAGTGGGGCAGCAGGTCTGTAACTGGTGTTTGCTACGGCTGAAGCCTGTTGACATCGACATTTGCGCGCCGTTTGGGAAGAACAACTGCAACTACAAGCAAGTGATGGCTCTATGGATGGAAACTGGGTCTGAACCCCAGACCGAAAGCGAAAAAGCAGACATTGACGCCATTGCTGCTCTCAAAGAGTCTACTGCTTTTGAATTCAAGGTCCACTCTTTTTGTCTCTCTGTTGCTGTCTCTGTTTATATGAAAATTATTTTACCAATCTTTATTGGGGTTCGCAGGAAAAGGGTAATCACTATGTGAAAATGGGAAAAAAACATTACAGTGATGCTATAGAGTGTTATACGAGGGCGATCAATCAGAAAGTCTTAAGTGATTCGGAGAACTCTATTCTCTTTGCGAATAGGGCACATGTCAATCTTCTGCTTGGTAATTACAGACGTGCTCTTACTGATGCCCATGAAGCAATTATGCTCTGTCCAACTAACGTCAAGGTACCCCTTTTCCATTTTTTGGACGCTGTTGAATTTTTTGGTTTGTGAAAACACTTTCAAGCAACATGACTGAATGTTTGACTAGGCATTTTATCGAGCTGCCAAAGCGTCTTTGTCACTGAATTTGCTGTCTGAAGCAAAATCCCATTGCGAAAGTGGTCTTGCACATGACCCAAATAATGAAGAACTAAAGAAACTTTTGAAGCAGATTGATTTACGAAAGTTGGAACATGAACAGCGCGAGGTTAAAGTTTCCAGAGCCGTTGCAGAGGCTAAGGTTTGGTGTTGCTGTTTATGATACTTTTGTTAATTTATTTTGGACTTCAGAATTTTATATATTTATTTGTGTGAAAATTATGCAGGACCTTCTTTCTGCGATTGAAATTAGGGGCTATAAGATTGGGAAGGCAGTGTTTCGAGAACTTACTGGATCGAGAAAGCCAGTGTTAGACAAGAATAATATTCTTCACTGGCCGGTTCTTCTTCTTTATGCTGAGGTTATGTCCAGTGACTTCATTGAGGATTTCTGTGAGACTGACATGTTTTCGGCTCATCTTGACATGATATCCTTCTCGTAGAGAGCTTATCTATATTCAAAATTTTTATCTGCATGAGATGCATTGCTTTTAGATGCATGTGTACTTTGTGAAGTCCTGAACTTTCAAACATGTTTTCAGAAAGCTGCCCTCCTTTGCAATGGGATGACAAAAACAATTACACTCGAGAAGCTATTGAATTATACTATGAGGTAGGCTATTTTATGCAATTGTTATTGGGTCTAGCTTGAATAGCTTTTAGAAAAGATAATTCAAGTCGTATTACGTCAATCTTTAATAGGTTTAAGTCTATTATGTCAATCTTTCGCATATGATGATTATGAACCTTATGGTTTACATATTTTTATTGTTACCGAGTTCTATTATGCGCTGGACTTTGTAATCTTGCTGCAACTTTGAGATCCTTAGCTTTGTCAACATATCTAACGAGCTATAGCATTGAAATTAGGTGTTGTGTTGAACGACTATTGCTGGGATTAAGAGGTCTGTTGACTCTAAATACTTTTGTGTGTTCCTTTGGGGCTAGTTTGCCGTTGACCCTGGTATAGGTTTCTATAGTGTATGAGTTTTAGGCCATTAAATCTCTATCTTAGGACACAAGTATCTGGTTGGTGCTGAAGTTTTTCCGACATTTCTTTTTTGTATCCTTTGGCAATATGTGACTGAATGTCCAAACCTAACAGGATAGGAAGTATGGGTGATCTTTGATAGAGCTAGTTCCTTCTTCCTCTATACTTCTTGAAGAATTGGACCCATGCCCCAAATCCATTACATGAATTTACATCGAGTTGTGTTGAAGATAACCTACATCAAGGAGTCCAACCAACGTTGGCTTTAGAGCAAAGTTGAATAACCAATTATTAACTGCCTGAATATATATTAATCAATTGGATTGATTCTTTTTTCTTTTATCTATGTCAACAAACAAGCAAGCAGTCATATAATTTCCAAAAGCCTTTTAGTTTTTCAGGACCAGACAACGCATCTCAAGCAAATGTTCTTATTATTTTTGTATTTCTTTATGCCTTTGTGGGGTAGGTTAGGTTTTGTTTACACTATCAATATGTCTAACAGGTTGTAAATATTTGCTTCAGTAAAAGTTAACCCATACCTTTATATTTTGAAGTCTCTTGATATATCTTTACTCTAAAGCCCTTGCTGCAATTCAAGCATTTCATCTGGTAAAGGTGGTATCCCATTTGTACTTCATTTCTAAATCCCATCCTTAATTTCTCAGGCTAATTCAGGAGCTTGTCTTTCAAAGACAAAAATTCTTCATTATCTTCTGGAGGGGACAGCAGCTTCTAACGTAGAAGGCATTGGAGATGAGGAAAAGGATTCAAGTGAAGGTTCTAATCATGGCATTAATGCAGGTAAGTGTTGTCTGGTTTGTTTTACCCTTTCCTCAAGTACATGCCAGTATATACTTGATTCTATATATGCACCAGCTTGTTGTAACTTTATTCGACATTACTCAGGCAAAAGATCCTCCAAATGGGTCAAAGTAAATGAAAAAAGAACACTTCACGATGTATTGAAAGAACCCGACTTCATCATCCAAGAAATTCCAGGTATTTTTTCAATATTTTTTTTTCCCAAGCAAAGCCAATGTACGGCTCAAAATTTTACATTAAAGCTTTCAGAAATGCGTTTCCAATTCCTTTGTCTGATGTTTTTTTTTTTTTCCAGTCTTTTATGTTGTTTCCAAAAGCTCTAATTTCTACAAGGAGTTCAAAGCTGGGAAGTGGTCTCCTCCACCATGAGTACGTTGGGTTGGTGGTCCATGGCAACGTGTAGGTGGGCTTGCTTTTCTCTGGAAGATATATCATGAATATAACGAGTCGAAAGGATTCCTTGTATTTTTTTCTCTCTGATTGCTTGCGGACCAATCATAAACACATGAAGGTTTCTTGTACTGTATGAATTATATTATTCTTGCACCTTAAGTTTTGGAGCGTTCGAGTTATATTTTCTATATTCTTTGGTTCTAATTATAGAAAGAAAAGTTAATTTACTAGTGAAACAGTTCAAATTATAGAAAAGCATATATTCTATACAATATAACACTAAAATGGCGCTGTGTAGTGCTGCCGAGTTATAGATTCGTCCAAAAGAAGAATAAGGCTGGGTAGAGATTTTGGAAACCTTCTGTTGGTTTTTTATTTGGCTAACAAATGTGAAATGAAATAATTAAGCTTAGTTTTCTTCTGGTAATCAAGATATGAAATGTAAAACGTAGTTTATGTCATAATTTGAAATTGCAATAATATCTTTCATAAGATAATACGCTCGAGAGCTCACCACAATGGAAAAAAGTAAATATAATATACACACATTACCTTTAAGCCTTTTTTTTTTTTTTGGTTAAACATTATATTCAAGCCTTTATATGTTATTATTATCTTTATGCTTAATATAATTAGAATAACATGTTGGACAGAGCTCGAAATTCTACCCTGTTTGTCCCCAAACTCGATAAATAAATAAAATTTACTGTTTAGTAAATTATCATTTTAAAAAATATATATATATTTTAACAAAAACAATTATTGTATGGGAGAACCGCAACTTTTTCAGCTTTCTTAATTCAAATAGGATTGAACCCAAATTTATTTTCAGCTTTCTTAATTCAAATAGGATTGAACCCAAATTTATTTGTATTAAATTTCTTAAATATATAAATAAATAAACCTGTTAGGTGAAATTTGGAAACCTTCCCCTCTCTATAAATATCCACATCTTTAAATAGAACTCATCTTTGTTATTTGCAAGTAGTCTCGCAAACTAGGAGTAGAGAAAAAAAAAAAAAACCATGGTGAAGCTTGAAGATTTGAAGAAAAGCGAGATGAGTGATTCATTTAACAAAGTTCTCGCAGAGATTAGAGAGATGACAAACGACGAAAAGGAGCAATCTAAATTGCTCACTGCAAGAATCCTCAAAGATTTCATCAAACACTCTCAGAATTTGAAGAAGAAGAATAGCGGTTTCTTGCAACCCAAGAAACCAAGTTGTTCAAGAACCAGACTGGTGATCAAGAGGAAACGAAGTCACTCCGAAACTGAAGAACAAGAACAAGAAGATCAGAAAGCAAACGCACCCTCCACAGCGCTTCAACTGCCTTTGAAGAAAAGGTTGTACCCCAGAGCCGCTGCAGTCGACAAAGAGGAAACAGAGATGAGGACGGCGTGGGACTCGGATAAAACACCATTAAAGGAGTTGCCGATGGAGATGAGAAATCTAATCGAAAGCATGGGAGGTACCGATATAAAATTGGTGATCGAGAAGACATTGTCTAAAACTGATTGCAGTAAGCATCACGACCGTCTAACCATCCCGAAAGCTCAAGCGGAATCGGAGTTCCTTAACGGCGTTGAAAAGCATATGATGGATCATACAGATGGGCCTGTTATACAAGTGAGTGTGATACAGCCTTGCTTTGAAGAATCTAACATGTGCTTTACACAATGGAAGATGAGGAAGTCCTCCACATACGTAATTAGAAGTGGTTGGAACAAGGCTTGCCAGAAACCTGAGAACAAACTGATTGCAGGAGTTAAAGTTCAGGTGTGGTCTTTTCGTGTGCATGGAGATCTGTGTTTTGCCATTGTTAGAGTTGAAGGAACAGCTGAACCACACACTAGTAGTAGTAGTAGCAGCAGCAGTTGCAGTAGCAGTGTAGAAGACTAGGACTAGCGGAAGGAAACATCATGGCAATTAATTAGATGAGAATTTTTATTTTTATTTTTATTATTATTATTATTTTTAATTTTTGGCAAGTGGAGTATTGAAAATACACTAACTTAAAATACAAGTTTCTTACTCATTATTTAGAGATTGATTAGATTAAAAAATATATTATAACTAAAATTCACACGTAGATAATTTCCTGTGCAAGGCAATACAAAATTTCTTTAAATTCTCAACGTTATAAGAACCTAACAATTAATGTTTTAGGAGAAAATCTTGAATACAGCCCTATATAATTACAATATGGCCCCCTAAAAAAAAAGTTCATTGTGGTCTCAAGTAAACTTCTATTAGTCCAACTTATTAGTATCAATCAATGATGATGATGATAAAAAAAAAAAAAAAAATTAAAATAAAGTAGTCTCTCTTAAGTTTAAGTATTATTCATGCCTTATCATATTAACATCATAAATTGATCTCGTTCTTTTTCTTTCTTTTTTTTCTTTTTTCTTCTTCCGAGTATAACTATTCTCGTCGTTTGGCATAATCTGTCTCCCTCTTTGCTGTTCCATAAGAAATTTCCACGTCAAATACTGATTTATAAGCTATTATATTAAATGAAATTTCATAAATTGAACATTACATATGCATTATAAATAAATTGATTTTATCGGAAGTACTCTCTCTATCCAATTTTATGTATAAGCATCAATTTGTTGTTCATTCCACATTTTGGCCTCTGAGTCAAACCAAAGGGTGGAACAAGTAGAAGTTTGTTGAGTAAAAAATGTTCATTAAAATTCCCTGCCTAGCAGTGTGGTATAGATTGGGAATTGGCATAGTAAAATCTTCCAGACTGATCTTGACCCTCAAAAAACTTTTATAGACTTTTTATAAATGAATAAAATTGATATACTGGTATTTAATCTTTGACCTTTCTATAAACAAATAATTTTAATAGAATTGATAAATTCCTATTTATTTTTATAGAGTTTAAAAAAAAGTAAAATGTAAGGGAAATAATTCCGATGACTTTTTGTTTTTTTAAAGATTTAAGATAAAAATCTTTTAAAATCTATATTTTAAAACACTAGCAGACTTTTAGAAAGTTATAAAAAGCCTTAATTGAGCACTCCATTAAAAAAGACCTTTTCAAAATCTATTAAAATCTTAATTGGATACATTATTACTTTGGAAAGTCTTAAAAATCTTAATTTAATAAACCCATTTAATAACCACGTCCAAGATATGCGTTATGACCATCATCATTAGCATCAGTGCTAAAACATCCAAAGCAAACATAGTAAACATAAAACAGTTCGTTTTGAACACCACTAATACAATAGGAAAGGACAGCCGGAGGCAAACTTCTATTCATCAGCACAACATCCAAGTCAAGTTCTTTGGATTTACACACCACAAAAGGAAAGGAAAGAGAAGGATAAGAAAACGTAGGTAGAAAATTTCATGCGTCCGTGGCAAGTACACACCTGAGGCATCCCCCTTCATGCATCAAATCAAACGCCTTGTTTATATCCGCAAGAGTCAAAGTGTGCGTAACATATTCATCAACCTTGATTTCCTGCAACAAAAGAATTGAAAAACATGTTCATCTACTCTTTTAGTTAGAAAGAAATTGATACATTGACTATGAGTCGACAACATCTACCTTCTTCATGTACTTGTCAACAAGCCAAGGCACTTGTGAGCGACTCTTGAAGCCCCCAAAGGCTGTTCCTTTCCAGACACGACCAGTCACCAACTGAAAGGGACGAGTTGAAATCTCTTGCCCAGATGCTGCCACTCCCACAATAACTGATGTTCCCCAGCCCTGAGAGTTTTGTAGAGGAGAAAATTAGATGCTAATTTTTTAAAATTACAATTCAAGTAAACACATTCAAGCAATACTCACCTTGTGGCAGCACTCCAGAGCAGCCCTCATCACCGAGACATTACCAATGCACTCGAAACTGTAGTCCACACCACCATCTGTGAGATCAACGATGACTTGTTGAATAGGTTTCGCGTGGTCTTTTGGATTCACGAATTCAGTAACTCCAAAATTCTTTGCTGCAAATCAAAAAAATTGCAACATGAGTCAGTCATTAAAAATTTGCTAGTAAATTCCTCTCCTATAAACATCAAATCAATAAGACATTGTGTTATAATCTGTCTCATAACCAAGTAATGCATAGTCTTTGTCAAATAAAGAAAATACAAGTACAATAGTGTAAAATTATGAGAAGAACAGTTTCAAGCAAATTCCTGTACCATTTTCTTCTCTTTGCAATTAAAGATTTCCCCAATTGAAATCAGTAAGAAATAGATGAAATCCAAAATAATAAAACTAATCTTAAGAAATTTAGAATATACTTATTCCTTTCTTAGATGCTACAAATGATTAACAAAAGTTGAAGATCCATTGATAGCTAATGTTCTCTCTTCACCAAGTTAGTTAATTGAGCGGTCGAAAACCATACCTATAATTCAGTATGGAAAGAAAGGACAAAAAGGCAGATATAGATTCAAATTGTAACTGCTTCAAGATGAGTTGGATATCTTAATAAACCAGAGTAGTTTCACGATACCAGTAGTATTATCTTGCTTGCATGAAGTGTGATTGTAACCTTTACAGACAAATTGTTTCTAACAAATTTCCCAATATGTTTTTCTATCCTAAGTTTCCTCCAAAACGGGTTTTCTTTCACAATTTCCTCCAAAACAACTTCAACAATGAATCATGTAAAATCAGGGCATCTTTCATCATAAATAGATACATTTGTCTAATGATTATAAACACACTGTTAAAAAACTAGAAAATATAAGCAAGTGTGCATATTAAACACTTCAAATCTTCAAATGCATGTTACATAAAACAGTATTAATAACTATAGAAGTTGTACCTCTATCAAACTTCTTGCTGTCGATATCTATGCCAATTACTCGTGAAGCACCAGCTGTTTTTGCACCCTCAGCGACCTGCAACATCATGAGCAAACTGATCAACATGAAGGTTCACCATTCAGCTTGAGAACATAATTAAAAGATCCAACAAGAAACTTAACAGCAAGACCGACAGTCCCAAGGCCAAATATGGCAACAGTTGACCCTGGCTCCACTTTTGCTGTGTTCCAAACAGCTCCAAGACCTAAAAGATGACAGACATACATTACAAACAACTACGGTGTGAGAGATGGCTTATATTATTTCAAATATACAAGTAACAAAAACCACCAATAACTGTCACAACTCTATCAAGCCTGCTGTGCCTCTGTACAACCACATCTTCCGTTTCCTTTATCAGGTTTCTCATCCAAAAAGTGGTTATCCGTAAATAATCTACTAGAAGGGGAAAAGGAAATGAGGTTCTATTGTACAAATGACTTTGACAAATTTTCCTCTCTCAGATCAATTAGGGAAAAAGAATCAAAAGGGAAACCACTGTATATTTAAGGATAAAATCGAATTGGAATTATCCATAAGCAATTGTATAACAAAATAAAACATAAGCAGAGGTTGATCAACCAAACGATAAAAAACAATAGCTGATTCCATAGGATTATCCATAAGCAATTGTATAACAAGATAAAACATGAGCATAGGTTGACCAACCAAACAATAAAAAAAAGAAAACTGAAGGGAGTAAAACAAATGCTTACCAGTGGGAACACCACATCCAAGTAGGCAAACTTTGTCTAAAGGAGCTTTTGGGTCTATCTTTGCAACGCTGACATCATGGACAACCGTGTACTGGCTGAATGTAGACGTTCCCATGAAATGATAGATAGGCTTTCCATTTATAGAGAAACGGCTCTTGCGGTCACTCATCATCACTCCTACTCCAGTAGCACCACGAACTTTGCCACAGAGATTAGTCTTCCCTGATTTGCAGAACTTGCATTCTCCACATTCTGCCTGGTAACAAGGGATGACATGATCTCCTGGCTTAACTTCAGTCACACCTTCACCAACACTTTCTACAATCCTGTACCAAACCACAGTAACCTCTTTCCGCATCAACCATGAGATGGAAAATATCCTATGTGACGACATAAGGTAAATATAGCTTTACGTACCCTGCAGCTTCATGACCAAGAATGCATGGGAAGAGACCTTCAGGATCCTGCAAGGCAAATGAAGATAATCCGAATTACGAAAAAAAAATATATAAACAGCTGCAACAAACACATGCATAATAATTACTAGGATAGAAAAATGCTACTATCCCCTCCACTCAAAGTCCCTTAACTTTGCCATACTACTGCTAAATCCGCACAGAAGAATCAAACAGCTCCAACATATTTAGTACTACATAAAGAAGAGAAAACAGTCACTGCTTCAAGCTATTAGCGGCTCTTACACAAACACGCAGAGACCATTAAAAAAAAAAAGTAAGTACTTTACTTTACGAAAAGTAGAACAGAGAATAAACTAAGTCTCTGTCCTATAGAAGTGTACACCAAATGGTTCTGGGTATTCAGTAAATATAAAAAGCAATCAAACAAAAATGTAATACCTTGCCGCCCCAAGTATAGGCATCGGTATGACAAAGAGCAGTGAACAAAATCTTGACCCGGACCTCTCCGCCTTGCGGTGGAGCCACCTGTACATCTTCGATGACCAAGGGCTTATTGGGTTCCCAGGCCACCGCCGCTACAAGTTTCCGATTGCATCAAACAAATTACATTCGAAACCATTTCAAGATCTCATACACACAAAACACATACAGAAAGTGACAGTGAGAGAGTGGAGGTGGGGAACTACCTTTGCAGGTGATGACTTGACCTTGGGTAGCCATGGATGAATCTGAATCCGCACCAAATGCAGAAGAGAAAGATAAATTGAGCTGTAGATGCGATGATGCGAGAGAGCCCTCGCAGCGGACCAAAGAAATAGATGTCACACTCTGCTCTGTGGACTATATCACTGACCCGGACCCAAAATACCTTTTTTTTTTTTTTCGGCTTTCTTTAACCACAACTTCTATTTTATAATGTGCTAGTATTTGAATTAAAATATTCAAAATAAAAACATAAAATTTTTTAATTAGTATAACTAGATTCAGAATGACACATTATTTTTAAAATGTATATTATTATTGAGAAGACGAATCAAAATAAAAAGATTGTTGTCACAACACCAAAGGCAAAGTATAGATTGAGTTTGGCTTTTTCATTTTTAACCAAAATTTTATAATTTTTGGCAAAAGGAAATTATAAATTATGTGCAGACGTTTTAGACTCTGATTACAATCTTATCTAATTCTTTTGACCCACCAGCCAACAAAAAGTTTCGACCAAAAAAGGACAGAGAATTGACAGAAGAGGTTCAAGGCGCAAACATCAAGCATACCACGTGTACCATGGGCCTCCAATAAGAAGAATTGACCAGCCCCCATGGTCTGGGCCTCCAATAAGAAGATTGGGCCGTTCATATGCGTTTTAAGCCATTCTTAAAACGTAGCGACGTGAAAACACTCTAATTTTAAAAATTAAATAAAAGTTACACCTGATAAATAATTTTTCATATAAAAAATAAATTCGACACCCTTCAAAGTTCAAACTCTTCAATTAACATTTAATGAAACTTTGAAATAGATATGGCAATCACAAAAGGCCAACTACTTGATTGTTATCATGCAAAATAATTATAAAAAAAAGAAAGTGCTAAATATTCCGGATCAAAAATATGAAATCAAATTTCTCATGTAAGCATATAAAGTCCACCCTGCCACTGAAACTGCATTCTTTCCGGTGGATCAAAACTTGGTATTTAATAAAAATAAATAAATTAAGAAAAGAAGTAGGCAAAAAAAAATTATCAAGACCCTTTCCAGAAAAATTAGGGAAACAAAAAGAAAAAGAATGATTATTACAGATTCTGCTATTACCGCATATTAATTTGGTATAGGAAGAGACCATAGTTACAGGGAGCATTTTCCATGTTATTAAGCGGGCGCATAAGCCGGTAAGTAAGACTCTAATATTAACTGAGCTTGAGAAGGTGATCTGATCTCAACAATTAGATACGTGAACTTCCATTGCTTGTCCACTTTGTCTTTGTACATTTCTGTGAAAACTTTCCCAGCTCCATGTGGCCCACGAATGTAGAAGTTAACCTATACTCAAATAGATAAGACAGACAAATGAACCTTTAATACAATAGTTAAGTTGACGATAAGTTTATCCCTAAACCAATCGTTAAAAGGAATTCGCATAAAGCAATTGTGTTTTGAATCTGATGTTGAAGCTTTGGTTATCTTATAATAAGCACTAGAAGCTTTGCAAGTAATTACCTCTACATGTTCTACACCCTCTTCATCTGTCCATGTCCTATTGGGAATGCGTTGGCGAGCTGCACGATTTCTACTTTCTTGACCATAACCTGTAATAGGGAATCCAATTCTCACCCTAACCTGAAAATATAACAGATGAAAATCTTGAGAAGCCATAATAATATATACAACAAAAGCTCACACCTGAAGCAAGCTGAGAGAGAAAGAGGCCGGGATGATAAAGTGAGAGAAAGAAATAACATTTTACTAACCTCAGAATCATCTTGAACCCTCTTTAGAGCCTTGCCAAAGATCTTGTACCTGTGGAAAGATCATGATTTCAATTTAGAGAGATCTGGAAACTGCAAACCTTCAACTACAATAACCAATGATCGAAAAACTACAATAACCAATAACCATACAATATACTTCTACTACAGAAAGTATGACTGTTTACTCTTTTGGCTGAAATATAAGCTCTTTGAAAACAGCATATCCTGCAGCAGCTGCAATTCCAAGCCCCACAAGTATGATAACAGAGTAAGAAGCCCCCTCTGCAAATGTAACTGGCTTCTCTGGGATATTATATGTAGGAGCATCAAAGGGATCCTCAACAGTAGTTACATCTTTCTTAGTCTGTAAAGAGTAGTATGAGACAAATGAAGATACTTTACAAAATTTGAGGAAGGTCAAATATATAATTAAAACGTTAGTATAGTTAAATTGTGTCACAGACTATGTTTGAATTGCTAATAGAAAGATCAATTTTCTGTTAAATAACTAAGTCTTACTGCAAGTATTCATATATACTTTATCCTTAGGGAGGATAAAACACAATGGATATGATAAAATTATATGGACAGGTCTCTGTGCACTTTGTGATCATAAAAATACTTAGAAATCTATAATTTACTACCACTGTTCAGTCTCACTGCGAGAAGGGACAACATGGATCAATTACCTTGATCAAAAGGAATATTCAAAAGCTGTTTTCCAAGGTTTAAAATGTAAATGTAAACAATTCAATTCATACTCTTACCTCTGTTGGATTTTGTCCTGGCTGCTTTGAGGCTCGTGATGAAATGGATCTAGAATAGTGAGGAATCACAGTGTTTGCACCATACTTCTTCATGAGTTGTGACGGTGGCGAAGAATGGACTATACCTCCTCCAATGTAATGCCTTCTAAAAAGAATAGGAATTCCTGCTGAAATTATTCCGAAAAAAATTAAGGACAATACTGAAAGAAAAAAAAATCCATCTCTATCTTCCACACTAGTGGTTCTATATCTTAATAATTGGTGAACTGCCAATACAGCTTTAAGCACCAAATGCTTAAGATTAAGTGCCCAATAGTGATTGGTGCCAATCTCAAAGTTCTATTACTCTTTTACTTCAGTGGAGACACATTCAAAGATTGCTAGGTTTTATCCATCCTTTTTTCTTAACAATTATTTTACTAAATCCTAGGCAACATCTCAACTCAAAACACTATTGGACTAATTTTGATGCAGTTTTGGAAACAGCTTTCTATTATTAAATTGATGAGAAGCAGAAGACTAACATAAAAACATGCCAATAAAGAAGTTTAGTTCACAAAAAATGAAATAGTTATATCAGTTTGGAAACTTGAAACCCATTTAAATATCCTTAGCCTTTGTTTTATTTTTTCTATGAAAACTTCTTTTAAAAAGTGCTTAGAAAAGCACAACCAAGTCCATTGTATTTGAAAGGACTTGCTTATATCATCCGTCTTACCAAGAGGCAAAAGTGTCAACCAGAAGTCTAGCATTCAACATTCCAGGAGCTGGAAAACGTCAGACATTAACTACATAAGTGGAGCATATTTGAATTACCAATAATTACTAGTTCATTGGCACAACATGCAAGTAAGCTAAGAAACTCACAACCTATTGAATACAACAACTAACGTCAAGCATATTTGACACATCACAAGAAAAAAGTCTCAGATAAATTAAGTTTTAAAGTAAAGTGAAAGCAGAGCCAGAAAGGAACAGCAACCATTTGCACATATAATCAAATAAAAAGTTAATTATTCTCTGAGATGTCAACCATTTAGGATATATATGAGATATTTTGTGCTCTTCCAAATGCACCATTTATGCTGCACGTGACTTGTGCCTCTTTCAGCAATCTTATGCAATTATGGGAAACTGTGGGGTATTTGAAGAGGTAGAAAGGACAGTATTAGTGTCATACAGGTAGATTTGTGCTAAGAATACTGTTGATGAATGAGTGAACAGCACGAAGTTGTGAGGAGATCTCAGTACAATAGAATCTAATGTTAAATAGCCCTAAAATAATTTATAATATCTATGGTTCATACCCTAATACTAAGTGTCTTCTCATCCTCACTAGAGCAAGGTATATAAACACTATAAAAGCTTAGCCAATATTTTCTGATTTCCTCCAAGAGGGAATTCATATCCCAAATGAAGCAGGTAAAGCTCCAACCTATGCCAAGTAAAGAGGGCAAGATGTTACTACATCTATAACCAAAACAATAACCAGACGAACAAAATTATGGATGGAAAAAATGAAACAGTTCAGCAGTGGGTCTCAGCCAATCAAATCAATCATAAATTACTATAATACAGAAAAATAGCATTCTGGGTATCACCAGATTTATGTCCCAACATAAACATTACTATACATATCAACAATCAAAACATACAACCTTAAACAGACCAAAGTACCACACAGACTATTTTCTTGCATTGACACACGAAAAGAAAATTTCAATACTTGTAGACCCACACTTTGATATTATAGATTAACATAAATTCATGGAGAAGCCACTAACCATTAGCTCCGAGTATGTCCTGTAGGATGAAATCAAGAAAAAAACAATTAGTCCGCTGCAGTGTGATACATAAATATGTTAGCAAATAGCAACCATTTCCTCACCTTGGTGATATGATTTTTATTTGCAGTAGATTGCATTCCACAACCTGGTCTCAGTGCCGCCATAAACTGCATCATATTTAATATAAACTTAATCTCAAATGCAACTATACAGTATAAAATTCTACTCTTGAAGAAAAATTAAATACTTATCAAGCATAGTCAAACTTCCAGCGAATGAACAGAAGTAAAACTTTCACCTGGTTAGGCTTGACCTCAGCTGAATGGAAAGCCCTGAGTCTGGGCAAGACCCTCAAAACATCTACCTGCTTCTTCCTCCATAACTCCAACGCGCACTTGCATGATCCTAACACCACCAAACCCATAACTCAAATTCCACAAAAAATCAATAATTGAAAGACCTTAATTCAATTTACCAAAAAATATATCTCATTCTTATTTTATTATTGACAGAAACTAAACAATCAAAGCTATTACCACCATAAGTCAATCAGAAGCCTTAGAAAGCAAGCCGCAAAGCTCGTTCAGATTCTTTTGACAATTAAAAGAAAAAAAAAAAAAAAGCTGAATATAAATTCAACATCAAATCAAAGAATTTGAACTGCTTTGTACCTAAGCAGACCATATTTGATACTGAAATCACCTAAATACCAACGTTAAAGTCCAAAAATAAACATTGAATAAATACATTCTAGCATTTCTTATGTTTCATATTTCTCTATCACTTCCCAGGCAAGCTTACCCATGACGGTTCTGAATACTTGCTCCCCTCGATGACCTAGCTTCGTCAAGTCTCTAATTCTCAGCGCACTCTTGTGCCGATCCCCTAAAACCCTGCGGAGCTCCGATTCAAAAGTTACGGGTGGGCGGGCTGGTGATGTCGTTGTGAGTTGGGCTCCAAAAGTGGGCTTTTAGTACCATTTGTTAATTTGGGCCGAATATCTAGTAAACTATCACAATGTCCAATACCCATTTTTTTAGTAGCTCAAGTTTATTTATTTATTTATATTTTACAATTTCTTCAAACCTGTTTGTTTTATTTTCTCCCAACAATATAGGTTGACCTGACCTGACCAGCCCCCCAATGAGCAGTAGGTGATCCTCCAAATTGATAATTTATCTATTTCTATAATTATTTTTAAGAAAATTAACCCACGAACCCTGAAGATCACTGAATCTTTTTTTTTCACCAAGTGGTGCTCCAATTTCCAAATGATGTAGATAAATGAGCCCCTAAAACAACATAATTTTGAATCCAACGACTCTCCTTATTGGGAAAAAGAATGTGTTCTTGAAATGGTTGCAAAGGTCACTGCAATGACCAGTCACCAGCTTCAAAATTCTGCTTTTCTCAATTCTTTTGCTTACGTAGCGCACAGGCACTGTGCATTATTTTTGTTCTCGTGCTGCAAAAAAGCACACAGAGCCAACCGCTACCTGCCATAAGTAAAACTAGATAAAGCGCACAGGCAGAGAGACAGCTGAAGTACCAAAATGCCCCTACTCAACAACACGTGTTGTAAGAAGAATAGTGGTCGAAGTTTCACTTTGTTAAAGGCCCTCATATGACAATTCACAGTCAATGCTAGCTTTTCTTTGGGGATTTTTTGTTTTCTTTTTAGGTTTTGGGAAAAACCAAAGCAACAGAATGTAGTTGCGAGGAGAAGAGACATACTTTTTTCATTGGAGATGATGGATGTGGAGTGGACATATATGTCATATAGATTCATTGATACACATCCATCAACCATCCTTTTTGGGACATTTCACTATACAGGCCTGGCCTCTATAGCCCCTACGAACCCCTGCTGTATGCTACGTCGTCTACACAAGTAGACATTGATCTTTCCCTTCATTGGCCTCTACTCGCCAGCTTTATTATATCCCACGTAAATTTATAAAAAGAACATGTTATTTGGTTATTTATATCCATAATGTCGTATCAAATTTGTCACAACTCTAGCGCTAATCATGAGGGATCGATTCAGAGTTTGATTTGTTGGCACGTGAAAGTCGTATGCATTTTTCACTCGGAATTATGGTTTAGTGGAGTTGACCATTAACCATGAACCTCGTGTTGTCAAATTGTTGCCAAGTGATTTGTTTTTACACAATTTTGACGGACCTGCATGGCGTTCACACTTGTCAAATAATATTCCTAGGCATATGAATATTGGAATAGCCTACCGAATTCATTAGTGCAGAGATTAAATGCAGGAAACACAACAGAGCCAAACCAATTCTGGGGGACAATAAATATAAGTTGACCAAGTACACAATTGCCTCTCTAAGTACAAGTACATATTTGCATGCATGGAAAAGCTACGTAAAAGTTAACCAATATACATGTTCGAAATATTTAAGACTGATTCATGAGCCATTTTACTGTATGGACAGGTAAAATTCCGTAACCATTGTTCTCTCTCAGTCAATATGCCACCGCATATAAATATTACAGATTAACAATATTAAAAAGCATTAATATAGTGGTTGTATAAGTACTGTCTCATTATTATTAATTTGGATTTTGGACCACGAGCTTAAAAACAGCAACCATGTCCATGCCAATGCGTGTGAAATTATGTAAAAAGGAAAGCCTAAATTTTGGCTTTGCATGCATAGAACAGGAGAGAGAAAATTTTACGAGGTGAAAGCAAGGGACCCACATGAGAGCCACGCTGGTTACACAGCTACAATATTACGGGGACCATGTTACACGCGCCTCGAGAGTGAGACGCCCAAACATTCTCAAAAACAGAAACAAAACACAAAATAAATAATTTATTAAAAAAAAAATTAAAAGGAAAAATTGGAAGGAACGAAGTTTCACTTGAAAAACCTCGGACTTCGAGATCATGGTTCAGCTTTCTCTGTCTAAATAAATGGGGATTCTCTGTCGATTACGGCACGCGCTCCTCTGTCCTAGCTATAAACCTCATCTCTCTCTGACTCTCACCTCAATACCTGCTTCACGGCGCTTTTGTCACGCGCCTTCCCACGCTTGGTTGACCCGGTTTTCCATTTTGCTCAGTCCGAAGGATACTTGCAAGCCCAATCATCCATAAGATATTTTTCCAATCCGTTTTCAAGTCAGAGATATTTATGAGCCCATAAGCCAAAAGATATATATTTCTTTTGTATATTAGTTATAAATTTATTATTACATTTAATTCCATTTATTTGTATAAGACTTAACATATAGTTACATCATTTGGTTTTTTTTTTTTCCATAATTTCTAAGTCTAATAATTTATTTTGTAGTTATTTTTTATTAATATACAAAAGACCTGAAATAAACAAATTTTAAATTTTTTTTGGGGTTCCATGGTTTTAAATTTGAATTTAGGCCATTAAAAGGTACCCAAAAAAAGGAGGAAAAGAAAGAAATAAGGCCACAAATGGTAATGAATTAATGAAAGATATTTGTGAATGCAACTAATTTTTTTGGGTAGATACATCGGTTACAAAGTTAATAAAGATAAAGGTTTTGTATTTAATGTCAATATTTAATGTTAATATTTCTTCTTCCTTCTTTGCATTGGGTAGGCATCAATCGGGTCATTACCATCAGAGTGTAAGGGGAAATATCAACAGCACAATTGAAGTCCGATCCAACCCAAAAATCCGATTCGTTGACCTTGATTAAATACAAAAGTACACAAGTCAGTCATAGCGTTGTTTTGGGTTTACATGGTGGGTTTAACGTTAAGAATGTTGTGGGTCCCATTATATCCACTCTGCCTAGTACAGTTCAAGCAAGCCCATTGGCGCGTTTAATAAACGCGCTTAGAAAAGGATGTGGGTATTTTGACTGTCGTCCTCGTATACCAACCCAATCCAAGCGGGTATTGCATCTCTGCCTCTGTCTCTTTCTTTCTCTCTCTAAAGCTCACTCTCTGTGGAATAACTCTGCTGCACGCTCTTCTGCTTACCCAACAGTTGTTTTCAGCTTCTTCTTCTTGAGCCTCCCAAATTGTCCACACTGTCTTCTTCTTTCTCTTCCCTCTCTGCCTCTTCACCTGTTCTCTGAATTTCTACATTTTCTCTTCCTTGTTCCTTCTTCTGCAAGTCTGTAAAAGAAAAAAAAACAGCCATGGACAACATCTACGGCAAAGAAAAGCTAGTGGTAGAGGTGATTGCAGCGCACAATCTCATGCCCAAAGACGGTGAAGGCTCTTCATCTTCGTTTGTTGAGGTTGAGTTCGAAAACCAGAGGCTGAGAACCCAAGTGAAATACAAGGACTTGAACCCTGTTTGGAACGAAAAGCTTGTCTTCCACGTGAAGGACGTTGCTGATCTTCCTTACAGAACCATAGAAATCAACGTCTTCAATGAAAGGAGGTCAAGCAACAGCAGAAATTTTCTGGGTAAAGTCAGAGTCTCCGGGTCTAGCATTTCAAAAGAAGGTCAAGAGGTTGTTCAGCTTCACACACTTGATAAAAGGAGCTTATTTTCCCATATCAGAGGTGAGATAAGTTTGAAGCTTTACCTTTCAACCAGAGAGGAGGTTAAGGAAATGGGGGCTAATGGAACAGTGGCTTCTGTTTACAATTCCTCTTCTGGGTTTTCGAAGAAGAGCAAGAAACTGCAGGGACCAAGCTCGGTTATGGCGGCACAGCAGCAACTGATACAAGAAACTAAGCCAACACAACAGGGCCAGAACCATTCAAAGCCTATGGAGCCTAGCCCTGGTGAGATCAAGCCCGTTGTGATCACCACCGGACCAGGTCATGTTATACCAGGCACTGGCGGAGCTTCCGTCGGCAACATGGGGACCGCCGGCGGCGGAGGAGGCGGTGGGATGAACTTGTACTCAACTGGGTCGAACGAGTTTTCGCTCAAAGAGACTCGTCCTCAACTCGGTGGTGAATCGTTGCGGAAGGACAAAACCAGCTCAACCTATGATCTTGTGGAGCAAGTGCAGTATCTTTACGTTAGGGTGGTGAAAGCCCGTGAAATCTCCATGTTTGGTGGTGCGGAGTTGGTGGCTGAAGTGAAACTAGGCAACTACAGAGGAATCACAAAGAGGGTTAGTCTGAGCAACGTTGAATGGGATCAAGTTTTTGCATTTTCCAAGGACTGTATACAGTCGTCAATGGTGGACATATTTGTCAAGGAGAGCAACAAAGATGACTTCTTGGGCCGTGTTTGGTTCGATCTAAATGAGGTGCCTAGGAGGGTTCCACCAGATAGTCAATTAGCACCGCAGTGGTATAGAATGGAGGACAAGAAGGGAGACAAGACCAAAACAGGGGAGGTGATGATTTCCATATGGTTTGGTACTCAAGCTGACGAAGCCTTTGCAGAAGCTTGGCACTCTAAGGCAGCCAATGTGCATTTTGACGGGCTTTACTCCATAAAATCTAAGGTTTATTTGTCACCAAAGCTCTGGTATCTTAGACTCTCTGTAATTGAAGCTCAGGACATCTTTCCAGGCGATAAAGGAGCCGCCTTGATGAGGTTTCCAGAGCTTTCTGTAAAATCCCAGGTGGGAAACCAGGTTTTGAGGACCAGAATTTCGCCGGCAAGTCCCAGCCGGAGCCTCTCGAATCCTTATTGGAACGAAGAAATGATGTTTGTAGTTGCTGAGCCCTTTGAAGATTACTTGTTGGTTTCGGTGGAGGATCGGCTTGGACCGGGACGAGATGAGGTTGTGGGGAGAGTGATAATTCCAGTGACGGCCATTGAAAAGCGAAACGACGAAAAGCTTGTTACTTCAAGGTGGTTTAATCTCGACAACCATTTCAGTAATGCAGCTGATTCGAAGACGGTTACCAGGTTTGGCTCCAGAATTCATCTTCGTGTTTCATTGGATGGGGGTTACCATGTTCTAGATGAAGCCACAATGTATAGCAGCGATGTTAGGCCTACTGAGAAGCAACTTTGGAAGCCCCACATTGGTGTGCTTGAGATGGGTATTTTGGGAGCTACAGGTCTAATGCCTGTGAAAATCAAGGAAGGGAAAGGAGGCTCCACTGATGCTTATTGTGTTGCAAAGTATGGCCAGAAATGGATCCGGACAAGAACTGTGGTTGATAGCTTGTCACCCAAATGGAACGAGCAGTACACTTGGGAGGTGTTTGATCCTTGCACAGTCATTACAATTGGGGTGTTTGATAATTCCCGCATTGATAAGAACATGTTGAACAACAATGCGGCCGCCGGAGGTCGTGACTCCCGTATTGGGAAAGTTAGGATTCGATTATCAACACTAGAAACTGATAGAGTGTATACTCACTCGTATCCTCTTCTTATGCTGCACACATCCGGGGTGAAGAAAATGGGGGAGCTTCATTTAGCAGTCAGGTTTTCGTGTGCCAATATGGCCAATATGCTGCATATGTACACAATGCCATTGCTTCCAAAGATGCATTTTGTGCATCCCATGAGTGTGAATCAGTTGGAGAGTTTGAGGTACCAAGCCATGAATGTTGTAGCCTCCAGGCTTAGCAGGGCTGAACCACCACTTGGCCGAGAGGTAGTGGAGTATATGCTTGACCATGACTCCCATATGTGGAGCATGAGAAGAAGCAAAGCCAACTTCTTTAGACTGATGAATGTTCTGTCCGGCATTGTTGCCATGGGTCGTTGGATTGAGGCAATGCGGAATTGGCACAAACCAGTGTACTCAACCTTGTTTGTGGTATTCTTTCTCTTGCTAATCCTACTTCCGGAGCTCATAATCCCAACCATATTGCTCTACATGGCCTTCATCGGACTTTGGCGATACAAATCTCGATCTCGCCAACCACCCCATATGGATATCAGGCTGTCTCATGCAGAGAGTGTGTACCCGGATGAATTAGATGAGGAATTTGATTCATTCCCTACCAGCCGGAGTGCAGAAGTAGTGCGAATGAGGTACGATCGGCTGAGGAGCGTGGCAGGAAGGATTCAAACCGTCGTTGGTGATATGGCTACACAAGGTGAACGTTTCCACGCGCTGCTAAGCTGGAGAGACCCAAGGGCAACATTCTTGTTTGTGATATTTTGCTTGATTGCCGCTGTTGGCTTCTATGTAGTGCCAATCAGAGTTGTGGTTGCTTTGTGGGGTTTGTATGTGCTTAGGCCACCGAGGTTCAGGAGCAAGTTGCCCTCTAAAGCTTTGAGTTTCTTCAGGAGGCTGCCCTCTAGGGCAGACAGCTTGCTGTAGACGGATGAATTGGGTGATTTTTTAGTTAGAATTTGCATAGGGACTAAGGTTGGAAGGCCTTTTGTTATGTGTTTTTTATTATTATTTTTTTGTTGGATATTGTCTCCCACCCCTTAAGTCTGTGTTGATGTTTTGTCTAGTAGAACTATTTTATGTAATGTCTATTCGGGAAGCAACTAGTGTAGCTACTTCTTCTATCCCTCTTGTCTTGTAACAAAGTTTGATGCTAATTATATCTTGCATACAATTATATACATTATTAACTAATTAATAATATCAGAATTACTATGATTGTGTTAAACATCTCGGAGACCCCACCAAATAAGTTGTAAGAATTTTTGGTTTAAATCTATAAACAATATTTAAATATATGATCAAATAAGAAATAGGATTTGTGATTTCATTTGCTACTGATGAGACCACTTCTATATTCCTTCCATTATCGGCCACCGATGGCAGTGGCACTATTGCGAGTATCAATGAGGACGCTATATATATATATATATATATATATATATATATATATATATATATATAAGGATTGGTTCTATTTCCAAAACCATTCATACACTAAATTTCAATTATACACGTGAAGACAACATATCTAAACTGAAAGGGCTGTACGAGGTTTGGTCAATTTTCAATGGTTTGAAAAATAGCATCAAAACCTACAGTTAGTTTTCCATCATTAAAGTTAACAGTAAATAAGTTATTTTAATTAAAATAAATAAGAAAATATTAAAACTTATTAAAATTAATTATATATTTTTTAAAAGTCAATTCTTTTCCCTCATTTTTCTTCTCTCTTCCCCTTCCTTATTCCTCAGCAAAACCTAACTGTCCACATCTCCCTTCCTCTCTTTCAATTCTCAGTTAGCCATTGTTTGGAATTTTAGTTTGCATGGATGGTGTATTGGAATCTAGGGATTGGATATTTTGGGGGGATGGTGATAGGTGTCTCTGAACCCACAGATAATGGAATCTGAAGCAAAAGTAATCTGGAAGAGAGGAGACAATGGAAGAGTGGCATTCAGATTTACAAAAAAAAAAAAACAACATATCTGTCTGTTAAGTGCAAGAGAGGAGACAATGGAATCTGAAGCCAGAGTAAAAAGGATTACCAGGATCCTAATATTCTTCAACTTCTGCACAAGCGATCTTTAACTTGGAAGGCTAGGGGTTATAGTCAATGTTCATTCATCATTTTTAACGTCTTTAATTCAAAACCCAACGTGAAACTCTAATTTCATTCGGCTGCTTTAGAGAAGATGGATAAACGAATAAACCTCAGTTCCAAGAAATCATATCTTCTACCAAGATATTTAACGAGGAAGCAGAAGCCCTTTTGTTCATCGTTGTCTTTTAATTACACCATTAATAGCAATTATAATTCTCTTAATTATACCATTAATAGCAATAATCATAATAATAAAAATAAAGCTGTCTTCAAGAGCAGATAGCTTGGTGTAGAAGCATGAATTGGGTTACTCCTTTCCCATTGAAAGAATCTCACTAAATAAATTGTGCAACTTGATTTACCAGCCTCCTTTAACCTTTTTCCATTTGGCGTCACTTAGGTTGTTCATTAATTTAAATACGTCGACAAGGAGGACATTTTAAAGAAAAAAGGACTGGTTTTATTTCCAGAATCTCTCAAATAGTGTGTTACCCTTTACAAATTAATCCTTCAAGATCACAATACTAAAAACAAAAAAAATACACAACCCTCAAATAAGAAATGGGAACCTGCTAATATTTTCAACTGTCTCTTCTCTTCAGAGGACAAGAAAATGGCAGAGATGACAAAATATATTTACAAAAGAAAAAAAAAATTAAAAAGAAGCAGCTTTAACACTACTAGTGTAATGAAAGAGTTCCATGATGAAGCATTGAGTTCACACATAATTCACATTCGTCTTCCAAAAGGAGGTATGACCTCCCAGAAACTCAACTTAAATATGATGCCAGACAAGGGTCCGTGCGATGTGGAAGGGCAGTTCGAGCACCCAAACCTCTACAGCAGATAGCTGCCTGCAACCAGGTATAGCATTACAAAGGTCATAAACAAACTGTAAATATAATTGCAGCAGTAATATCTCAACTTACCACTTGAGCAGCAAATGGTAACATTTTCTCAGCTGGCATGTTGCTGCAAATAGCTACAATTAAGAGAAGTAAAGAGAAGTTATATAATGGCCCCTTCAATCAAAAGTAACAAAAAATAAAGGTGCAGTCTGAAGTCTATATAGATCACCAGCCACCGGAGAGCAATCACTAGTTGTAAGAAACAGATTTAGTTAAATCTTAGTTTCGATAAATATACAAGTTAAAATAGAAAAACGCCTTTTGCTGTTCGTTGCAACCAAAGGTGCTTTGCAGTCAGAGTCTGAATGAAAGAACAGGCTACCTAGAAGACGTAACAACCCAATGTTGGAGAGAGTGGTTTGAATGATTTAATATACCATAAAGAACTGCTCCAATGAACGCATCTCCAGCACCAGTTGTATCACGTAGTTCTGAAGGTGGTATATTCTCAGCTGTTCCCACAATCAACCTTCCATGCACTGTCCCGATCTTGTCAGCTCTTAATTTTGCTACTGACTGAGAAGATTTAATGAAAACTAATATTAAGTTTATATCGTATTAACTTCAACTTGTGCTAACAAAATCCAAAGAGATGAGACTTGAATTGAAGACAAATTTTAAAATAGTGCTTTCACTAAACGATTTACTGATGAAACACATGTTGGGGTGGCTATCTTATCATCCCTTTGCTGCTTCAGCAATTCCACTAAGTTGTCTACATCAATTTCTTCTGCCTGAGAATCCTCTGCCAGAAATAGAGTTTAATGAAACCCGGTAAATTTTTTGAAACAATAAAACAGACGACGCTACATAATTATTAGCTATATTCTTTCTGACACCCTAAGCTTGCATGCTTTGTTCTTCCTCAACAATATAAACTGGGTGTTATTACACTAACCATGCACACTTCTCTCAAGCATGATGCATCCATCTTCACCCAAAGTCACAATCACAAATTTGACATTTGGCAATCTCAAAAGCATGGAAACGAGTGCATTTGAAACAGATGGTGCTTCAGTCCATGCCTGTCACATAATAGATCATTGTGTCAAATTGCCTGGACATTAAGTTTAAAGCTTCAACATAAACAATTTAGTTTCATAGATAAGTACTAATGTTCAAATTGAAATTTGAGAGAAAAATGTTTTGTGTGTGTTTAACTATATTCTTAGTAAGATTGCATTAATCACATAATAATACACTTGAAGAAAACATATCTGAACTGACGTGAATAGAAAGACATTAGGAAAAAAAAAGATGCTTGAGAAGAGAAATTCCCCTGAAAAATGGCAAATATACATTTAAAGTTGACTATGTACCTAGCTAAAATATTTTTCAGAAACAGAGTTAAATATAAATCACCAAAACTGCCAATTTAAAGATTTGAAAAGGCAAAAGAAAGAAATTGATCATATATTGTGAATTTGCAAAATGTTCAATGATTAAAAAATTATTCATGTCAATTCAACCTCTCCACTTATAAAAAAATTCAGAATTCAATCATAGTGAAATTGGTCCTTGCCTGTGGAAATTTTGCTGAGCACACTACGTAACTAGCCAACTTCAGAAGATCATCCAACCCTTCTCTTTTCCTTTCTGAATCAACCAAAATAGGTATATTTTTGTGAGCTGCCTGTAGCAGAAGAATCCATTTTGAGAGTTATATTTATATTTTTTTTTTTTTACTTTTAAAATGTAAAGGAAGAAGGATAAAACATAATTAGCAAGGCTAGATGCAATTAAAAAAAAAAAAGGAACTCGTACATCTGTTCAAACAAAATAACAAATTAGATAAATAAGAAAATTAGAGATTACCTCCTGCGCAATAACCAAAGCAGTTTCATACAACCGTACATCAGAATAGACAATCCTTGCTCCATCCAGTGCAGATAATAGACTTGATCGAGAAAGGTCATCAGGTATCATGGGCGGATATCCAGGGGTGTGAATACAAGTACGAGTCTTCCTGGAAAATACCACTAAAATTCCATCACAGGCTTGTTATATGTTTAAGTGCTCAAAACACCAAAAGTTCTCCAGTGTTTTAGAATCTCAGAAAAAACAGTATTCAAATATATTATATCAATTCAAAAGCATACATAACAACTAGTAAAATGCCACAGATTACATATTGACACATACAAACTAGCAAATCTCTTCAGTGGTACCCTTAACCAGACTCTGTGTCATAAAAAAAACCCTCTGGAACTTCAATAATTCTAAGCATTTGTCATTTCAAACACCATGACACAAATCTGTAATTCACATTTCGCATTATCCACATAGCCAGCTTGCAACAAAGGTAAATGAGATAGAGTGCGTATTTATCATTTACGTGACTGTATCTTTTAAGAGAGATACAGAGAGAAAGAATACAGCATATATAAGCAAAGGGCCCTCACGTTTGTTCATCAACAATGACATAGGTAAATGGTGAATTACCGCCCTTGGAAACCTGAGATTATGCAAGATAATTAACATTATAATATAACAATTCACTACCAGATAAGGAAATATAAGAGCTTGTGTCACAATGAACTTAAAATTTTCTTTTCTACTTTTTAAACTAGAAAATTAATTTCAGTACTCGAAAAGGAAAAAAAAAAAACAATGCTTCAAACAATTAGGGGCATATACCACCATAAAAGAAGTATCTACTCCATCAGATTGGAGCTCCTCCAGTATACCCTTGCCTTGTGAATCATCAGCAATCTATGTCGTTTTACAAGTGCAAGCACACCAGAATCAGTTAAGAAAAGAAAAAGTTCACAGCTTTTTAAGCTAAAAACATGCAAAGACATTAAAAATAAAAGACCTTCGTAATCAGCCTTGCATTTAAGCCCAACCGAGACGCACATGTTAACGAGTTCCCTGCATTTCCACCTCCTTGAACCTAAAACACAAAATGTCCCAAAATCTATCAAATCTAAGCCAAAAAAAAAGCTTTAAATGAAAAAATTTCTACTTCCTAGACACCAGATTTTATACCTTCAAACTGGTGCTTCGTATCTTGTCGTCCGGCTCAGGATAAGCAGCCACTGTAGCTAAGAAATCCACCGAAATGCCACCAACACCCACCTGCTTCAACATAACAGTCACATATAATTGCAAGAACAAAGCATGAGTTTTTACATCGAAAACTACTGAAAATAGTGTAAAAATAAATAACCCACGACGATACGGCTCTCAGAGAGAGGAGCAATCGAATCCAAAGACATTTTGACCCTGAAAAATTTGTCATCGTTGAAAATTAATAAAGTACATATTTTTAATTGCAAATAAGAAAAAGGTCAACAAAAAAGAAAAAGTGACAGGACAGACCTTATTGGAAGAGATGAGGAGGCCGAGCGAGAGAAGACACCGTGGCTACTACAGGGCAAAGCAGCGAAGACACCAGAAATGGAAGGAGCTGGGGAGACGATGGAGCTTATAGAATTCACATTTACACTTACGAGAGTGGCATTCGGTGGTGTCCACGAGGACGACACCATCTTTAATCTCTTTTTGCACAGTGGGGAGATGGGATTGGCAAGCGAAGCCCAAAAAACTTGGCTCTGCCTCTGCCTCTGCCTCTGGCTCAGCGGCTCACATTTTTTATTCTTAACTATTTTTTGAAATTATTATAGATATAGTGGAGTGGGGTTCACATTTTCCCGTTTTTTCTTTTCTTTTCTTTTCTTTTATTTAGAAAATTGTTCATCAAAATTCAAATTTCTTAATTTGATATAAGAAGGGGACAGCACGTTTTAGTCATAATAATCATTAGAAAAATCAATTTCGAAATAAGTTTATTATCTTTTGTATTTAGATTAAACCGGGCTAATGAGTTTGGGCCTAAATCAAGACCCGTCTACATAATCAAGCCAATGGGCTTTACAAAAGACCCATCTCAACCCACATGTCTTAGATCACAGAACTCTTTTTCTCTCATTTAAGGTTAAATAGATTAACTTCTTAATTAAATAGCAAATTATATTTTTTTTTAGATACTTTCTTATTTATTTGTAATAAAATTTATGGGACTACTACTATTTACTAGTCTGAACACGGGCTCCATCCAGTCTGAGCCCGCCATGTTCATAAAATAATAAATAATAATAATTACCCATCCTTATCGGATGACTGGTGTTGAAAATTTCGAATTGTAAGGGAGTACGGTTGCCTTCCTTTCCATGGTTTTCACTTTTCACTGCATTTATTTTTCTAAAAAGAAAATGCTTTGATAAAATAAATGCCATTTATTTGAGAATAAAATGTTGGGATTTGATCACGAGAAACATCACAACCCACATCAATCTTACGGCGAGTGCTCCTTAATTAAAAAAACTGGCTGCTGCATTTGAAAATTATTTAGGTAGTTTTCTGATCAAATAGATTTGAGCATTGACAAATTTTGAAACCCAATAGAAATGAAAGGAACATTTATTGGGTTCAATTAAAAAATAAAAGATTCTGGCCAAGTTACCAATTGAACGCACTGTGGTACAAGAGGATAATGAAGCGCTGAATCTTAAAAGAGTTGCTAAAAAGTTTAAATCAACGAGACAAGAAATTTGTGTATTTGAAGAGTTGCTCATCAACCAATAGTAAAAGCATGAACCAATTGCATCAGAAATCACATTTAAATTAAATTGAAGTACTACAAAAATCAGAGTTTACAAGACAATACAAATATATTAGCAACAGTTAAATACATAAAATGACAAACTCCTACCACAAGTTTAAATCAGAATGATTTCCAGCTGCTACCAAGTGAATGATTTCCAGCAAAAAGTTAAAAACTGTCAATCAATAAGGCATTGAACCACAAGAATATAATTTAGAAGATATATAATACAAGGAGTATTTGACTTACATCTCCAACTTGTATGGTAATGAATCAAGAATATTCCAAAATTAGAAGCCAAGTTTCTCTCTTTCTCATATTCTCCAAACTGGGTAACCTCGGAAACTTTCAAACACCTAAAACTACACTGATGGCTTTGTACTGAATAAGCCATTGTCCTTCTGGAACTGTACATTTCAAAATTAATACAATAGACACCTCACACCCAATTCCCATAGTTTGAAAGACGCTTCGGAAGGAGTCCGCCGTGCTCACTCTGACTTCCTGTTAGTTTGTAAAAGGATGGCTTGCTCCGGACAGTTCTTAAGGGTCCTGATCTGTTCCCATGTCTAATTGGCAAGGATATCTCATCTCCAACCAAACTTGAAGTTGAAAACGGTCTGTTTTCCATCTCTTCGAGTGGCCCAGAACTGTACTCCATTGTAATGAAGGATGACGCATTCCCATAAGTTAACCTAGGGCTGATCCCTCCAGCATTAAACCAACTGCTATCAGAAATAGCAAGATCACCTTTGAAGTCAGAGTCTGGAGCAGAAGACTCCTTTTGACTACAGCAGTCCCCACAAGTCTCATCTGTGTCATTGTATATCAGCTTTAGTGCCTGCACAACTTCACCCATAAATGGCCTGTGAGTCACTTCAGGGTGGACGCACATGGAAGCAATGGCTGCCACTTTAGCCATGTCATCAAAGTCATAACCTCCAGCTAAAGTAGGATCTACCAACTGTTCCAGACCTTCCCTGCTGGTCAGGAGTGGCCGTGCCCAAGTTACTAAGTTCTCTTGTCCTGGAGGTTGGCACATATCAACAGGCTTTCGACCGGAGAGAAGCTCCAGTAGCACAACTCCATAACTATAAACATCACTTTTGACAAGTAGGTGCCCTGTCATTGCATATTCTGGGGCAACATACCTGAAATTCCATTGTTTTAATTTTCTGTTAGTAGAATAAATACCATGTTGCTATGGAAGAAAAATATGGTAGAAAAAATTCAAAAGTTTGTGGCAGAATGGAAGATAAGATTTCTCAAAGATCTTAGTAATATCAAATAGAGTAAACTGCAAGAATGGATTCAAAAGATAAAACAAGCTTATAATTCAAAAGCATGCAAATCAGTTCAAAACAAGTCATACCTACATGTTCCTGTTTCCTATGATTAAAAGAATAATATGCTTAACAGAGGTTGTCCACTTACGGAAGGAGAAATTTGATATAATTAATTAAGACTTTGAAGGATTTTAAGCATTGAGTTATAGTAACACTTTATACAAGTAAACTAACTACGCTTACCCAAAAGTGCCCATAACCCGTGTCGAAATATGATGACTTCCCTCAGTTGCTTCCCTTGCCAAGCCAAAATCTGAAACCTTGGGGGTAAAATCATCTTCAAGTAAAACATTACTAGCCTTGAAATCTCGGTGAATGACACGAGGATTAGAATCTTCATGAAGATAGGCTAACCCTCTAGCTGCACCAAGGGCAATCTTCAGCCGTGCATCCCAGTCAAGAGGTCCTCTTTTCTTGTCAGCACCTAAAACAGAATCATAACAAGTCTAACTTAACGCTCATCCCATAGTTTATACAAGAAGAAAAGCCTCAGAGAGACGGTTGAGTCAAAAGAGTCAGTTTAGGTGTTTCTGGTAGGGAGTGTGGTTTTTTTACTTTGAAATACAAGATGAATAGATCTGTTGCCAACTCACATTTTACATGATAACTTCAATCAGAAAGAAAAGAAAAGGTGTTCAGGATAATATACCATGCAAGTGAGAGTCAACACTGCCATTGTGAACAAGCTCATACACCAAGCAGCGTGTTCGTTCTTCAATGCATATGCCAATCAGTTTCACAAGGTTTCGATGATGCAAGCGGCTTAGCATCTCAACCTCAGCAATAAATTCACGGTCTCCATTCTGAACATCCCTCGTAAGTAACTTGACTGCAACTTCAGTTCCATCCACCATAATACCATGGTAAACACATCCAAATCCTCCTTCTCCCAAAATGTTTTTTGAACTGAACTTATCAGTAGCCTTCTCTAGCTCAGAAAGTGAAAATGTCTTAACAGAGAGGACACTGGGCGCCATGGTAGACATCAGTGACACAGAAGTAGAGCTAGCAATGCTACTTGATAATATTGACCCTAGACCTGCATTATATTCAGGATGCAATCACTCTTAATTGTTTGTTAGGATTGATCAAACAGTTTATCAGCATCCAGTTTGAGACACAAAACAACTAAGTGGGACAACATGAAACAATACTATTAATTCTCCCTACGAGTTCTTGCAACATCAGAAAAATGAAAGTCAAAAAGTAATTATGAATAGTATAACATTTCTTTCACATGACTTTATAACTTGGTACTGTAATTATAAACCAAATAATTTACAAATCAGCTCTCAGAAAAAAATATCAACTAAGGTATGAATTAAACTGTAGACAAGCAGAGGAATATGAATGGATACAGCATATGGCTATATGAACATTATATAGTTAAACTTCTACAGCAGCCAACTATAATAATCATGAAAATCATGCCAAGATTCTATCAAGAAAGTAGGAATTATAAATGCCAAAAGATTAAAACGTGTAATACATATAAGTTTACCCCCACTTTTTATTTTATTTTTTGTCATAAAGAGAATATATCTTTAGGTTCAATGCTTGTTTACTATGAATCGAAAAGTAATTCAGAAGAATCAGAAAACCTAGAAGGATAAATTTTCAAAAATTCAAATCGCCAGCTTAGTAATTAGTACCACTCAGTGGGAATACCCAAAAACTGTTGGTATTCACCATATGGTTTGAGTGACGGTCCACTACACCAAAAATAAATTCCACATATTTAAACGCTTAAAATCTATACTTACCAGATCTTTTGCGTATGGATGAAGTGAAAGCAGGACCAACAGCACTTGATGGCCTTCCAACTCTCCTCCATTTTATAAGAACTGAGATTGCCCCAAGGAGAACCAACACAAGTACAAATGCAGAAAGAGCAATTATAATGATGGTTCTAACATTCATCCTCTGGTTCTTGTTACCAAAATTTGCTGTTATAGGGAGACCTCCAGAACTTCCAGTCGGACCACTTCCCGATAAAAATCCATATGGCGGTGAGGAAGGAATGCCTGATAAAGAATTATTTCAATCTCAACTACAAGACAATAATGGTAAACTAATACGGCCATATGGGCGTTAGTAACTACCTGGATAACTAATGTACACCACTTCATAATTACCAAAGAGAGTAATGTTTAAAGGCACTTTCTTATGCTGAAATCGCTCATATGTCAACATTGCAGTAGTATTATCAAACTTCTCTCCAAGTGGTACTAAGTTGATATCCACTACTGTTCTTCCTTGATTTTGACTATCAGCACTGGCGCCCATTATTTTCACTTGACTTTGCTCCAAGTATGTTCCTGTAGCAACCTCGATCTCTAGCTCACCCATAACTGGAAAAATAGCAAAAGGAGCTATATCCAATAGAAGTCTGATTTTCATAGGAAACACACACCCACAAGGTGAACCAAAGGGAGAAGCAGTAAGTGGCTCCATGCAAATTTGATCGCAGCCTGCTAATTTTTTTAATTGTTATAATAAGAAGGAACACATTAAGAGAGAAAGATTAAGAGGGGGAAGGGTTTTAAGGAAAGTGAAAACATGTAAAACCATTCTCTAAACGTTTACTATCCGTCATCCAACAATACATGACAAGGAGAACCAACAGCTAAGACAAAAAATTACCACAAGACTAAATAATTTCAAAGTTCAAAACATGCTCCAGTATCCACACATTTATTCATGACACCTGAAGGACTTGAGAACGACAAATTGACTACAGGATTACAAAATTCAGACTCATATATTACCTTGGTCTTTCATTGGGGCTGGAGCAACGGCTCGGGGTCTCACATGATGATGGTGGTGGTGGTTGTGGAGGTGATGGCGACTTGGTGAAGTGCTAGGACCTGAAGTGAAGAAGATAATATCACTGCAGTATCAGCATGACTATAATGATAAAGTATTGAAATTGAAAATGCAATACACACCTTGATAAATTGGAGAAAGTGCAGGTGCAGTAGAGGGTCCCAGAGAGGGCTTAACCACCTGAGTTTTGGGAAACTTTGATGACCCAAATGGTAGACTCATCCAAATTGACCTTTCTGCAAATAGTAATAATCCCCTGTTTAAGCTATTTGATTACATTAAATAAAATAAATAAAACAGGGATGAGACCTATAACTCAAACTGATGGCGATAAGTTTGCAGCTGGGTTTCAAAAGATTTGTTTTCAGCATATTAAGGTTGAGACCCTCAAGCCAGGATAAATATATATAAATTCCATATTATAAAAAATAGCATCCTTACCATGTTTTACTGAGAAGTCTCTCATTAATAATGGTGGATTTGGCAGTTGAGAAGGGGGCAAGTATATGTGCAGTAATGAATGCCCTGAAGATATTGACACAAGTCACTTTTAATCAAAAAGCATAGCTATCAGTTTGCCCATTAGAATAATGGAAAAATGGCATGTCAGTGATGTGCATCATTTTGCAACATTGTCTTGTGATGCATGCATAGACATAAATCTATTAAAAACTGGACCTTCTGTAACAAATTTACTAAAGACATTTCAGCATTTTCTTTTTCTGAAATGTGTGACAAGGTACATTATACAGGTATTATCCCCTTCCTATTATTGAAAAGAGAAAATTGATAATATATACCAAATCCCATCTCTTTTTCCCCATGAGTTCAGTGCCAATTTTAAAATCCTGTACATTAAAGTAGTGGCTAACACTGTAATATCATAGTAATCTTGAGTTTTGCTAATAATTACAAATATTGCAGGCTTACTATTTGTTAATTAGAACCACAAAATATGTCGACAACTAAAGAAAAACTCGCATTGTTGACAACAAAAAGAAAGAGAAAAAAAAAGCCTTTTAACCTTTGCAGTGTACATGGAATGTGATGGGATCGAATTATTTGGTGATTAAATTATAACATTTCGTTTTCTTACTTGTAGTTGGTTCATCGATCATAAAACAACCTAAATTTATAAAAGACAAAATAAAAACAAAAGCAATGCTGACTGCCGAGAAAGTAGAAACAGTGCCTACATTGAAAAATGTAGTCTTTGCTCACTTTTCTGTTCAGTTTGTAATTTTTAAAAGTATTGCTTTCGTTTTAAACTTTTACAAGCAAAAGATGAAACGCCCTTTAAGCTTTCAAATTAGCGAAAAGCAACGGGAAAACAATAAAGCGACACAATGATGTTTGTTTATCCGAGCTTCTTTATAAGTTAGAGCAATTCAAATTTTTCGAAACTAAACAGTGCACCCGTTTTCTTTTCTATACTACCAAACAAAGTTCCAAAAGGGAATTCACTTTAAATGGAAAAAGACGAGGAAAAAAAAAAGCAAAACAAAAATATACCTGAGCAAGTGAAAATCGGAGCAAGCAAGTGAGGAAAAAACAAAAATAGCAGAATCAAAGCTGGCATTTTCACTCCGGGAAGCCAAATTCACACAAACCATTATGAGACGCTACCGTGTTTGAGCTGGACAGCCGTGCCGGACAGTCCACAGAAATTACTAGGTTTCCGGTGAAGCACTCTCCAGCAGCGAAGCTCTCCATCCCGTTGAGTGGTTAGTACGAGGGATTGCATGGTTACTAAAATACAGAGAGGGAACAAAAGGGACACATGCGCTGACTAAAACCCTAGAAAACAGAAGCAAAAGAAGGAGGAGGGTAGTGAGCAGAAAGCAATGCAAGTGGGTTGGGTTGTAGATCCATAAAATGCGGTAGAAGATCTAGGAAAACAAAGGCTTACACAGATAGCCACAGCTATAGATATAGAGAGAGAATGTGAGCTCCAGAGCTTAAAAGGAAAACAAAAAAATGGAGCCGGAAAGAGAAACAGAGGGTAAGAACAAAAGAGAGATCTTGGAGAAGAGAGAGAGAGAGAGAGAGAGGGGGGGATTGTGGAACAGTAGGAGAGAGAAAAAGAGAGTGAGGTGCCGGTGGGGGGACTTAATTGCTTTAGCTACTGTGAAGCTCTAGCAAGATGCTGGCAATTGATGATGGCTGTCTGATCCACGCGCCTTTCTGGCTCGCGTGCTGTATTTCACCGAATGAAACGACAATTAAGGGACCGTTTTGTTTGGAAAACCGTTTTTCTGTTTTTATTACGTTTTGTCTGTCTCGCTCCTGACGCGGAAAACTGGGTGTGTAATTACACAAATAACCTTAAACAGATCCTCAAATCTTCACTTGGCTTGTAAATTTTCACATGCAATTCTTCATTTAGTAGGAACCCAAATATAATACTTGAAAACATAGGATCTTAGCTATAAATAAATCTCTATGCTAATATCATCCATATGATATATATATATATATATTATATATATACATGGAGGTTTACATATCATACATGTAATTTCAAAATTATATATCATTGTAGAAGGACTTTAATTATTATTTATTGAAAAAGAACTCAACAACGTTTATACGGGAATTGCAATTGAAAAGGAATGCAAATTTTTCAATGAATTCTTGATGTCAGCGACCCCTCCAGGAGAAACAATCACACATAAGCGTAACAATTCATACTGAATAACATATATGTATATAAACCGGGAAGAGACCACGCTAATTGGGGAAATTAATTTACAAAATTAACGCTAATTGGGGAAATTAATTTACAAAATTAAGTACCAAATGTGGTAATTTATAAAGCGTCATCACAATTAATTTGTTCATGCAACCAGAGTCGGAGCATGTTGTTTTATTGTGGTTATAAGAAGAGTATGAGAGCGTGTTTATGATTCAGGAACCAGTCATTTACCAAAAAAAAAAAAATTCAGGAACCAGTCGATTACATAGGCTTTCGTTTATCGTTGTTGAAGAAAGGGCCGGATATAACGGCCCACACACGTTTGTGCAGGCCGGTTATTGTCTTGGGCTTCCGGGATAAGAAGGCCCAAATGAAATGTTTCGTATTTATTAAATGTGTTTTGTTTAAATTTGGGAATATATATATATATATATATATATTGGTAAATAATTTGGGAATATTTATGATTGCAATAATTGTGTAGTATTCCTTTAATTTTTTTTTTTCTTTTCTGGGTAAATTAGTACTCCTTTAATTTATATGAACTTTATTGGGTTTTTTTTTTTAATTACCTGTTTGAGAAATGAAATCGATTATAGAATTTTTATTTTGTTTAATGATAAAGGTAGACGTCTCTGTTTAGTATAGTACTGCCGCCTTAATAATGTTTTTGCCTATTGTATGTAATTTTCTTTTGCATGCTTGATTATCAGCATGCTTTACTACATGCGATGGTAAGTGTGAACTTAATGTTTTGTAAGTGTTTATAGTTGAGATTGATGCAAATTATATTTAATTGAATGGTTTAACTAATAATAATAAATTTTAATAAAACTTTAAACAAAATAAATCATGCATAATTTATGAGAAAATAACAAATAATAAAAAAGCAAAACAAAAAATTTTTCCCAAACGGGCACACATGAGTTTAGTGCTCTTGAGGACATGTTTGACGTGTATCATCACAATCAAATTAAAAGACATATAAAGGCTCAATGAACAAAAAGAAGTGACGCACAAAATAACTGCAATAGTATATAAAGCTTCTGCTTCTATTTCATATATATATATATATATATATATATATATATATATATAAAGCTTCATGCAGTCCCCGAAACAACTACATTTTACATCTTCAAGCAGGCTGGGTTACAAGCGCAATTGCCTTTGGCCTGTGCCCTTATATCCATAATTTTATTTTTTCTAAAACATTTTAATTTTTTTTTATTTGTTTTAGGATAAGTTTTTCAATATTAAAATTTATCAATTCAAAATTTGCTCAGGAAACAGTAGAATATGAAGCAGGAGCTGTCAAACGCCAACCCACACTAATACTAATACCAACCCGTACTAATGCATACACAGTGGATTTTACCAAACAAATGTTAACTACTTGCAGGGAAGGAAAATGTCAGAACAGCAATTAACAATAATGAGAATGAAGGTCATTAGGGCTGACTTAGGGAGCCAAGCTAAATTCCTGTGCAGATAAGCTCAAAACAACAAGAATTCAACTCACAAGCTACTATCCTAACAATAAACAAGGAGATATTCATCCATTGATCAGTCATAAACCCATATAGGAAAAAAAAAAAAAAAAACTAAAAACAAAACAATCATAAAGTAGACAGAAGCAAATGCTCACTTCTCCTGACGAGAGACCAAAGCAAACCATGACTTGAGCAAATTGGATACGAACATGAAGGGGTGGCTTGCAAAAGAAACTCCACGACGAATTTCTTCTCGAATCGTCGCATTGAAAATAATCTCATAAAGCTTGTCCTCGATTTGCTTCCAGTGTATGATAGCGTACAAAGTGCCCACAATCATTAGGAATTTGAGCCGGGGAAGCTGAACCCACCCATCATCTTGCTGATTCTCCTGCTGGGGTGGTTGAACAGGACGACTGATTACCCACCTATATCCAAATGGATCTGAGACCTCAACCCTATTTTCTGTTTCCACTTGCACATATGAAACTTGTGCATTGGCTTCCGTAGCTTGGAGCGCAATTTCCTCAAGATTGAGGACGTTAGTGGTGAAGTTTAAGACCGTTACATCAGGCTCAGTCCTGCTCAGCAGCCAGGAATTATCAAACAAATATTCAAAAAAAAAATTAAAATCAAAATCTAAAATTTACCTTGAATCTTCATTAGTGCAGAGAAAAACTTCATGAGAGAGCATTTCAATTTGGATCGGGCCATGAAGGTGCTTCTCGATCAGCACTGCACCAAAAACCCTGGTGTAGAACGGAAAAGCTTCTGGTAGCTGTCGTCCATCAAAACGCAGAAAAATTCTTCCTGCTCCGAAGTCGCTCATCTTTTTCTCAGTGCCTCACTGGGCAGAAATCAGAAATGCACGTACTTGTTCCGCCCGAATTGCATGACTCCTGCTAGCCGACAAAATAAAGCTTTCCATCCACCAAAAAAAAAAAGAAGAAGAGAAAAGACAAAATAAATCTTTCCGCTTCGCATATCGCGCGTGTTTCTCAAAAATACTTTTTCACCATTTTAATAATTTAAAATTTGGTTTTAAATAGCGTTTATGACACACGATTACACTTTTTTCCAAATCGTTTTTCTTTTTTCTAATTTTTTTTTATAAAGATAACCGACTGCAAAAAATATAGAGATAACCGTCTCGCGTGCGCTCTTTCCTAAAAAATAGTGGGTATTTTTTTAAAAATTATGGACGGGTGAATATCTTATTGGGAAAAAATATAATTGGTGTGGACATCAGTGTAAATTACTCTTCTTTGAACTAATGCAATTTCTTTTTTCTTTTTTTCAGACGAAAATCGAAAGTGTCATTTGGTGCTGACATTTAGTACTCGCTGCTTTAAGTTTTCTCATTCATAAGAAACTTTTACCCTTAAATTTACAAACTGTTGGCTATAATTAATGCGAAGTTCAAAAATTTTATATGTATTCGTTAAAGTTTCATGAGAACTGTTGGTGTGGAATTTTGTACAATTTCATATTATGAGTAAATGATGTAAGTAAACTAGGTTTCCAATACAGTGTTATTAAGTGTCCTATTGAAGAAAATTATTAGGAGTATACATTTGCTATAATGAATTATCATAAAATTATACAGATAAAATAATAAATAAATTTATCTCTTGATTAATTATTAACTAATAACTCATCGTGGCCGTTGAGTGTCAATAATTCATTGTAAAACTTGTATTCCCTTTCCAACAAAAGTAATGTACCCGTACATAACCATCAAATTTCAATTCCATGACAATGTTCAGTTTTTTTTTTTTTTTTTGCAATAAATTATAATAATAAAAAAAATTGTTCTTATACAATAACATATAATTTTGCAAGGTCTGAATTAAGTGCCATTAATTACGGGAGAATCATGGATTAGCATCGAGATTCAAGTGCATGCAAGCACCATTAATTTGTACAATATCATCATGCAAAAACAAAAAGTAACCAACCATCCCAATAATGAAAGATCAAATTTCTATCATTTTAACTTGGTACGGAAGAACCACCACTGTAAATTTGTTACAGCATGAACGTCTGCCATTTTCTAAGTCAGTAAATACTAAATTGCTAAATACAACTCTAACATCGACTATTAATTAAATAAGTGAATTTCAATTAACAAGCGTGTGAATTTTTCTTTTCTTTTCTTTTTTTTAAAAAAAAACTAAATATACTTTATTAAAAATTTTCTAACGTGCATTTAAATCAATGTTTTTTTGGTTGATTCTCTAGTTAATATTGAAACCATTTTAAGAAATAATTACATAAATTAATATAGAGAAAAACAGTGAAACTATCATCTGCAATGCGATCTTTTTATATAATTTTGCCGATAATTGAAAAATATTGAAGTTAATAGCTGAAGGATAAAATTGTCCTTGCACACATATTTTTTTTCTTCATTTTTATTTTTTTACCTCGTTTCTCTTCTCTCTCTATTTTCCTTCCCACGATCTGCAATCCAACCAAGTCTTCACAATCCACATATTTTTTGCTCAATCATATATCAGAAGAGGTACATAAACTAGGATCAATTCCACCTTTATTTTGATGATGAGAGATAATTACAAAAAAAAAAAAAAAACTTTTTCCATTTCATACACCCAAAATATTCACAGAAAGTATTAGCAATGTTTTTGATATTCCATTAAAATTTTTCAAAAGAAAAATATATGATACTCAAGAGAAAAAGAAAATGAACAACCAACCTAGGAAATGAAAGAAACTGACCAATTTTGAGAAGAAAACATAAAAATGATGGTTGGGTTTTCATTTTTTGTTTTTTTTGGTAAATATAGTTGGGTGTTCTTTTATACCTATAGAATAAGGAAAGGGATTTTTTTTTTTCCTGAAATTATTAAGAGAGTGATAAGGAATGATTGATGGAGATTTATGGACTTCAGGGACAGGCAGGCGGGGGCAATGAGCTTCAGACGGCGGGTGGCCGGTCTGGACGGGGAAGATCAATTGCCAAAACTGGAAAAGGAAGAAGAAAAGCACTGGATGGAAAGGAATATAGAGAAAAACAAAAAAGAAAGGACCACCGCGAGAGAAAAAGAAAGAAAGAAAGAAAAAAAGAAATGGGAAAAAATAATTAAATTATTTAGGATCATGGTTATTTATTTTTTAATTATATATAATTTAATTAATTTAGAAATTAATTATAATTTATTAAATAATAATTGAATTAAGTAAAAATATAAAAATACATATAAAAATAAAATTTCACTTTAAAAATAATAATGTTTTTATCTTTTATTTATATTTTTATTTAATTAAATAATTTAATTAATATTTAACTTTTAAATTAACTAAATTATATTTAAATTAAAAAAATAAAAATAAAAAATAATTATATTATCAAATAAATTATTAATTATTAATTTATATTAAATTTATCTATATGCTCATTAATTAATAATAGTTGAATAATTTATTTTTTTTATAAATATAAAAGGCCTCAGAATCATCAATTCAGATTTTATTAAAAAATAAAATTTTATTATTATTTTAATTTTATAATATATGAAAGTTTAAAGCAGTAAATAGTTAGATAATTTCACTGGTAAAGACGAAGGAAAAATTGAATTAGTAAATTAATAAGTTAAAAGTTAAAACTGTGAAGAAAAAACTGTATATGTGTCTGGGTTTATATACAACAATTTTGTTTACAGTCGTTCAATTTTTTTAAATAATTGGAGCAAAAGCCAATAATACTAGTAAGTAATTATAGTACAGTTGTAAATTAAAAATTTAACAGTTGTATATTTTATGAGTTATTTCAGGAATACGCAAAAGAAAATAAGAATACCCAAAACGAAATTTAATCCTGATATGTTCAGCAACAAAAACCCAAGAATTTTTTTTTATATTTCAATTGACCAAATTCCTCGACGACCGAGACCAAAATTAACCGAGTTCCATTCCTAATGTTTACTTGGAGAGAAAAAACTATGCCGGATGTGGCACACTGGCCATCTGTGTCTTTTAGGACTAAGCCGTTGGTGGCTGCAAGGCCGAAGGAGTTGTTGCCGGTAGTGGCAATGGCAAAGCCGGTGGTGGAGGAACCGAAGGAAGAGCAAGACCCGGAGCTGCGGCCCCGACTGTTGGTGCCCGTAACAGACAGGAACGTCGGGAAGGCTGCTGTAACCTTCTACAAGGAAGGGTTTGGAATCGATGAGGTTCGCCGCACTTTCAAGATAGATATAGGCCGTTTCTACTCCAACATTGTTGACAACTTTATTGCAGAGCTCGATTTTGGAGGCCAAATTATGGTGATTCATGAAGGTCCCTTTGAGTAAGAATTTCTTTCCCTCTTTTTGTTATTATTATTTTTCTCTCTCTTTTATAATTATTATTCTCTGCGTTTGTCTTGATCTGTTTATATTGAATGGGTTCTTCTAGGTAGGTTTTGTGTATTTTTTATTTTTTCCTCTCGCTTTTATAATTATTATTCTCTGCGTTTGTCTTGATGTGTTTATATTGAATGGGTTCTTCTTGGTAGGTTTTGTGTATTTTTTTATTTTTTCCTCTCGCTTTTATAATTATTATTCTCTGCGTTTGTCTTGATCTGTTTATATTGAATGGGTTCTTGTGTTTTTCTGTACCTTTCTGCAATTATGTATTTTTAGGGTTAATTTTCCCTTAGGTTTGTAGGTTGAATTGCAAATCTAACACTATTTCAAAGCTTACAAATACCTAAATAATCAAAACCCAGCCGCTTATATTCTCCCCATTCAAAAGGATAGATAATAATAATAATAAATGAACTATTAGAATTTATGATCATGCATATTTACAAAGCCTTTATGCAATTCATTAAATCATAGTATAATATCAGAACCAATTACTAAAACATTTCAAAACCAATAAGACAAATAAAGCAACGCGATGATAAAGAGCAACTTAAGCAGAAAAACTCAAGACTAAACAAATTATTGGAATACATGTCGTCAAGCGCATAGATTTTGTTGTTGTAGGATAGCATTCAGACATCTTTTACTTAATAATTACATTATGTTATCCTCTTTAATTTTGGTTATAGGCTGATTGTTTTCTTGCTTTTGGAGTTTTCTCTCCAACCAAACACGGTGAGCCAAAACATTACCAGCCTTAACTAGATGGTGGAACCCCAAATTATTAAAAAGAATAAAAGTGTATCATCAGTTCATCATATAGATGAGAATTAAAGAAGTTCTGATTACTAGTTTCTCCTAAAAGTTTTTAAATACATAAATCATAAATTAGAAGGAAAGGGGAATTGTAGGATTGGTCTTCGTTTGGTCAAGTAGTAGATCAGCAGCGCTGGCTTTGTGAAATCTTAGTCACAAGAGAACATTATGTCTGCTTTAAATTTAATCCCTCATTTTCTCTTCATCCCAAATTAAAATCTTAAAAATCACAAACTAAAAAAAAAAAAAAAAATCACGATCAAAATCCACTTGAGAAAAACAAAATGATGGTACAAATTAAGCTTATGAAGAAGTCACCTTGAAGTATAATGGAATAAAAATCAAATACTAATATTCTCTGTGATACAAAGACAAAGAAAGCAAGAGTGGAAAGAGAATCTGACCATGTATCGAGTCTGAGTGTTTTAATGTAAGTTTGTGAGAGGGATATAAGTGGTGAGGATTCGTAGACAATGAGTTCTAATGGCTATTCAAGTTTTAAATTTTACGAGTGGTGTTATTTATTTGGAATGCTAAGATATTATGCATGTGATCTTGTTTGAATTCATGCATAGTAGATTCTGATTTTTTATTTGCACTTTGATTATTTGTTATGACATGATTTTGTTGAATTCGTGCATACTAGTTTATGATGCATAGAGTCGATTCAAGTTTTAAGTTTTACTAGTGGTGTCATTTATTTGGAATGCTAAGATAATATGCATGCGATCTTGTTTGAATTCATCCATATTAGATTATGATTTTTTATTTGCGCCTTGATTATTTGTTATGACATGATCTCGTTTGAGTTCATGCATACTAGTTTATGATGTATAGAGTATGAGAGTTTTAATGTAAGTATGTGAGGCATATAAGTGGTGAGGATTGGTAGACAGTGAGTTCTAATGGCTTTAATTTTTACTAGTGGTGTCATTTATTTGGAATGCTAAGATATTATGCATGTGATCTTGTTTGAATTCATGCATAGTAGATTCTGATTTTTTATTTGCACCTTGATTATTTGTTATGACATGATCTCGTTTGAATTCCTGCATGCTAATTTATGATGTTTTGTTTGTAACTCCAGGACTGAAACTGATGGAATTAGAGGTTTCCAGTTCTTGTCAACTCCAAAGCCAGATGAGTTTGTAGCACAGGCTGTAAATGCTGGAGCTCTGGCGGAACAAATTGTTCCCGGTTTATTTGGACTTGTTTGCAGGATTAAAGATCCCCTTGGTATTGTCTGGCAGATCTGCACAGACGAGGAGGAGCCGTTTAATACTCGCCCTTTCCTGCCCCAACAAGAATTGAACTGATGGAGTGGTTGATGAACCATTTTTTTACTTCTTTTATTTGGTTTAAGACCTAGATATGTGAGGAGTTAAGACGCTGTAATTTGTCAGGATTTTTGAATTGAAAGAAAATTGAAGTAAATTAAAGGAGATGACGTTAATGTGGTTCAGTTATCAGGTTGCATATTCTGAATTTCTGTCGCTGATAATACGATGCCTAAAATCATAATAAATTAATATAATTGTGGGAGTTAAAAATGTCATATCATAAATAGGCATTCTAAAACCATAGTAAATTAATATAGTTCTAGGAGTTAAAAATGTCATATCATAATAGGCATTCACTAGCTTGACCCCCAACATCCTTATTAGCGTGATGATGCGTGGCGCATATAACCTTAGCGGCAAAAATATGGTCATACCATAAATAAACATTCATTAGCTCCCAAACATCCTTGCCTCTCCGTGATAACGTACCACGCTAATTCAGGCTTCACAAATCAAACAAGATGGACCATCGTAGATCAACCTTTAGTAGAGCTTTATCCAAGAGGCTCAACATTAGGATTTTTTTCTTCTTTTATTATTATTGAAAGGGACATTAAGCCTGTTTAATTACATTTCTCTATCTAATATGAGTGACGACTAATATGAGACGATTACAAAGGTAATGGAACTCTTGTCTAATATGAGTGACGATTACAGAGGCTACCGAACCAGAGTGCAGGTTAGCCAAGAAAAAAGAAGAAGAAGAAATTACTATAATTTCCAAATTAAAAAGATGGGAGCATGATTTGAACTCGCGGTTTAAAAAATGTAAGTGTAAGTAGAGTCAACCTACCATTAAAAACCATAAGCTTTGCAATCAGAATAAGGGTTTTTAATGAAATCGGTGATATGCAGAATCTGTTTGCATTATGTTAGTCCATTCTTCACAGGCTAAGATGCCGGAAAATAAAAAAAAAATAGAAAAAAGGCCAACAACAATGGGTCCAATCCGTTAATCATCTAGGATGCTGACGTGCACTTGTAGTTATTGCTAATTTTTCTAAAGTAATATTAGTAACCAATTATTATTGTTATCAGTAACACCCAATAGTTTTTTTTTTTTTAAGAAAATGAATAAATAAATAAGTAACGCCCAATAGAAAATGACCAAAACATAATAATACCCGTAAATGGAAAATTAATCCCATACGCTAGTATCCTCTCGAATATTCAGCACAAAAGACCCACGCAAATTATTTATTTCAATTCGCCAAATTCCATGACGACCAAAATTAAAATTAACCAAATTCCACTCCTAGCGTTTACTTGGGGGAGAAAAAGCAATGGCGGATTTGGTACACTTTCCATCTGTGTCTTTTAGGGTGAAGCCGTTGGTTGCTACAGGGCTGAAGGAGTTGTTGCCGGTAATGTCAAAGCCGGTGGTGGAGAAACCGAAGGAAGAGCGAGACACGGACATGCTGGTCCGAATCTTAATGCCCGTAACGGACGGGAAGGCTGCGGTCACCTTCTACAAGGAAGGGTTTGGTTTCCATGAGGTTCGCCGCATCAACAAAAAAAATCGATTAATCACGTCCGGAATTGTTGACAACCTTTCTGCAGAGCTTGATTTTGGAGACTATGTTCTTGCCATTTATGAAGGTCCTTTTAAGTAAGAATTTCTTAATTACCCTCTTTCTTTTTTTTCTCTACAACTTTTCTGATTATTATTGTCTGCGTTTGTCTTGATCTGTTTATGTTTTTTTTTTTTGGTAAAAATTGATCTGTTTATGTTGAATGGGTTCTTCTTGCTATGTTTTGTGATTTTCCGTACTTTTCTGCATCTATATATATATATATATATATATATATATATATATTTAGGGTTAATTTTCCTTTAGGTGTGTAGGTTGAAATGCAAATCTAACACTATTTCAAAGCTTAAGGACATTGCATCATAGTATAATATCAGAACCGATTACCAAAGCAATGAATAAAGAGTAACTTAAACTGAAAAACTTAAGACTAAAACATATTATTGGATTGATTGCCATCAACCACGTAGATTTTATTAGAATGGATAACATTGAGACATCTTTTAGTTATTTATTACATCATGGTATTCTTTTTGGTTTTATAAGCAGATTGTTTTCTTTCTTCTTTGAGTTTTCTCTCCAGCCAAACAGGCTGAACCAAAACTTCACTGAACGTTAAGTAGATGGTTGTGGAATGTGAGTTGCGAAGGAACATATACCTGGTGTGGCTTTATAATATTTTATATCTCATTCCTCTTGACCCCAAATTAAAATCCTAACAAGAAAAAAAATCAAAATTTATTTGAGAAAATAAAAGAATGATGATACAAAGAACAAGCAAGGTAGTTTATGAAAATGTCATCCAGAAGTAAACGTAATTAAAATCGAACACTTATATAGACAAGATATTTTTTGTCCAACAAAGACTAAGAAAGTTAGAGTTGAATGAAATTCTGACCATATACATAGACTTAGAGAGTTTTAATTTATGTTTGTGAGAGGTATATAAGTGGTCAGGATTGGTAGACAGTAAGGTCGTAAGGGCTATGCAAGTTTTATATTTCACCAGTGGTATTATTTATTTGGATCTTTAGGATACACATATGCGGTATTAATTAATTTTTTTTAATTTTGTGTAGGAGCTTGTTCTTGTTTGAATTCATTCATATTAGTATATGATTTTTTGTTTATAACTACACTGTTTGTTATGTTTTGATCTTGTTTGAATTTTGGTATACTAGTTTATGATTTTCTGTTTGTATTTCCAGGAATAACCCAGAAGGAATCAGAGGTTTCAGGTTCTTGACAACTTCAAGGCCTGATAAATTTGTAGCACGGGCTGTTGGTGCTGGAGCAGTGTTGGAAGGTAAAGTTGTTCGTGGTAAAATGGGGCTCGTGGCCAGGATCAAAGACCCCTTTGGATTTGTCTGGCAGATCTGCACAGATGTGCATGAGCCGCTCATATCTGGCCCTTTCCTCCCCAACAAGAAGTGAGCTGGTAGCATTTGCTGTGGAGCATTTTTTTTGTTGAAAATAGATGCTCATACTTGACTATTGTTAGAAGTGGCACTGACTTCGGTCTTCTGTATATGCGAAGTACTCTTAATTTTTTTTTTTTTTTTAATCTTATCTACCCTTTATAAATGCTAACTGCTCTCTGGTTTAAACCCCAGATGTGACGAGCTTTTGAACTTACTAGCTGAACTGGAGCGTTGTAAAACTTTTAACGGGGATTCATTTGAAGTATTTTGCCTATATAGGACTCAAAATTAGGGCTGTTTAATCTCACTTCCCTGTCTTATAGTGTGACGATTAATAAAGCAATTTTCTAAAACAAAATAAATGTAGGAAAGGTATGGGTGTCAAGATCAGATTGGTCTGTTCTTTCAAAAAAAAAAAAAAAAAAACAGAAGGTGGAAGAAGCTCTGTATATCATGCGGAATGACAAAAGTCGAAACAGGATTTGTTCTCCTTGTGGTAGTATTTGTCTAATGCTGTCAAAACAACTCCCTAGTCAGATATCAGACGGGGAGGAGTCTGCCCATGGGTGCACCCAATGGAGGCTTCCCTTTGTTATCGATGACTTGAAATATCAGCTGGCTCTTTCGCAGATTGAGTTCTATGATGTTCTTCACGTCTTCTTGTTATTGGATCATAACAGTTGTTTAATGAGCATGAGGAAATGAGGAGACTAATCAGTTCTAGGTAACACTAAAATTAAATAAATTACACAAAACTTAAAAAAAGAAAAAAAAAATAAATGTTATTAGATGGGCACTAAATATTTAAATGATTCCAAGGAGGGAATGAAATTTTATTGGGTAATTATCAAGAATGCCCACCCATAACCCCTAAAATATGTAAATGGACATGCAACAATAACTTTTTAAAAAATATTCACCATTTAATTGTTTTAAAAACAAGTTATCCAAAATATCTTAGATGATAGTGTATAGCTATTATAGTAACTATTTTTTCATCACTTTCCCTTATCTTTTTCATTTAGCTCCCTCCAAACCTTTTAAAAAAATTGACGGATCTGTTGAATCCTTTGACTAGTTTGTGACTGAGCTTGGATTTCACTTCAAAAACTACCATTTAGCATGTAAAAGAGGTAAATATACTCTTACCTATAATATTTCATACATACTATTGTACCCATAATTGTCTAGGTTGATATTTTAAGTTCTCATAATATTGTATATTTTTAGGTTGTTTATGATACCTTGTAATGTTGAAATTAAGACTTATAGTATCTCTTAGTGCAATATATATTCTTGTAAAAAAATTTCTTTTATAGTCTCTTTTAGCTTGAAAATTACAGTTTAATATTGCTACACAAGTTCACTGTTGGTACACTCATGAAACTGAATTCTTGACCAATAATATATCACTGCTATTAGCGAGTAAGCATGATATGGAACTAAATTGCATCCTCACCAAGAGTACTGGGATAACTATTGGTGAGACATTTTTTATCGAGAAACTCACCCTTCTACACCACTTCTAACGAGAGCTCACTACTCTTCGTGAGTACACAATTTGGTTCTATATTATATGTACTCGCCAATAGCAATGAGATCTTGCCATTTTGGGAGAGAATTCAGTTTTGTTCCATATGAGCGTCCTTGCCAATAGTAGTGAGCACCCACTACTATTAGTGAGATGACAATTTTTCCATTTACTATTTGCTTTTTTGTTTATATTTATGTATTTGCTACAAACTTTATTATTTGGTTTGTTTGTATTTTTACAAAAAATTCCAAATTAAGGCCTATTCGTTACTGTCCACTGTGACTAATATGGCTGACTACTAATGCAATGAAACCACACTAAGTTGTGCAATGAAATCTAATACAGGAAAATAGTAATGTGCAATTGATGTGCTTCAATACCAACTTAACCTTAGTGATTTCCATATATTACTAATGTCATATGCTTTACAAATTCAAACTATCCTCAGTGTTATTATTTTGTTTGAGTAATAGTTGCCAGATAAGGATGTAGTTTGTTCATTTCGACTTTACCATATCCAAAAGATTCTTCAAATGTATCATTTATGGGTCCAATAAAATTCATAGGTATAAGAAGAAGCCTCGTCAAATAGAAATTTTTTCTTTTGATCATTTTTCGATAGTTAATAAGATATATAAAGACCGCTAGTACAAATAGTACTACACCCTTCATCATGAAATATCAATTGCTTGTTGAAACCTATAAATGTGAATTACCTGAAAGTAGGATCCTCCAAAATCGAGAGTCCGATAGTTTTATAAAAACATTCTTGATGGAAAAAAATGTGAATGAAAGATCCCATTGAATTGAATTGGGTTCATGAATCTAAGAAACAGTGAGAATTCTTGATCTCTCAATTCGAAAATCCAAGATTTGAATTGATGTCCTTTCATTGAGTCCTTTTAAATTGTTAAGTTGCATTGATTTATCCTAAAGATTTTATTACAATTGGAATCTGGTAAGAAAAAAGAGAGAGAAAAAAAAGAAAAGAAAAAAGAACAAAAGAGAGGGTGTTATCTACAGACAATATGTGTTCGTTTACTTATATTTACCATTAGTGTTTTGCGCACTTACCATGAAAATTTATACTTAAATTGTCTGTTTACAGTCAGATTAAGTTCTATTTATTTGCACTTACTGAGACGGGACTTAGATGAAGAACGGCGGAAGGGATTTTGTGAAACTATTAGACATTTCTTAGCTTCAGGTTTTTCGTAGGTCATGTTGCGCTTTAAATTAAAGCTTATAACAAAACTGTAATTGCAAGTAAGACATGGTTTTTTTCGTATCATTTGTTTGCATAAAACATAAACAAAAGACTCTATATCAAATTGAAGCTGCTGCGACTTAGGCAGTTTCACATGCCAATAACAACATTGTAATTGGTAGCGAGACATGCTTTTTAGCGTCATTTGTTTGCACAAAACATGGACAAATAGCTTCTAACAGCAAATTGTAGCTGCTGCAATTTAGTAATGGCAGTTCCATATATTTAGGCCTGAAATGTTAACAGAACTGCATTGTTATAACAAAAATAACAAAAAACTAAGTCATAGTAAAATGTAAAATCCAGTAGCAAATTCTTCATCTGTCTCTATTTATGAAAACACTTCTTTTCCTTTCTCTTCAATATCGGCAGGAAGAAATAAAAAAATGGTTCCACAACATATGCTCCTCACTCAGTATCTGCAGGAAAAAATAAAAAGGCCATTCAATAAAATTCATATGTTCAAATACTTTTTTCAGAAAGAAACCAATGGTAGAAAAGTTTTAGTCACTGAGGTTGAAGAACCTATGCAATCAGAAATATCCAAGAATACAATTCTGAGTCCTAAATATTAATTTAGCATAAAAAAATAAAAAACCAAAAAAGGTCTTTAAACTATCAAAGGCACAACTCACTTTGCTACTCTCTTGCTATAGAAGAATCAACACTACTGTATACAAGAATAAACATGCCCTTACCCACAATGATATACCTAAATACATTGATGTAGTCCTAGCTCTACTGTTTCTGATGTTTAATTGCTTATGTATACATTAATATACTATTAAATGTTCTTATTGTAGTCCATATAGTTGCTAATTGGAGAATTCCAGCCACCTAATTGATAGTTACGGGACTTGTTAACATGTTCTTAATTTCGTATTAGTAATCAACAATATACTAGTTGACAAAGTAAATGTTTCCTTTACGAAGTACCGTTACCATTTTAGCTTCACCTACTGCAAATTCCCTTTTTTTTTTTTTTTACTATGCAGCATAAAGGACAAACTATTCTGTTCACATCCAGAATTTAGTTACAACAGGTTCAAGGTTCACTATTGTAAGATCTAAAGTGGAGCTGGAGATGAAAAACTTACAATCAGATAATAATAAGAAATCCTGCAACGAGATGTCCACTACTACGGTTATTTAAAGTGTCATGATACTACCAATAAAATATTGAGGCAAACCATTCAATAGCCAATATAAAGGGCAACCATGAAACAATCACTGTAAATTCACCAAACAATTTTAGTAAAAGGAAACTTGGGATCCCACCTTGTGTAGGATTACTTTTTGGTAAATATAGCTTGCTATTAGCCTAAAAAGTCTCTCAATGGAAAAGAAGGAAAGATCATCCACCAGGTTCATCCAAAAGAACTCAGTACAAGAGTTATGTAGAAGTTAGGACTGCTTTAAAGCCTAACAGAGTCCTAAGACTGATATGTTTCCTCTATTTTATATGGGATTGTTTCAGATCTCTCTGTTAACATTCTAGCTTTCTTTTAAGGAACACCATTTTCCACTAAATAGGAGCCCATTTCCACACAATCGGGGATTGTAATTGTCAGACTATTACCCAGAATTCAGATTTCCTCAACACATTGTTACTATCACCTTTCCTTTACCTACTGGTAATTCCATTTTGTCATGTAAAGGGCCTCTAAGATATAGGGAGTCAGAAAGTTATGACGTTCATAATGAAAAACTTTTCCTACACATGTACAAACCAAGGAATGATCAAGAGAAAATATCAAGATTCAATGGTACATGCAAATGCTTAATCTTTTACCTTGAATGCATTAACTTTCTTCCATATATTACATATAGTTGTCTCACAGCAATTTTACTCGTCGACAATAAATTTTTAATATACAGTCAAGTTCATAAAAGAGCATGCAATCAAAGAATAAATAGCTGGTATATATCTCGAACACTCACAATAAATGAAACGCATACACACAATAAATATATCCCCTGCACTTTCCAAAAAATTCCCCGAAGCTAAAAGGACGTACCATTCCCATCCAGCCCCAATTCTGAATCCAATGCCAACTTCAAAGACATTTTGATGTCGGACAGTTTATCACCGATCCATGAATGCGCCATTTGTTTTGCTTTGGGAACCCCAACGTAATCGGTCAACACAGAGTCCACCTTTGGTTGAAGCTTCTCACCATAGAACTTCCGCACATATATACTGCTAACCACCATCAGCAAAATAACTGCATACTCTGATGAACGAAGCAGTGAGAAGATGGATCCAACTGTTTTGGCCCTCGTGCTCAAATGCCAAAGAATCCCCACAGGGTCTAACACCTGACCCATAGGATTGTTAACTCCATCTTGTGTTCTTCTCACAACGGGGGCGTCAGCACGTCTAGCTTTTGCTAAAATTACTTCAATGTCGGAACAGAAAAGGATGACCGTCACCCTGAACATAACATCAAATTCAGAAAAAAACAAAAAATCAACAAAAAAAAAAAGAAAAAAAAAACATGAAATGAAAACCTACTTAGAAGCAGAAGTATCAGGTTTGTTTATGAACACATCGGCATTAAAAATCTTAGTTGAACGGATGCATCTTCTTTAATCATAACAACCTCAGCTTCGAAAACCGTCTGGTAAAAGTTAATAGCTCTCATTACATTTTCTAGACCATCAATTTCCAAGAACACTCTTGATCTACAAGCCTTACTCATGCTACCTTTCAGATAAACAAAATGTTTTACTGAAGAAAATTTCTCCGGCAAGCTGGCAGAATGGAGAGTGCTCTGCTACAGTACTTTACAAGGGAACAGAAAAGAATGTATAATTTACAGACAAGAATGTGTAAGTTACAGTATTACCCTTTATTAGTTTTAACAATAGAATATATATATTTTTTAATTTATCATTCGGTACAAATCAATAAAAGTTTTTTTTTCTTTTCGTTTCTTTTTTTCTTCTTCTTCTTATCAGTAAAATATTACTTATTCTGTATGCACTTATGATTTGTGATTTGTTACTTGTTTTAATTTTAAATCAAAGTATGAATTTAAAATTATAAAGAAAGATTATATAAATGGTTTCACAAAAGGAACAGAAATGTTTAGCTGAGTTGTATACACTTAAAAAAATAATAAAAATAGATAAGTCATGGTGAGAGTAGGAAGAAAAGGGGTAATTTAGGAAAATCAATTGATTGTATAGAGGGTTTGCTCGTGATTTAACAAAATAAATAAATGTGGATGTATAAAGAGAATGAAGGGTGTAGAAGGATTTAGGATTGTATATAACAAAACTCTTTGAAATGAAACTTTATATATTGAACATATATACAACAAACGTGTCCCTAGAAGCACTTAATTTAAATCTTAAGATGATTCCCAAAAGAGAATTAGGTGCCCTCAATGACCCTAAAAATGGGGATCAAAGAACCTTGGATTTGTCAGTTGGCAGAAAGCAACAGTTACATTTTTTCTTTTTTTGAACTTCAATTTCCAAAAACAGTCTTGGTCTACACCCCCTACTCATTCTGTCTTCTTGAACCTTTCAGGCAGTGAGCATAAATAAAATGTTTGTTTACTGCCAGTTGGAGAAAATGTCTTGTCCAGCAAGAAAGCGAAAATTGCAGAACGCATAGAGCTCTGTTACGTCACTTAATTAAAGAAAAAGACAAATTAGAATACTGTATATCTACAGTATTGGCATTTATTAGTTTTAACACAACAGAGTAATAATTATTTTTTTTTAATTTATAATTTGGTTTGCTGTGTGTGAATTATGGACTATTGGGTGGGTGTAAAATATTATTTTTCTAGAGTAAACATATATTAGTACTTGTGATTACTTTGAAACCGGAGTTATGTTGAAAGCTTAGGACTTAATTTTTCGGGAAATTAATTAGAAATCCTCCTCCTGATACTGCTGAGAATTTTTATGAGAGAGAGATGTGGACCCACATCTTTTAGACATCCTGCTCCAAATACTGCTAGACTTCAATGCCACCTTTGAATTCGCCGAACGTTGCTTGTCTCAAAACGCAGGAGTTTCTGATATTCAAATATGCAGTGTACGTACTTTCGCTTGCACTGTGTTGCATGCGGAAAGGGGCCTGTGCTATACGTCCCTGTGGGCAGAGATAAGGTTAATTCACAGCTGAGGCAGAGCTAGGTAAGCCAGAAGACGATGTTTGGTGAATTGCGGCAAAAAAGAATAAGTGTGCACCCTGTTTTCAATTTTATTTTTAGTCAATCAAATAAAATAGTAAAAAGTGTTGCATATTTAAATAAAATGAAAGTTTTATTTCTCACGTCTTCCTTGTGTTGTGTGGGCCCCAGCTTAGGCAATGGCGGGAATTCAATGGTTTCTTATTGACTACACGACAAAAATGTAACCTAGTTCCTTTTTATACAGTTTGGTGAACGAGGTTAATTTGCCCAAAGCTGCATGGTGCATGGCCTCTGCTATTGTCAGCCTCCACAACCTACATTGCTAGGTGCAGCTATACTTATGCCAAACTTGTCAATGATACTAGCCCTAAACCTTTTGTTTTGAGGGTAAATTGATATTATTATCAAATTGGAAAATAACAATATTATAAGTACATGATAGATGAAAGACGGTTCGAGGAAACTTGAGGCACTTTAACAATATATTTGGATTGAAGTAGAAAAATGAAAAGAAGAGAAAGTAAATGAAAAATAAATTAATGCAGTTTATCTAGTTTACTAAAATAATTTTATGTACAAAAAACCCTTTCTCACACAATATTGTGGAAATTAAATAAGAGAAATGCCCATTTTTTCTTCTTTCCTTTAAATTTATTTTAGTAATTCAAATAATGTCATTATTTCCTTTCATTTTCTTTCCTTCCATTCCAACAATCCAGATATAGTGTAATGTTTTTTTTTTATTGTTATTATTCAACATTATAAGGGTTGATTAGGATTATGTATATTAATTAAGTTTCCATGTTCATCCATTCTAAAAGTTCAAACTAAAATATTAGGAAAATATCACAGGCTTGAGCTATTAGAAAGTGGTTCGAGTTATTAAACATAAGCAAACTTCAGGAATGCTGCAGGCAGGTTAGCTTCAACATTGTAAATGATAATTAACCAAAAACAAATATAATCATCGTCATATATAAATAAAACAGGCTTGACAGAACATGGGGATGTATTCGCTATGTTTATTCTATAAATGCCTATTGTAGACTCGGTCAATGGTAGAGTTTTATATATGTAAAACTTCATGCATCTTTTCTATTGTTATATATATTGACAAAAGTTTTTTTTTTTATATCATATTTAAGTTTTTTATTTGTCAAAAAGCTATATATTTTATTTTTATTTATTTATTTATTTTTGTCTTGGGAAGAAATCTTCTATGCATTTGTTTCACATGTTAAAGATCGGATTACACATGTTGTACATAAAAAGGTGCATATATGCCTACGCTTACCCAAAAAAAAAAAAAAGTACATATATCTATTAAGTCATTCATCTTCTCAAAAATAATTGGTTTTTGTTTTTGATAAAAATAATTGATCTTAATAAAGAATAATTTAAAGATTACACTAGTAAAGAAACAAAATTTACATCTACCAGTTGACATCTCAAAAACATGAAAGACACAATATATATAAAATATGGTCTTTTATTTCCATAAAAGAAGAATAATAATAAAGGTCTATTATCTTTTTGATTAATTGCTTGACCCCAAAAATAATGTAAAGTATTCGTTATGTAGAAGTGCCACGTCATTTGAATATAAAATTAATGGTTCGTAAAAAAAATAAAAAAAGTCATTATCATAAAATTCTTGAATAATGTTCTACTTCTATAACGAACAAAACCATTAGCCATTACACTAATATTATTTATTTACCAAAAAGTATATAATTATTTAATGCCACGTGGATGCCAAGTCAGCATTCAGCTCATGATTGTCAGTCTCATGGCTTCATTACATAATGAATACATGAAAGCCTCCTACTCTCAAATCTCTGGTTCTCGATCTACATCTCCCACCCTAGCTCCTTCCCTACCACCATCACCAATCCGCCTCCTTCCCTTTTTGGTTTGCTGGCCAGACGCTTAGGCATCCTGGGTCGTCGCTCTTTCCTTTAAAGTCGTCAGCTTTTGTTCAACAGCTTCGAAGAAATCGACGAGGAAGACGCTGGCCCATTGCAGGCTGTGGATGTATGAGCAGTAGTATCAAATGGCAGCAAGTTGGACTTGCTAAGAGAGTTATCCTGGGCTCATTTTTGTTATATCTGATACTTCTTATATTTAATAAAAAATTTCCTATTGATGTTCCAAAAAAAATAAAAAAAATAATAATAATAAAAGGACCTTCTTAGTTGACATCGTTAACCTCTTTCAAGTCAGTCATGAAATTAGTTTCACTTTTATTGTAGTCAGTCATTTATGGTTTCTGTACCGTATTTAGGATTTTTTTTTCTTTTTGCTTCTTTTTATTTTGGTGAGAATGGGGACAAAGAATCCCAAACCAAGGCTTATTCCTTGCTGTCTACGTACTGTGACCAATATGTTTGACTACTAATGCAATTAAACCACACTAAGTTGTGCAATGAAATCTAATGCAAGAAAATAGCAATGTGCAATTGATGTGCTTCAATACCAACTTAACCTTAGTGATTTCCATATATTACTAACGTCATATGCTTGTCAAATTCAAACTATCCTCAGAGTTATTATTTTGTTTGAGTAATACTTGCCAGAAAAGGATGTAGTTTGTTCATTTCGACTATATCCAAAAAAAAAATAAAAATAAAAAGTGAGGGTGTTATCTAACAGACAATGTGTTCGTTTCCTTATATTTACCATTAGTGTTTTGCACGCTTCCCATGAAAATTTATACTTAAATTGTCTGTTTACAGTCAAATTAAGTTCTATTTATTTGCACTTACTGGGACGGGACTTAGACGAAGAACGGTGGCAGGGATTTTGTGAAACTATTAGAAATTTCTTAACTTCAGGTTTTCGTAGGTCATGTTGAGGGCGTTCACGCTTTCAAGTTTATAACAAAACTGTAATTGCAAGCAAGACATGGTTTTTTCACTATCATTTGTTTGCATAAAACATGGACAATAGGCTCTATATCAAATTTAATGGGTGAGAGAGAGGTATTGGTATTTTAGGACCAATGGGTGAACTCATTTTATTTTACAAGTGATAATTCATTTTATTTACAAGTGCTAATTCATTTTATTTTATAAATGTTAATCGATTTAATGGCTGAGAGAGTATTGGTATTTTAAGACCAATGGGTGAGAGAGAGGTAAGTCAATTTTTTATACAAGTAATTCATTTGATAATGGGATTTAAGTTTAGATGTTTTAATTTTTTTCTTTTCTTTTCTTCTTTTTTTTTTTTTTTTCTTCTTCTTCCTATCAGTAAAATATTACTTATTCTGTATGCACTTGTGATTATGATTTGTTATTTGTTTTAGTTTTAAATCAAATTATGAATTTAAAATTATAAAGAGAGATTATATAAATGGTTCAGAAAAGGAAAAGAAATGTTTATGAAGAATGATTATATAGTTTCCAAAGGAAATGAAATGTATAGAGAAATAATTTCCAATATATTTTTACAACAAAAATAGCAGGTGCCAGAAATGTTTATGAAGAATGATTATATAGTTGCTCCACAGGCACATGATGGTTTCACTGTCTCTCTCTATATCAACTTATGTAATAATTTCTTAAGAGTGTTTCAATGTTAACTCTTAAATCAACCAAAAAATATTTATTTTAATGCACGTAAGAAAATTTTAAAAAAAAAGAAAAAATCCACACCATTGTTAATTGAAATTCACTTATTTAATTAATAGTTGATGTCAGAGTTGTATTTAGTATTTTTACTGACTTAAAAAGTAGCAGATGTTCATGCCGTGACAAATTTACAGTGATGGTTCTTCCGTACCAAGTTAATATAATAGAGGTTTGATCTTTCATTATTTGGGATGGTTACTTACTCTTTTATTTTCGCATTATGATAAATGTTAAAATTGATGGCACTTAACACTTATGATTATTTCCTGCTAATGGCACTTAATTCAAACCTTGCAAAATTATATATTATAGTATAAGAACTTTTCTAATTTTTTTTTTTTTTTATTGTAAAAGAACTCGACAATGTTGTGGGATTGAAATTGATAGTCATGTGCGTTTACATTATTTTTGTTTGAAGAGGAACACAAAATTTTCAACGAATTATTGATGCTCAACGACCACACGATGAAAAACAATCGCACACACGCATAACAATTCTCTTCTTTATACATCCACGTTTATTAATTTTTATTAAATCGCATATACTTGCCATAAAGTCTGAATTTCCTAAATTACCCTTTTTCTTCAAACACCAAGCATAAATTTTCCTTTTTCACATTTATTTTTATTGTATGCTATTACGACCCATCTACTCCGGCCACGAAGAAAATTTATGGAAACCCAGTTAATTACATCATTTGCCTATAATATGAAGTTGTACAGAATTCCAGATCAACATTTCTCATAAAACTTTAAAGAATTAATACATATTATATGATGCAAAAATTTCTCACTTTGCATTTATTATAGCCAACAGTTTAAGGAAATGTAAAGTTACAAGCTTTCTTATGAATCAGAAAATTCAGAGCGTCCTTGGCTAAGTGATTCACAGAACTCACAGTCAAGTCTCTATTGTTATTCTAAATTAAATTTGTTGAAATTAATTTGCAAATATCCATAATCTTGGAAATTGAAATTTTGTGACAGGCCATTTTCTTGGACCTCCGGGAGATAGGCCCAAAGGAATGTTTTATGTTGAGATGTATTTGTGCTTATTTATTTATTTCATATATTTTTGTGTGATAATTTTTTCAATATTAAAATTGTATTAATTCAAAATTTCTCTGAGGTACTAATAGAATGATATCTCTGAAAAGAAAGATCTTTTAATGGAATGATTCCACTTGTACACATCTATTTCATTTTATATAAACAAAAATAAATTTCAATAATCCTATTGTTCAGTTTTTTCAAGAATATAGAAGAAAAAAAAATTAAAGTAATGAATGAGAATGAGCATGTATTTTTTTTATTTTTTTTGAGCAACGAGAATGAATATGTATTTGAATTGAAAAAAATATATAAAATAAAATTTAAAAAATAATATCTTTTATTCTAATAGAATTTTACACTAATAATTTTTTTTTTAAAATAAAATAAGGGCGATAGCTTGTAAACAAAACGAGGCTATCGAAACAAACTACGAGTCGTTTTTGTTTTAAAATAAATAAACGCAGATCGAAGTCCTATTCGCAAAATAACGACAGTGCGTGGTAGATCTGCTCTGTGACAAAATTTCCGGTTTGTTATCTCTAATAACACCGTCACTGGAGCAGCTTTCGACTCCAAAACTTTCACTCATAAGAAGCTATTTTTCTCCGAAATAATTTCTCAGGCCGCCGTATTAATTCTCTGTTGGTCACGGTCAGTCACCTCTCTCTACAAGTTATTATTTGCTCTGTGAAAGATGTTTACACCACTGTTATTGCTCTTTTATACGTTGGTCGTGTGCGTGTATATTTTCTATGAATATATCACTCTTATTGTTCTAATTCCGGGCGGTATTAAGTGTTTAATTTAATGGGTTATCGTTAATTGCTTCTAAATTAAGTATGTGTGTATTTGTAAAATTTTTAAAAAGATCATCATTCGGGGTTTTGGGTAAGCTTCAGGTTTGTAGGCTTATTGGGTTGGTCTAATTTGGTTCATTTTGTGCCTAGGTTTTGTTGTATTGGTAGCTTCTCTATTGAATTGCTATGTGTAAATTATGGATTATCAGGTGTTTAAATTTATCGGTTTTATTAAAGTTAAACTAGAGTTCTGATTACTTTGAATATTGGACTTCTGTTGAAAGCTTAGGGAAATGACATATGGTGCTTTTCAGGAAATTAGATATCCGCCATATCCTGCTAAGTTCTTCCTGAGAAGTAGATTGGAACCTACTGTGAAGAATTTGTTACTGTTTGGGATATTGCAGGACTTCAGAATCATATTGAAGGAAGAAATGGAGAGTTTTGAGTCTGAGAGGATATAGAGTTAATTAAGTCATTTAAAAAATTTCCAGGGTCCAATGTCATCGGAGAATTTTCCTACATTCCTTGGGTCGAAACGCCTAATAAAGAAGCAAGAGTTTGTAAGAGTAATAGTTCAATGCCTATATTCATTAGGCTATGGGAAGTCTGCATCGTGTTTGGAGTCAGAGTCTGGTATTTCACATAAATCTGTTGATTTTGAGTTGATGGAATCTCAGATATTGAGTGGGGATTGGGATGATTGCATTCAAACCCTTAATACATTCAAGGATTTGACAGATGATACAAGAGCTTTGGCTTTGTTTCTGATATTCAAGCAGTGTATTTTGGAGTATTTGAATCGTGGTGATGATTCATTGGCTTTGACTGTATTGCAGAAAGAGGTTTCTGCTCTACGGGTGGGCAGAGAAAAGGTTCACAACCTTGCTAATTGTATCCTCTACATGAAGGAGGTGGAGCTGGGTAAGCCAGAAGATAACACTGTTTGTGAATTGCGAAAAAAGTTGTTGCAAGAGTTGAAAAAATTGCTTCCTCCACCATACGTTTTGCCTGAAAGAAGGTTGGAACATTTGGTTGAAACTGCTATTTTGGCTCAAATTGATTCATGTATGTATCACAATTCATCAGATGCAGTTTCACTTTTTGTGGACCATGTATGTGGTAGAGATCGGATCCCTACGGATACTGTTCAGGTGTGCTTTGCCAGTGAAATACTCCTGACTTGATAGATAAAGTTTTCAATTTAATTGTCTTATTGCTTATAAAATGCACTTTAGAATTGTGGAAAGTCATTGGCAAATTGATGCCATTTGACAGTCACATTGAAATTTTGAATACAGGGACAAACCATTCTATTTAATGGAGTGGTGATCAGATTGTTGAACATGATGTTCTTCAATCTGAGGGTTCATGGTTAGGTTATGAACACTTTGTAGCTTACTTGACCATAAAAATAATTTTACTATGATGAAAGAAGCAAAAGCCATATAATATTGTTGCATGAATTTTGTTATGAAAAGCTAACAGCTTGTTGCATAAATATTATTAATACATCATGGATGAAATCATTAAATTAGTAGCTATTTCATATGTTTTATCTGAGTCCCTAACTTTAATCTGTTTGTTCGAGGGAAATAGAATACTACATCGAATACATTTTCTCTTCGAAATATTAGCTGATGATGATGCAAATATTCTTGAAAATCTTCTTTTCTAGCTTAGGTTTTTTAGGAGTGAGAATGTAAAATATTTTGAACTATCTGCTTTAAATTAAATATGAGAAAAACTTTTACTGTATTTTAAAAGTGGCTTCTGTTATGGTCCTCCTAAAAAGATTCCTGTACACAATATGCTTTGCCTGCAAATTCTGTGAAAACGAAAACTTAATTGTTTCTTTTTCCTGTGGTCCCTGACTGCAACTGGTATTATCATAGCATATAATTTTGGTATTGCCCTTTCTCAGGCTAATTTTATATTCTGATTTCTGAGACAATTTCCCAAGTTGCCAAGCGTTCGTTGTGGCATTCCAAAGCAGACAATAGGGAATCAATTTGGTATCTGTATTGTTTACCAGGCTTAACTATTGTGCCTAGTCCAGCTTCCTGTCTAATTGTAATGCACTTTCTCGTGCTGTCTGATGGCTGTAAATTGTTTTGTCTTTTCTGCTTTCTTATCTACATAGGGTGACTTCCTCTTTACCTTGCATTTTCTGCTTCCCTATCAACATAGGCTGACCATCCTCTTTCCCTTGCAAATGGTGTGCGACTATTTAATGGCCTTCTAATAACTTGGGGTGGCAACAGCACTCTTAATTTGTTTCCACCCCGCAACTCTTTCAATTTTGATAATTCATTAAAGCATCATTAATGCTGCCAACTTTTACAATTTTAATTTTATTCTTATAGAACCAGGAATTAAGGTTAACCACAATATGACAGCTTATGGAGCTTTTATAATTGTTGAAAGTTTCTGTTATTTGATGCATTTAATATTTCTACACTTGTCATTGATGCAGATTTTGACTGAACATAAAAATGAAGTTTGGTTTGTACAATTTTCTAACAATGGGGAGTACTTAGCCTCCTCATCAAGTGATTGCACAGCTATCATATGGAAGGTACCATTTGAATTGTCTTTCATTAATTAAATTGTCTTTTATGTGTTAAATTGTTAGATGTTGCTTGTACAATAAAAATGTCACTCTTAAAAGTTACTACTTTGACAAGTGTGGTTGTAGATTTTAGACATTTAGTGGAAGCTGAAGTCTTCAGACACAAGAAAATATTATCAGAAAGTGGGTATTAGAAGTCTTAACCACTGTTCTAGATGTTTCTTGTGTAAAAATACTTAAATTTGAAAGAGGATGAATTAAGAAAAACAGTAGCTGAGGAGAGTTTTTTTTTTTGATGAATAGTAGCTGAGGAGAGTTACATATTGCACATGTAGATACATTGGATGAACAAGAGGAAACTTGAAATAGTTAGTAAATTCGTACATAGATAAAGTAATATATTAGGATGTGAGTAGGACTTTTAATCTTATCTTTGAAAAGTGGCATAATACGTAGGCCATATGGACCAATAGAAGTTTCATTCAGCCATCAATTTAGACTTAAATTTTCTAATTGTAAATCAAATGTAAACGTTTAGCTGTGATCATGTCAATTCTAAGTTTTTACCATTCCATAATCTTAGACTACTACTTCCTGTTCGGTATTAACATATCATCAACAGCATTTTTTTTCCTTTGACTGAATAAATCATAGGATCTCTACACAAGATTGCAAACTTTGACTGAATAAATCATAGGCTCTCTACACGAGATTGCAAACTTTGACTGAATAAATCATAGGATCTCTACACAAGATTGCAAACTTGTTTATTTATTGAACACTTGAGGAGAGATTGTGGAGGAGCTAATACAAGCTTAGAAATGATTATTAGAACCCTCCCTATTCCACCTTTTGTTTCTGAACCAAGTTTATGCTTGACTTAAATTCTAAAGCAAGTGGAGTAGAATTTTGGTTCTCTGCTCTATCTTTTGGAGCATGGTTCTTCAATCTTGGTATGGTGACTAATGAAAGTGTGCACCTTTCGAGTGCTGGGTTCACGTTGGGTTTAAGTGTAGAAACACATGGTCATTCGTTCCAAGCACTAGAAAGTATGAAGTGGAATGACTATATGAAGTGCAATTTCAGTTGGTAGTCACAAATATACAAACACTGATGGCCCAAGTTTCTCAGGCATCACAGCCAGTGCATTCAATTAAGGTTTCATTATGTTTTGATAGGATTGTTATTGAGAACTATGAGTTAGATAGTCATTTTGGCAGGGTTAATTGCATTCTTTATGATCCTTTGTCCACTTGATAAAACTTCTGCTAAATTGAGTCAGCCTGTTTGTCAGCTGGCTGAATTGAGCTAGTTGAGTAACTAGTGGATGGAGAGGTGGTATAAGTAAACTGGTCCAAGTTTTCTTGAGTTTTCTTCAGTGTACCTGTTATTTGTCTCATTGAATAACAACACTTAATATATTTAGTTGACTTTGGTTTATGCTTGGATTTAGAACTTAATTAAGACTTTTTATCTTTTATGTTTCAATTGTGATTGAAGACAAACAACTGAGATTCATTAAATCTTTTAATTTTACTTCCATTGTTCCCGTGCTAGGTGCTGGAAAATGGTAAGTTGGCACTGAAACACACCCTTCAAAGCCATCAAAATCCAGTATCTTTTGTAGCGTGGAGCCCTGATGACACGATGTTGCTCACATGCGGAAATGTGGAAGTTCTGAAGCTATGGGATGTGGAAACAGGTACATTGAAGCACACATTTGGCAATCTTGGCTTCATTGTCAGCTCTTGTGCTTGGTTTCCAGACTCAAAAGAGCTTGTATGTGGCAGTTCTGACCCTGAAAAGGGCATCTACATGTGGGACTGCAACGGGAATGAGATAAAAGCATGGAGAGGGACAAGGATGCCAAAAGTTATGGATCTTGCGGTGACACCAGATGGGGAAAATCTAATAAGCATATTCTCAGAAAAAGAAATTCACATTTTAAACGTGAGAACAAATGCTGAGCGGGTGATCTCTGAGGGGCACTCTATCACATCGCTCTCAATCTCAGGAGATGGAAAATTCTTCATTGTCAATCTTAACAGCCAGGAGATTCATTTGTGGGATGTTGCTGGGAAGTGGGAGAAGCCAATGAAGTATACAGGCCACAAGCAAAACAAGTATGTGATACGGTCGTGCTTTGGTGGGTTGAATAGCTCATTCATTGCTAGTGGTAGTGAGAATTCACAGGTACTCTTATTTCTCATCCAAGTTTCAGTCTTCCTAGTCAGAAATACCAATCAATTTTGTCAAAGTGAAGTCAAATAGAACTCTTAAAACTTATGGTTGTTCTTAGCAGGTCTTCATTTGGAGCCGAAGAAATTCTTGGCCGCTTGAGGTTCTGTCCGGGCATTCTATGACTGTGAACTGTGTAAGCTGGAATCCTACTAGGCCTCAAATGCTGGCATCTGCGAGCGATGATAATACAGTCCGTATATGGGGACCGAGGTCTAATCTACACAATAATGTGAAGCCTCATTAAGCTTTAGTTTTTAAAAGATAACCAATTCTTAGATATTCTTGTATATAATTTCGTTGTGTTCAAATTATTCTTTCATGGGTTTGTAAATTCATGAGTCCCTTCAAATTTTGGTATACGTTTCCACTGTAAAGTCTTTTCCTTTTTGTTTTCCTTGTCTGGTTGTCATTGTCTACTGCATTTTTTAGCCCATCTCTGAGATGTCTAAAAGCCATGAGCATATATGTTAATAGTTATAATTTAAAGCCGACTGCCTTTTCTTTGCTCTCAAAGCAACTTTGTGACATTATTTTGTCCCCATGGAGAAGTCATTTATTAAATATGCAACTTAAGAGATAATATACTGGAAATGTAGAGTTTGTTAACATAAAAGGCAAAATAAATAATTTAGAATTACTGAAGCTTTTCTTTCAGAGCAATATGTTCCTTAATTAGCTTCTTCTCTTTTCTTTTCTCTTTTTTTTTTCTTTTAGGAAAAAAAGAAAGAAAAAGAAAGATTTTGTGATAATAAAAATGATACTTTCAAGAACTTATAGATATGTTTTTTAATTTCATAATGTTAGTAATTAAATCTAATTTTTCTAGAAAAATCAACCTAAAAGTAGAATTAAAAATGGAAAAAGAATTAATGAGAGGCATTGTAAAGAAATATAAATATTATGTAAATAGTATAAAAAAAAACTAGATATTATGTAAATAAATTAAACTAAACGATATTGAAATTTAGAACTCTAATTAGTTAAGATTTCTTACCTACATAGCTTCTAAATAAAACGAAGGAAAATTAGTGTAAAAATAATGCAATTCCCACTATAAACTAACAATCATCATCTATTAGTTCAGCTAACACGTAATCTTTTGTACTATTTTGTCATTTTGATCCATTCAAACTATGTGTAAATAGTTGTGACAAAAAATAAAAACTACGTGTAATACTGGTTTGGTGTATTTTCTTGTCCTGTTAGCCAGCTCAATGGATTGCGCTCACGATTTCTTATCGATTCAATTTAAGGAGATGAATTGTTTTTTTTTTTTGGTAAAAGGAGATGAATTGTTAATTGTCTATAAATTAATTAGTTTGATATACATACTTTTTAAGATTGATCTATGCATACGCCGTTGCACAGGCGACTAATTAATTTCCATACGTTACAAACTTTCATTATTAAAAAATACATGCAAATAAACTTTCATTATTAAAAAATACATGCCTATCTGTAATGAGATGGACGTTTCACTTCTTTATATACGCAGGTTTTGATGGAGTCAGTTCCCTTCTGTGTTTGTTCAAGCCATGGTAAATGGGATTATAGTATACGTAAATGGCTGGATTCGAGTGGACAGTTGCTAAGTTCTTGTGGTATCCATTTTCAACGTACTTCACTTGCTATGGCACCATGTGTGTGGCCTTGACACCAAAGCAGCACATTTCTGCCATATGGTCCTCTGCATTTTGTGCAATGTGGAACCTGTTTTCTGGATTCATAGTCCAAAGAAGTGTGAGTTTTCTGGCTACACACCTACAGTTGAGAATTTGCAAAGCAGGTTCAGTGATGGGAATGTCATGGTGGAGATGGTATTACTGGGCACGTCCACTGGCCTGGACTCTGTGTGGCTCAACAGTTTGGTGACATAAAGAAGATGATGGAGACAAATGAAACAGTGGTGGAGTTTTTGAGGGTGGGTTTGCATTTGTGTTTGCCTTGTATATTAAGAAATTGAATTTCCAAAGGCCTTAGGAAAGTATTTCCATTCATATCAGATAATTGAATTGCAGGTGGCTGCTAGCTTCTACTGGTTGTACTTGATGAACCAATTTCAGCTCATCATGTTGCCAATGGTTTGATTCCCTTTTAATGTTATGTGGGACTGGAAGAAACTAAAAACATTTGGTGCTTGCTTCTTGTCTCCCTATATGTTAGAGTTTGCAATTTGTTTATTTTTACATACAAAATTGAGAAAAAATTATGGGTGAAAGTATAAAATAATAATAATGAATTCACGATTACATTCATAATATGGAAAAAATAATTAAAAAAAAAAGAAAAATTATTGATGACGTAGTGGTCTAGATATTATCTTTTACATTTATTTATTAATCAAATGATACATTTCAACAGTTATATTTTTTTGCCTCAAATTTGTTGGCCCTTTATTATCTATATATTCTTGTGCTAAAAAAGAAAAAAAAAATACAGAAATAAACACAATTTAGATCTAAAAATATTACAAACTACAGTTAGTTTGCCTAAAATTATAATGAGATGGAAGGGCATTTTGGTCAAAACGTATGTGTCCCTCCGGCTTGTCTTCTTCTCGGCTCCTCTCTCGGTCGCCATACCTGTGAAATCCAAAAATCAACCAGAACAACGCAGAGAAGGAGAGGGAAACTCTTTCTCCCTCCGAAAAAAGAGAGAAAGGGAGAGAGATACACGAGGACGAGAGCCTTTGATTCAGGCAATTCCTCATATTCAGACACCGGGATTTGAGCCCTAGCAGTAATCATACATGTTCTCTCTCTTTAACTCTCTCTAATTTGATCTTACTTTCAAAAATTCATTATGAAGCACCGCTCAGAAATAACGGAACCATCACGGCCGCAAAATCGAAATCCTACCTCGTTCCCGCCGACGGATAATTCCCGCCACGGGTTAGAAAGTTTTAAATCCTATTGATTTGTTTAATCTTTTTTCTTCTGAATTTTGATTTGTTCTTTAGTTTTTGGAATTTAACAATTTCGATTAGCTGAAACTCTGAGAATTTTCAGTTCTTTTGTTTTTGTGTTATGAGATCTCTGTGCACTTGTTTGAATTTTGTTGCAAGTTGTTTGAGAAGCGTCTGATGAATTTATAGAGCCTAGTAATGATCAGCCAATCAGATGTAATTGAATGTTTGCATCTACACTGTTTTATCGCTTACGGTCTATCAATTTTATGCGTAATGCTACATATCCTAATAGCAGATTAAACTGAGTGATATAAAAGGCGAAGATTGCGTTTAATTATACGTGCAATATGTTTTAACGATACTGCATAAGATCTTCATGTTTCGTTTAATCATAGTGCATAAAAGAGTGTGAATGATCTATATATGCTGCATATGATTCCTATTAGTAAAAATACTTTTAAATCTGATTCATTGGGATTTCCAACGTTTTCAGTGGCAGAAATGTCTTCAGCTTGATAGCACAGAGAGAAATTTGCCCTAGAACGAAACATACCCGCAAAAGACAGTGGGGAGAATCTTCTAAAAGGAAAGTGGGTTCTTTCTCTGGGCCTAAAAGTGAACCAACCAGAGATGCAAGGCGTGGTCTTATCTTATGGTACTTGCAGTTCCTTTTATTTTTCTTCGTTTGATGGGAAGCAAGTATATTGTGTGGAATTGAACAATTTTATTTCAATTTTGCATTTCAAAATAGTGCAATGTTATTTTTAATGTTTTGTTTATATTAGGGTTGAAGCAGAGTCACTTCGGTATTTATCAGCGAAGTATTGTCCATTAATGCCTCCACCGAGGTCAACTATTGCTGCAGCATTCAGTCCTGATGGAAGAACGCTTGCCTCTACCCAGTAAGATGCTGCTTCTGTGTTGCCATGGTTTAAGATTGTAGCTCGCATTTGTAACTGAATTTATTTATGTTTGGTTTGAATATTGATACTTGCAGTGGTGACCACACTGTAAAGATAATTGATTGCGAAACTGGTAGCTGCTTGAAAGTTTTGAGCGGTCATAGGAGGACACCTTGGGTGGTAAGTTTTGTTTGTGCAGATATGCACTATGTAAGATTGATTTGCTTGCTCTATTGTATGTTGCCTTTTTATATAGTGCATCATGGTTGATGATGTACTAATTGAAGGAGCAAGTTTTGTTGTGGAGAAGTTTGCTGGATAAGTTTTGTAGAGCTCACATAAATCCTTCTTTTTCATTTATGGTGGGCTATATCAATCTTAGCATTAGCATATGATAATTTTGTCCTCTTATCAATCTTTGTCATTAGAAAGTTCTATCTGGTGTGCATCTATGGGGGGCCTTGGGTTTGAGCTTTGAGGATTTGCATTCAAGACTCCTTATCTGTTAATTTAGGGGTTGGCAGGCTGGGGAGGCTAGGTAAAGTAACTTATGTGTGCAAATTAATTTTGATAGTTTGAGGGCCTTCATATGAAGGTATTGAGTTAGGTAAAATGACCTTCTGGTTCTAGTTACCAGCAATGTTTCTTATAGTGGTTGATCAAACATCTTTTCTTGAGAGATGGATTTCTTTTTGTTTTTTTGGCTGTTATTTCTTTTGGTTGATTGCATCCATTTCTCTCAAGACCAAATTATTAGGGCATCTCTTCCATATAAATTTACTAATAGAGTTTTTACAGGTTAGGTTCCATCCCTTAAACCCAGAAATTCTTGCCAGTGGGAGTTTGGATCATGAAGTTCGCTTATGGCATGCAAAGACATCAGAGTGTATAGGATCTCGTGATTTCTGTAATTTCAACCCTCAATATCATTCATTTACTTAACAGTAGGAACTGATGTTTTGTAGTATTGACCCATGTTTTAGTGGCTTTTTTAGTAAGTACTCATATTTAATTGCTCTCATAGTGAAGATGTTTGCTGTGCTTGTTTTCCCTAACAGATCGCCCTATTGCATCTATTGCTTTCCATGCCAAAGGGGAGCTTCTTGCTGTTGCGTCAGGTCACAAGGTGTTATTTTGCCTTAAAATTTCTCATATAGGTTCTAATGCTTGTGGTAGTTTTTATTTCATTTTGATATTTCATGTAACCTTGATTACCTTTTCAGGATTCTTGGATTTTATAATTTTGCCCATTGACGTATGCTTCCGTTTCAGTTATACATGTGGCACTACCACAGGAAAGTGGAGGCTTCCTCACCAATGATTGTATTAAAGACGCGGCGTTCACTTCGAGCTGTGCATTTTCATCCACATGCTGCACCATATCTCTTAACTGCTGAGGTGAATTATAAAAGGGTATTTCTTGTTTTGTTTACTCAAGCTATCATGTTGGTTACATTATTGGACTGATATGCAGGTCAATGATATTGACTCTTCAGATTCCTCGATGACACAAGCAATGTCTCCGGGTTACCTACAATATCCTCCTCCTGCTGTTTTTGTGTCAAATGTCAACCCTAGTGAGCGTCTCAGTTTGGCTCCTGACCTGCCATTAATGTCCTTACCTTTGTTTGTTCCCTCCTCTACTGTTGATGATTCAAGAGTAGAAGTGCAACAAACAATTCAGCATACTGGTTCAAGTAGCATGCATATTGATTCTTCTGCTTCTATACAGTTTCATACAGATTCAAATGCAGCAGAGCAGAACAATAGCATGGTGTCTCCTATGGAAACGTTTCCATTGATTCCTCCCGATTGTAATCCTGATGTTGAAGGCACTACAAGTAGTTGTTTTCTTAACACTGTGGGATTTGGTACTTGTGACCTCAGAGTGGATGCTATGGAGACTGATGAGGTGCAGCCTATAGGACGAAGCTATGATGGAAGCTTTACTAACTTAAATGGTGTTAATGATAATGGAGTATCTGAACGTAGTCAGAATTGCGTAGAGTTTACTGAACTTGGGCAACTTCAACAGATTTTACCTTGTAGAGATCATGCTTATTGGGAGCTACCTTTTCTGCAAGGATGGTTAATTGGCCAAAGCCAAGCTGGTCTTTCTTCTATGACTTCTCTTCATGGTGGTAATGTTGGGCATTCAGCTCAATTTGTGGATTCTTCCATGTTGACATCCCATCAGTCAACTCATAATGTGGAGGCTGCAACGGCTTCTTTTGCAAGGCCAGGCAGCACCAGCTTGTTTGGGGTTTCAGGAACATCTGGCTTGCAACGCCATTTTCCACATTTACGCTTCTCTGTATCTGAATCTGGTGATGGTCCTAGTTCAGTTATGCATGATGTGAGTGATGCTCATCCCATTTTTAATAGGATTCAATCAGAAATCTCCACATCACTGGCTGCAGCAGCTGCTACTGAGTTACCTTGCACGGTGAAATTAAGAGTATGGTCGCATGATATAAGAAATCCTTGTGCCCCACTCAATGCTGAAAGATGCCGCTTAATTATACCCCATGCAGTTCTTTGCAGGTATGTGGAAAGAATGGTTTTGTTTTAACATATTTAATTTCATAAATGGCACTGTATGCTAGACAGATATTTTGTCATGCATCAGCATAACATCAGTCACACATTTGTACTTCATTTAAACCTAACATCCTTGCTGTGTGCATCATTAGTTAGTATTTTCTTTTCCCTTAGTAGTTTTGTAGTTCTGCTTTTTGAATACGTAATATGTCTGTGCGTTGTCCTGTCTAGTTTATATTAACTATGATATAACTTCTCTAGGCTGCATGTGTCTTTGCAGTGAAATGGGTGCTCATTTTTCACCTTGTGGGAGATTTTTAGCTGCCTGTGTTGCATGTACGCTTCCTCATATGGAAGTTGATCCCGGATTACAAACTCCTGTCCAAGATCCTGGGGCTGCAACTTCCCCAACTCGGCACCCAATCTCAGCACACGAAGTCATGTATGAACTTCGGATTTATTCCCTCGAGGAGGCAACGTAAAGCTTCAATCCCTTAATCCACTCTTGTATCTCTTGAATTTCTCTCTCTATATTTTGTTAAAACTCACATTGTTTACTTAACTTGTACAGATTTGGTTCTGTGCTTGTTTCAAGGGCAATAAGAGCTGCCCATTGTTTGACTTCAATCCAGGTCAGTTTCATACGTAGCTGCTCCTATTAATTCATTACATGTATTGACTTAGTGTATGTAATTGACGGGCTTCTTCATGACTGTTAAGTAGAAATTAAGTTGTATGTGTGCGTTTGATACTTTTAATAATCAACTTGCAAAAAGTTCATTTTAATGTTTATTGAAAATATGTAAACTCACTTGGGCTTTATTTGTTGAGAATACTGATAAAGGTTTATTTTATTATCCGTTTCCTCCAGTTCTCACCCACTTCTGAGCACATATTACTTGCCTATGGTCGACGTCATGGTTCTCTGCTTAAAAGCATAGTCATTGATGGGGAGACAACATTGCCTATTTATACTGTTTTGGAGGTAAACTTCGCATCCTTTCCTCCTGTTGTATAATTATTAAAAATAATAATAAATAACTGAAATATGCTTCACTTTGTTGAGCTGTCAGGTTTCATAATTTGTTTTTGGTCATTAATGTTTACAAAGTTTCTTCGTAATTTGTTTGGTCATTCAGGTTTATAAGGTTTCAGATATGGAACTTGTAAGTGTGCTTCCTAGTGCAGAGGACGAGGTTAATGTTGCTTGTTTTCATCCTTTTGCTGGAGGAGGCCTAGTTTATGGGACCAAGGTTTTTTGTTTTTTTTTTGGACGTTCTTAGATAAATTTACTTATGTCATTTCTGTAGTCCTCTCTTTCCTATGGTTGAAGGGAGGAGGGTTGCTTTATTGGTGTGTTGTTGAATTGCAAAACTTTTTTTTTTTTTGGCCCTAAAATTCAGGAAGGGAAACTTAGGGTCTTCCAGTATGGTGCTGATGGTGGAAACTTCACAAGACCAAATTACTTTTCGGAGGAAAAATGGCTCTTGTAGCATAATTACCAAGGTACCATTTATTCTTATTTTAATTTTATTTATTTCTTTTTTCATTTTGGAAAAATGTTGACAAGATATGCTGATAGCTTGTTGCATGTGCATGTTTCGCCAAATTTTTTCTTTTCCCTCATAAATGATTGTATTTACAAGCTACATGAATGGAACAGCTAACAACTAATAGATTTCATAAGGTAAAGGTAGCGAGTGTAGTGCTTTGTGTTCCTATTAGTTGAGTTTCATCTACTGTGAGCTTTTATCTAGAGGATACGAGTGTTATTTGCATTATTATATAGTATGTGTGTAAATATACCATAAATACACATGGAATTTGCACGTGATGCATGTTGAAATATCACATTTAGCCATATTGATAATATGGTGTCAGCAAAAGACGTATTGAAAGCTTCTAGCCACGCAAAAGGGAGAATTTCTTTGCCTTCCCTGTAAGCTCTCTTAGTAATTGGTAGTCTATTAACTGGAAGCTAGATAAACTGGCCTCATTTCATAATTCATTGTCATTGACATGATTTTTACCTTCTTTTTTTTTTGGGCACATGCAAGTTTCTTTCATCCGAAGTTATTAGCTTACAGATTTCTCACTTACATTTCTTCTTACTGGTTTTTCGGCCCAGAAACAGAAAATTGAATGCTAGGAATCAGTGATCTGTACAGCTTCATGTGAGCTGAGTAACGGAGCTTGATGGTATGCACTCTTGACTCGGTCCTTTTAACTCAAGATTCGACGAAGTCTATGATATTGGTGGATTGCATTTCTGCATTAATTTCATAGAAGTGATCACACCCTTTTCCATCCAAGCGTCGAAATTCAGGGTTGTCAAGGCATTAAAGTCATCGATTAGCTAGAATATGTTCAATTTTGATTGGCGATTATTCCCACAGGACAGGGATGGTCGCCGTAACCTGATTAGAAGATGTAACCGATTACTTGAGTGCACTTTTTAACTTTCCTCCACCAGCCAAAAAAGTTTACGACTGTATTCAATTTGTGTGGAGAAAAAAATGTACATTATTATGTATCTGTAGCTGTAACTTGTAACGCGAGTTTGTCGGTTTCCTTTTTAAAAGAATTATTCCTCGTTTATTTCTTTCTTTAATGGAAAATGTGACTTGTAGTGAGGAATGTTTGTTTGTTTGCTTTTTTTTTTTTTCCTATGAGAATCAATCTAACAATTGCATACATGTAATTTATTAGTGAGTCTGCATGCTTAAACTGTACATGTATGGATTTTTCTTAGTCGAACTTTTCAAGATGACAAACATTTCAGTTACTTTGGGCTCTTACACTATATATTATTGTCAAAATAATAAAATTCATGATAAGGTTATAAGAAATGGACACGGCTCAACGCACTCATATCGCCGTCTAATCAAAATCAAATCCAAATTGGATTGGATTACATTGCATTGCATTCCTCCAGTCATTGAAAGAAAAGAGGTTGGTCTCATCCTGATTCTTTGAAGACAATCTGCGACTGTCATAAATCCGCCATTACCGCAAACAAGACCTCCAGCTCAGCCGAAATAAAATAAAAGAATGGGGCCCCAGAAAAACGCTTCTGCTCTTGGCCCATCCCTTGCTTAGAGGCATGGAAATGGAATATTCTCACTATCCACCTCTTTAGATCTGAATATCAATTGCTATTAAATCATTTATTTTTTAAATTATTTTTGCCTATTCTCCTCTAGTCCTGAAACGGTGGGAATAAAAAGATTAGTGCCCCATTTTTTTGATAAGGGCACCTGAAAGTTGAAATGACCAATTGGAGTGGCTGCTTACTGCTTAATTATACGGTGAAAACGGGTGTCAATAGAATAAAGTAGGTGTGTCTACGTTATTGCCTACAGCCACAAAGTAGTAACTTTTTTCTTTAACTATTCCAACTAAAAAGTAGAAACAGAAGAAGTTGACCAGTCAAAGGAACATTAAAAGCTTATTTAAAGACGCAAAGAAGATTAGTTTGAATGGGACGTGCATTGACTAATTGCTTCCTTTCTTTGACTAGTACTAAAAATGAGATCACTATCTTCTACATTGAAACCAAAAACAAATCCTAAAAAATATATCCCAAAATTGTGAATACATTTTAAAGAATGACTTATAAATGAAGAGAACCTGTATTATATATAATAATAATAATAAAAAAAAAAACTAGTATTAAGATGAAGAAGAGGATGATGATGATGATTCAAATTTGTAGTATTTATCCACAGCGATGGAAACATCCCAAGTGCAACTTAGTCCCTTCGGGATAGTAACAAGGTCTCCAGCTCCAAACTCCACAAACTCCTCTGATGATGATCCTTTTGGGTATGCCTTTACCTTTCCTTTCAGAAGATAACATATCTCTTCTGCATCAAACTTCAGCTGGTATTTCCCAGGTGAACAACCCCATCTATTTATTTTTATTTTTTTATAATAAAAAAATAACAATAAAAATAGTCATTCTGTTGTAGATTGTAGAAATATATTTGAATCAAAGACACATAGGGAGACAGAGAAATAAGGAGGCGGCTTACTTGGGCCAGCACTTGATGTTCAACTCTGATAGCCGTGCTTCAGAAGGGTTTCTTTCTACCATAATTTTTAGGTTTGATATATTATTTGAGTTAGAATCTGTGGCCATGAGAGCTCTGAGATGAAGACTATCTATGACAGTGTTTTTGGGTTATATGCAGAGAGATTTTAGAGAAAGTGACAGAGGAATCTTTTACATACGGAGAGAGAGAGGGAAGAAGGATATATAAGATCTCTTTAGTGTTCGTGTTTGTAGGAAAGGTTTCGGATAGGCAGTAGCATAGTATTTCCCCTCATTATTAACCATTGGCTTATCACAGCATGCCATGTCATCATCGCGCATATAATAATTTCTGGTAATCTACTTATAATAACAACATGCATGTGTATGTAAAAATTTAATAAATACAGTACGATGCAAAGGTGTATATTGACCAAAATAAAAAATTATTATATGGAAATTATATGGGGGTGTAATTTAACCCATGCAAGCAACTATGCATGGTAGAATGAGGATTACATGTGTGAAGGGATTAGACTTCTAAAAAGAGCAGGTCGCAGATCAATCCCCCATGGACAAAGAGTTGGCCGGATTCTCCAACGTGTGCAGACACGTGGCAATAAGAGAATGGATGATGTGTACCACTTTGACCAAAGGAATCAACGATCTCGGAGATACCGACATGGGACTGTCAGGCATGTCTGCGTTCCATGATTTTATTGGTTTTATATGATCTCCCACTTCCCTACCAACATATGCACCACACGGTCCACACCATTCATAAAAAAAAAAAAAAACATATGCGCCGCACCGTCTAATTATTCAATCATGGAATTTCGCACGTGCGCTTCCTCGTGAAACAGAATTGGATGACAATTGTAAATTAGGTGTAATTTGTGCTTTTGTTTATTATTTTTGGGTTATTATTAAAAAAGTTGATGTGATTTGGTAGATTGGAAATTTTGATTTTAAGAGCATAAGCATGTGGTAGGTTAGATTGCACACTTTTATACAACATGCTGCTCTTTTCTTCTCTCAGTCCCCGGCGTGATTTTTCATTGCTTTTATGGCCCACGAATTATACAAATATTATGTTTTTGGACGTAATTTATATACACAATAGTAACCACACCAAATATTCATAATAAAATTAACATGTTGAAAAATGATAAAATCCATATATGTAATGATGGGCTCGTGCCAGTTGCATGCATGCCTGTACATGTTGATTCAGTCAGCTGTGGCAACAAGCCCTGCCGTGATTCATTTGTTAATTGTCTTTTCATAATATTATATAAAAAAATATTTACACGTTCCAATTGGACTGGGATCGATGCCTTTTATGGTCTTTATTTATGAGCCATGTAAGAGTAATTCAATTTCCAAGCATTGCGAAATCTTTAAAACCTAAATATTAATTAATTTTAAAAAACCAACAAAATGTAATTATTATTTATTTTCCTGTATTTGAAAGTAACATTTCTATGTTCTAAACAACTTGCACGTATTATTAGCAGACAAACTAAATAACACTAATTACAATAATTAAATTTTTACACGTTCAAATGTACTTTCATATAAACTAGAGAGAGAGAGAGAGAGAGAGAGAGAGAGAGAGAGAGAACATGTGTGGGTTAAAACTTTTTACACTGTTGTAATCCGACGGTCAGGTTTATGACAAAAATCCAAGTAACGTTAATGTCAATTCCGATGGGTGTATTTAGACAGAGCATAGGGTGTAGAGTGTCAACTAGGACACGAAGCCCAAAAGATGTTGGCCCATCTCGTGTTTGGATATGGAAAAATCCAAACCTTGGCCCAAGAAGAAGGCTGAATGAATATGGATGTCCTCATCCAAATGGCACTCAAATTGAAAGAGATGGGGTGATCGGTCTTCAAAGTCACGGCGAAGCAGATGGAAATCCGGGTAAAAGTTAACGGTACATACTTCGTGGTCATTCATTGAAACCCGACAGGCAATAGGAAATAGGAAAAAAGGAAAGCTTTGGTCAATTTTATTTTCTGATTCCTGCATTCATCTATCGCTATTATAGCCAAAGAGAAGATGTTATTTAATTTTGTAGCGGAAGAGAAGATGGGGAAGAAACGGGAGATCCAGGACGGTGGAGGGCAACCTTCTAAGAAGCGCCACATCCAGATCGGAGTAGGAGAAGCTTCTTTTCTTAATATCCTGGTAAAAGTTATGATTTTTTTTCAGGAAAATTTTGAATTTATAATTTTTATTGTCGTGAATTGCTGAAAAAACAAATTTGAAACGCGAGTTCCAAAAGTGAGGAGAAGAAGCTTATTTTTCTAAGATCCAGAAGTTAAAAAGTTATTTTTTTTTTTATTTTTTCAGGAAAATTTTGAATTTATAATTATTATTGTCGTGAATTACTGAAAAACCAAATTTTGAAGCGCGAGATCCAGAATGGAGGAGAAGAAGCTTCTTTTTTTAGGATCCAGAAGTTAAAAGTTAAATCTTTTTGGGGAAAATTTTGAATTTATAATTATTATTGTTGTTGATTACCCAAAAAACAAATTTTGTGTTTGAAAACTTTTTTTTTTTCTCCTTTTTAATAGGAAGATGGGGTTCACATCAATAAGTTACCGGAGGACATTCTGGTATGGATTTTGTGTAAATTGTCAGTGGAAGAAGCAGCAAGAACGAGTGTGGTGTCTCGGCGATGGAATAAGCTGTGGAAGAAGGCCATTGTTGTTACGCCAAGTTTGGAATTTTCTTGCTTTCAAATAAATAGAGTTATTGCAATGCGTTCGGTTATGATCGACAATAAAATGCACGAGTACGTGAATAGGGTTAACCAAGTTTTGAAATTGCATAAGCCACCAACTTTGGATGACTTTACAGTTGCTTATCCTTTGCATTCGAAGTATTCACAGGATATCAATGAGTGGGTTGAATTTGCCGCCAAAAAACAAGTCAAAAAGCTCATGTTGGATTTCTGCATTAGACATGAAAGTATTGACAGGGTACCATCCTATGACGGTGGCTTTCTTGCTTCCTCTGGAAGCATCAAGTTTCATAAGCTCAGGGATTTGTATTTAAGGGGTGTCGATGTGACTGACAATGTTATTCACTCTTTACTCTCTAACTCTCCCCTTATTGAACGGCTACGTGTGATTAATTCCCAAGGCCTTCACAACTTGGAAGTTACTGCTTCCAATTTGAGATACTTGGACATACGCCGTTGTGAAAACTTGAAATACCTCAAAATCTATGCCCCAAATCTTAATGTAATGAAGTTACATGCGGTAGCGGAATTTCCTATAGATCCTAAACATGTACATGTCAACTCATATGCCCCAAATCTCTCCCGCTTAAGTGTTGTCTTCTGGAACAAATTAAGCAGATATGTCCCCTTTTCTATTTCCGACTGTTTTCATGAGCTACTTGTTCAATTCTCTCAAGTCAAGAAGAGACTTAGCATCAAATTCTTAGCGGAGGTTAGAACTCGTTGCTATATCTACTTTCTTATTTTATTGCATGATTTATATTTTTGCTTTTTATGTTTTATATATCTTTATTCTTAATAATTGTGTATAATCTGGCTACTTCCGATACTGGATTATTTTTTGTGAACACTATATGTATGTATATAATCAGTTGAGGTTAATTTAGGTGTGTTTATTTTTTGTGAACACTATATGTTTGTATATAATCAGTTGAGGTTAATTTAGCTGTGTTTTCTTTTATTTGGCTGATCAGGTCTTTCTTGCGATTACCAGAGACAATGTCATTCCGCATCCTCAATTGAGTTGTGTTGAACATTTGAAAATCACAATAAATTTTCCTTGGCCTTTGTGGTATAGAGCTGCAAAAAATCCACGGTACCAAGCTCTCCTATGGCCATCTTCCCTGTTGAAGGCGGCTCCTTCCTTGTGTAAATTGTCAATCAAGGTCAGTAGTGCTCTTAACTAATAACAATAATTTCTTCGTATTGTTTTCTTGTTTGACTTAAATTATATCCATATGTAGCATGAGAAAGTTGTGATATATGACTGAAACTTATAATACTTGTGGCGTGGCAGCTTTACCACATAGAACATAAGCTTACATACAGAGATATCGACAATTTGGTATTTTCTTTCCTTAATTTTACGTATAACTTAGTGCAAATCTTTTGTTATGTTCTTGTGTGTTTGGAGTTTTAATTTGGGTATATTTTTTTGCTGTGACAGTGGATAATTGAAGATATTCATAAGCAAGTGAAGGAGAATGTTGGCAATTATTCTCATCAAAACCTTAAGGTAGTAGAGTTGATTGGTTTTACCGGAGTTAGATGTGAAATTAAGCTTGCGTTGCTTTTAGTTGAGATGGCTGCATCACTTGAGAAGTTAGTCATTCGTGTTTGCGTTCCGTCTATATGGTGGCCTGAAGAAGACACTTTGAGCTATAAAAGAAATCAATATGACGAATTTTGTAGATACTCCGTGAAAATGCTTAAAACCCAAATACGTCCCGAGATAGATGTACTTATAATTTAAGGGAATGTGGGATAGGGGTACTCATAATTTTTGAGAATGTCTGAAAACCTCACATTGTACTCTTAAACCTCACGTTGTACTCTTAGTTTTCTTTCACCAAAATCATTCCCTTATTATCTACCCCAATGAGGGAGCGGAAAACCAGATGAAGACTTTTTGAAACACTCTGGGGAAGCTTTGAAAAGTGCAGCAGCAGCTGTGGAAACCTCCGTGGTCGTTTTGTTTGTTTTCTTCAGTAACTTTAATAAGTAAAGTGCGAACGACATTTTTATGTTTGTCAAAATCTACTTATGAATTTCTCTAGAACGACGGATCTGCATTATCTGAACTCAAAGACTGTCAACAGATTTTGGCTTCTGCTGTGATTTTACTTTCGTTGAAGAATGAGGACTCGGCGAAAATTAGCATCACTCTCTCGAAAAAAAGTGGTAGGCATAGCCGCCGAATTAGGGTTTGAGTTACAGGGTTTGCTTGAGTTTTGGATAAATGAACAGTCGACAGAGCTCGGGGTAGGTGGGTTTATCTGAACAAACAGTACCGTTGAGCTTTCGAATTTCGGGGTTATGATTTTCTAAGAGAAAGAAATGAAAAGTGAAGATGCTTTTAGAAGGTCGTACATATTAGGGTTTGAGCTAGGGAGAACTAGGGCTTTTAAGAGATCTACATATTAGGGTTTGAGCTAGGGAGAATTAGGGCTTTTAGGAGGTCGTACGTATTAGGGCTAGGGCTTTTAAGAGGTCCAACGTATTAGGGTTTGAGCTGGGAGAACTAGGGCTTTTAGGAGGTCGTACCTATTAGGGTTTGAGCTGGGGAGAACTAGGGCTTTCAAGAGATCTAAATATTAGGGTTTGAGCTAAGTTAGGTTTAGGATTTCGAGTGAGAGAGTGGGAAACTTAAAAGTCAACATGCGCAAATTAACGCGCTTAAATAGGAGTCCAAGGCCAATCAGCTTTCTGCTTCGTTGGAAAATGTGTTTCTTTTTTTTTTTCTTCAATAGTATATGTATATGTGCATTTACATTTTAATTATCTTAAAATATTTTTTTTTTTAAAGTTGCGTTCTTTCAATAAATTTTTATATTTTATAAAGTAATAGATGCTGAAGTTAGTTTTTTAACTCTAAGTACAGATTTTTGGATTAAAACAGACTTACGCTTCAAAAGCTAAAATTTGATGAACCTAATACCTTTTTCCTTTTTATTCTTAATTACCGAAAAAATAAATAATACTTTTTTTTACTATCCCTCTCAATTGTTTTACTAATAAACACAATAACTTATGAAGAAAAATAATAAAACTTTTATTTTTTAAATTCTTTTCTTGTTTTAAGTATATTGTGGTTGCGAAACTGATTTCAAGATTTCATTGCAGTGCTAATATATCAAATGCAATAATATTGCTGATATATCACTCACATGGAAGTATTTTTCAAGGCAATTTGCCCATTTGGAGGTTTTCTAAAATCGCTTAGCAAGTTTTATATATATATATATATATATATATATAAGTTATTTAAAAAATGATTATAAAAAGAACTTTCATAGTCCTTAACCAAGCAATTAATGTAGGCAAATTCGCAGATGACATTGGAGACTAGCAAATTTTGCAACATTTGTATAAGTGTCAGTACCATTCACCGGAGGGAATCATGGATGAGCATTGAAGATTCGAGTGCCATTGTCATTAATTTTTACATTATCATCATGCAAAAATAAAAATTAAGTAATCATCCCAATAATGAAAACTCAAATCTCTATTATGTTAACTGGTACGGAAGAACCATCGTTGTAAATTTGTTACAGCATGAACATATCGTAACTGTCATGACTAATAATTACGTAAATAATATAGATATATTGAAAGTGAGACCAAAAAAAGTCAATCTACAATAATCCGGTGGAAAACAAATTTTTTTGTTTTTTGTTACGAATTGTGCAAAACAAATGAGTTAATGATATGTTATTTTAAAAAATTACCATAAGAAATTTAATTCTTATCACTCTATTTAATTAGCATTTTCAAAGTAAGCAGTCATTTTGACAACATCTATTCCAGTTTTTGATATACTCTTAAATTTATTTACCAAAAAAGATGTACTCTTAAATTTATTGTATCATAAAATAATTTTTAAATTGTCTTTCTTCTTTTGTGAATAAATTTTTAAATTGTCTGTTTGTTTAAATGTCCAGATAACCGAGAGTTCTCCCGACGTAGGCATTTTACTTTATGACGTATAATCAACACGTACGTATGACGTTTCCCTCGTTCAGTTTCACAAAGGAAACTCTAAACGTAGCCTTTAACCCTCTCTCTTTCTCTTATTTCTTTCATTTATTTTGTTAATAAACGTAGTGATTTGACGATTCTTCCAAACCCTAAACCTAGCTCTCGAAACCCTAGGTCTCGGATGCCTGCCTCGTTTGAGACTGGCCTTTAACCCTAGCTGATTTGACGATTCTTCCAAACCCTAAACCTAGCTCTCTGATGCCTGCCTTGTTTGAGAGTGTGATTCCTACTTTCATAGAATTCTTATTCTACGAGGAAAACAAATGCGAGCAGAGGCCAAGATCGCTCGTCTTGAAAAGGAGCGTGAAGATTTGGAGAAAGAGGAAGCAGCTGCAACTGACGCATTTAATTTCGTGGAATTCGGTGAAAGATGGGATAGAAATTTGATGTGCGCATAGTGGTTGGTGGAATACGTGCATGGAAGTGATACGTGGTTGCATGTCCATCTGCATGGTTGTTGGTGAAGTCATGGCTGGTTACCGAGTTGGATTAAGGATGCGATTTGGACTTGCTCTTGGGTTGCTTGCTTACATGTTAACAACCCACGCTGAGGTGGTCTTCAGTTGATGGGATTGTTTTTCTAATTTTTAAGAGTACTTATTATGTTTTGACCGCTGTAAAACTATTGAAAATAGTCTGTTATATTTCGATAAAAGGTATCGAATAACAGTCCAAATACTTCATTTCTCTCTCTAGATTAACAGACCCTCTTTTTCTTTTCTCTCTCTAAATTGACAGATCACTTTCTCCACCTCTAACTTTTCTCTCACTACGGTTTCTTGTGGAAAGTCGGTGAAAACAATCTTACCTTTTCAGATTGTGTGGTGGCTTGTATTGAATGACATAGCATTGAGAATATAATAAGACCCATTTGATAGTGCACAAGTACTATTTATAAATAGTGCACAAGTTAATGCCGACATATTAATAAATGAAATTAAATTAACAAAGATATATATATATATACATACATAAAAATGTGACTACACATGTAAATAGAAAAAAAGTTTGTTGATAGATTTTTGCAAATTGACTATTCTCATGTCTCAAAACTTGTTCGTTTGACAACCAATGCTTAAGTGGACGAGTAAATTAAATGATTAATTTCTCGAGTGATATATAGCTAGCTGGCTGCAATCTCAGCTAAATGCAACAATCTCAATACTGAACGAAGATATCCACTGTCACAACAACACGATATATATAACCCAAATAATTAAAATGCCTAATATTATTCACTTTCCTAAGCAAGCTGTAAAATGCGCATACTTTGTGAAATTGAAAGTTTTAAGCTCATCGAACACTCCCTTTTGCAACAGCAACCATACGTACGAATTTCATCGAATCAAGTTAGGAAGAAGAAGCTACATCCAAAGAAATGGAACAAGTGAAGCTAGTAGGAGCTTGGCCAGCCGTGTTCTGTTGCAGAATCATACGGGCTCTAAAGCTAAAAGGCGTTGACTAAGAGTACGTGTAGAAGATGATCTTTACAACAAGAGCAATCTTCTTTTACGGTTTAACCCAGTTCACAAGAAGATCCCGGTGCTCCTTCATGACTCAAAACCAATTGCAGAGTCCACCGTTATTCTCGAGTACATTGAAGAGGTGTGGCCACAGATCCCATTGCTCTCACACGGCCCTCATGCGAGAGGTATGGCTCGGTAAGGGGACATGGAATCGGATATGTTATTTGGGTTCTACCAAATAATGCTCGTCTTCTACTACTTAATCACCCATGATCCGTGTTAAAGTGAAGGGATTGAGAAATGATAAAATAAAAGAGATGGAGAACACATGTAGAAGATAAGACAAGCTTTATTATATATTGTGAAATATTGTGAAGCTCTATTTATACAGATGAGTTGAGCATGAAACTCTATTTATACCATACAAGATAGAAGCTAAGTAATTAATACAACGATAATGATTGGCTGGTGGTAAGTTGGTCGTTGGTTGGTGAGTTTTTTTTTTTATGAAAGTTGGTGGGTGAGTTGTTGGGAGTGTGGGTTGGTGCGTTAAATAAACTAGCATTTATTACACTAACAATCCGTAAGAGCTTTAATCAAGAACTGAGCTATATGAAATTTATTTTTATTACAACAATGTTACAGAAGCAAAACGTATACTAAATTTATTTGAAAATAAAATATAAAATATAGGTAAAAATAAAAAAATAAAAAGAACACTTTATATATAAATAGTTAGGACTAGGACTTTAAATAGTTAATACTATATTTGGATTGAAGAAAGAAAAAAAAATGATACGTTTAATCAGAAAACAAAAAGAAAAAGAGAAGGATTATATTAATAATAATTGTCATATCTGAATGATTATCAATGGAAATTAAATAAAAATAATATTGCTTATAAAAATATCGTTGGTATAAAATGGCACATATAATAAATTAATAAAAATAATTTTAGAATATTATAAAATTTCACTCCTTTTCCTCATAATTTAAATGGACTAAAACATACAAAGATAATTTAAGATAGGGAGAGCATTTCTTTTGAGAAATGCTAGATCCACGGGAAACGCAAGGCCAACAAGGGAGTTTCAGAAACGTACGCTAGATTCAGTAGGTAATTATGAGTTATGCTATCAGCTCTGCGTTTTTTCTTTAAATATTTGTTATTATTATTAATGACTGAAAAAACTTCTTTTATTCATTCTTTTACTTTTTTATTTTTGATTAGGAGGATGAAGTTAGAGGAGGAAATTCTGGAATCGATTATGTGTTGATTGCCGGTGGAAGGAGGAGCAAGAGCGAGTGTAGTCTGTTGGCGATGGAATAAGCCGTGGAAGAATCGGATGCATTACAAACTTAGATGGGCTTGCAAGACGATTGAAAGTGTGAGTACGTGAATAGAGTTAATCAGGTTTTGAAATTGCATCGGGCAACTAGTACAAAGCCTCTCTAAGACAGGAATAAGAGGAAAATATATGCTAGAGAGGGAATGAACACCTGCCTCATTTTCCCCATAAAGTTTCATGCTTTATGCTCTCTCTTTTCAATATATGATACATGTACACAGCATACATGTATAAACAATATGCCTTTTTTTATATATTTACACAAATAATGAACTCATTTAATATATTTATCAAAATATTGAGCCATTTATTGTTTAATTGGACCACTTGACTTAACGGGTCCAGTCAAGATAATTTAGGGCGAATCCTTATTTATCAAACTATATTAATTAGTGCTAAAACTTATTATGAATTATAATACCAAATACATAAAATATATTTATAATATTATTTTAATTATTCAAGTGGAGGTATTAAAAATTTCATCGTGACTCCCACACCTTAACAAATTTGAGTTAGATGCTGCTTCCAAGCTGGAATATCTCAAAATTTATGCCTCAAATCTTAACTTAATGAAGTTGCATGCAGCAGTAGAAGCACATCCCAGCCTTATATGCCCCAAAAGTCTCCCAAGTAATTGCTTGTCGATTCTGTGCGGAGTTGCAGGAAACCCAAACACGTCCTGAGAAAGATGTACTTATTAGTTCAAGATCTACAATTTTATAAACCTTTTAGCATGATATTAATTAATAGGTGTACAAAATGTAAGGTATTATCTGTATTTATTGGGTGAATCCCATCCACTAATATAATACAAGTTGGATTGTGAAATTATATAATTTATAATATAAAGTATTATTCGGTCATCAATGTTCTAATTAAGTCATCCAGTTCATCGATTCTTTCAATAAAAAATGGAATTTTACTATTTATCTTTTAATTATTATTTGTAGATAAATTGTCCCAGGCGGGAACGGCTGAATAACAAAACATTTCCTTTTTCTTTTGCCCCACGCAATGATCATTAACTAGTAACAAAACTCTGGTACTACTGGAGTACATCTCCTGCCCGCCCATGATGAAAAATGAAAATATCATATATGTACAAATAATAATCCTATACAGTATATATATATATATAGAGGGTTGCTATAAAATTTGATGTTGGGGATGTTATAAAATATATACTATTATAAATCTTAGAGAACCGTTTAAATAGTTTAAACTAACTATTTTAGTAATCAAAACAAATGACTGAGGCGCTCGACAATTTAGATTCCTCGTCAATTTGATCAAGGGATGTCTTTTTTGTGTAGAAGAAAAGCATCACTTGTCCAAAATGCTGAGACCCTCAGTAATTTGGCCAATGATATCTTTTTTACATAAAAAAAATGCACTTCTTGGCTAAACAATTAAAGTCCTCTAGAGTTTAAACGATGGATGCCTCTTTTATACAAAAGAAAGTCACCTTAACAATTTAGCCGAGCGAAATTTCAACAAACATTATACTTTTTGAAACTTTACTCGATTAGATTGTCGAAGGTGCATTCTCTATATACATAGAAAAAAAATCATGATTTTACCTATTTATTTTGATAATTAAAACGGTTTATTTAAACGATTTAAATGGCTATTTTATAATAGCACGGGTTCCACAGCATCCCCGAGTTTTATAGCCGCCCTCTATATACATATCCACGGTTTTTTGCTAAATTATTCAGGACCTTCTAGGAAACAATCTGTATTTCTAATTCATATAGGAAAAATGAAAATATCATATATGTACACATAATATTCCTATATATATAAATACACGGTTTTTTTTTTGCTAAATTAATTTTAATCGACATTATATGCGATTATGGATTTTTATTACAATAATGTTTCAGAAACAAAATTTATTTTTATATAAAGAAAGAAGATTATTTGAAAATAAGTATAAAATACAGGGGTGAAACTGTAATTTTATTTTAAAGAAAGGAAAACAAGTAGGGTTTGTAATTCTTTCTATTTAATTTCTACTCGCTGCATTCGTCTTTCTCTTTGATTCAGATCCAGCCTCTCTGTTCTTCACGATTTATTTATACAACGAAAGACAGGATTTTTTTTGTATTTTATGGCCGAAGAGCAGATGGGTAAGAAACGGGAGACCCAGAAGGTAAAAGTTATGTTTTTCTTTTTCAAGGATAAGTTATTATTATTATCATTATTGTTAGTTACTGAAAAAAAAAATTATTACAAAATTGAATTGAACTGAGGAGAGAAGGTTCTTCCCTTTTTTTTTCTTTTTTTTTCTTTTTTAAGATTCAGAAGTTAAAAAGTTATGTTTTTTTTTTTCCAGGAAAATTTTGGATTTATAATAATTATTACTGTTAATTACTGAAAAAGCAAATTTTGAAACGCGAGAAGCAGAAAAAGCTTTTTTTAAGATCCAAGTTATGCTTTTTAGTTCAGGAAAATTTTGAATTTATAATAATTATTATTATTGTTAATTACTGAAAAAACAAATTTTGTAGTTGAAAACTTTATTTGTTTTTTTCCTTGTTTAATAGGAGGATGAGGATCACATGAGTAAGTTACCTGAGGAAATTCTGGTATGGATTTTGTGTAAATTGTCAGTGGAAGCGGCAGCAAGAACGAGTGTGTTGTCTCGTCGATGGAATAAGCTGTGGAAGAAGGCGATTGTTGTTACGCTGAGTTTGAAATTTTATTGCTCTAAAATAAATAGAGTTTTAGGATTGCGTTCTGATACGAGTGACAATAAAATGCAGGAGTACGTGAATAGGGTTAACCAAGTTTTGAAATTGCATAAGCGACCAACTTTGGATGAGTTTACAGTTGCTTATCCTTTGTATTCTAAGTATTCACGGGATATCAATAAGTGGGTTGAATTTGCTGCCAAAAAACAAGTCAAAAAGCTCGCGTTGAATTTCTGTGTTAGATATCCTTCAATTGACAAGAAACCGTCTTATGACTGTGGCTTTCTTACTTCCTCTGGAGGCATTAAGTTTCATGAGCTCACGGATTTGTATTTAAAGTGTGTCGGTGTGACTGACAATGTTATTCAGTGTTTACTCTCTAACTCTCCTCTTATTGAACGACTATGTGTGATTGATTCCAAACGCCTTCACAACTTGGAAGTTACTGCTTCCAATTTGAGATACTTGGACATACGCCTTTGTAAAAAGTTGGAATACCTCAAAATCCATGCCCCAAATCTTAATGTAATGAAGTTACATACGCTGGCAGCAGATCCTATCCATATACGGGTTAACTTATATGCCCCAAATCTCTCCCGCCTAAGTGTTGTCTTCTCCTTCGCAAGATGTTTGTCTGAGCCAATCCTCTGGCCTTTCACTGACTATTTTCAGGAGCTGTTTGCTCAATTCTCTCAAGTCAAGAAGAGACTTAGCATCAAAATATTCCCAGAGGTTAGCACTCGTTGCTGTATCTGCTTTCTGATTTTTGTGCGTGTTTTATGTTTTTGCTTTTATTTGTTATAATCTGGCTACTTCCAATGCTTGGGTTATTTTTTTTTGAATACCATATGTATGTATATAATCAGTTGAAGATAATTTAGGTGCGTTTTCTTTTATTTGGCTGATCAGGTCGTTTGTGCAATTGCCAAAACCAGTTTCGTCCCGCATCCTGAATTGAGTTATGTTGAACATCTGAAAGTCACAGTAGATTGTCCCTGGCCTTCGTGGTATAGAGCTACAACATATTCTTGGTTCCAGGGCATCCTATGGCCATCTTCCCTGGTGAAGGCGGCTCCTTCCTTGCATAAATTGTCACTCAAGGTCAGTAGTGTTTTCTAATAACAAAAATTTCTTCTTATTGTTTTCTTGTTGGACTCAAATTATACGCATGAGAAAGTTGTGATGTATGACTAAACCTCTTATACCTGTGGCGTTACAGCTTTTCCACAGAGGACATAAGTTTACCCTCAGAGACATCGACGTTATGGTATTTTCTTTGCTTAATTTTACTGATAACTTAGTGCAAAACTTACTTTTGTTGCGTTCTTGTGTGATTGGAATTGTATCTTGGGTATTAATTTTTTTGCTGTGACAGTGGAGGATCGAAGATATTGCTAAGAAAGTGAAGGAGAATGTTGGCAATTATTCACATCAAAACCTTAAGGTAGTGGAGTTGATTGGTTATACTGGAGTTAGATATGAAATTCAGCTTCTGTTGCATTTAGTTGAGATTGCTGCATCACTTGAGAAATTAGTCATTCATGTTTGCGTTCCGAACTTGTATTGGCATAAAGAAGAACATATTTTGAGGTATAAAAGAAATGAGGAATTTTATCGATACTCTGCGAAAATACTGAAAACCCAAATACGTCCCGGGATAGATGTACTTGTAATTTAAGGGAATGTGGGATAGGGGTACTTATATTTTATGGGAATGCCCAAAAACCTGCCTTGAATTCCTAGTTTTCTTTCATCAAATCCATTGCTCTAGCTACTATCTACCCGAACGAAGGAGCGGAAAACCAGATGAAGACTTCTTGAAACACTCTGGAGAAGCATTGAAAAGCCCAGTTGCTTTGAAGCCTTTGTGGTCGTTTCTTTGTTTTTGTTTGTATTTTTCAGTAACTTTTCTATGCAACTGTGAACAACTTTTTTATGTTTGTCAAAGTTAATTTATTAATATCTAGCCATTTGTATGCTGGATGTTTTGCTAGTTTGTGCATTTATCAAATGGCTGTTTGTACTCTTGATTCCTATCAAATGGCTGTTTATACTCTTGATGCAAAGAGCATTGAAGATGCTTCAGGAGGAGAATTGGACTTTAACGTGGAATGCTAGGAGTGCTAATACAGTAGCAGATGCTATTGCTAAATTTACCCTTTCTTCTGACAGTTGTCTCTTTTTTTCCGTTTGGCTTATGTCGAATAGTTTTATTTTTTCAAATTGTATTTGGAATGCTATTTATCAGGATCAGCTGAGGCTTGGTCTTGCTGTGTCTTGCTGTGTAACCCTCGTGGAGGTTGTTTTGTGTTTAATGCAGTTTATATTCATCCAAAAAAAAAAAATTTTGCTTTCGTTATTTGCTTTGTCCGACAGAAGTCAGTAACTATGCCTGTAATTGGTAAACAATATAAAGGACAAAATTGAGTTTTTACATAGATTATTTAATCAATTAAACAATATAAAGGACTAGTAGATTATTTAATCAATTAAACAATGTAGAGGACTAGTTGATTAATTGACTAATTGCTTTCTTTCTTTGACTACTACTTGAAAGAGATTACTATCTTCTGTTGTTTTCACCAAATTCTTTTATGATCCCTCACGTGAGTTGGGCTTCTGTTTGGACGGGTCTAAAGGCCTAAGATCCAAAGGTTAAAAGTTATGCCTTTTTTTTTTATAGGAATATTTTGAATTTATAATTATTATTGTTGTTAAGTTAGAATTTTATTGCATTAAAAGAGAGAGCTTTTGAATCGCGTTTTAGTACGAGTGACAATGAAATGCATGAGTACGTGAATAGGTTAACCAAGTTTTGAAATTGCATAATGAGCCAACTTTGGATGAGTTTACTGTTGGTTGTCCTTTGCATTCTAATTTCTCACCTCTGCCGATGATTTCTGAAAAACCTGCATTTTAGCAGAAACATTCATTATGTCAAACAGAGTTTTACCATTGGAGTCAATTTCTAAGATAGTTTCACTCATATAAGGAGAAAATAATACTTATACTGGGATAACAAAGCTTTTTCAGACACAACCTTATTCAAGAAATAAAGCATGCAAAATACACCTTTTCACACCCATTTTATTGAAGCTGGGGGTAGGCCTAGATGGAGGTAAGCTTGAGTGGAGAAAGCATATTACCATCTCCATCAGTCACTGGTGTGATTCCAGTCAAACAATTGATTGATTTATAATCCACGACCGCCCCTTCGCCGTGTTATTAATTTGCATGACCATCGAGGAACTTCTTTGCCGATTTCTTTTATTCCATTAGGCTTTTTTCTTATTTTATGATGTTAGGATTAGGATCAGTTACAATTGCATCAAATATAAATTTATAAAATTTTTTTTCGATCTTCTAAATCAATTCTTTCTTGTTCGTGTTAGGAAATAAAGCAAGCTTCTTAAAATTGAAACTTGATTTTTCTGTAAAATCATTGATTCAGTTCAAGAAATAATCAAATTTTTTTTTTTAATGATTTGCTACCAAATGGAACAATTGGTTGATGTAGTTTTCCGTGTTCCATTAGGTCCAAGTTGACAAAATAACTGATCCTTTGCAAAGTTCACCCATAAAACCCGAATTATTATTATTAATTTCTTTTTAGTTTTTACGAAAACAACAGTTATTAGCTTCTTGCTATACATATTATTCGGAAGCACACACCCAAAACATCAGTTTGTACCTATGACCAACATTAAACTTTTGCTTTTGCTGAATGCATTATATTCTTACCTTGAGGCCTCTTTGGACGGCCATGAAAACAATTTGATTTTCATACGAAAAATTCTTCCACAGGAACCATAAAACAGAAGGTTTGAACCATGGTGTTAGAAGTAAAACTACATGGCAATGGAGGAATAGATGCTGACAAAAATAAAAATAAAAGGAATGAACCAAGAGCATGCTCTCGTGCTCTCAATATGACCTAAAAAATATGACCTCAAATATGCAGTTGAGAGGGGTTTTTTACCCTGATAGCATGATAAGGTGAAGTTTTCGTGCATTTGCAGCAGCAGCCTATTTTTGTGGTGCCGGGATATGTCTTTACAAGTCCACGTATCTGAACTGAAAAGTTTGGATCAACTACGCCTTCCCTATTTATCAAAAAAAAAAAAACTACGCCTTCCCTGACATGTTTTATGGAGAGAGAGTGGGAAAGTTAAAAGCCAATATGCGTAAATTAACGGGCTTAAATTCCATATAGGAGTCCAAGGCCAATCAGCCTTCTGACGGTGTCACTTCTTCGTTGGAAATGTGTTTTTTTTTTTTTTTTTTTTTTATATATAAGTTATTTAAAAAATGATTATAAAAAGAACTTTCATAGTCCTTAACCAAAAAAATAAAAAATAAACTTTATAAAAAAAATGTTTTTATCAACTTTTGTATGTTTCAGAACACACCAAAGGGGCACTGTTTCAAATTAATTCACCAACAATATGCTTTGACAATGTTTTATACTAATTTTTGAGAATTTATTTGTCGACTTCGATCTGGAATTTGCTTGTAGACTGTAGTGGGCATAGTGGGGCATGTGGGGGCATGCAAGGTGCTCTGGGCTAATGTGGGTGGACTTGGTCTTTTACCATTTATCTCGATGGGTCTGTGCTATTTGAGTTTAGCGTAATGAAAGCTGTGCTTACTGTTTAGCAGCAATATTGTTATGGGTTTTTTGATGCCATATTACCCTTATAACTCAATTGAATTTTTTTGATTAATTTTTTGTTAATATTTATTATTTTATTCGGGTTTTTAATAAAAAATAAAATATAATTCTGGATATTTTTATTTGCTGTCTTCTTCAACTTATTTTCCGTCTCCTTCGTTTATCATCTTTTTTCTGCACGTGATGGGCTTTGTGATGTAACCGCCAAGTCAGTCTATTATTATTGATTTCTATTTTATATTCTATGGTCTGTAATAATTCTAAAACGACTATGTTTTAGACTGCATTTTATTTTTCTTAATGCTGTTTGTCAGTTTGTGAAGAAAGAGGGCAAACCGGATTTATATCTCAGCCTTTTCTCGTGGGCCGCGATCAGTTTTTCCGTACTTGTATTTCTTTGCACACAACCTCTAGGCTTAACAATCGATGTGCCCAATGAATTTATAAGGAATTTCTTTAAGTAAAGGCTCAAATAAATAGTGTCTAAGATGGAAGCCGTATTTAATCATAGATGATGTTTAAAGAGGTTAATTACGACTCTCTTATTATTTATAACTTTTTAGAGGAATAATTGTGTTGCCACTGCATTATTTATGTAGTTGTTATGTAGTTGTGAGAGCTCTTAAACACTAACAATATTTTCTGTCAAATAAGGATTTCATTCTCAACGGTGATCATCAGGCTCTTAAATGGCTCAAATCCCAGCCTAAGCTGAAGCAAAAACTTGCTCATTGGTTCATTTTTCTGCAACAATTTAGATACACATTCCATCATAAGGCGTGAGTTCAAAATAATTTAGATACACAGTCCTATCATTTGCAATTTTTGAGAGAAATGATTGTGTTGGCCCTACATCATTTAAGTACTTGTGAGAGCTTTTAAACATTAACATTTTCTGTCAAACAAGGATTTCATTCTCAACAATCATCATCAAGCCCTTAAATGGCTCAAATCCCAACCTAAGTTGGAGCAAAAACTTGTTCATTGGTCCACTTTTCTGCAACAATTTAGATACACATTCCATCATAAGGCGGGAGTTCAAAATAAGGTCGCTGATGCCCTTAGTCGACACAGCTCGTGGCTTGCAGTCTTTCTCACAGAACTTGTTGGTTTGACCAGTCTTGAGGATGATTCTTATTTGCATTATTGTATAGTATGTGGGTACATATATCATAAATACACATGGAATTTGCACGTGATGCATTTTGAAATATCACATGTACCCATATTGATAAGATGGTGTCAGCAAAAGACATATTGAAAGCTCGTAGCCATGCAAAAGGGAGAATTTCTTTGCCTTCCCCCCTGAGCTCTCTTAGGAATCGGTAGTCTATCAACTGCAAGCTAGATAAACTGACCTCATTTCATAATTCATTGTTATTTTTTACGTTTTTTTTTGGGCACATACAAGTTTCTTTCATCCAAAGTTATTAGTTTACAGATTTCTCACTGACATTTCTTCTTGCTGGTTTTTCGGCCCAGAAACAGAACATTGAATGCTAGGATTCAGTGATCTGTACAGCTCCATGTGAGCTGGGTAACGCAGCTTGATGGTATACACTCTTAACTCGGTCCTTTAATGCTTAAACTGTACATAGAATATGTGTATGGATTTTTCTTGGTCGAACTTTTCAAGATGACAAACATTTCTGTTACTTTGGGCTCTTACTCTATATATTATTGTCAAAATAATAAAATTCATGATAAGGTTATATAAAGAAACGGACATGGCTCAACGTACTCATATCGCCGTCTAATCAAATCCAAATTGGATTGGATTGCATTGCATTCCACCAGTCATTGAAAGAACAGAGGTTGGTCTCGTCCTGATTCTTTGAAGACAATCTGAAACTGTCGTAATAAATCCGCCACTACCGCAAACAAGACCTCCAGCTCAGCCGAAAATAAAAGCGTGAGGCCCATAAAAACTCTTCTGCTCTTGCTCCATCCCTTGCTTAAAGGCATGGCCATGGAATATTCTCAATAGATCTGAATATCAATTTCTTTTACATTATATCTTTTTTCTTTTAATTATTTTTGCATATTCTCCTTTACTCCTGGAACGTTGGGAATAAAAAAATTAGTGCCCCATTTTTTTAAAAAGTGCACCTGAAAGTTGAAATGACCGATTGGAGTGGCTGTTTACTGCTTACTTTCACGGTGAAAACGGGTGTCAATAGAATCAAGGAGGCGTGTCTATGTAATTACCAAAAAAAAAAAAAGGAGGCGTGTCTATGTTATTGCCTACAACCAAAAAAAGAAACGGAAGAGTTGACCAGTCAAAGGAACATTAAAAGCTTATTAAAGACGCAAAGAAGATTAGTTTGAATAGGACGTGCATTGACTAATTTCTTCCTTTCCTTGACTAGTACTAAAAATGAGATCACTATCTTCTTCATTGCAACCAAAAACAGATCCTAATATATACATATACATATATATATATATTATTAAAAAATGACTTCTTTTTTTTTTTTTTTGATGAATCTTAAAAAATGACCTATAAATGAAGAGAACCTGTATTAAAATATATATATATATATATATTATTAAGATGAAGAAGAGGATGTTGATGATTCAAATTTGTAGTATTTATCCACAGCGATAAACATCCCAAGTGCAACTTAGTCCCTTAGGGATGGTAACAAGGTCTCCAGCTCCAAACTCCACAAACTCCTCTGATGATGATCCTTTTGTGAATGCCCTCACCTTCCCTTTCAGAAGATAACATGTCTCTTCTGCATCAAACTTCAGCTGGTATTTCCCAGGTGAACAACCCCATCTAATTTATTTTTATTTTTTCTATAATAAAAAAAAATAACAATAAAAATAGAGTCAATTCTTTTGTAGATTGTAGACATATATTTGAAAAAAAGAGACAGAGAGAAATAAGGAGCAGACTTACTTGGGCCAGCACTTGATGTTCAACTCTGATAGCCGTGCTTCAGAAGGGTTTCTTTCTACCATAATTCTTAGGTTTGATGTATTATTTGAGTTAGAATCTGTGGCCATGAGAGCTCTAAGATGAAGACTATTTATGACAGTGTTTTTGGGTATACGCAGAGAGATTTTAGAGATAGTGACAGAGGAATCTTTTACATATACAGAGAGAGAGGAAGAAGGATAAGAGATCTCTTTAGTGTTTGTATTTATAGGAAAGGTTCTGGTGGGACAGTAGCACAGTATTTCCCCTTATTATTAACCATTGACTTATCACGGCATGCCATGTCATCATCACACATATACTAATTTCTGGTAATCTATTTATTATAACAACATGCATGTATATTTAAAAATTAAATAAATAAATATTATGCGAGGTGTATATTTTTGCAGGACAAAAAAAAAATTATTATATGGAAATTAATGGGAGTATAGTTATAACCCATGCAAGCAACTTTGCATGGTAGAATGAGGATTACATGTGCGAAGGGATTAGACTTCTAAAAAGAGGAGGTCACAGATCAATCCCCCATGGTCAGAGTTGACCGAATAATGTAGACACGTGGCAATAACCGAATGGATGATGTGTACCACTTTGACGAAAGGAATCAATAATGTCGGAGATACCGACATGAGACTGTCGGGCATGTTTGTGTTTGGCTCTATTCCATGATTTGTACATTTTATTGGTTTTATATGATCTCCCACTTCCCCACCAACATATGCACCACACCGTCCGTTACCAAAATAAAAAAATATGCACCACACCGTCTAATTATTCAATCAAGGAATTTCGCACGTGCGCTTCCACGTTTAACAGAATTGGATGACAATTGTAAATTGGGTGTAATTTGTTCTTTTGTTTATTATTTTTGGATTATTATAAAAAAGTTGATGCGATTTGGTGGATTGGAAATTTTGATTTTAAAAGCATAATAAGCATGTGGTAGGTTAGACTGGACACTTTTATACAACATGCTGCTCTTTTCTTATCTCAGTCCCCGGCGTGATTTTTCATTGCTTTTATAGCCCACAAATTATATGAATATTATATTTTTATCATAATTTATAAATGCAACAGTTATTAGTAAATAAGATATACCTCATAATTTTAAATTGATAATTTTCACATTGAAATTATTATTTTTTTATTAAAATAAAATAATCACTAATATTGTAATACCAAGCGCTAGTCCCTCAGCCACACCAAATATTCATACCTAAAATTAACATGTTGAAAAATGATAAAATCCATATATATAATGATGGGCTCGTGCCAGTTGCATGCATGCATGTTGATTCAGGCAATTGCGGCAACAAGCCCTGCTGTGATTCATTTATTAATTGTTTTTACAGAATATTATTAATAAAAATATTTGCATGTTCCAATGGGACTGGGATCAATGCCTTTTTTAGTCTTTATTTATTAGCCATGTAAGAGTGATTCAATTTCCTAGCATTGCGAAATCTTCAAAACCAGAATATTAATTACGTTTGAAAAAACCAACAAAATGTAATTGTTTTTTTTTTTTTTTATAAGATTGGCCAGATGTATTTGAAAGTAACATTTCTACGTTCTAAACAACTTGCACGTATTATTAGCAGATAAACTAAATAATAATAATTACAATAATTCAATTTTTTTTCTTTCCGACACATTCAAATGTATTTTCATATAAACTACAGAGAGAACATGTGGGGATTAAAACTTTTCACACGGTTGTAATCCGACGTTCAGGTTTATGACCAAAATCCAAGTAACGTTATTGATGCTTTCAATTCCAATGGGTGTATTTAGACGGACCCCGGTGATGAAGAGTGTCAATTACGGGCCATACCCGCAAGAAAAGGATCCAACTGTAAGCCCAAAATATATTGGCCCATCTCGTGTTTGGATATGAAAAAATCCATAAAACAGGTTTTATGGAAGTCATGGCGTAAGAAGCTGGCTGAATATGGATATCAGGTGTTTCTCATCCAAATGGCACTCAAATTGAAAGAGATGGGGTGAAGTCAAGGTGAAGGTGAAGGGTGGGATCGTGTTTTTTTTTTTTTTTTAATGAATATGGGTGGGATCGTGTTATTTTGCAGCTGCTGTTTCTGGTATAGCTAGGGTTGATGGTTGGGTGGGTGGTTCTACTTCTAACTCACTATGGTTAGGGACGGTTTTGACCTTTCACGTCAAAAGTTGAACATAATTTAAATTTTATAAACTTTTTTCTTTAAATATTTATTATTATCATTAATGGCTGAAAAAACCTTTTTTTATTTTTATTCTTTTACTTTTTAATTTTTGATTAGGTGGATGAAGACCAAATCAGTAGGGGTGTTCAAAAAAACCGAAAACCGCGGTAACCGACCGGACCGACCGTGAAAAAATCGAATTTTCCGATAACCGCCGGCGGCCGGTCGGTTAACCGACCTTCATATATTATACACAGTCGGTTTTGGTGCCGGATTTTCAAAACCGCCGATAACCGAAACCGACCGCCAAATTTTTTATTTTATTATAAATAAATTAAGTTAACTTATATAAAAAAAATATTTTATTTTTATTTTTTACTATAATATATTTAAATTTTTATTTAATTTTAGATTATTTATCTTACTTATTTATATTTATTGTATTTATTATATATATTTTTATATTATATTCTATTAATTTTTTTATAAATATATATATAATAAAAAAACCGAAAACCGACCGTAACCGACCGAAAAACCGCTCGGTCGGTTATGTTGGTAAAAAAAAACTCGGTTAAAAAAACCAACCGACCGTAAAATTTCAATTAAAAAACCGACACCGATCAAAACCGACCGATACACACCCCTACAAATCAGTAAGTTAGCGGAGGAAATTCTGGAATAATCCATTTATCCGTCATGCCTGCCATAAAAAGGTCCAACAGGAAGCCCAAAATATGTTGGTCCATCTCGTGTTTGGATATGGGAAAATCCATCAAACAGGTTTTATGAAAATCTTGGGCCTGCAGGCTGAATATGGATATCATGTTTTCGACATCATAAAAATAAAAAATTATTGAAAAATTATTGGAATATAATATCATAAAGAAAGAAGCGGATTTGAAAATAATTATAAAATGAAGAGGGTGTAAGTGTAATTTTATGTAAAGGAAAAGACATCAGGGGTTTGTTTGAAATAACGAGGTTCGCGATCCTTCATTATATTTACAGCGGAAGAGGCGGAAGAAAAGATGGTGAAGAAACGGGAGATCCGACGCAAGTGGGCAACGCGATTTATTTTATATTTACAGTGAAAGAGAAGATTTTATGGTGGAAGAGAAGATGGGGAAGAAACGGAAGATCCAGGTAAAAGTTTTGTTTTTATTTTCAGGGAAATTTTGAATTTATGATTATTATTGTTGTGAATTACTGTGAAAAGATGAAACCCAGGCTGAGGAGAAGAAGCTTTTTTTTTTTAAGATCCAAGTTATGTTTTTTAGTTCAGGAAAATTTTGAATTTATAATAATAATTATTATTATTGTTAATTACTGAAAAAACAAATTTTGTAGTTGAAAACTTTCTTATTGTAGTGCGTGTTTTATGTTTTTTGCTTTTATTTGTTATAATCTGGCTACTTGCAATGCTTGGGTTATTTTTTTGTGAATACCATATGTATGTATATAATCAGTTGAGGTTAATTTAGGTGTGTTTTCTTTTATTTGGCTGATCAGGTCGTTTGTACAATTGCCAAAACCAGTTTCATCCCGCATCCTGAATTTAGTTGTGTTGAACATCTGAAAGTCAGAGTAAATTGTCCCTGGCCTTCTTTGTATAAAGCTACAACATATTCATGGTTCCAGGGCACCCTATGGCCATTTTCCCTGGTAAAGGCGGCTCCTTCCTTGCATAAATTGTCACTCAAGGTCGGTAGTGCTCTTAACTAATCACAATAATTTCTTCTTATTGTTTTCTTGTTTGACTCTAATTATATCCATATATAGCAAGAGAAAGTTGTGATGTATGACTAAACCTCTTATACCTGTGGCGTGACAGTTTTTCCACGGAGAATTACCTTGAGAGACATCGACGTTATGGTATTTTCTTTGCTTAATTTTACTGATTATTTAGTGCAAATATTTTGTTATGTTCTTGTGTGATTGGATTTTCTTTTTGGGTATTATTTTTTTGCTGTGACAGTGGATGTTCGAATATATTCCTAAGAAAATGAAGGAGAATGTTGGCAATTATCCACTTCAAAACCTTAATTTTGATGACGAATGGCATCTTTCAATTTTGAACTTTTAATAATTTTTAGTTTTGATGAACGAACATTTTTAGCTGATCATTAAAAGCGCTTGAATATATGGATCCTAGTGGTTATTAGATTCGTATTTGTATTCCCTGTGTAGAAGGAAATCCTATAGCTAGGTCCACTCGACAATACCATGTGGATAAAGAAACAAATTCTGAGAAGAAATGGCCAATTGGGGTCCCTTGTGATGAGGTTGTGGGAATGAAGTTAAGTAGCAATCGGGTGGCAATCCCATGTGTTGTAGTGGAGTTGATTGGTTATTCTGGAGTTAGATATGAAATTCAGCATGTGGTGGATTTAGTTGAGATTGCTGCATCATTTGAGAAATTAGTCATTCATGTTTGCGTTCCGACCATGTATTGGCGTTAAGAAGATATTTTGAGGTATAAAAGCAATCAATATGATGAATTTTGTCTATACTCTGCGAAAATACTGAAAAACCAAATATGTCCTGAGATAGATGTACTTATAATTTAAGGGAATGTGGGATTGGGGTACTTATAATTTATGGGAATGTGCAAAAACCTCCTTGAACTTGTTTTCCTTCATCAAATCCATTCCCCTAGCTATTATCTACCCAACGAAGGGGTGGAAAACCAGATGAAGACTTCTTGAAACACTCTGGAGGAGCATTGAAAAGCGCAGCAGCTGTGAAACCTCTGTGTGGTCATTTCTTTGCTTTTGTTTGTATTGTTCAGTGACTTTTCTATGTTAGTGTGAACAACATTTTTATGTTTGTCGAAATTTATTTATTAATATCTTACCATTTGTATGCTGGATGTTTTACTGGATGCTCTTGATTCTTATCTATTTTGCTTTAGTTATTTGCCTTCTCCCACAGAAGTCGGTAACTATGCTTATAATTGGCAAACGGAATTGGATGACAATTGTGAATTAGGTGTAATTTGTTCTTTTGCATACTATTTTTTGTTATTATTAAAAAAAAAAAAACGTTGATGTGATCTGGTGGATTGGAAATATTTTGATTAAGCATGTGCTTGGTTAGATTGCGCGCTTTCATATAACATGCTTGCTCTTTTCTTATCTCGTCCCCGGCGTGATTTTTCATTGCTTTTATGGCCCATAAATTATAGAATTATTATATTTTGGACGTAATAGTATTTATAAACACAATAGTTAGTTGTATTGTAATACCAAACACCATTCCCTCAACCACACCTAGTGTTCAGAATAAAATTAACATGTTGAAAATGATAAGATCCATATACAAATTGATTCAGTCAATCGTGACAAGAAGCCCTGCCGTAATTCATATATCTTTCTTTTTTTTTTTTCATAATATTATTATAAAAAAATATATATATTATATTCCGATGATGCATGCATGCATGTTTAATGCCGTTTAGTCTTTATTTATTAGCCATGTAAGAGTGATTCAATTTCCAAGCATTGCGAAATCTTTATAAACATTATTAATTTAGAAAAAAAACCAACAAAATGTAATTATTATTATTTTTTTAAGATTGGCCAGCTGTATTTGAAAATAACATTCCATGTTCAAAACAGCTTGCACGTAGCATTGGTAGAAAAAAAAGAAAAAAAAAAAAAGGGAAACTCGCACATCGATGTTATTATTATTATTTTTTTATGAATAAAAAAGAATTTCAATATGGAAATTATTAGCTCAGTTTTGCAACTCTGTAAGAATCTAGAGCATTATTTCAATAAGAAATGTTAGTCCTAAATGACTTAGCAAATACCATGTCATTAGTATTTTTTTATTTTATTAATTTGCTCTTGTAGGGTTCAATTTTAAGGTTTTAGAAAAAAAAATCTAAATATTTTTTAATACGCTTTAGGTGTAAAATTTTTAATATTTTTTTTGTATATATTTTATGACATGACAAATGTCATATTATTTTAAGTGCATTTGGTCTCTTAAAATTTTGAAATTCCTGATTTCTTCCTATTTCAATATATATAGAAAAACATTAAATTTAATTTGGATAACTTGGCCAGCGTAGAAGTGTTTAATAAGTTTATACTGATGCATGAGTTTTTTTTATTTAAAATAATAATTCAATTTTTTGACATTCAAATGTATATTCATATAAACTACATAGAGAAAGAAAATATAGGGATTAAAACTTTTTACACCGTTGTAATCCGACGGCCATGTTTATGACCAAAATCCAAGTATGCTTTCAATGCCATTGCGTGTGTTTAGATGAAAAACAGTTCAAGAATGTCCATTAAATACCGGAATTTTTTTATGTCTTGTCCATAGCCAATAATATTTTAATATTTTAGTTTTAATGTATAATTAATATTTTATTTTAAAATGACTAATATGTTCCTAATATGGAATTTCTACAATTAAATTTTTAGTACGTCTCTTTCGCTTTCTCTTCTACTATATATATATATATATATATATATATATATATATATATATAACTCTAAATCTTCACTTCTTTTAAATTTTTTACTATTTAATATGTAGTTTGTATACCAACTTAATTTTTTGAAAATTTTTAATGAAAATCTTGAACTGTAATTCCTTTTCTTCTTATTCTCAATGCATATGACAATGAGATTCACAACACATGCAGATTAAATAGGATGGTTAGGTTCATTGGTAGAGGTTCTCTGCGGATGGAATTGATCAATCTAGGTTTACTACATAATGTTGTCAATTTGCTTCGTTATGCATTATCATTCTTCGCCGTTTGTCATGTATACCAAATTCAATGATTCATAATATATACAGATAAAAGATTTTAATCATTTACATAGGGGGAGTTTCTCTTCCTATGGAAGTGATCAATCTAGTTTTGCTGCGTAAGTTGTGTGTGATTTGATATTACGATACTAATGAAGTATTTCGTCCAACTTTGTTACTAGTAAAGTTTGAAATTTTATACAACATTTATACTTTGTCTAACTTTGTCACCAACAAACTAGTTTGTCAACTAAGTTTGAAATTTCATGTAACATATACATCTAATTGTTAAATCTCGGCCTTATTGAATTAGTTAGTCATTAGTGAAGTCTAAAGGTTATTGTAAATTATATATTTCACTAGCGATGTTTCATCTTGTATTTTTTAATATATACATTAAATTATTCATCAATTTAATCAAAATTATTTGAAATATAACTCCTTTATTATAATATAAAGACGAAGAAGAAAAAAAAATACATCGATGAATCAAAGAACAAAGAGTGAGATGTTTCAATCAAAAGTATTTTTATATTTTACTATAAAATCAAATTAAAATTTTAATCGTATCAAAAGCTATTTAAAAAATTTTAAACACGCCAAGCCGAAGATATACGGCATCGACTTACCCTAAATACTACACCACAATCAAAGGATCAAACACAAAGCCCAAAAGGGGTTGGCCCATTGATAAAACTGGTTGAATTTAAACTTCCATAATTTGACCCACATTCCTTGCATTATTCTCATTAGCTTTGCACGCGATCAGGATGTCATCAGTATACATTAAATGAGAAATAGGAACTGCTCCTCTACTGATCTTAATCCCTTGAATACTACCATCCTGCTCTGCCTTTAACATTAAACGAGAAAAAAATTATACGTATAATATGAAAATAAAGTGGGATAAAGGATCCCCCTGTCTTTAACCCCAAGAAGGCTTGAATCCACCACTAATATTACCATTCAACAATAACTCATAGTGAACAAAAGTTATACAACTCATGATCAGATTTCTAACCTTTGTTGAGAAACCCCAGGCCTCTAACACGACATCGATGAAGTTCCACTCAAGACGATCGTATGCTTTCATGATATCCAGCTTCATAACCATGAGCCCTTTCCCAGTTTTGCTCATATGCCTCCTAACTTGGTGGATTAATTCCTGAGCAATAATATAATTCTCTGCAATCCATCTACCTTCTATGAAAGCACCTTGGTTTGGGGAAATGATATTCTGAATATGCCTTTTCAGCCTTATCGACATGATTTTTTAAACCACTTTGTAAATGAAGTTGCATAGACTAATCGGTCTGAACTGCTTGAAATTAGATGCATTTTATACCTTCGGAATCAAAACTATGAAAGTTCTATTCAGTTTTGGCTCCATACACCCTGATATGAAGGTCTTTTGAACCACCTCAATCACTTGAGACTTGATGATATGCCAATAACTGCTGAAAACCAACCTTGGATAGCCATCAGGTCCTGGGGCTTTCTGCGGATGCATGCTCCAAATACACTTTTAATTTCTTCCTCCTCAGGTATACGCATAAGCATTTCATTCTCCTCATCCTCAATGCAAGGGTTTACTAGACTATTCCAACCCTGCGGCAATTCCATATTACCTGACTTGTAGAGTTCTTGAAAATTAAGTATAAAATAATCCTTTATCTTCTCAGGTTCAGAAATCCACCCCTCCTCAGTCTTTATATGACAAATCCGATTCTTCATTCTCCTTATCAAAGTATTGGCAAAAAAGAACTTTGAGTTTCTGTCATCTTCTTTAAACCAGAGCTCTCTAGATTTCTGTTTGGCAATGCATTCCAATCGATTGAGTTTGCCTTTTCGGCTTGGCCCACCTCTACTCAATTGAGTTTGCCTTTTATGTCCACTAATTGGAAACTTGAGTGCCCTGCTAGCCCAACCGATGCGTCTTTCCTCACAGCCCCTCAAAAAGGACGTGGTCTATAAAGTTGCAGGGTCTGCCAATTTCTTTAAGCTCACAGGTCCGCCTTTTGATTTGAAAATTTAATAATTATACTTTACAAATATTAAACGGATATATAGTTTAAAATAAACAAATCTAAATTGACATGCCACAGTTGATAACTATGCCCTTATAATACAACAAATTTGTACTTTTAATAAAAACTATAACAATGTGTAAAGATTTATATCTGTTCAGTCTAAAAAAAAAATTATCTATACCAGTTTTAACTATTGTGAATGAATGATAAGAATTAAGGCAAGAGATAAATTAAAGATGGTAACTGATAATTAAGGTTTAATTACCTAATGTATATCATTTTGTTCTAGTGTTTAGCCATATCTTTAATATTGAATGTGAGTTTCCTCGTACAGAAAATATCTGTGTATAATTTCTAACCCAATTTTTTTTTTTTTTTTTTTATAAATTTATAAAAGAGCTTTTTTGGACTCTGGTAATTAACTTGGGAAATGTTTCAAAGCAACAATTTTATATGGCGAAATTTTCAAAAAAAAAAAAAACAATTTTATATGAAGAGCAATAATTATAAAAAGGAAGAACAACATTTCAATAATACAATTTTACCAAAAAAGTCAAACATAAAAATAAAAATTCAACAGTACAAATTATTCAAGCATCATAAAATAGTATAATTTTCACATTAGAGATAATAAGGAGTAGTAATTTGGGATTGCTTACTAATGTTACCATACCGCAAAGTCAAAGGCCAAAGTTATGGCCATTTAATATTTTAATATTTTTTAAAATATTTAATTGGTTAAAAATTCACCTTTAATAACGGCGTGGAATCTACTTTGAGGTTCCAAAGATCTCTCTACTCTATGAGGCTTTACGGAGACGGACCGCGGTTCACCGCCTCCGCGATTTGAGATTTTTAAAGATTTCTCAGACAACGTTGTGACTCCTATCGGACTGTGTCTGAATTGTCATTAAAGTTCCGCAATTTGCGTCCCATTAAAGGGCAATTTCGGAATATTAGCCACATAATAGACGTTTTATTTTCAAAATGCCAATGACGGTGAGAGGGAGGGAGGGAAGGAAGTAAGACTAAGAAAATTTATAAAAAAAAACGAAAAAGGAAAGCTCCAAAGCCAAAGGGACAAAAAACCAAATCTGCTCCACAGAGAGAAATAGAGAGAGGCTTAATCTCTTCTTCATATTAATTTCGGTTCTTGAAGGGTTTAAGCTTTTCTCAGTTCTTGTTCAATATCTTTCCTTTTTTTCATTTTGGATTCTTTCAAGGCTCGTATTAACAGGGACTGTGTTCTTCAAAGGAGGTTGAAGTTGAAATTTTTTTTTTTGTTTGTTGCTGACTTCGGATGATCTCTCTTGGAAGATTTCGAACTAGATCAAGGAGCAGCCTTTGTCTCTGATCCGATCAAAATCTCTGTGTGAAATGGTATTTTTGTTTTATTTTCTTTCTTCATTCATTTGAACTTTTCGAGGCCTATTATTTAGCATAGATTTGTTGTTAGTTTGATGGATTATTATTAGTTTACTTTGTGGGTGCATTGATCCATGCTAACTTGAGACTGAAGAGGATGTTTACTGATATATGTCGTTACTTATTTAGTTTTGTATCGGATTTTCTTGATTTAGTCATTGTCACATTCAGATTTGTCGACATTTTCTTATTAATGGGCATTTTAATTTACTGCTAAACTCTGTAGGATATTCATATTTAGTAGGTACAGCAAAGTGGCAGAACTATAAAGTTCATGATATCGTTTGTATGTGAGTTCTTTTTGCTTGTTTTCGAATGTTCTTTTGGTGGATTGTAGTGATTTTCACCACTGATAGTTGCATCATAGATTCATCTCCGTTGATTTTCGGGCTTATTAATATTGTAGTTGCCAAAGTATGGACCAATGTCAACTTGAGAGTTAGATTTTGTAAACTCCAAGTCCGCAATAATAACTTGGCTTTTAGAATTAATATATTTGAATATTATAATTCCAATTCCATGCAACCGCTTGAAGAAGCTTAGCTCTAATCTTTGACAAACTAATATAGCCGCAAGTACCTTTTGACAATCTGAATAGTTAATTTAATCAGAAAAATCCAGGAGCAGGTGGCATGTTCTATGAAAATTTCCACTGTGTTCACTTATTTTCCTCTTCTTGCATTGCTTACCAACACAAATTGCGGTGAAGAATCAATATAATGCAGCTGTTCCTCCCCCATGGTCAGCATTCGTTTTATTATATACAATGTAGCTGTGACTACGGCAAAAAATACATGATATCTGGTAATCGCCTTGATGGTAAAGGAATTTTAACAATTGGCCTCGTACATTTTCTCAAATGTAGTGGCAGATGTTTTTCAAATTTTTGGTTTATATTTTTATTTTGACCTGCTCCTTTACAGTTTTTTTAATACCTCCTTGTTGATTTCAAATCTGTTGAATCTTCTGTTGTTCTCCTTTATTTATTGATGGTGAATAATGGGAAGAAAATTCTTTCGCACATTCTGGATATTGTTGCTGCTAATTGATGCTGAATATATTATTTTGGTCGTAGGTTTTATTTAAGGCTGGCGTATTTGATTCCAGTTGTTTATATATTTAACAATGACACTCTGCTTTGCAGGCTGCTACCATCAGCCCTGTGGTTGGATCTCTTGTCTGGGTAGAGGATGCAGATGTAGCTAGGATAGATGGTGAAGTTGTAGAGGTCAATGGTGAAGAGATTAAAGTCCTATACACTTCCAGAAAGACAGTGGGTTCTCCTACCTTTGATTTGAAGATTTTATGTAGTGAAATAAGTCCGTTTAAATTCTCTATTTTCTGAACTTTAGCTAATCATTTATTTGTTATTATCTCATGTTTATCTTTCTTTAAACAATTTTCCTTTTTGACAATTTTGATTCTCTATCAAATTCCTGCTAATGTGTGTGTGTGTTTTTTTGTTTTGACAAGATAACTTAAAATTGCAATTTTGCTGCTTCGGCAGTTTCTCTATGCTGTACAAAATTGCAGGTTGTTGTTAAAGCATCAAATGTTTATCCCAAAGATGCATGAACCTGGAGTCCTAGATAAATTAAGGTCAGGATACGACATCAATGAAATATATGTAAGCATTTGAATATTGAAAAATATTCACTCTCGAAAATTTTCTACCTTTTGCATTTTTAGTTGGTAGAATTGTTTTTATTGTTCTTTTCTTTTCTTTTCGTTTTTTTTTTTTGGGTGGAGGTGTGGGATTGGTGTGGTGATTTTGTGTGTTACAAATTGATGGATGAGTATGTCATTTTTTTTTAATGAAATAAACAATTTTTTTTAAAAAATAAAATAAACAATCTAAATTATCCAAATTAAAATGAAATAAACAATCCAAATTAAAATTAAATAAACTATTCAAATTAAAATGAAATAAACAATTCAAATTAATTTAAATAAACAATCCAAATTAAAATGAAATAAACTATCCAAATTAGTTTTACAATTATTTAATTACACCTAATTTACTATATCATTTAAATTTAAAAACTACATTAAATTACACCTAATTTACTAATTTATATATTAAATATTATTCATTTTTTATTACTTATTACTACTTAAATAATAAAATAATTTATGATGAAATTTCGACAACACCTCTTTTAAAATTTAAACTATCCAAATTTATACCTATATAAAAAAAATAAATATATTATAATATCTAATAGCCACAGAAAATGCTATTGGAGCTCCACAACAACTATGTTTAATTAAATAACATAATAATATTTAAATAATTTATTTTTATTACTATATTTATTAAACGAATCGTCTAACCTCGTCTAATCTCGTCTCATGTATTCTTGTCCGTCTTTAAAAATGTATATATTATAAATTTATGTGGTCCACAGTACTACATCAAATGTTGATGCCCATCGTTTAATCATTTCACATAAAATAAAAAAAAATAATAATAATCCAAATCACTTCACTTTGAAAGTGGAATCCCAAGAACCACTAGCAACCAAAAAAACATTAAAAAAAATTATAAATTTTATAAAACACACTAAATAAAAAATTTTAAAAAAATAGTATAAACTAAACACAAATTTTACCTGTAGCTGAAATCTGCAAGTGGTAGACGCCCACCAAGTGGACGGCGGAGACTGGCGCACGAGGGATGGTGGTGGCTCAAGGGTGGAGGAGGTGGTGCACTGGTGGCTCAAGGAGATGGGTGTTGCGGGTTTGTGGGTGGAGCACTGGACAAGGGGGCTTGTGGGTGGTGCGGGTTTGTGGGAGGTGCACTGGACAAGGGGGTTTGTGGGTGGTGCACTGGACAAGCGGGTGGAAGAGGTTGCGGGTTTCAGGGTGGTGCACTGGACAAGAGGGAGGAAGATGGTGGCTCACGGAGGTGGAGGCGGCCGGCCGCGTGAGAGAAGAAGAAAGTTTTCAGATCTGGAGAAGAAGAGAGAAAAAGACAAAAGAAGAGAGCGAAGAAAAGAAAAAGAAAAGAAAAAGAAAGAGGGACCCACGCTTATATTATTTATTTAATAATATAATTATATTAAAAATAATTTCAAATATATTTTTGTTCAGATGATTTGGAATACACTTTGCGCGACGGTTTCATACCAAAACCGTCGCCAAATACATGATAATTAAAATTTATTTAATAATAAAATATCAATTTTATTTAATAATAAAATTTATTTTCAAAATTAAACATATATTAAATTTAAAAATACACTTGTCGCGACGGTTTTAATTGAAACCGTCGGCAAACATGTGATTATTATAAATTTATTTAATATTTATATATTAATTTTATTTAATAATAAATTTTAATTTTAAAGAAAACATAATATCATTGTTATATTTAATTTGGTTGTTCTAATAAGCCTTTATTAATGCCAACAATTTGAAGAAAAAAAAACCTAAATTATAGGATAAAGAACAAAAGTAAAGAAATTCACTTAGACTCGTAATTAACACAATCAAGTTATATATGCGAGATTTTGAAGTTAGAGAGTTATGTTGTCTAAAAAAACAAAATAACATAAGAGACCAAAAAGCAACTTCGAAAAAAAATCAAAAGTTATTAATGCCAATAATTTGAAAAAAAAAAACCTAAATTATAGACTTGTAATTAACACAATCAAGTTTTGTTTCTAATATGTTGGAGATCTTATTCATTTACCAAGAGATCTCTTTATTTTAAACAGTACCGGTAAATTTAAAAAACACTCATGTACATTCGCACCTGTCTCCAATTTAGTGTATGTATTTTTTTTTTCTTACTATATTTCGTACAGTCTAAAATGTTGTGTTATTTTATATACAATTTTAGTAAATAAATAAGACATTATATTATAACTAAATTAAGGAGAAAATTAAAAATTATTTTAAATAAGATGGTGGCGAAATATTAATTTTAATAACAAAATATAAAATAAATTTTTTATTTTAATAAAAAAGTTATTTTAAATATAATTTAATTTAATAACTATACACTTTGGGCGACGGTTTCATATACAACCGTCGCCAAACAATACCTTTTTAATAAAAAAATTTTAAGTAAAAAATGCATCTCTTTAGTGAGTCTCATTATTATAAACTCTTCCCAAATCTGCTGATGTATATAATTATATTTCTCTGGACGCACTCTAAATTTGTCTGGCTCCTTAGGTGAAGTTTCACATACACCGTGTAAAGTTTACTTTTAAACTTTCTCCACTTCTCACCACACTTTGTAAGTGTCGACGCCCTATACTCATCAGGTTTGTTGTATCTTCTCTGCATATTTCAGTGTATTATTAATAAATTAACAAACACTTTCAAATCACTCAAAATAATTGTATAAATTAAATAATGTAGACATATATTTACCTTAACAGTCAACTATAGTTGGTGTTTGATATCCTTATCAACTAGCTTCCATTTGACAATATTAATTGACACCTTATATCGTGTACAAGTCCCCTCATAACTAGTTATTTCAATCCCAACTTTATTAATTGGTGCACCATATTCATCATATTCCACCTCCTCCACCGATCTTTTTGAAGCCAACTCTTTGGTTTCATCCTTCAGTTTTGTAGGTCATCTTTTTCCGGCCCTTTTTTTTTTGGAATTGCTAGTATCCATAACCTACAACAAGCAAAATAATATATTAAATAATGTTAGCCATAAAAACTAATATTATCAATTATAATAAGTATGCAATTATTATTATTTTTTAAATGAAATAAACAATCTAAAATAATTTAAATAAACTATCCAAATTGTAATGAAATAAATAATCCAAATTAAAATTAAATAAACTATTCAAATTAAAATGAAATACACAATCCAAATTAATTTAAATAAACAATCCAAATTAATTTTAATTTGGCGGTTTTTGTTTACGACCGTCGCCAAAACGGTGTTATTATTTTCAGGTTTGGCGGCGATTAGTTATAAAACCGTCCGTCTGACGCTACCTGTTTGAGACCCTTTAACCCTGATTTGAAAATAATCCCAAAACCCTAACTCTAGCTCTGAAACCCTAACTCTAGCTCTGAAACTCTCCGATGCCGACATCTTTTGACCCGGTGATGCCGATACTGGTAGAATACTTATTCTACGAGGAAATAGAAATTCGAGCACGGCTCAAGATGAGGCGTCTGAAAAAGGAGCGTAATGAATTGAGAGAGAGAGATCTGAAAATCAGGAAGAATTTGACTACCTGGGACACAGCGAGAAGTGGAACAGGAATGCCATCGAATTGGACAATGCGCGTGAAGATCTTAGAAGATCCATGGAGATGACGTCTCTTAATGGGAATCTTTATCTGGATCTTTCATCGAAAATGACGGATTTCGTTGAAAAGTCCAGAAGGGACCATGAATTCCCAATAGGGAACTGTACCAAACTGTTAGCATTTAAAATGCTTAGGGAAAAGTTTGGTTTCGTAGTTCCTGGCTTCTTGAATTACCTAAACGATGGTGCGGTTGAAAAGCTCCAAGAACTTCTGAAGGTCGATGGTGTGACTGACCGACCGGCGGAGGTGTCGACGAGCCGCCAGGGAAGAGCCAGTTCCAGAGGCCGCAGGAGGAGAACCGTTCCACCAGAATCGCAATATGTCCCTCCGGCCGATGACAACCGTATGCCATCCTCTTCCGGCACTCTGCCGTTGCGAGTGCCAGCCTTGACCACTCTGGAACCTTCGTCATCAATGGGACCTTCGTCATCAATCGGACGCTCTCCGACGGAATCGTCGGATGGGACGGAATCGGAAGACGACGTCTAGCCGACCATTCGCTGCCGGAATTTTGTTCAGGTGTGTAGACAATTTTGAGAATTAAAGAATTTGATTTTATACATTTTAGACTAAACCAGTAATTGACTTCTGGTAATCACATAATTAGTGAAATATTTCATGTTGTTCAATTAACCTGACGGCGATTTTTGTTTTCCAAATCAAGCAAAGTCCAATAAACACTTTGACCGATCCCTTTTTGTTTTTCAATTTGTACTTAATGAATCATGAATCATTGCACGCTTTTTCAATTTTATTTTTCAAATGATTTTTGTTTTTCAAATCAAGCAAAGTCCAACAAACAATTTGACCGACCCGTTTTTTATTTTCAATTTGTACTTCATGAATCTTTGCATGCTTTTTCAAGTCCAATACACAATTTGACCGACCCGTTTTTGTTTTTGCAATTTGTACTTCATGAATCATTGCACGCTTTTTCAATTTTAGTACTTGAACCGTTTACCCGAACTGCTTTTCAATTTTTGTATTTGACCCGTTTACCCGTTTACACTCGTGAATCAGAAGCTGCTTTGTGTGCAATCTCATTTTAGTACTTTTGACCCGTTTACACTTGAAACAGAAGTGTTTTGCATGCTCTCTCCAAACTAGATCAATTCCATATTTCCCTCACCCATAAGAATTTAGTTATATTTCAACTTCAAACCAAGAATTACAAATATAAACACACACTTTGGATTAATAATTGGAGTTCAATTGCAAGCTCAAGCAATATGGAACACAAATCTGTAATAACTTAGGTGCATCATTTTTTTTTTTTCCATCTTGTGTAACAAAGTCAAAGTGCATCTGCTATGAGATTCTAATTGATATTCAACCACCAGGGGTGGCACAACATATAGGAAGGAACATAAATATGAAGTCAATATTACATATACAGACACATGATCTTTTGGTCTTCTCCAATTGCTCAGCCACTTTCCTATTTTATTTTTATCTATATTATATATATGGATATTGATTACTTATATTATTTGTATTTTCAGGAAGGCAGATGCTGGTTTGATTTGTTCTCTCCTCTGACTAGAACTGGTGGACATCAAAATTTTCAGATTAACATTTGCTGCTTCTTTTTTTCCGATCTTTTATTTGCTGCTTCTTTTTTTCCAATCTTTTTTTTTTTTTTCTCTTTTTCAGATTTCTTCAGGTTACTAAAATGGATGAACATCAATGTTTTTTTGTTCTTGTGGTTTGTTGGCTCTTTTACAGATTGCTTCAGATTACTAAAATGGATGAACATCAATGTTTTTTATTTTGTTGACATTAGCTTTCTATATTTCTATATATGTGCATTTTTTGCCTTAGTCCTATACTTAATTTTTGCATAGTAAAGAGAAAAAATATTAATCGGATTAGAGTTCGAATCAAGTATTATATATTATTATTGTTTTTTATTCGTTAATTTATGCCAAAGGATTATTTGTTAAAAAGCTTTGTAGAACAATGGTTGTATGAAAGAAAATCTGGCATGCACTGGCATTCCTTATGGTTGTTGTAGTACTGTTTGACGTTCAAATTTGCCGACTAACCTCCTTTCTTGATTCTTCCTAGCCCATGACGGCTTAACATAACAAACGCCTTGGGCTTGGCCTGTTCCACATGTTTTATTAGTTTTAAAAAGCTGTTGCCCCCATTCTTACTATTCCAATTTTTTTATTTTTTTTATAATAAATTTATGCAGATTTGGTTGGTCCCAATTTGATTAATATTATAGTCCCAAAATGATCTCCAGAAGTTTGTTGGTTTCGATTTGTGAATCAGATTCGATAATGGGTTCAAAGAGGAAGAGGTTGGAGGGGAAGGGAGTTTGGCACTACAAGAAATTTTTTAATTAGTCACAAATTTAAAAAACATATTTGAAGATTAATCAGTTACGATTTTTCGTGCTTTAATATCATATAACAATGAATTTTTTTCATGGATCGTTCGTGACTAAAGGACTGTAATAGATTAGTAATAAATCATAAAATCTGTCATTTCGTGACTAAAGATAACACCTTTAATTACAACATATGTTTCGTAACTATATAATACCTTTACTTATAAAAATTATCGTTACTAATTGATAATTTTTTTCGTAATTGAATAATCATTTCGTAACTAATTAGGACCTTAAATATTGATGAAGTGATCATTTAGTTACGAAATCAGATAATTAGTTACAACCACTATTTCGTTGTTATTTGATTACTTATTACAAAATCACAATTTGTAACTATCTATTAGTTACAATTAAATATTCGTGTGAAAATTGTAACTAAGATCATGAATTTCATAACTAACTTTTGCTACGGTAATACAATTTCTAACTTTTGTACCTTTAATAACGATTTTTTTTGTCGTTGAAATATAAAAAGTTACAATTACAATATACATATCATTTGTTACAAATGCTTAATGTTGTCAGTGTTTATATTATAGTTACAACAAAAATATGTGAGTGCTTAGTAATAATTACACTTGTCTTTGTAATTATTCTTTCAAAAATTATATAATATCCAATTTAATTCATTAAATTAATTTTTAATGAATTAATGTTGGGTTACCTGTCAACATAAGACAATCACACAATGCATAATATATATAGACTATACTTGGTTTAAATCTATTAAATATTGTAATTAACATAGAATAGTCAGCTAATTGAAGCACCATACAATATTAAATTCATACATAGATTTAGTCCATAAGCAATTGTCATCATCTACACTTGTCTGCTAGAACTAAAACATCATATAACAATTAGCTCAATATACTTGAGCAATATTAAATCCTACTCATATGAGTTGTAAAAAACATACCCTCATTTCACAAAGCAAGTCATCTCCTTTTTCCTTCTTGACATCTTTCCATCCTGCGACTGTCACTAGTGCAAATCCATGCACAATACAATCCTCTTCAGTTATTAACATTTGGTTGTTTACTCACACTACTCTCATTATGTCTTCCAATATATCAACAACCAGTTTAATTTCTCTTTTCTTCTACTTTGTCAATTCTTGTTCAGTTGTTCTTGTACACTTCTTATGCACTCTTCTTGTGCTTTCTGCTCTCATTTATGTTTGCATAATCATACATACATAGGAAAAAACATAATAATATATATAGCTTAATCAGATAACACAGCCACACATTTTGTACATATCCATGTTTGAATAATGTAAACAGACTAATCATACAACACAACCACATGTGTTTTGATATAAATGTTCTTAGCTTACCCATATGTTCCAAGTCAGTTGCATTCTCCATCCTATCACCCTCAACATCGCCATCTTCAGGTGGTTCTGTAAAATCAGTGAAGGAACTTGGTCTTCCTTGTTCACAGCCTGCATCCATATGGTGATTAAACACATTCAACCATGAACATCTTATGTATACATTAACAATAAATAATCAGAGTTGTGTATGCTTTCACAATATTTGCATGCATATTAATGTAGTAATCAACCTTCTTCCTCTTCATTTGCCACTGCCCCTTCATCTAGGTTGTCATCGGTGGTTGCTTTGGAAGGACCCTTTTGTAATGCCACTTTTACATTTCTTATATTAGTATTACACTAATGCAAGTAATGATAACATAAAGATGTTTGTATAAACAAAAAATTATTCCACAGTCATGTAATCGATGAGGAAATATATACCTTGTAATCCATCTAAAGATGCAATCCATCTTTCTTATCTACTTAGTTTGGATGAAAATAAACTAGACGTATAAAGTACTAAGACTTTCCTTGATTGAAAATTATGAGTGAAAAGGTTAACAGAAAACTACAAGATTTCACTAACTTCTACAGCACTAAAGAACAAACAAGTTAAAAAGCAAACAAAATTACGTACCACTAGTTAGCTTAGATTGACAATTACATAATCATACGTGCCAGTTTTACGTGTTCAGATGTTTTCTTTAGCATTTAGCTACCTAAAAGTGCCAAAGACATGATAACCAATGTCTATTAGCCTCAGTATTGAATGCCATGAAATGAACATACATTCATATTATCAATGAATATATTTCCAAAGCAAACAATTATAAAATAACAGAAAGCCTTATAAAAATAATAAAACCTGCCCAACCAAACCCACATGTTGAAAGAAGGCAAAGGAACCAAACAAAAATGTCTCACATCCCAAGCATGTAACCTATTGCGGCAATTTAACAAAACAGATCATCTAAAGCTCCACAAAATATATTTTGTGGAACATGGCAAATGCACAAAATATATTTTGGCAAATCCACAAAATATATTTTGTTTCTGCTGGCTTACTACGCAAAATGATTTCCACAACATGGTTGAGATGTTTAGGGGGTAACACCTAAATCAGTTTCCGAAGCTTTCGCTTCTCAGCAGGAGTCATGGGCGTGTAAAATTGAACTTAAAACGTTTAAGGCAACATAACAACAATAGAAACATTTGAAACATCCAAGAGGAAACAGGCCAATTGTTGCTTCAAATGTTTATACATATGAGCTATCTTAGCTATCGTTTTGTACATTTGAAAAATCCTAGTTAGTAGTTACAGGGAGTGCTCTCTTCTTGAGGGTTAGTACTTGGACATCACAGTATCAAGAAGTTCCTCGAGCTGCTGCTCCATGTGCCCTAGCTAAAACCAAGCAGACATTTGTGCCCAGTTCAGATAAACTATCATAACACTACCATTAAAGTTGAGCAAATATACTGAAATTGAGACAACATTATATCCACCATGTATGTTTCGGTGATATTAACAAAAACAATATGCTTATGTGCTATAAGATAGAGAAGAAATTTTTTTGAAAAATTACTGTTGCAGATGATTCATCAGAATAGTTCTTCACTATCTCCTCAACCCGTACGCTATCATCATTCTCTAGAAGGAACTTCAAATCATCATCCACCTGACAAATAAATGTACAAAACAAAGAGAAGCCACTTCATTAATAACATACATAAAATTGTAAGCCACAAAATTGGAGGCATTTTCCTATTTATTTCTTCTTCTATTATGTACTTATTCAAAGAAAGAAATGAATTTTTAGCCATAATTTGTTCCTTTAAATCCAACTTAAAGGAACATATTTATATTTAAAAATAGTCAGTACATGATAAAAGTGGAAAACAAATAGATACAACTATGTTGTAGCATAGCAAATACTAATTATTCTAGAATTTGTGAAGAAATATCTCACGTCAATCAAAAGATCAACTTATGTTGTTGACACGTGTGTATTAAAATCGAGAAAACAAAGACTGCCATTTTTCTTTTCTACCATGTGTCATATATTACAGCAATAAAGTGTAATAATTCCAAACAAAGCAATCTAAATATGAATAAAGTGTAAGTCGTGCTCTGTTTACTTTCTCAATGCCTACATTTTTTAGCATATATTTGACTCCCTTCCTATTCGTAATTTTCAGTCAATTTAACAGTACAAATGGCATGTTCAATTTGAAAGCAAACGAGCACAACCACCATTACCGACTTTGAAAAACACCACCAAATCACAAATACTAATCTTACCAAAAACCCTGCAGAGCTCAAAAGTTTCTAATACTAAAAAGAAAAAAAAACTGTTGCAAGAATTATGAAGTTGATATATATAATAGATAACTGAAAAGAGGTTGAGAAACAAAGTTCCAAAGAGATAAACTTTATAGAGAGAGTGTATTGTTTCAAGGTAAGAGAACCACTTTGCGATCATCAAAGTGGAGCTCCAGTTCAGCGCAGCAGAAATGGCTCGGACCACATTGGTAGCTGCGTCACCACAGCTGCTCTGTTCCATTTCTCTGAGCTAAGGTTTCCACCCTCACTTTCTTTTGTTAGATTTCAGGTAGAATGAGAAGTAAAAGTTGAATGAGCTCCTCTGAAACAGAGCAAGACAGAGACCCTAGCATCAACTTAAATTAGAAACTTCCCACACAATTTGAGAAGCGATACGAAGATTTATCTTTCCTTCATCGCAGATCAGTGATCATGGCCGGTTGATTTAGGGATTTTAATTTGGAGATATTGGGTGAGTGACATTTGAGGATTTGAGAGTGGGATTGAAATTTAGGGTTTTGATTTGTGGACGATTTTGGAAGAATGAGACTGATTTAAGGATTTACAATTGGTAAAGCTTTTTTTTTTTTTTGGTAAATTACAATTTGTAAAGTTACACTTAGTTCTGGTAACTGATAAGGATTTTTGATGCCACGTAAGTATAATTATGGTGGGAAAGTTACCGCCAAAAGTGAATTGTGGTGTTTTTGTATAATGTTCAATAACAAAGATCTATTTATAATTAATTGCAGTACACATATCCTTATCAGTTATCATTTTTTTTTATCAAAATCATATGCTTTAATTACCAAAAAAATAATTTGTAAGTAGTATGTTCATGACTAATTTAAATTTTTCCTGTAGTGTGGGTTTGGGGCTTAAGCGATATTGATACACAGAGCGATAAAGCATGTAAACAAATTCCGAAGTAAACAAATCAGTAAATAGAATCAGTAAACAAATTTTCCTAAGTGCGGTGTTAGCCATGGAGAAGGGCTGTGTCCGCTGGTTGGTTGTAGAGAATTATGGTTGTAGGAGAATGAGCGACAAAGAGAGCGAAACGGAAAGATAAAAAAAATTAAGAAAAAATCAAGAAAAAGATTATAAAAAAAAGTTCATTTGCAATGGGTAGAGGATACGAGAAAAAGAGAGAAAGGAAAAGAAAAAAAATTCTGCAAATTGAAAAATCCCAATTTTTTATTTTTTTTAAAAACCTCTAATTAAAGAAAATCCTAGTGAAAAACTCCAAATTGAAAAAATCTCAATCGAAGAAAATTCTAAATTGAAAAAACCTCAATTTGAAAAAACCACAAATTGAAGAAAATCCTAAATTGAATAAACCCTAAACCTTAAATTCAACAACAAAACCCAAAATTGAAGCCTATCTCCAAGTTTAACAAAACCCGGAGATGAACAAAAATTCTAGACCAAATTTTTTGGTCAAAATGTGAACCATATTTCATCCTCTGGAGAAAGTGAACCCACCTTCAGGTCTTGGGTTCGATCAAATTTAGAGAGAGTGAACTCTCTCCCCTATAGTGTAGTATAGAAAATTTTTATTATCCAAAAACAAATCACATTACATTTATTAATTGTTATTTATGAGTATTATGAAACTTTTTTTTGGTCGAAATGGTCAATTTGTTACTGATATTTGTCATTTAATCACCATAAAAAAAGAAAGAAAGAGGACTACTCATCGTTTAATAACCCAATGAATATACCAAGCAATTAATATAGGCAATTTCACATATGACATTAGAGACTGGCATATTTGTAGTGTAGTGCAGAAAATTTTTATTGTCCAAAAAAAAATCACATTACATTTATTAATTATTATTTTGTATTATTTATGAGTATTATGAAACTCTTTTTTGGTTGAAATGGTCAATTTGTTATTGATATTTGTCATTTAATCACCATAAAAAAAAATGAAAGAAAGAAAGAGGACTACTCATCGTTTAATAACCTAATGAATATACCAAGCAATTAATATAGGCAATTTCACATATGGCATTAGAGACTAGCATATTTTGCAGTGTTTGTATTAAGTGTCATTACCTTTCACTGGAGGGAATCATGGAGGAGGATTGAAGATTCGAGTGCCATTGTCATTAATTTTTACATTATCATCATGGAAAAATAAAAAGTAACCATCCCAATAATGAAAACTCAAATGTATATCCGGTCATATCCGTTGTTTGGTGATGAAAAAAAAGAGAGGGGATATGAAATCCCAGATTTACCTAGATTTGGTTTATTTCTTAATTTTACCTTGCCCCCTATCCTATTCGACAACCTGGGATATGACGGCAAAATAAGAAGAAAAAAAAAAATACGCTCTTTTTCATGTTCACCCTCACCGTCTAGGCGATCGATCATGTAAGCTTCCATTTTAGCATCTCGCCCTCGCCCTTTCTTACAAAATTCTTTCGCGAACACATACCAATTTCTCGCAACCTAGCCGTAGTCGTCATCGTCCTATCCCCATCAGCCCTCATTGTCACACTAATCCACCCACGAAGTTGTCTCTTTTGTGCTTACCCCGTCCGATCTATGCTCAACTTCGATATGTTCTCTCTCTGCTTCAAATCTATTGCCGAATCTTTTGTAAGAATTGAAAAATATATATATATATATATATATGTTTTTATTTTTGTATTAAAATCCATTGTAGATTTTTTGGCAAAAGCCTGTTCAGGCACTCAAATTTTTTAATATCGTGTTTCGCTGCAATTTAATCGTCTTTTGCATATGATTTCTTAGGGAGGACCATTGAGCTGAAATTTAGCTCTTAGTAATTATTATATTTTTGCTTTAATTTTGATCAGTATACGATGCTTAATCAGAAATGTATTTATGTGTTTCTCCTTTCTTTAGCACAATTTAATTTATTTTGTTTTATTTTTACGATTGGTGTTGTATACTTGCTTAAATCCTCCTCTTTCTCCCTAGCTCTTTCTGTGTTTTGAGCGGAATCGGTCGTAATTTGTTGAATAAAATATGTTGGCATCTGAGAAACTATGAAAACAATAATAGAAGCGTGCAAATGGATTATTGGAAAGCATTTTATAATTTCAATGCAAAAAAATTTTAATTTTGTCTTGTTTATGGCCAATCTTAGGCAACATAGTAGGTAAGATTTTCATGGTTTAACTTGGTGGTTCAGTACCCCAGTATCATTGTGCCAATTGTCAGAGAAGGTCATGTTTAGTATACCTGTTAATCACATGGATAATGATATAGGAAAAAACTATTATCTTCATCGGTTAATCACACAATAGCATGCAAAGTAGGATAGGAGATCTTCATTGGTTAGAACCAACCAGATGAAACGTTGGAACATTCGATAACAGATTTGGTAATCCATGAATCAATTCATCTACTGAAGTCCTATGTGGTTGAAGCTTGGTCTTGTTGAGCAACATGTCAAAATTTCTTCTTCAATTCAGGCTTATTTTCTGACTTGTGGAATCTAAGAGATGTATGATTATTTTCTCACTTAGTCATTTAATACTTTACATATTGAACTTAGACGTTGAAAAGAAATATCTGAATCAATCAACTTGGACATTAAATGTAGTTGTGAAAGACATCTTCCCCTAAGTACAAACTAGTCAATAATAAAGGAAAGTCATGCAAAATTTTTATCTTTTTTTTTTCGTTGGTGTAGCCTCGGTATGCAGTTTGTTAGCAAAGTTCATATCATTTGTAAGTTGGACTTGTTACTAGGTATATTTAACTTTAATAATTTAAATTAAATCTCATACACAAATACTCAAGTGTGTACCTGAAACATAACATGCAACTCTGTATCCAAAATATTCCACATTCTTTGCCCCTATTTCCTTTTTTCTCTATATGCTGGATCATTCATAATCTGTGATTGTTTCTTACAGAATCTAAGCCAAAGTTTGTTAAGTTTTGGATACCACAATTTGGTATTTGTTTATTGGCTTGTAGAATCTAAGAGAGATGTATGTTCTTTTCCCCCATATAGTCACTAACTATTTTACTAATTTAGAAGTTGAAAAAAAGTATATAAATCAATCAACTTTAATATTTAAAATAATTGTGAATGACATCTGCCACTAATCAATAATAAATGAGGGTCATGCAAATTTCTTATCTTTCTTCTTTTGGTGCAGCCTTGATGCACAGTTTATAAGATACACAAAAAATGATGAAAATCTCTACAGTGTCCTGTATGCAAGGGTCCTATATAATAATGATGCAAATTCCATTATCTTTCTTCTTTTGGTGCGCGTGTGTATGCAAGGGTCATGTATAATAAGTTATTTGATGTTAAAGTAAGCTTTTACAAATAATTATATAATTGGTTACACTTGATTTCGTTTGTAAACAAAATAATTGTCTCATTTTTCTTTTCCTCTAGGAATGATTGTATTTTCCCTCAACTATCGATTTACATCCCTCAAAGTAAATTGTTATCTTTACTTTGAAATATATTTAGGAAAAATATATTACTCTTAAGTATTACTCTTGCAAGCTATCTGCTGGTTGATTGGTTTATATATGTGAATCTTGAAGGTGTATTGAAGAGATATATGATGGTTTAGCTGAACGTCTTCTTCCAACAGCAGCAATGACATCCAATCCCAATTTGAAGTAAGTTCTAGCTTCCCAGTAGCTAAGAAAATGTCTAATTTTGTGACTTATTTTGAGACTTAGGGATTTGCTAGTTTAATTATAATACTCTACATTGGGCATTAATTAATTTGACATATGAGCAACATATTATTTTAAGGTGGTCTTTAAAAGTTTGTCATAATTATCAATAAAATGCTTGTAACTATTTTAGTTAAACTGTGGAAAACCATTGATTAATAGAGATGATTAGATGATTTAAACCTATTGATTTAAATTTCTTAGGTGTATTTTGCAACCAATTTGTTTCATTGTTTCATTGTTGAAGCCAGGGATAGTTCAACTTCAAAATTAGGTAAAAAAATTTAATCCAGCAACACATAAGTCAACAAATGCACAAATATAGATTAGGTTTTATAATTTGAGTTGGGAATATTGACATACTCACATACTCACGGACCTTGCTAGAGGCATTGGTATACCCTTGAGGATTGATAATTCTACTATAGCAGGAAACTATAGACGCTATGCTCGGATTTTGGTTGATGTGGATGTAGCTGGGTTTGTCCCTGAAAAACTATTATTGGAAATGATAGCCAACTGCATTGAAGTGGAATTATACTTCAAATCGTTTTCAGATTTTTGTACTTCTTGTCACAGTGTCGATCATTCAGTGGCTAAGTGCAAGTCGGTGATTGGAAAAGTACCTCCTAAAAATGGACCCCATGCCAATGAAAAAGAGAATAAGGCTTCAGGTTTGAATCAGGTCTACAAACCGAAGTAAGCACATTCGCTGAATGTGAAGTCGACTACACCCTTCGTGCCTACTAGCAATGCTTTTGAGGTATTGAATACTGAAGTAACAACCATTCACATAGAGGACATGGTACATCAACATGATACGGTTCCTTCCAGCTGACCAACATCAATACATAATTGGGCATTGAAGTCCAACCTTTTACTCCAGATCTAAGTGTTGATCCCAGCAGGACTGACTTTAATACAGAAATAGGTAAGAGTAGTCGAACTACATTAGAGAGTGATCGGATTCTATCACATCGTTCTACAGTTCCTCGTCAGGTCACGTCATGGACCGACGCTTTTGGTGACTCATATGATAAGCTGGATGATTACGGAGATGATAGAGTTGAAGATGAGTGGCCCCCTTTGCAAGGTAAGGGTTCTTCAAAACCTTCAAATGAGTTCAATGGTACCCCCTATATGGGTTAATAATCAAATACTATGGCCATGATTTTGTTCGAATCTTCTGGTGCACTTACCGCAGCACAACGAAACTTAAATTTGGTTGCTTTACAATCATTGGTCTCCGAAACTTCAGATCATAATTTATGGAATATAGCTAAAAGAAAACCGGATCGACCGAAGAAAGGAGAAATCGCTAAAAGATTGCAACTTTCAACAAGGTGAGGGTTCTTCAAAACCCTCAAATGAGTTTGATGGTACCCATTATGTGGGTCCATAATCAAATACTATAGTCATAGTTCCGTTTGAATCTTCTGGTGCATTTAGCACAGCGCAACGAAACTTGGATTTGGTTGCTTCGCAACAGTCGGTCTCTGAAACTTCGGACCAAAATTTATGGAATATGGTTAAAAAAAAAGAGTCCACCAAAGAAAAGAGAAACCGCTGGAAGATTGCAGCTTTCGACAGCAGTATTGGGATTGACTAAGCCTTTCACACGGGCTTCTTGACACACTAGTCAATGATTATTTACTATCTTTGTACTGCATGTGATAGCAGTTGCGTTTTTATCTATCTTTCCTACTTGTGCCTTTTTTATTTTTTTTCTTTAATAAAATTAGCTTAGGTTTTTGGGTGATTTGGGGTTGTCTGTATGACTCGCCAGACTACTCTAATATCCTAAATTACCTCTTTCTGATTATTATTATTATTATTATTTTGCTATAGTAAATTAGCCATGGATCAAAAATGTCTTGCCACATTCTTATTACTAGTAGATGAGGGGCAATTGGAGTATCTTGGTATGACTTTTATGTTAAGTTTGCTTATGTACATGTTTGCATCATGGCACAATGAGCATTTGGGTCTTAGAAATTGAGTTTTGTAAGGAATGAAACCCTTATGTCGTTTGTAAATTCTTTGTTGAGAAGTGGTATTCATTATATTAGTTAACTTAAAATGGATAAAAAAACATTTGTTATATTATGTGAGATAATTCAACAAGATGGACATGTTAAAAAGGATGGATTTGTTATAATTGAAGAGCAAGTGTGCATGTTTCTGCACATACTTACTCATCATGTAAAAAATCGTACAGTGGTGAGTAGCAGATCATGGAAGACAATTAGTAGGTACTACAACTCAGTATTGAGTGGAGTTTTACAATTGCATGAGGCTTTATTTAGGATTCAGAACCTGTATAGGAAAATTATATTAATGATAGATGAAAAATTATACTAATAAGAAGAAAAGGAAGATGGTAAGAATTCATTGTTCATCCCTACATTACAATATCAATAAGCTTTATTATGATCAAAACTTTTAATGGGTTGTAGACGTATTTAAATTGCAATACACACGTTTTTTTAATTATTTTTTTTATTTTTGACTTTAATTTTTATATACTATCAAGGTCCAAGGCATCCAAATAATTCAAACTAAAACAAAAAATTTGTTTATTATTCACCAAAGCTATATTTATTTTTCAAGATAAAAAAATTAATATGATTATTAATTAAAATTGAAAATAATAATATTATTCAGCTATAATTATTTTTATTGATAAAAAATAATAATTGATAAAATGAATAAATTATTCACTATTGTATTTATTTTTAAAGATTAAAAATTAACTGGAATAATTTAATATAATTATATATTTTAAATTTTTTTATACAAATTAAATTTTTAAATAATATATTTTTATTTCACCCTATCCCCTTATGCACTTACTTCGAATGCCATAACACCAAACACATAATAATATTATTTTTATCTTATCCTCTCCTTTTCCATAATATCATTTCTTATCTCATCCTCTCCTATTCTTATATATCTTTCGTAAACATGATATTAGAGAAATAAATAAAAAAAAATCCTTTTTCTATTAAATAGAGCTAGTTGTGTATTTAGGTGAATATAAGTTTGCAAATAAGGATGGCAATGGGTGGGATGGCGCTAGGGTGTCCCTTCAGGTCCCCCGCTCTGTTGGAGACTTTTATACTTCATCATCCCTCTAATCTCTATTTATGGGGAGGTCGGGCAGGATAAGGCGAGAATTCTTTGTCACAGGGCGATGATCATCATTCTCTGCCTCGTACCATGTTTCTTTTAATATTAATATATTATATATTTAAAATAAAAAAATATATAAAAAATATATTTTTTACATATATTTTAATAAAAATTTAAAAATATAAAAGATTAAATATGTAATATAAAATTATGCATAATATATATATATATAATATATACAGAGTACTGCTAAAAACCCCGACGTCGCGGACGTTATAAAACGTCTGTGCGTTATTTTTAACGGCCCGTTTGTTTAACCGCTTATGTTTCTCACCAACTGGGTCAAACCTCTCCCCACTACCACTCTCTCTCCCCCATTCGAGTCTCTTGCCCATCCGAGTCTTCCATTCCTCTCTCTCTCCTCCAATTGGGGTCTTCAACAATGAACTCTATTCAGGGCTTCATCAAATTGATTTATGCAACTGGTAAAGCCGGTGGAAAGCCATTTCTGAAATCCAATCGAGAAGCATTCACGGCGGTAGTTGTGGCTGCGGTGGTGCTCTCGTTGATGAGTCTGTGGGTGTGAGGATCGAGACCACAACTAGTGATCTTGCGCTTAATGTGGGTGTTCCAGTAGTTCTTGATCTTCCATTAGTGACCATCTGGAAAAACGTAACCCCAAAACTCCGTATATAAGAATTCAAAACAACCCAATTCGAAATATTTCTAAGCAACCAAACATATATAGTAGATTATGAAAGAAAGAAAGGAAAAGAGCAAGGACACAAAGAAAGATAAAGAATGGAGGGAGAGAGATGGCGTCGTTTGATCTGCAGATCTGCAACTGAAGGAAGAGCTGAGGCTGTAGTTGAATAGGAAGTTCTCGACTATGGCATTTCCTGCGAGCTTTCCTCGTTTAAGCATCAAATGGAGGTCCACCATTATTTTGCTCTTTGACAGTCCTTTCCTCACCATGAAGAACACTATCTGTACAATGTTCTACAGTTTCTTCGACACCACTGGTGGGCTCGGCTCCATTTTTATTTTTTAAGCTTAGAGAGAGAGAGTTTCTACACCAACCAATCCAGCTCGATCCATTGCAAAGCGTGAGGTAACCTTTGAAGATCTACGTCATATGCGACTGAATTTTTAATAAGAATGGTATGAAATTTAGCAAGCGATTTATAAAAGAGAATATTATGAATCAAAGCGGATACCACTTTTCCATATGTTTTATCGTCCACTGGTCATATCCTCGTTGCGGGAATGATGAATAGATAGCGGAATGGCTTGAGACCTCTGCCTAAACCGGAAATGTTATGCGTGTTGCTCGGAATTCCACATCAAAGCGGTGCGGAAACTTTTTCTGGAAATAGTTGAGAGACTAGTTCCACCACCCATTGCCGCATGGATGACTACAATCTTGTCATCTACTTCAGCTTCTTTTATTAGAGATTTAGCAAGGTACTGAGTATATGAAAGTCTGGAGAAGAAAGAAATAGTGGTGGGCCCATTTTCATTTTCATTTTCATTTTTTTTTAAGGGTTTCGGGGCGGGATAATAATCCCTAGCCTTTCCTTGTCCCCGCTTTGGGGTAAAGCATATATTATTCATCATCATTCTTTTTTATTTTTTTACTAGATTGCATATGAATTAGCCAACTTATCTTAGTGTAGCTCGTATATCTTATATAGCCCATAAGAACAACTCTTTGTAAAGATAAAAGGCCAAAACAAATAAAAATAAATAAACAAACAAATAAATAAATAAATAAAAATATTGGACTATATTTCCAATTCATGTGAAAAAAAAAACACACATATATATATATGATATTCCTAATAAATATATTTATATTTTTTTGGTATACTAATAAATATATATAATATATAGGTAATATTGCTAAATATATATTTTTTACCGGCTATAAGTCTATTGAACCATACGAAACTAATCAAATATGGAATTTTATTACAAAAAAGAAAAATTTGTTGAAAAATTATCTGAATAAAATATTATAAAGATAGAAGCTGATTTGAAAATATTATAAAACACAGGGGTGTAAGTGTAATTTTATGTAATGGGAATGGCATCCCGGGTTTCTCGATCCTCACGATTTATTTTATATTTATAGCGAAAGAGAAGATTTTATTTAATTTTATAGCAGAATAAGAAGATGGGGAAGAAGCGGGAGATTCAGGACCTTCTAGGAAACAATCTGTATTTCTAATTCATATAGGAAAAATGAAAATATCATATATGTACACATAATATTCCTATATATATATACACGGTTTTTTTTTTTGCTAAATTAATTTTAATCGACATTATATGCGATTATGGATTTTTATTACAATAATGTTTCAGAAACAAAATTTATTTTTATATAAAGAAAGAAGATTATTTGAAAATAAGTATAAAATACAGGGGTGAAACTGTAATTTTATTTTAAAGAAAGGAAAACAAATAGGGTTTGTAATTCTTTCTATTTAATTTCTACTCGCTGCATTCATCTTTCTCTTTGATTCAGATCCAGCCTCTCTGTTCTTCACGATTTATTTATACAACGAAAGACAGGATTTTTTTTGTATTTTATGGCCGAAGAGCAGATGGGTAAGAAACGGGAGACCCAGAAGGTAAAAGTTATGTTTTTCTTTTTCAAGGATAAGTTATTATTATTATCATTATTGTTAGTTACTGAAAAAAAAATTATTACAAAATTGAATTGAACTGAGGAAAAGGCTCTTCCCTTTTTTTTTTTTTTTTTTAAGATTCAGAAGTTAAAAAGTTATGTTTTTTTTTTTTTTCCAGGAAAATTTTGGATTTATAATATTTATTACTGTTAATTACTGAAAAAGCAAATTTTGAAACGCGAGAAGCAGAAGAAGCTTTTTTTAAGATCCAAGTTATGCTTTTTAGTTCAGGAAAATTTTGAATTTATAATAATTATTATTATTGTTAATTAGTGAAAAAACAAATCTTGTAGTTGAAAACTTTATTTATTTTTTTCCTTGTTTAATAGGAGGATGAGGATCACATGAGTAAGTTACCGGAGGAAATTCTGGTATGGATTTTGTGTAAATTGTCAGTGGAAGCAGCAGCAAGAATGAGTGTGGTGTCTCGTCGATGGAATAAGCTGTGGAAGAAGGCGATTGTTGTTACGCTGAGTTTGAAATTTTATTGCTCTAAAATAAATAGAGTTTTAGGATTGCGTTCTGTTACGAGTGACAATAAAATGCAGGAGTACGTGAATAGGGTTAACCAAGTTTTGAAATTGCATAAGCGACCAACTTTGGATGAGTTTACAGTTGCTTATCCTTTGCATTCCAAGTATTCACGGGATATCAATAAGTGGGTTGAATTTGCTGCCAAAAAACAAGTCAAAAAGCTCGCGTTGAATTTCTGTGTTAGATATCATTCTATTGACAAGAAACCGTCTTATGACTGTGGCTTTCTTACTTCCTCTGGAGGCATTAAGTTTCATGAGCTCACGGATTTGTATTTAAAGGGTGTCGATGTGACTGACAATGTTATTCACTGTTTACTCTCTAACTCTCCTCTTATTGAACGACTATGTGTGAATGATTCCAAACGCCTTCACAACTTGGAAGTTACTGCTTCCAATTTGAGATACTTGGACATACGCCTTTGTAAAAAGTTGGAATACCTCAAAATCCATGCCCCAAATCTTAATGTAATGAAGTTACATACGCTGGCAGCAGATCCTATCCATATACGGGTTAACTTATATGCCCCAAATCTCTCCCGCCTAAGTGTTGTCTTCTCCTTCGCAAGATGTTTGTCTGAGCCAATCCTCTGGCCTTTCACTGACTATTTTCAGGAGCTGTTTGCTCAATTCTCTCAAGTCAAGAAGAGGCTTAGCATCAAAATATTCCCAGAGGTTAGCACTCGTTGCTGTATCTGCTTTCTGATTTTTGTGCGTGTTTTATGTTTTTGCTTTTATTTGTTATAATCTGGCTACTTCCAATGCTTGGGTTATTTTTTTGTGAATACCATATGTATGTATATAATCAGTTGAGGATAATTTAGGTGCGTTTTCTTTTATTTGGCTGATCAGGTCGTTTGTGCAATTGCCAAAACCAGTTTCGTCCCGCATCCTGAATTGAGTTATGTTGAACATCTGAAAGTCACAGTAGATTGTCCCTGGCCTTCGTGGTATAGAGCTACAACATATTCTTGGTTCCAGGGCATCCTATGGCCATCTTCCCTGGTGAAGGCGGCTCCTTCCTTGCATAAATTGTCACTCAAGGTCAGTAGTGTTTTCTAATAACAAAAATTTCTTCTTATTGTTTTCTTGTTGGACTCAAATTATACGCATGAGAAAGTTGTGATGTATGACTAAACCTCTTATACCTGTGGCGTTACAGCTTTTCCACAGAGGACATAAGTTTACCCTCAGAGACATCGACGTTATGGTATTTTCTTTGCTTAATTTTACTGATAACTTAGTGCAAAACTTACTTTTGTTGCGTTCTTGTGTGATTGGAATTGTATCTTGGGTATTAATTTTTTTTGCTGTGACAGTGGAGGATCGAAGATATTGCTAAGAAAGTGAAGGAGAATGTTGGCAATTATTCACATCAAAACCTTAAGGTAGTGGAGTTGATTGGTTATACTGGAGTTAGATATGAAATTCAGCTTCTGTTGCATTTAGTTGAGATTGCTGCATCACTTGAGAAATTAGTCATTCATGTTTGCGTTCCGAACTTGTATTGGCATAAAGAAGAACATATTTTGAGGTATAAAAGAAATGAGGAATTTTATCGATACTCTGCGAAAATACTGAAAACCCAAATACGTCCGGGGATAGATGTACTTGTAATTTAAGGGAATGTGGGATAGGGGTACTTATATTTTATGGGAATGCCCAAAAACCTGCCTTGAATTCCTAGTTTTCTTTCATCAAATCCATTGCTCTAGCTACTATCTACCCGAACGAAGGAGCGGAAAACCAGATGAAGACTTCTTGAAACACTCTGGGGAAGCATTGAAAAGCCCAGCAGCTCTGAAGCCTTTGTGGTCGTTTCTTTGTTTTTGTTTGTATTTTTCAGTAACTTTTCCATGTTAGTGTGAACAACTTTTTTATGTTTGTCAAAGTTTATTTATTAATGTCTAACGATTTGTATGCCGGATGTTTTGCTAGTTTGTGCATTTATCAAATGGCTGTTTATACTCTTGACTCCTATCATTTTTGCTTTTGTTATTTGCCTTGCCCGCGGAGGTCAGTCACTATGCCTGTAATTCGCAAATAATATAAAGGACAAAATTGATTTTTTACATAGATTATTTAATCAATTAAACAATATAAAGGACTAGTAGATTATTTAATCAATTAAGCAAAGCAAAGGACTAGTTGATTAATTGACTAATTGCTTTCTTTCTTTGACTACTACTTGAAAGAGATGACTATCTTGTGTTGTCGTTATGGCATCGAAAAGCCCATTCCTTTATGATCCCTTACGTAAGTTGGGCTTCTGTTTGGACGGGTCTAAAGCCCAAAAGATGTTGGCCCATCACGTGTGTGGATATGGAAAAATCCATAAAACAGGTTTATGGAAACCTTGGCCCAAGAAGCAGTCTAAATGGCACTCAAATTGAAAGAGATGGTGTGATCGGTCTTCAAACTCACGGTGAAGCAGATGGAAATCGGGGTAAGAAGTCAGGGGTACATACTTGGTGGTCATTCATTCAAACCCGACAGGCTATAGGAAATAAGGAAAGCTTTGGTCAATTTATTTTCTGATTCCTGCATTCATCTATCGCTATTATGGCCAAAGAGAAGATTTTATTTAATTTTGTAGCGGAAGAGAAGATGGGGAAGAAACGGGAGATCCAGGACGGAGGAGGGCAACCTTCTAAGAAACGCCACACCCAAATGCGAGTAGGGGAAGCTTCTTTTCTTAAGATCCTCGTAAAAGTCATGATTTTTTTTCAGGAAAATTTTGAATTTATAATTGTTATTGTTTTCAATTACTGAAAACATAAATTTGAAATGCGAGTTCCAGAAGTTAGGAGAAGAAGCTTATTTTTCTAAGATCCAGAAGTTAAAAAGTTTTTTTTTTTTAAAAAAAATTTCAGGAAATTTTTGAATTTATAATTATTATTGTTGTGAATTACTGAAAAACCAAATTTTGAAGCGCGAGATCCAGAATGGGAAAAAAACTCTGGTACTCGGTAGTAACAACTACCGTCCGTTAAGATTGTCACGTAATATTTCATTAATAATATTTATGATATGTACGTGGCATTATTTATGATGCTTACGTGACATTATTTCAATTTCATTAATAATATTTATGATGCTTACGTGGCATTATTTTAAAGGGGTGAGGAGTTGTTATTTCCGGAGTATCAGAGTTTTTTCTTCATAAAAAAGGAGAGAAGCTTCTTTTTCAAGGATCTAGAAGTTAAAAGTTAAATCTTTTTGGGGAAAATTTTGAATTTATAATTATTATTGTTGTTGATTACTGAAAAAAACAAATTTTGTGTTTGAAAACTTTTTTTTTTTTTTCTTGTTTAATAGGAAGATGAGGTTCACATCAATAAGTTACCGGAGGACATTCTGGTATGGATTTTGTGTAAATTGTCAGTGGAAGAAGCAGCAAGAACGAGTGTGGTGTCTCGGCGATGGAATAAGCTGTGGAAGAAGGCCATTGTTGTTACGCCAAGTTTGAAATTTCCTTGCTTTCAAATAAATAGAGTTATTGCAATGCGTTCGGTTATGAGCGACAATAAAATGCACGAGTACGTGAATAGGGTTAACCAAGTTTTGAAATTGCATACGCCACCAGCTTTGGATGAGTTTACAGTTGCTTATCCTTTGCATTCGAAGTATTCACAGGGTATGAATAAGTGGGTTGAATTTGCTGCTAAAAAACAAGTCAAAAAGCTCATACTGGATTTCTGCATTAGAAATGAAAGTATTGACAGGGTACCATTCTATGACGGTGGCTTTCTTGCATCCTCTGGAAGCATCAAGTTTCATAAGCTCAGGGATTTGTATTTAAGGGGTGTCGATGTGACTGACAATGTTATTCACTCTTTACTCTCTAACTCTCCCCTTATTGAACGACTATGCGTGATTAATTCCCAAGGCCTTCACAACTTGGAAGTTACTGCTTCCAATTTGAGATACTTGTACATACGCCGTTGTGAAAACTTAAAATACCTCAAAATCTATGCCCCAAATCTTAGTGTAATGAAGTTACATGCCATTACGGAATTTCCTATAAATCCTAAACATGTACATTTCGACTCATATGCCCCAAATCTCTCCCGCTTAAGTATTGACTTCTGGAACAAAATTAGCAGATCTGTCCTTTTCAATTTCCGACTGTTTTCATGAGCTACTTGTTCAATTCTCTCAAGTCAAGAAGAGACTCAGCATCAAATTCATAGCGGAGGTTAGCATTCATTGCTATATCCACTTTCTTATTTTAGTGCCTGATTTATATTTTTGCTTTTTATGTTTTATGTATCTTTATTCTTAATAGTTGTGTATAATCTGGCTACTTCCGATACTGGGTTATTTTTTGTGAATACTATATGTATGTATATAATCAGTTGAGGTTAATTTAGGTGTGTTTTCTTTTATTTGGCTGATCAGGTTTTTCTTTTATATAGGTGAATACCGGATAAAATTATTTCGGATATGGTTAATATTTAAATTATTAAAATATAATTTATATTTTAATATAAAATATAAATTAAAATAATTTATAATTTATATAAATTAAAATATAATTTATGTTTTAATAATATATTAATTATTAAAATTTAACAGATTTTTCTGCTTCGGCAATGGTACTTCGGCTTCACCAATTAGCATCTGAACCGCACCTCTCATGCATGATTGGCTAGCCAATGGGTCAGGGTGCAAGCAAGCTAACCCACCAAGTAACACCTTCCTCATCTTGCTTTCCTCAAACTCACCGCTTAGTGTCGAATCGGACGCCATAAACAACCTTCCTTCTCTGTGTAAACTCCAAACCCACTCCACCAAATTGCTGCCAACACCCACTTTACCAACCCCTCTGACGTCTCTCTTAATAGGTCGTCTTCCACTCGCCAACTCGAGGACCTTCCGTTTTCTCTGAAGCTCTTCCCGTTAGGAGATACTCCGGCACCAAATACCCCATTGTTCCGGCGGCCACCGTTGCGTTCGGTGACTTTCGTGCTCGATTTGTCTTGCTAAACCGAAATCGCCCAAATAGGCATTGAATCCTTCGTCTCGCATTATGTTGCTGGTCTTGACGTCTCTGTGAATGACCTGGTTTTCGCATTCTTGGTGGAGGTAAGCCAGATCTGAAGCTACGCCGAGAAGGATTTTTCTTCTGTGTGGCCACGACAGATCGAAGCGCAGATCAACGGATTGGACTGGGGAAGCACATAACCATAAATCGGTTGCATGCGTGTAAGAAACAGTGGTGACGACGGCTCTGTGAGTGCGAGAGACGGTGGCGACGATAGGGAGATGGTTGAGAGAGAGAGCTCGTAGACTCTGTGGTATGGGTCTCACCGATATTGGGTTGAGTAAAAATTTTGTTTTCCAAAGAAATCCTATAATTTTGGTGGGATAAGAGCGTAGGCGAAAATTTAAAAAAAAACAGAAATTCAATATTTATTATCTTAAATTTCAATTAACTTACCAAACACATGCAAAAGAAATCCCGGATATATTTTCCTATCTTATTCTATTTTTTCCCATGTACCAAACAGGCCCTATATATAAAGAGTTAGGACTAGGACTTTAAATAGTTAATACTACATTTGGATTGAAGAATGAAAAAAAAAAGATGATAAGTTTAATCAGAAAACAAAAAGGAAAAGAGAAGGGTAATATTAATAATAATTGTCATATTTGAATGATTAGTAATGGAAATAAAATAAAAATAATATTGTTTATAAAAATATCCTTGGTATAAAATGTCCACATATAATAAATTAATAAAAATAATTTTAGAATATTATAAAATTTCACTTCTTTTCCTCAATTTCCTCATAATTTTAAATGGACTTAAAATATACAAAGATAATTTAAGATGGGGAGAGGAGGAGGGCATTTCTCGACAAAATGCTAGATCCAGAAGGGAGGAGGGAGACCTTGTAAGAAATGTTAGATTCAGAAAGTAATTATGAGTTATGCTATCAGCTCTGCGTTTTTTTCTTTAAATATTTGTTATTATTATTAATGGCTGAAAAAACTTTATTTATTTATTCTTTTACTTTTTAATTTTTGATTAGGAGGATGAAGACCAGAGCATTAAGTTAGCGGAGGAAATTCTGGAATCGATTATGTGTTTATTGCCGGTGGAAGGAGGAGCAAGAGCGAGTGTGGTCTGTTGGCGATGGAATAAGCTGTGGAAGAAGGCGATTGTTCGTACGCCAAGGTTGGATTTTTATGTCACCAATCGGATGCATTGCATGCTTAGATGGCCTTGCAAGACAAGTGAAAGTGTGAGTCCGTGAATAGAGTGATTAAGTTTTGAAATTGCATCGGGCAACTAGTATGGAGGAGTTTATAAATTTGTATCCGAGGGGAGTCAATGTGGGTGAAAAGGCTATGCACTGCTTTTTCTCCAACTCTCCGTTTATGTTTATTGAATGATTATCTATGATTAATTTGTTGAAACAAATTTCGGTTCACGCATGATTCAACAATTACAAATGAAATTAAAATCATTCCAATTCACATATTTACTACAAAACCCACGGAATTCATATTTGACATTAAGGATGTATGAAAATATGTTAAAATGTCATAAAAATCTTATGTTTGAGCCATTTGAGTCGGCTTTCATCTTCCATTGAAGCTTCTCTAAAGAGATGCTAAAGAGGGAATGAACTCTTGCCTCATTTTCCCCGTAAAGTTCCATGCTTTGTGCTCTCTCTTTGCAATATATGATACACAGCATACACACCTCACATGTAGAACACTATGCCTCTTTTTATTTATTCTCACAAATAAGATACTCATTTAATAATTTTCCTATATATACATATACACGGTTTTTTTGCTAAATTATTTTTAATTGACAATTGAACTATATACGATAATGGATTTTTATTACAATAACGTTACAGAACCAAAATTTATTTGAATATAAAGAAAGAAGATTATTTGAAAATAAGTATAAAATACAGGGGTGAAACTGTAATTTTATTTTAAAGAAAGCATAACAAATAGGGTTTGTAATTCTTTCTATTTAATTTCGTACTTACTGCATTTATGTTTCGCTTTTATTGAAATCTAGCCTCCCTTGTCCTTCACGATTTATTTATACATGTATTTATAACACAAAAGACAGGATTTTTTTGTATTTTCCGAAGAGAAGATGGGGAAGAACGGGGGACCCAGAAGGTAAAAGTTATGTCTTTTATTTTTTCAAAGGAAAAGTTATTATTATTGTTATTATTTTTGTTAGTTACTGAAAAAATAAATTTTGTATTACAAAATTGAATTGAACTGAGGAGAAGAAGCTTCTTTTTTTAAGATTCAGAAGTTAAAAGTTATGCTATTTTTCTTTTTCAGGAAAATTTTGGATTCATAATTATTATTATTGTTAATTACTGAAAAATCAATTTTTGAAACGCGAGATGTAGAAGGGAGAAGAAGTCTTCTTTTTTTTTTTTTAAGATCCAAGTTATGTTTTTTAGTTCAGGAAAATTTTGAATTTATAATAATTATTATTATTGTTAATTGCAGACAAAAGAAATTTTGTAGTTGAAAACTTTATTATTATTTGTTCTTGTTTAATAGGAGGATGAGGATCACATCAGCAAGTTACCGGAGGAAATTCTGGTATGGATTTTGTATAAATTGTCAGTGGAAGAAGCAGCAAGAATGACTGTGGTGTCTCGTCGATGGTATGAGCTGTGGAAAAAGGCGATTGTTGTTTCGCCAAGGTTGGAATTTTATTGCTCTAAAATAAATAGTGTTTTTGGATTGCGTTCTCGTACGAGTGACAACAAAATGCACGAGTACGTGAATAGGGTTAACCAAGTTTTGAAATTGCATAAGCCACCAACTTTGGATGAGTTTGCAGTTTCTTATCCTTTGCATTCTAAGTATTCACAGGATATCAATAACTGGGTTGAATTTGCTGCCAAAAAACAAGTCAAAAAGCTCGCGTTGAATTTCTGTATTAGATATCAATCTACTGACAAGGAACCGTCTTATGATTGTGGCTTTCTTACTTCCTCTGGAGGCATGAAGTTTCATAAGCTCAGGGATTTGTATTTAGTGGGTGTCGATGTGACTGACAATGCTATTCACTGTTTACTCTCTAACTCTCCCCTTATTGAACGACTATGTGTGATTGATTCCCAACGCCTTCACAACTTGGAAGTTACTGCTTCCAATTTGAGATACTTGGTCATACGCCGTTGTGAAAAGTTGGAATACGTCAAAATCTATGCCCCAAATCTTAACGTATTGAAGCTACACCGTATAGTTATACACTTTAACTTGTATGCCCCCAATCTCTCCCGCTTAAGTGTTGTCTTCTCCAGAATTGTGTATGAGCCAATCCTCAGGCCTTTTTCTGACTACTTTCATGAGCTATTTGCTCAATTCTCTCATGTCAAAAAGAGACTTAGCATTAAAATATTCTCAAAGGTTAGCACTCGTCGCTATGTCTACTTTCTTATTTTAGTGCGTGTTTTATGTTTTTGCTTTTATTTGTTATAATCTGGCTACTTCCAATGCTTGGGTTATTTTTTTTGTGAATACCATATGTATGTATATAATCAGTTGAGGTTAATTTAGGTGTGTCTTCTTTTATTTGGCTGATCAGGTTTTTTGTGCAATTGCCAAAACCAGTTTCGTCCCGCATCCTGAATTGAGTTATGTTGAGCATCTGAAAGTCACAGTAAATTGTCCCTGGCCTTCGTGGTATAAAGCTACAACATATTCATGGTTCCAGGGCATACTATGGCCATCTTCCCTGGTGAAGGCGGCTCCTTCGTTGCATAAATTGTCAGTCAAGGTCAGCAGTGTTCACTAATAACAAAAATTTCTTCTTATTGTTTTCTTGTTGGACTCAAATAATACGCATGACAAAGTTGTGATGTATGACTTATAACTGTGGCGTCACTACAAAAAAATGAGGTTTTAGTCACGAAATCGTTGCTATAAATTTTATTTTCGTAGCATAATGTTAATATTTTGTGACGAACTATATTTCGTATCTAATTCGGTAGATATAGTTATGAGTCACCTGTTGTAGCTTAATTTCGTAACAAAAACCCCCAAATATAATTTGGCACCAACTTTCCCTCTAAATATCTCTGACGTGGCATATGAAATACCAACTGCTACCACAGTATTTCATCATTAAATGATAATCAATCAATTTTTTTTATTATTTACAATTACTCACCACATTTTATTTCGTAGGTGAATGGTTACAAAGTAAAAAATATTGTTATTTTAACAAAAACTACGTCGTTTTGGTTGTTAGTAATATTTCCCTGATGTTTTAGGTCGTCGTTTTCAGCTAATGTCCTATCAGTCCCTAAAAACTCAAATCCTTCGTCGTGCGTTATTTCTTTCTTCGCTTTTCCTTTCCCGTTGCCATACACCACAATCACCACCAGTTGTCATCGCCATTGACCGGATTCCATCACCACCACTTGGGAAAAGCAGGTAAGAACTTATAATTTGTAAATTTTTTGCGAGTTGTACCATATATATGAGTGTCCTTCTTTTCCTCTATTTATTCTACTTGTGGGTGGTTGGGGAGGAATTTTTTTTCCCAATCTTCTTGTATTTTTTGTTAAGGGTTTCTTACGATCAAAATGCCTTGCCTAAATGCCATTTTTTACAACTTGTATTCACTCATTGTGTCTGTTTAAGCAATTTTTGGAAGGACATGAACCTGATGCACAATCCACCCCAAATACTGTAATAATTTGCCTAGCATGTGCCTCTGAAAGGGATGACGTCATTTGAACCTTAGAGCTTCTAAGTCATAGCATGAAAACCCCAATTATTATTGCCATCTGTACCTATATATATAGAGCTCAAGTAGTTTGATTCTCTGCCAGCCGAATATACTTACTACTCTTTATGAGTGACCAACTCTTTAAATCTACTGTAGGTTTTTTTTCACAGGTGTGTAAGTTACATATGTTGAATTAGGATATGGTTTTGGTTTGATTATTTGCACAAGAGTTTAAGGCAATGATGTTGAGAAACTACCTATTTTCTTAGGGAAAAATCAGACCTTTTCTCTAATGAGTTATAAACACCAATGGATCCACTCAACCCGCAGTCTTTAATTTCATATTTTTATATATGTATTTATTGTTATGTGTGTGTGTTTGTTTACTTGTGTGAATTTTGTTTGTTCAAGTTTTGGTAAAGGTGATCTGGGCCATCAAGGAGTGGAAATATCATTTGGATTTTATTTTGCTTGGTTAATTGATAGAAGATTTTGATGGAAAGATATTAAAAAATGTACATATTTTCTGATTCCAAAATCCTCCATGATTTATATACACCAATAGATCCATAATCTTTTCATTTGAAAGTCCACAATCTCTGCCATTGAAAGTCCACAAGTTCTGTCATTGATACCTGATTGGGCCCTCACTCTTTATTTATTTATTTATATATATATATATATATATATATATATATATGTGTGTGTGTGTGTGTGTGTGTGTGTGTGTTTGTTTGTTTGCATTGGTATTGTTAATAAAGGTGATTTTGGGCCATTGAGGTGGTGACATTATTTTCCGAATTGCATTTGCATTATGTCCACTTAAAGAAATAAGACTACAATTATCTGATTAATGCTTCCAATTTATATCATTAATTTTACCTATTGCTTTCTCATTAATTTTCCTTCCATTTTTAGTAATTGCTTACGTTTCACTACTTGCTCACGTGCAGTGTTCCTTCAATAATTATGTGCAAGGATGATTCATTTTGAACTGGGCTTCAAAGGGAATTAATATCTTGAAGGTAACCAAATATCTATTGCCTAACTAGTAATTATGAATGCATGCAAAATGGTTTTTGTAACTTGTAGAGCCTCATGATTTGGAGAAGTTAGACAAGGAAAAGAACTAAGTATTTTGGAATTCTCAACTAGTTGAGGAACCAAAACTTGTGTTTTTTTTTTCCACTTTGGGTTTCTGTTTGGATTATGGGATTTGGTGAGTGGAATTACTTTTGAATATGTTCAATAATCTGAGTACACACTCAGGATGGCGTTTTAGGTGGCCCATGCACTTTCCAAGTTTATCCAACCTCAACTTTACAAAGGGATTTTTCTTCCACTTTCACCGTGTTTTTGGTTTGTCTTTAATTCCTTGTGTAAAGTGCAAAACTATTTGTAAAATGAAAATACAATACCCCCACAAATTCAATCATAGGGCTACTCATAAACCCATTCACCCACACCACATTTGTCTTCTACTGCGTTGGATTCTACACTCATGTGTTTACAACTTATAGTTTTATAAATTTTGATACTTATACCAAAGTCTCTATGTCATAAAATACATTTACTTGTTAAGAACTTTATTATATCCATGTCTTTCTTCTTCATTCTTCTTTAATCTCCAAATGCCTAATTTTTTTTTTTGCAGTTTTAGTTATTATTTTTTACCTTTTTATTTTCTTTTTATCTGCTATGTCACAAATTTCCATCAATATGTATAAATATGTCAGCTGGCTCACTTCCCAGGTTTGATTTGCCAAGTGCCAACCATATTTGGGTTAGTCAAACCATTTTTAAATTTAACTTTTCATAATTAATCAGGTCATGTGGCTATAACTATAGGCTCATTCTATTTTGGTCATTAATTATATGAAATGGTGATGCATGCATGTGCATCAAGTGAGAGTAACTTGTCATTAAAATAGCAACCAGATTGCAGTGAGGGATGGGACTTGTTTGTCAATCTTATCGCTTCACTAGGTTGTTTAAATGTTAAAGATAGAACACTCATATATATATATATATATATATATATATATTCACATGGAAACCTCATTTAATATGTAGCAAATTTTTAAGTTTCATAGACTTGTAGCAAGCGAATAATAATACATATTTGAACCTTTAAAATTGATTTATGAATTTATATTTCAATATAACATAAAATTAATTATTTCATATTCATATTCTCTTTTTCTTCCTCTATATTCTATCACCTTGTCCTTGTGTTTGAATATTAGAGAAAAAAAAAGAAAAAAAAGCCAGGTGTCTGGTTTTGACATTGAATAAGAAGGAACGTCCATTTGTGCAAATAGTTCTTTTTTTACTTGTGATGGTACTAGCAGTGAAATATTAAAAGCCTGGGTTTTGAGTGTAGTGGACTAGAAAAGTTCTCTCCTTTGTTATGCTTCTGCTTTTTTGGAGATTTGTCTTTGATCTGGAGTTAAGCTAAATGGTCTTGTTGGTGAACTTTACAAATTGTTACTGGGTGTTTTGTGGCTTTGTAAATGGTTTTCAGATTTGGGTTTCGAATGTCTGCTTTGATTTTTTTTTCCTCTCTAGCTACGTAGGTGAAGTGTTTGTTAAGCTAATTAGGATTTTGTTTATTAATTTTCGTCAATGGGTTTAATTTTTGTGTGGGGATTGGGGGATCGATCTCATTGGTTCTACTTGTGTTGATTACAGTTTTGCTTTTTAAAAAATTGTCAATGTTTAATTGCTTCATGTGCAAGTTGTCCCTTTATAAGGTTTCTGAGGCCTTTTCGGGACAGGAGTATTTAGAGGTTTTTTTTTTTTTCCGTATCCTTCTCTCTTCTAGAGGGGGCTACTATTTGCTTAAATGTTTTCATATTACGAATCAATTGAAAGAAAATCTATCAATATAATTTTACAATTAATAGAGTTATACTAACTAACAATGTAAAAAAAAAAATTGCTAAAATGCTATTGTTTTTGGATTTATGAACCCTCTGTTATTGGAGTTCTATATAGCAAAGTATAGTGGAGTCCTCCACTTATAATGTATAAATTAAGTACAATTTATTATTTCATTTGTTAGGTAGGCTGAAATAATGCTACTTAACAAATAATTCATTCACTTTTGCAGATTCTGTAGTTGGAATTTGTTTTGTTGCGGTAATTAAATAGGGAGGAATGGATATATGCCTAAAAGCTAATTGGTGCACATTCTCTGCTGGACATTAAGTTGAAGGCTTTTACTTGGTTTGCGGCATTTGTGATAAAAAAAATTTTTGGGTATGTGGTTTTGGTTTGTTGTTATTGTCCTTTTCATATTGTTCTTTCATTTATCGTGGAGTTGATATATGTTATAAGTTTATTACATTTAATTGACTATTAGGTGTTGTAGGAAACAAATGTATGACCTCTCCAACTTAGCAATGAATGGGTGGAGGTTGTTTATATAAGATATAAACACACACATATATATATAGATTTTTTTTTTACCGATACGATGTAATTGTGATATATTGCGGATACTAACTGTAACTTAAACATTCAGTTGGATGGATAGAAGTTGGATACAACTTTATAATAGGGCACATCCGGATTATGTCAAAGGAGTTAAGGAATTTTTGAACTTTGCCATCATAAATTCGGTTAATGAGGACACAATAAGATGTCCATGCTTAAATTGCAGCAATTATGTCATGATGACACCTAATAAGGTCCGAGATCACCTATTTGTTTATGGAATGTTACCAAATTATTTAAAGTGGGTGCATCATGGAGAAGTTGATGAACTTTTGGATAGTGATGATGATAGTTATGCTCATGCTGAACCTACGAATATGGACTTCGATGATGATGAAGATGAGACGATGGATATGTTAAATGACTTTTGTAATGCCACAGGAGTTCATGAAATTAGGGAGGATAATGGTGAATGGTTTGAAGGTGGCAATGATCATTTCACTAGGTTATTTAAAGATGCTAACCAAGAATTATACCCTGGAAGTAAGAATGTGTCGAAATTGTCTTTTGTTATAAAGTTACTGCATATCAAACTTGTAAATGGATGGAGTAACAAGTCATTTGACATGTTACTCAATTTCCTAAAAGAAATTTTTCCATGTGGTGCACATGTACCCAAATCATACTATGCTGCAAAGATGGTAATTAGAGATTTGGGTATGAAGTATGATAAAATAGATGTGTGCAGGAATGATTGCGTACTATATAGGAATGAACTAAAAGACGTTGAATATTGTCCAGTATGTGGCTTGTATAGATTTCAATTTGATGAGAAGAAAGGAAAAAATATTCCCCATAAGATTTTGCGCTATTTTCCATTGAAACCAAGGTTGCAATGACTATTTATAACACCTACTATTGCTGAAGATTTGAGGTGGCATGAAGAGAAACGAGAGAAAGATGGTATTTTGAGGCATCCGGCTGATTCTCAAGAATGGAGACAATTTGATGAGCTGCATGTTAAATTTGCTAGTGAGTCACGTAATATTAGGCTTGGATTAGCAAGTGATGGATTTAATCCATTCAATAACATGAGCATCTCATACAGTATGTGGCCCGTGATTCTTGTGCCATATAATTTACCACCATGGAGATGTATGAAAGATCCATTTTTTATGCTTTCACTTCTAATACCTGGACCTAAAGCTCCTGGAAATGACATTGACATCTTCTTACAACCTCTTGTTGATGAATTGAAAGACTTATGGGATGTTGGTGTAACCACATATGACTCTTCAACAAAGTCTTATTTTCAATTGCATGCAGCACTCTTGTGGACTATAAATGATTTTTCAGCATATGCTAATCTGTCCGGTTGGTCTACAAAAGGAAAACTGGCTTGTCCAATTTGTAATGATAGTACATATTCGATATCATTGAAACATGGAAATAAGTTATGCTATATGGGTCATCGTCGGTGGCTTCCTATTGAACATAGATGGAGAAAACAAAAGTGGTTTGATGGAAAGGATCTTAGATCAACCCCAAAGAGATTGACTATGGAAGAAATTTTGAAGCAATTAAGTGTACTTGACATACCACTTTTTGGTAAGGCAATTTCGGCAATTGGAAAGAAAAAACGGCCATCAACCAATTTAAATTGGACAAAGAAAAGTGTTTTTTTTGAATTACCTTATTGGAAAACAAGGCTCGACTTGATGGCAAAACAAAGGACACCTACAAGGCTCGACTTGATTTGGAGTATATGTGTATACGAAGAGAGTTACACCCAATACGAAATAATGGAACAATTGTAATACCTCCAGCATGCTATGTGTTTAGCAACTTGGAGAGAAAACTTTTTTGCAGTTTCTTACAATCAATCAAGCTACCTGATGGCCTTTCATCCAAGGTGTGTGCGATCAAAAGATTCACAAATTCAGGGGTTAAAGAGTCATGATTGTCACATAATTCTACAACGAATCCTCCCGTTGGTCTTGCGTGGATGCTTAAGAAAGGATGTCTCCAAGCCACTTATTCAATTAAGTCATTTCTTCAAGGAATTGTGCTCCAAATCTTTGAAGGTTGATGTGCTGCAACAGCTACAAATGAATATTGCAATAATCTTGTGCAAGCTGGAGCAAATTTTCCCCCCTGCTTTTTTTGATGTAATGGTGCATTTAACAATTCACTTAGCTAATGAGGCACAAATAGCTGGACCGGTTCAATTTAGGTGGATGTACCCTTTTGAGAGGTTAGACATGCACTTTTTTTCCTTCACTATTTACTCCTTTATATTTCAAAACTTAATTAATATGTAATAATAAGTTTGCTAAACTATTTCAATTAGGTATATGCATAAATTAAAGGTTTATGTTCGAAATAAAGCGCGTCCAGAAGGCTCTATTGCTGAGGGATACATCGACAATGAATGCTTACAATTTTGTTCCTTATACTACAACAAATTGGATACGGTTTGGAACCGTCATGAACGCAACTATGATGTGCAGCAAGCTGTGAGTGTCGAAAACACTGTCTCTATTTTCCAGCCATCCTATCGGCATCTAGGTAGAGGAATAGATGATGAATTATCAAACTATGAATGGGAGAAATTAAATTCCTATGTCTGGAATAATTGTGTTGAGCTGGAACCTTACTTGAGGTAATTGAGATGATTTAATACTATACATTTTAAGAATGCAGCCAATTTTTTTTATATAGACCCTTAAAAAATTATAAGTTTTGCATGGTTTTATCATTTTTGGTAAGTGATTTCATTCACTTTATTCATTACAAGGTACTAGTGAACATTTAGAAGAGCTTCAAAATGAAGGTATATCCAACCCTCTCATACATCAAGAAGAAAATTTTCCTAAATGGTTTAGAAACATGGCAAGTGGTTCTTCGTTCACTTGTTAAATTTTGATGTGAATCTTATATATAGAGAGTGTAGTAATCTAACACGTTTTACTGTGTATATAGGTTTCAAAATTGGGAGCTGATGGTTCTAATAATATAGCAACCAATTTACTTAAAGTTGTTAAAGGACCCGATAAAAGGGTTATTCACTTAAGTGGATGCACAATTAATGGAATTAGATTCCACACAAAACAGCGTGATCGAAAGAGGAAGTGCCAAAATAGTGGAGTTGTAGTCCAATCTGAGCATGAAAGCAAAGTTATAGACTTTTACGGAGTGTTGAATGATATAATAGAGCTGTCTTATCCGGGATGGAATAGAGTTCTTTTATTTAAATGCGATTGGTGGGACATTGGCAATCATAAAAGAATTAATGTAGATGAGTTTGGAGTTGTTAGTATCAATGTGACCAAAACATGGTATAAGGACCAGCCATTTGTGCTTGCATCACAAGCTCGACAAGTTTTTTACACTCCAGATATGAAACTTGGAAAAGATTGGAGAATTGTTGAGAGGGTCCAGCCAAGAAATGTGTACGATGTTGAACTTTGAAATTTTAACCTGCAAATGGAAAAGGAGGCATATCAAGAAGCAGAGTGTTCCAACTATAATAACAACTTAGACATTGACACTGATCGATTATCATTGCTGCATAGGGAAAACCTTGATAACATACTAGTGCATGCCGAAGTTGAAAGATCTTCAGATAATGAACTTGATGAAGATATTGGCGAATGAGGAAGAAACTTCATATTGCTGGATTAAAAATAATGATATTGATGATACTTTGTATAATTAGATATGTTCTCTATTTGTTATCCTTTAGTATTTAATAATTAAGGGTTATTTGCTATTGAACATTTGATTTGTATTACATTACACACTGATAATAAAGTTTGTACTACTATTTTAGTTAATTACATTTAGGTTGTTAGACCATATTTTGATGCTTTATTTATTTTGTAACCTCTGTTAATGACTATGTGTACATTTCATTATACAGTTTTGTAAAGAATGGCACCACCTACTCTTAGGAAATCAACTAGAAGATTAGTAGATACGCATGAACATGAAGATTCCCATGCGATGGATGGTTCTCAACTCCAAGTTGAACCTGGTGGTACTAACAAGTATGGGTTTGTCGAGTTTCAGCCACCTCAGCGCATAGAGCATGGTATGATTTAAACTTTTTTTCAACTAAATTATGTATAATTTATACTTCATGCCTAGTAGCTTTGCATAGTAAGTTTGTGAAGGAAATCTAGCCTATGGTCTTAGGGGTTTGAAGCACCATGAGCTGATGAAAGGAAAGTTACTGTATGAAAGGAAAGTTACCAAACACCAAGGGCGGTGATGTTGTATGAAAGAATTTTACAAAATTATTTTATAAAATGAAAATAAGAATTTGGTTTTAATATTTTAAGAATTTGGATTGTGGCTAAGGCAGTTGGAAAAATGGAAAGTGTTTGGAAATGGGACTATGAAAGTACATAAATTTCTAGGACGTGTTTCTGATTCCTTTATGATATCATAAAGTTACATCGATGTAACTTAGTTTCTAAGTTAATGGAAGCTGAGCTAGTCCTTTAATCTACTAACCCCCCTCCAAAAATTTTAAATCACATCATGGTTAAGTATGTGGTCGTTAAGTGTGTGTGATTGCCACCTAACTTTATTTTGCGTATGGATTTGAAGCTTCAAAAAAGTTCACAAAATTGTCATTTTGATTGGATATATAGTACTATATTTATTATCCTATTCATATAGATATGGCAATCTATCAATGAACATAGAAAAAAGATTGGTCTCCGTTTCTTTATCTTTACATTTATACTGCTTTATAGTTTTTCCTGTACTTTTTTTTGTAATGTATTTTGGTTTTTAACAGTTAATGTTCCCTGAATAATATATATTAATATTATCATGCAGAAGTACTAGTGTTTGGAGTTACATTTTTAATATGTAACTTGTAGTAATTAATTATACAAATATCTTTTTAGAAGGAGGTTTGGAATTCATATATAGCTTCATTTTATTTTTTTAAAATTGAATGTCGATCATTTCCATAGTCTTCGTGAATTGCTTAATAATTGAAGTAAAAACAAAAAGGACGAATAAAATTCATGGCATAAATTCTTAATGATTAGTTAAATATATATTAACCAAAAAAATTTATATATTTACTAATTATTAGATGAAAGAAACTATAGCGAACATGATCAATATTTATTTTGATGGACTTTCCATGAAGCACCAGACAGGATCACCAATGAGAACTTGATGTATTAAGCACAAAGCTTAGGAACACAAACACATCTGCACAATAGGTATGCAAGAAATAGACTCATCCACCCGAGAAAAAAAATATGATGCACCAAAAAGAGCGTGAGAGAGAGTGTTTACGCATCAAGAAATAACCCAGCATCACTTAGGCATTTCACTTTAGTAGTTCGTGGAAATAAGTTGTGGAAATTATTACAGTGTAAGATAGATGCTAGACCCCCAGCAGAGCATCCAGAGAGGAGAGCCTAAAACCCAATAAATTATTAATTAGTTTTCAATCACTAGTGTTACAAGAAGAATTCTTAGACTGAAAGGAATAACGAAAAAGACATCTTCGCATGAACAAACACTACCCCTGCTTGGCGTAGTGCATTCCTTTAGACTTTAAATCTTCCATTGCAGCCCAGAATATACGTTCCCCTCTAAATTGCAGCCCTGCAGCCTAGAAGAACTTTTATATTACAGCAAGTGCCTCACTTATGTAATGACAACAAATAAAGGTAACAATCCACACTATAACACTAAGTCATGTTCATAGGTAATCAGTTTATTACTTAAAATGAAGTGGCTAATAATAAGACCACTCTGTTCTCATATCTCTCTGACACAATTCATAAGCTTTTCTGCTATTAAGCAAGTTTTATGAGGTCAACTAGTCTGTAAAAAAAGTATTCAACACCCCGACATATAATATGTTTTACAAAAAAATTGAACAAAAAAAAATAGTGTAAGCAACTATTTGAGATGAGGTAGTGCATGCGAAGTCTAATTTTTCACAGTTCCAAGGCTTAATCTACTCAGCCTACTCAGCAGCTTAATAGAAAGTTAAAGCAATATACCATGGAAAAGTAGTAAATGGCAAGAGTATACTACCAACCTTATGTTCACTGTCACCTGATTTTGAATGCCATTAATTAATTACCTAGAAAACTGTGGTCTTTGAGCAACTTTTCTAATGGCGCCTTCACAAGCTAGCAGAAGAAGCATGCACACACTCAGCAACTTAAATTTAATTTTAATTTCTTATTATTTAGTTACTTAGAGAATCAAAATAGAGATTTTCTTTTTTAAATTTATCAAAACAACGATTTAAGGAAAAAAAAAAAAAAGGTGTGTGTGGAGAGAGGGAATGTAGTACAAAGAAAGAGTCAACAAAAAGGTGAGAAATTTTGACTGAATAAACTCCCGAGTTCTCTTATATGCCTCCTTTCCCCTATAAAATTACAACCAATCTTTTTATATTGGGGTAGGGGATTTGCACTCAGGTATCTGCTGAGGAAACATTGGTTTCGTTAACATTTTCACTAATTTTGGATTAATTGGGTGTGCACAGTTCTGCATGAAACCAAAGTCTGGATGTTTTTCGTCTTTCATTTCCAACTTATAACATGGAATGTATGTTATATAAGTATAATGTTTATGTGTAGCTGGTTGCCAAAACATTGTAAATAGCTTAATACTAAACTTATAGACATTTTAAAAGATTAAATTATTCATATTATTTATGTGTTAAAAAATGCAGTTACTACGAGCAATTGGATTAAGGTGGAGAAAATAAGTGATCCTTTAAAGAAGAAGGCAGAGATACTATCACGTGCTGCTGGTGGGAGTGGAGCGTGTACTAAAAAAAGCCCTACCAAAATGATCCATTCAAAAGGTGGTAACGTATATAATTACATATTTATGTTGTTGTTATGAAATGATATATCTTTAATTATTTATAATTACTATGGTAAATATTAACGGCATTTACTTGTAGGAAAAGGAATTAAAAGAGACATAGTGCAAAGAAGGACTAGTCCAAGAAAAAGTAATATTCAAAAAGCAGCTGTTCCTGAAAAAGGCAGTATGTTTTTTCTTTTTTTTGCCTTAGTCAATTGCTAAATTTTTAATCATTTGATGGCTAACTAGTTAAGTCATTATGTGAAACAGCCTATAAACTATTGATTATTTGTGTAGATGGTAGTGAAAAAGGTATAGCAGCTAACCCGATAAGAAGAAGTCCGAGAAAGAAAGTACAAATGCAAGAAAATGTGGCTGGAAATGCACAAGGCAGTAAGTATTATAGTCAAACCATATGCCTATGTTGACCTGTCATATACAATTATTGAGCTGATGGTTTTAATAAATAAAGTTTTTACTATTTGACTATTTTGAATTCATTAATTCTATTGGATGTGAACAAATATGACATTGAACGAGAATATGCAGTTACTAGAGTAGTTGAAAAAACACTGAGTGAAAGGGATAATATGGAAATTGGACGTGATGTGGTGGTTGAGGACAATGACGAAACAGAGGAGCCAACTGATAATATGAGATCAGCTGCTGTGAATATGGATGGTATGACGCATAATCCTAATAAGTAAATACTATTAAGCATGATCGCAATGTGTTTAATACATATGGTAAACAAAAAAATTTGTAGGTGGCGAGAAGGATATAGGTGGGACAAATGATGCAACACGAGAAACAGATGATGTATTGGATGATGGTAAGTAAATTGGGTTGATTTTTATTAAATAGTATTGCTACAACATGAAGAATGCTGATATTTTTGACTTATATAATTTATGAACATGCTGTAAATTATGTTTGTAATTACTAAATTTTATTGTATTACTTGAAGTTGTTGGAAAAGTAAACGATTCAAAAAGAAAGCAAACAACAGGAAAGGAGTTAAGAAAGTGGAAGAAACTTAAGATAAAAGTACCTGCTGAGATAGACCCGGATTTTAAAAGACCAGTAGGAAATAATGCTCAGATGTTGATAACTGAAGAGGGATGCGTAGTTCGTGGATTTGCACCTTTCAATGTTAAAAAATGGGGAGACATTGATGTTGGTGATAGGGGAAAATTGGCTGAAAAAGTTATGGTATGTATTTATATTTTATAAATGCTATAAATTGTCATGTGTTTCAGCTTCTTTTAATATAAATAATTATTGTTAGTGTGTGCTGATTCTAACATCTAGTTACAAATATTATTAGGAATACTTTGACCTTGATGAAGCTGCACATGTTAAGCCATCTATAATGGGGGAAATGGGTCGGATGTATAGGTCACATAAATACAGGTTGCACCAACATTTTCTCAAGTTTAGAACAAAGGAAGAAGCAAAGGCAAATAAACCTAAGTATGGTGTAACAGATTCTGATTGGGAGTATTTATGTGAACACTTTTCAGACCCTGAATTTATTGTAAGTGTGTAATCAATTATCATGCAATTATATTAGTTTCTATTAATAATTTTACCTTAACGTAATAATAATGCATTTAATTTGTAGAAAAAAAGTGCTGTAAATAGCCGCAATAGGGCAGCTAGGCAAACCAATCATAGCAGCGGCACTAAGTCATTTGCTAGAGTTTCCAAAGAATCGGTAATTTACCATGTGATATGTAGTAGTTTTTGCTATTTGTTGTTGGTTGATGTTTAAATATATAATCATTATAAGTTGTGTCTACACACAGGACGGAGGAAGGCAACACATAGGTAGAATTCAGTTATGGTATGAAACTCATTTCCAAAAGAAGAAAAGTAAATGGATTGATGAAAAGTCAAAAGAAATTTATGTAAGATACGTTACTCGTTAAATATATTTTTTTGTTTTGTTGTAATGTGCTTCATATGCTGCTGTTATATGATATGAGATGGAATTTAATATGAAATGTACTTATGAGACAGGATAAATTGATAGAGACGAAAGAAAAAAATGCAGCTGAAGGTTCAATGATCACAGATGATGAGATTTTTGACATGGTTGTGCCTCTTAGATCTGGTTATGTATCTGGGCTTGGACCGGGACCTAAGCCAACACCAAAACCACATAGAATACTTGTACAACAAAAAATACAAGCAGAAGATCGAGCAAAAGCTGCTGAGGAAAAAAATGAGGAGTTAATGAGGCAGATTGAAGAACTGAAAGCGCGACAAGAGTCATTCGAGAAATCCATGTTTGCAACAATGCAGTCACAATTTCAGCAAGCAGGACTCTTTGTCGATACTCCTCCTTTTATCGGGCTAACACTGAATTGAGTGAGTGGATTTATGCATATTATGTTTCAATTCTTGCATATTTCGAATCACATTGTTTGTGTTTGCTACTGCTGTTTTGTTTTAAGGATGTGACATGAGAAATACTAATTGTTCTATAACAAATACTTTGCTTGATATAATAAGATGAAAATCAAATAGTTTGAATGTGGCATAAATTTTAGACTTCAATTTGTTAGTTTGTATTTTGGTGTAATGAAGGTCATTGGCTAATCACACTTACACAGATTATTTGTTAGTTGCTATTTTGGAAATAATGATCAATTTAGGGTGAACTAATCCGGCATTTGGTACATGGAGTTCTTTTTAGAAGATGGAGTCAATCACTCACACACACAAAGATACAAATATAGATTTGCTTATTTGTATACACATATATATCCAATGGGCTGTATTGTTTTCCAACTTTATTTGTGTCTCTGTGTTTTTAATTAGCCTTGATTTGGTGGAAATTCTTATCACATTTGTTCATAATACTTGACTTTCTGTTTCTTGTTAGTTAATGAGTATTGAAACATAATATTTATTGGGAGTTTTTTTATGAATGCAGATCAAATATGGCATCAAACGTAAGGTTGTACCATAAGTGTTCGAAGGGTTTTTAATGGTAAACAATCAGAATTTTGGGTACATTAATGGCTTGTTGCTGTTCTTGGTTTATATGAACTTGTGTTTTGGATTAGGATGCTACTACATAGATGTGTAAATATGTAGTAGTATAATCATAATTATTTTGATGTGTTATAGTCATTTTCTAAAGTTTATGAACTATATTTACTTTAAGAAATGACTATAACTTTTTTTTTGGTGAAAGAACTGACTATAACTTGCTAATAGGTATGGGATGTGTTTTTTTGGTACTGTCAATGGTATGGAACTAAGGATTAGTTTCTTGAAATTGGATCCTATATCCAAGTAATGAAATATATATTTTTAATGTAGAGTATGTTTTAATTAATAATATGTTATTATATCTTGTGAAATGGTTATAATTTTTTTAGCAATGTGCATCCACATAACAATTAAGAATATTGTATTGACATGCAGCTAGAAAAAAAGAATTACAAACAATTATTTGGTAGCTTAATAGTAAGAGTGATGAAAATAAATTTGTAGCTTGCTATGAAGGGAGTGGAAAAAAAATCATTACACAATAGGTAGAGTGACAAAAAATTGACATGCAGCTATGAAAAAAGTAATTAAGAAAATTAATTGGTAGCTACAAAGCAAGAGTGAGGAAAATACATTTGTAGCTTAATAATACGTGAGAACTAATAAATTCGTAGCTCACAATGTGAAGTGACAAAAACAATTCGTAGCATATTACAAGAAGTTAGGAAATTTAATTGGTAACTTAATAGTTAAAGTGACAAAATTACACTTGTTACATAATAGGAAAACTAAGAAAAACAATTTCGTTGCTTAATAGTAAAAGTGAGAAAAATAATTGGTAGCTTAATAAGAAGAGTGACAAAAATAAAAAGTAGCAGTAAACTAATTTATGACGAAACCATATCTGTGACAGCCATATAGCTACAAATATTCAGTAGTGTGGGACTTATTACCCACGTCAAAGTTGTCGTAGCTATTGCTAGCAACGCAAATATGTTTGTGAGTGATTACGTTTCGTGACTGAATCGAAAAATAGTTAAAACGAATCAGCTACGAACAGGTTATTTTGTCATGAAAAAAAATATAATTTGCTACATATTACTTCATAACTGAACGTCATAATATTAACTACGACAGGTCCCTCGTAACAAAATGTAACTGTTCAGTTATGAAAACTTTTTTTTATCACTCTTGACATTCTACTACGGTCCTTCAGTCACGAGCTAGTCACGAGCGTTTTTTGTAACTTATTATGTTATAGTTACGAAAAAAGACATTCAGCTACATAATTGGTTTGTTGTTAAATCCCACGTTTTTTGTAGTGCGTGACAGCTTTTCCACACAGAACATAAGCTTACCTTCAGAGACATCGACGTTATGGTATTTTCTTTGCTTAATTTTACTGATTACTTAGTGCAAATATTTTGTTATGTTGTTGTGTGATTGGATTTTCATTTTGGGTATTATTGTTTTGCTGCGACAGTGGATGTTTGAAGATATTCCTAAGAAAGTGAAGGAGAATGTTGGCAATTATTCACATCAAAACCTTAAGATAGTGGAGTTGATTGGTTATACTGGAGTTAGATATGAAATTCAACTTCTGTTGCATTTAGTTGAGATTGCTGCATCACTTGAGAAATTAGCCATTCATGTTTGCGTTCCGACGATGTTTTGGTGTGACGAAGATATTTTGAGGTATAAAAGCAATCAATATGATGAATTTTGTCTACACTCTGCGAAAATACTGAAAAACCAAATACGTCCTGAGATAGATGTAGTTATAATGTAAGGGAATATGTGGGATTGGGGTACTTATAATTTATGGGAATGTCCAAAAACCTACCTTGAACTCCTTGTTTTCCTTCATCAAATCAATTCCCCTAGCTATTATCTACCCCAACGAAGGATTGGAAAACCAGATGAAGACTTCTTGAAACACTCCGGAGAAGCATTGAAAGGCCCAGCAGCTGTGAAAACTCTGTGGATTCTTTGATTTTGTTTGTATTTTTCAGTGACTTTTCTATGTAATTGTGAACAACATTTTTATGTTTGTCAAAATTTATTTATTAATATCTAACCATTTGTATGCTGGCTGTTTTACTAGCTTGTGCATTTATCAAATGAGTGTTTATGCTCTTGATTCCTCTCAATTTTGCTTTAGTTATCTGCCTTGTCCCACAGAAGTCAGTAACTATGCCTGTAACTGGCAAACAATATCCTTTGTATATGGTTCTAGGGGTGTTCATCTGTTGAAAACAGATAATTTTGTTCAGTAGTATGATTGATATAGTCTCTCTCAGTTTTGAGACTTTTTAGTATAATCCAAACTGATCTAAATTCCAAATCCAATTCACTAAAATATTGATTAGTTGTTTGATCGGTTTGTATTAGCTATTTCAATCGGTTTTAGATTGGACCGGTTATTATCAATGATAATATATTCTTTTCTTTTTTTTACTAAGAGTGATTATTCCAGTGTGCTAATGTATATAGAGTAGCCAAAAATATATTGTTAACTCACCAGTAGGTTCTACACGTGATATTTTTTGACATTATTTTGGATCATTGTGATTTGGTTATAAAAAGTATTTTCATTTTTAATTTTATTTTCATTTCCGTTTATATTTTATTTTTTTCATAGTTTTATTTAATTAAATAGTATAATTAATATTTAATAAATTTTAATTGATCTTTAAATTAATTAAATTATATATAATTTAAAAATTAAAAATAAAAATAAAAAATAATCATATTATTAAAGAAGCCTTATCAACTAAACAATAAAAGGACTAATAGATTATTTCATCAATTAAACAATGCTTTCTTTCTCTGACTACTACTTAAAAAGAGATCGTTATCTTGTGTTGTCGCAAAATTCTTTTATGATCCCTCACGCGAGTTGGGCCCCTGTTTGCACGGGTCTAAAGGCGTGGGCATTGACTAGAATCGACAGACTAAGAAAATATTACTTCAATAAAATATTTACTTTATTGTGTTAGGATGGCTCTACTACCTTTTCTTTCTTTCTTTTTTTTCTTTTTTTTTATAAATTTTTTTTATCAATAAAAAAAGATCCTAGTGTGGTAATTATGAATTCTAAGATTTTACTTGGAAATAAAATTTTATTATTATTTCAGTTTTACAACTCTATAAGAATCTAAATAGTAAATTTACTTTCTAATCGTTTTCCCTTTATTTATATTTAATAAGACTTAGTACACTGATCTAGACTGAGTATACCTAGGGTTTTGATGAAAGCTTACTAAGATTCGAACTGCAACTTTCGCAATCAAATATAATAGATCAATCGGCTTCCTTACTATTAGACCGCACCCCCAAGTGTGGGTAGCTCTACTACTTGAAGTATACTCTAATGCAATAATGTAAATTATACATTTTTCTATGAATTCTAAACATATGATATTTTGGAGGTGGGTTGTTTGACAACATTTTAATTTCATTTAATTTTTTGTTATATGATAACTATACAAAAACTATTCCCAACCAAAATAAAACTTATTTAAAAAATTAAAAATTATCAATGCATAGTTCGTCAAATGATTAATTACAAGCAAACAGGCAAGCTTTCTTTGTTCTACTTCCTCATTATTTTCTTATTGACAGATGTATACAGCTTAATTCATTGTAAATATTTGCTACATAGATATACAGATCTTTAGTTTCGCGAATGCATAATGTGGTTGGTAAACGAAAGACAACCATTGTTCTTTGCATTTATATGAACAGTTTTTTTTTTTTTTAATAATAAGAAAATGGCCTCTTAGTGGGAATTATTAATCTGAAATTCTGTTAGAAGACAGAGTTTTATTGCTATTTTAATTTTGCAAGCCTGTAGAAGTTTAAAACAATAAGCCCATTCCTCTAATATTTTCTCCTCCACCTAGAGTTTAACAAGACTGAATATACCTAAGGCCTTGACAGAGGCTTGCTAAGATTTAAATCACAACTCTTACAAACGAATATGAAGACTTGATCGGCTTCCTTACCACTAGGCCACAACCCAAGTGCATTTATATGAACAGTTATATATTGAAGAATGATGAAAATGGCAAAAAAAGTATACAAATCAAAACAAACTTAGCATCGGTTTCACCATGACAAATAATAAAGAATATTGGAAGTATGTTTGTATTACGTTCACTGGCAATATAAATACAATAAATTAGTCTCTCAATCACAACAGAAATATAAAAAAGACTTCTGTACACTTATCACATAATGACACTTATCGCATAAGGATTACAAAAAAAAAAGGATAAATACAATCACAACACAAATATCTACTTCGTAACAGAATGCACGTGATCAGGAGCTCTAACATCCCCCCTCAAGCGTATTGAGGGCTGGAAGACATTGAGCTTGCCACGTAGAGACTCAAGGCGGGCTGTAGGCAAGACTTCAGTGAAGATATCAACCAGCTGGGCATTGCTAGGCACATAACAAACATCCAAAGCCTTTTAAAGAACTTTATCATGAACAAAATGGACATCGATCTCAATGTATTTTGTGTGAGTATGGAATACGGAATTGACGATGAGAAAACCAGTGCTCATGTTATCATACCATAAGATTGGAGTTGAAGATAGAGAAAAGCGGAGCTCATGTTGAAGAGACTGTAACCAAGACAACTCTGCAACACCGGAGGCAAGGGCACGATGATAAGTCTGACATAATGTTAGTCTTGAGGCTCCGATACCATGACAGATAATAAAGTATAGTAGAAGTATGTTTGCATTACGTTCACTGGCAATATAAATACAATAACATAGTCTCTCAATCACAACAGAAAGATAAAAAAGACTTCTGTACACTTATCACAGAAAGGTTATAAAAAAAACAAAATAAATACAATCACAATGCAAATATCTACTACAATGTAAATATCTACTACGCAACAAAAAGCACGTGATCAGGAGCTCTAATACACCACGAAGATCAATATTTTTAGCTTTTTATCGGTAAATGTGTAAGAACATCTCAAATATTAGCTAGATAAAAAAAATCTGGCTTCAGGATTATGCGTATCCTTAATCATCATTACTTTTAGGTCGACTACATTAAAAGTTGCACATGATTAGATGGTATTTCTCTTTCCATATATAGTCTAACAAAAGCCGTTTCTGGGGTGTCAGAATTCAATATGGCAATTAATTAACTATGATGTTGTATTTATAAAAAAGAATAAAAAGGAGAAGAATAATATTGGCTGCCAATTTGGTTCCAATTTACGTTATTCTCCTAGTTTCTTTCTTTGTAGATAATATCTCCGTCCTCTTTTCACAAGAGAGCGTCCATGACATAAACAAAAATTTTCAACTGTGTTTTTCTAGTATCTTATAAAAGAAAAAAAAAATTGTATTTTTCTACTACGAACTTCTAGCGGCGTATTGGGCAACACCTAACACTAGTATGCATTGACAACTATTCATCGTCGGTCAACGCACTTGAGATATATATGTCCGATTTAACTTTTCCAAAATACGTACACTGCATGAATATCAGAAACAAAGCCATCTCTGTCAAATCCTAAAGTACATAAATTGATTTAAATTTATCAGTGGATCCAGATCTCTTTCACACAAAAATCTCAGAAGTATTAGGTGGAAGGTAATCAGAATTACTTATATGTTTACTTTAGAAAAGCAATATTTTAAATCCAATAATCAATAATTCACACAGCATACCAATAGCGACGTACTGATACAGGAATATCTACAAATTAATAATGCCCATAAACACAAACTACCAATCCAGGATGAACCTATATGTGAAAAATATTTGACACTAGAATCTGAAACAAACCCAAATTACGTACGGATCGATCATGATACGGATACTCAATTAATTTTCTTTTTTTTTTGTGGTAAAAGATACTCTATTAATTTAGAAGCAATTAAACCTATACAATGATAACTCATAAAAATTGAAACTAATACATTAAGATTTAGAAAAATAAGAGTTTATATTATATGTGTATACACACGCAATTAACAGATAATTAACTTTACCAAAAATAAAACAGATAATTAGCAGGCATCATTTAAAAATAAATAAATAAATAAAGCTTGGGATTTTTTTATTTTTTTTTTGAAAACAGCATGCACGGATAAAGTATAAAACAATTCGTTTTCTTTACAGAATACATCGTTTTTTTTACAGAACATCTGTATGCCATTTGTGACCGAACGGCTAAAGAAAACGAATTGTTTTATACTTTATTCCTGCATGCTGTTTTCAAAAAAAAGAATCCGACGCTTTATTTATTTAAAATTTAATCAATATATTTTATATATAAATAATTATCACGTTAAAAAAAGGGTCTTTCTGGGACCATTTTTGTTATAAAGGTAACACAAGTAAAAATGATGTATAAATCTAAATACAATTAAGTGGGAGATGTTAAAATAATATATATTAATTATATTTACAGGGGTGTATTTAATCAAGATTTTTACAAATTTAAAAAATTTAGATGTATTTAATTAAGACTTTTAAAATATTTATAAAGTTACGAAGTATTCCATAAAACTTTAATAAATTTTTAAAAAGTACTATATTTAATTATAATTTTTTAAAAGTTCACAAAATCTATAAATATTCAATTTAAACTTTACTTTTTAAAGACAATGACCTTTACAGATTCTTTAGTAAAAGATATATATTCAATGTAGATGAAAGTCACACTCCATCTCCAAAAACTTTCAGACTTTTTAGAAAAACGAAAAAAAAAAAAACTAAAGGTTAAGCTTCATCCCCACCTCCATCTCTCTCTTTTTTTATTTTTTTTATTCTGCAAACTGATTATTGATCTTTTCTTTATGGGGATATAAACATATGTTTGTATTTGATAATAGAAATATATTTTTTTAAAAAAAACTGAAAAGCAAATGATTTTGACAATGCAAATAATATTAGAATTGTATGTTTTCAAAGCTTCGTGTTTAGCACCGCTAATTAGCATAAGTTGTCAATTTAGCATACATTATAAATAATATTTAAAAACTCCCAAGAGCCATTAATTTGCATGCATACAGAAAATTGAGTGCTTACAAACTCCACATTCGGAAAAAACAAAAAAAGAAAATTGCACTGTAACATACTCTTCAAAAGTTCAAACAATGATATTATAACTTTTTATTATTTTTTTCATAACTTGTGAGAAGTAAAAACAAAAAATTTATAAAAATTTGTTCAAAATCTATGAAAGTCATTTAAAAAAAGTTTATAAAACTCACTCAAAGTCATTCACACTTTTATAAAGTCTATAAAAATTTATTAAAATCTATAAAAACCTATCATAAAAAAAAAGTCTAAATTTTTTTTAAAATTTTAATTGAATACACCCTTAGACTTTATTGGTTATATTAGACAAGTTTCTCTTAGGATTAAAAGGTATATTATGGAGAATTGTATTAATTCAAGTAGAAATACAACTCTTGAATGTAAAAGGGCACCTCTTGCCATTGGATGTTTTTATTTATGAAATAATAGGTACATTTTCTAAGGTATATCTTTTAGTAAAGAGATATGACTTATTTAGAGATGTAAGAGTTCTAAATAAAACACTTAATATAAAAATTATATCATCAAATTACAAACCAACGTGTTTATTACTCTAAATAAAAGTAATTCCCAAGTGATATTCAACTTAATAGCGGAGTCCAAGTTAAATCATTAGTATCTATGGGTTCATGTCTAGCAATTATTATGATTATTATGATGATTACTATAAATGAAATGGTACGTGATTCCGAAATGCATTGTCGCATCTAGAATGTTCAGCACAAAAAACCCACTTAAAATGTTTACTTCAATTAACCAAATTCTACATCGACGCAAAAAAAAAAGGCAAAGTTCCATTCCTAGGGTTTACTTGGAGAGAAAAAGCTATGGCGGATGTGGTCACACTTGCCATCTGGGTCTTTTAGGGCTAAGCCGTTGAAAGCTACAAGGCCGAAGGAGTTGTTGACGGTAGTGGCAAAACCGGTGGTGAAGGAACCGAAGGAAGAGCGAGACCCGACAGCTGCAGTCCTGACTGTTGGTGCCCGTAAAAGACAAGAACGTCGGGAAGGCTGCTGTCACCTTCTACAAGGAAGGGTTTGGAATCAAGGAGGTTCGCCGCACTTTCAAGGTAGATATAGGCCGTTTCTACTCCAACATTGTTGACAACCTTATTGCAGAGCTCGCTTTCGGAGGCTTTATTTTTGTGATTGATGTTGAGTAAGAATTTCTTTCCCTCTTTTTACTGTAGTTGTTGTTGACTGCCATACCCATATGGTATTAATCAGTCATACATGTTACAGCTTTCTTAAACAATGTTAATATAGAATAGTGCCACAGAAAGTAGTTTTTATTTGTAATGATATGATTTAATTTGCTGTATTTGGCACATATTTTGTGTTGGAGTTTGCCTATGTTTTTTTTGGGTTGAGAGGAGTTTGGTTATGTTGATAGATACGTGGTTATCTTCTCGAATGTGCATTTGTCCAGAGTGAAGGTTGATGAAAATAGAGGTCATCTCTACATGACTGCTGTCAACCAGGATGAGTTTATAGCCTGTGAGTGCTGGAGCAGTGGATGAAGGTGAGGTCGTACTGGTGTGAAGGAGCGCGTGGGCAGGATCAGGGACGTCCCCTACGGCTTCGTCTAGCAGGTCAGCGAATATGAAGGGGAACGATGCATTCTTCAGCCATTCTCCCTCATCAAGGAAGGGATCACTACAAATTGACCTTCTTAGTGATTGAGTTTGGTTCTTGTAAATGAATTGGTGTCTCTTCCTGGTCCGATCTCATCATCTCTTTATCCACTTCTTTTTTACTTACTGAGAAGGAAAGGAAGAACCGTGGTGGTCAATCCACTTAACTTTTTTACTTCATGGAATAATTGTAGGTTAAGCTTAAAATGTACTTGATATACATTATTTCTTATCTGTTTTCTGTGTGGATATAAAATAGCATCTTTACTTACAAGCATCTACAATCTCTTAATTTTGCAAAAGATACTTGCATGCTTTCCCTGTGGTCTTGTCTTCTCTTTGCTAAGTACTACACATTTTTTTTTTTTTTGGCAAATGCTAAGTACTACACATTGACCATGTATAGCTCCTTCAAATTTTTTTTGGTAAAAATGTATAGCTCCTTCAATTGAAGTAACAATAAACTAAAAAGATTTTACCAAAAAAAAAAACAATAAACTCAAAGAGATCGAAGAGATGCTTTTGTCATGTCTGGATTCAACCGACTTGCATGAAGCTGATAAAGTGGAGTTGTTTAGGGGCCTCTGTAACCTGACACTGAATGAAGCTTTTATTTATTTTTATTATTTCGCTTAGAGTTATTTCGTGGAGAAATTGACAAAAATGCTCTTATTCGTAATCAAAATTGAAAAAATACCCATCTATTTTAAATTCTTATAAAAACTAACCAAAGTACTCACTTGCCATTTTGCAGGTCCGATATGCCATTTTATAAAAATTTTATCTCATTCAATACTAATTAAAATGATTTAATTTAAAAATTAAAATGTTCACAAATTAATATAATTTTATAAAAAAAAATATGCCACAGAATAAATAAAAATTATAAAAGCATATATGAAAGAAAAAAGTAGATAAACAAATAAGGAATAAAATATATTTTTTCAACTATGTAAATTTAGGACCTGCAAAATTGCAAGTCCAACCTGTCAAACTGCAGGTCCTAAATCTCATTTTATTCTTTATTTTTTTTATCTATTTTTTCCTTTCATATCTGTTTCTATAATTTTTATTTATTTTGTGGCTTATTTTTCTACAAAACTATATCAATTTGTGAACATTTTGGTTTTTAAATCAAGTCATTTTGATTGGTATCCAATGAGATATGATTTTTTACAAAACGGCAGGTCCAACCTGTGGTTTTTGTATGTCCAAATTTTACAGGTCTGTGATAAGGATAAAATGAGTAATTTAAATATATTTTATAAGAGTTAAGAAGAAGTGGGTATTTTTTAATTTTGTATTATTTTAGTAGGTATTTTTTTTATCAATTTTCCTTATTTTGTGCGTGGTCAATTTCTAGTTTGTCTTGACTAATTAACTTGTGCTAATTGTGGAATTTGTCCAGCCTATACAACTCCTGCAATAATATTTACCATAGCGAATTGTCAAGTTTTGCCGACATTTAATTCTCGTTACTTTAAGAAATTGGATGGACGTTTATATGTTTTTAATTTAAAATTGATTAGGATGAAGCCTTTATATTGAACATATATCCAGTAATACTACCAAATATATATATATATATATATATATCCAATAAACATGTCCCTGAAAGCACTAAATTCAAATCTTAAAATATTTAAATGATTCCCCCACAGAGAGAATTAGGCGCCCTCAACTCAAATCTTAAAGTATTTAAGTGATCCCCAAGAAGAGAATTAGGTGCCCTCAATGAATTGCGTTATTGCATGCCACGGATCCTGACTTAACTTTAATTTCATTTTGGTATGGCATTGAGCATCAAACTTTGTTAGGTTTAATCAATATCAACATCAATTTCAATGATAAAAAATAATGTTTCTAACCGTGTAGTAATATAAACTCACATCATCAATTCCAGTTATAAACATCGCATTCTTAGAGCAAATGAAACATTAATTAATCACCTCAAAATAAAAGGGTTTAACTAAGAAATTACAATTAATATTATCAAGTACACTGGTTTAAGAAATCACAATTCAAGCACACTTATTATAGTATGTAGTAAACATCCATGCAACTTCTCAAAATATATATACTGATGCAGATGAAAGAAGCTAACAATAGATAAAACATTATTATTAAGGCAACTGTTCGACCATTAAATAAAATAGAACCATTCTATACGTAAATATTCCCGAGATAGATCATAAAAATCTATATCGATCATAAAAATCTATATTTATCATATTCTTTAACCATTTATAAAGCTCAATCCCTTTTTTCTATCACTTTGCATTTATAAATTATTATTTTGTATTATTTATTATGCTTTGATTTTCATTTTTTTCTGGAGAAACCCAAACTAGCTCACCCAAACCTATCTCGCTTTCTTCGATTTAACCCTATCCTAACCTATTCTACCAAAAAAAAAAACCCTATCCTAACCTAACCTAACCTAAATCTAACCCTCAGCTATGCCTACCACCTTTTATGCCTTGTTACTGCTGATTGGACGATTCAGTTCCAAACCGTTTTGATTTTCGTTCTCGGATTAGTTTCTAAAAAACCCAAACCTAGCTCGCCCTTTTCTGCTTTAACCCTAACCCACAATACACCTAACCCCCAAATCCATTTTGATTTTCGTTCTACTCTGACGGCTTAGTTTCAGGAGACCCTAACCCACATCAAACGTAGCCCTCAGCAATGCCTACTTCCTTCGACTCAGTGATGCCTATTTTCGTTGAATTCCTTTTCTTCAAAGAGAAAAAAATGCGAGTAGAAGCCAAGATTTCCAATCTTGAAGGCGTTCGTCTAATTTTAGAGTATGAGCTCCAATCAAATGAGTCCGGACCGGCAACTGGACAATTCGATTTGGTGGAGTTTAATAAAAAGTGGGACAAGAATACAGCAGAATTGAATAATCAACGGCAAGAACTTCAACAATGTAACGAAGCGCTCAACGGGGAGCTGTATCAGAATCTCTCATGTAAGATGAGACATTTTGTGGAAAAATCTAGGAGAGACCACGAGTTTCCTATAGGAAACTGTACGAAACTTCTAGCATACAAGATGCTGACTGAAAAATTTGATTTCAAGATATCTGGGTTTATAAACTGCGTCAATGATGGAGCTGTAGAGAAGCTCCAGGAATTGCTGAATGTACATGGTGTCCGTAAGAGACCATATGGAGATGTGGTATCGACGACCCGTCGAAGTAGATCGCCGGCCTCCGCCGCCCGTGCAGGCCGGAGGAGATTTTTCTGTCGCGGTCTGTCTACCAGAACCGGTCGACCAGGATCTGATGACCCCCTGCACCCTTCATCATCGACTTCTTTGCCAGAATCGTGATTTTGTTGAGGTGTGTAGATAATCAATTCATTTTAGGTTGTGTTTAATATACGCAAATCAAAAGAGTAAAAAAAAGTAATGGAATTTTGATAATCATAATTAGATAAACTGAATGTCTCAGTGCATGTTTTATATATTTCATGTTGTTTTTTTAGATATATTTCATGTTGTTTACTTGTTATTAACAAGTATGTAAAACGCGTTATGGATTTTATGGGTCTGAGAATTAATCTGTTTATTAACAAGTATGTAAAACGCGTTATGGATTTCTGACTCTCCTCCAACGATCATATGTCTTTGCATGTCGAAGACCACGAGGAGCCTAGTCATACAGGACTACTTATGGAGTAGTAGTACTACTACTATATAAATAAGCTAGATAGCAATCTAGCTTGTGGTTATATTTTATTTTTATGTATAGGTACTGATTACTTATGTTTTTTGTATTTTCAGGAAGGCAGGTACTCAGCCTTGCTTACTGGTTTGGTAAAAACCTTTGTTCTCTTTCAGATTGTTTTCCTCTGACTAGGATGGATGGGTGAACATTAATAATTTTTAGTTTTGCGGCTTCTTTTTTTCCCTTCATTTTTTAATTGATTTGGTAAGGATCTTTGTTCTCTCTTTCAGATTGTTTCCTCTGACTAAAATGAATGAACTTCAATATTTTTGTTGACATTTCAATATATTCAAAGCTTTCTATATTTCTATATATTTGCATTTACGTAGTTCTCAATGTATATTTACCATTTGTTAGTTTTCAGGTGTGTAGGTTTGTTTCTGGTGTGGTGTGTTCTTATAGGCGTTTTGATGGTTGGTGTTTTTGTAGGCATTTTGATAGTTGGTGTTTTTGTAGGCATTTTGATAGTTTTGTGCTCTCATGAACAATAAATAATGTCTATATATATGACTGCATCAAAGTATTCACTTGTACATTTTACTATATAATAAATCAGTCTAAGACTAATATGTTAATATCATTAAGTGCCTTAGTCCTATCAAAGTCGTAATCAGGTGTGCAGGTGTGTTTCTGGTGTGGTGTGTGGGGTGTGGCTTTTTGGCATTCTGATAGTTAGTGTTTTAGGCATTTTGATAGTTTGCGTTCTTGTAGGCATTTTGATAGTTTTGTGTTCTCATGAACAATAAATGAAGTCTATATATATGACTGTATCAAAGTCATAATCATTAATCTTGTACGTTTTACTCTATAATAAATCAGTCTAAGACTAACATGTTAATCTCATTAAGTGCCTTAGTCTTATCAAACTCATAATCAGATGTGCAGGTGTGTAGTTGTTTATGAAGTGGCGGTGTTTCTGGTTTGGTGTGTGGTGCCTTTTTTTGGCATTTTGATAGTTGGTGCTCTTGTAGGCATTTTGACAGTTTGTGTTTTTGTAGGCATTTTGGTAGTTTTGTGTTCTCATGAACAGTGAATGATGTCTAAATGACACCATCAAAGTCATAATCATTAGAATTTCACTTACATTTTACTATATAATAAATCAGTCTAAGACTATCATGTTAATCTCATTGAGTGCCTTAGTCCTATACGTAATTTTTGCATAGTAAAGAAGAAAAATAATAATTATAAGTTTGTTTCAAAAATTGGATTACAAGTCTTCGAATCAAGTATTGTATATTATTATTGTTTTTTATGTCAAAGAATTATTTGTTAAAAAGCTTTCAAGAATAATGGTTGCATGAAAAGAGAATCTGGCATGCACTGGCATTCATTTGAGTGGTTGTAGTACCGTCTGAGGGTCAAATTTGCCGACTAATAAACCGCCTGGAAATTGTCAACGTTTTATTTCCTCATACCGTTGATTCCCAGTCGATGATGGGCTTAACATAACAAAAACCTTGGGTTAGGCCTGTTCCACAGGTTTTATTAGTCTTAAAGAGTTGTTGCCCCCATTCTTACTATTCCAATTTTATTATTATTATTATTATAATTTTTTGTTTTATAAATTTTATGTCGATTGGGTTGGTACCAATTTAATTAATATTATAATCCCAAAATGATCTATTCTGGATATTGTGTAAACTTCATCACAAAAGTCAACAAAGAGCTTGCCTTGAATATTAAAACTGTTATCCATCTAATCCTAAATGGGTTAAGATTGGAGTTGTTTATATAAAAATTTGCACAGTTAAAATTAATATTTCGGGTCTTATTGATTAGCTTTTTTAAAAAAAAAAAGAAACGTCAGCGGCTTTAGATCAACAGAACTCCACAGGTCTAGTCCATTAGAGATAATTTAGACTTATCTACATAACTCCGCAGGTCTAGTCCATTGGAGATAATTTGAACTGTAATTGAGATATGCGATATATGCATACCGTCGTTGGGCATTGTATTTATAGAGCTTAGAGACTAGGGTTTAGGAAACCTAACCGTCTTGATTTATTTGGTAATTCTTGGACTTTTTAAGTATGTCCATTATTCATAATTAATTATATTTTTATAATTAATTATGAATAATTAAATATCATCCAATGTGTGATTTTTTTTCCACACAATTGTATAAGATACTTTTTCAACATCTTTTTTGGTAATTAAAAGCACTTTTGCATTTTATTTTATTCGACTGTTAATCTACGATGCTTACTATAAGTGCTTAATATAAGCCAACATGTTGAATAATGGTACCCGGTCCATAGGGGGACTTCTCTCAATATATACATATAGTTGTTTAGCAAAGGAAAAAAAAAAACATAAATTTCAAGTAACATGTACATAAAGGGATTGACAATATACAAATTTCAAGCAATTACTTCCACCAGACCGGGAAAAAAAATGATCAATTTATTTACAAGGAGAAGTGTAGATCCCGTTGCTCTGCCGCACTACTTGTGCAGATGTAGACCTATTTGCAGTGTTCTTCAGGATCAACCTGCCAACTTATAATAAGCCAAAAACTCTGGACTATCAATCTTCAATGAATTTTTAGAAAGACAAATATGAAACTTTATGTAATATGCATTTCAATTCAGGATACCTATTCTTTCATTAATAAATTAATATAAAATTAATAAAAACCTTTAAACTTCATCCAATATTGTTTTGATCGTGTTACATTTGGAGCTTCAACCAGAAGTCATTTATATTTAGGGCCTTAGTTTCATGGAAATTGGAAATTTAAAAAAAAAAAAAAATAGTTTGGCTAGAAAAACTGCAAATACCTTCAAATGATTATCAATTAGAGGCACCTGGCTACAAGAACAATTTCTAGGGGCAGACCCAATGTTAGAAAGCTGCTAAAAAAACGTAGCTCTAAGTTGGTTGTAGATGCTTTATTTCAGTAACAGAATTAAGTTAAGTGGATTCATGAACGGTAAGTACCTTTAATCAATGAGTTAACTAATATAACAAAAAGATCTTCATACCTAAGCCTATGTCAATTGCAGGATGCAAAGAATTCAAAAGACACGTAAAATACTTGGAAGAGACCGGAAGACCGGTATCTAACATAAACCAAGTCCAATTTTTTTAAATATAAGAGATTGATTTTGTTACATCACCATTAGATATCACTATTTTTAAAACTCGAACTTATAAAAGGTTATCAAATTTTCCATACTTGTATTTCTTTGCATAGAATCTGTAAACACCTTTTGAAAAGATTTCCTTCATTGAATAAGAGCGCCTTGAAGCCCGTACACTTCAGGTCATTTTATTTTGTTTTCCGATTATGCTTTATCAGTTGGTATCAGAGCTGGAGGTCTCAACTTCAAGTTCTAGAGAGGCACATTTTTTTAAATAAGGGAGAATAATGCAGGGGCATCCTTGAAGCTTGGGGGTAAATCTATGTGTCCTGGGCCATGACCTATGTGTCATGCACCCCGATGTAAGCCTGAGCTCATCTGTTTGTGTATCCAATGGATTCGTAAGGGATTCCTCAAAGTAAGGGTCCAAACAAATAGTGTCTGGGTGATGTTTAAAGAGGTTAATTGTGCATCTCCTATCATTTGCAATTTTTGGGAGAAATAATTGTGTTACCCCTATATCATTTATGCAGTTGTGAGAGCTTTTAAACATTCGCAACATTTCCTGTCAAACAGGAATTTCATTCTCAACAGTGATCATCAAGGCCTTAAGTGGCTCAAATCCCAGCCTAAGTTGGAGCAGAAACGTGCTCATTGATCTATTTTTCTGGAACAATTTATAAACACATTCCATAAGGTTGGAGTTAAAAATAAGGTCGCTGATGCCTTTAGTCTGTGTCTTGTTGCTTGCAGTCCTTTGCACAGAACTTGTTGGTTTGACCAGTCTTGAGGATGATTGTTATTTGCATTATTATATAATATGTGTGTACATATACCATAAATACACATGGAATTTGCACGTGACGCATGTTGAAATATTACATTTACCCATATTGATAAGATGTTGTCGGCAAAAGACATATTGAAAGCTCGTAGCCATGCAAAAGGGAGAATTTCTTTGCCTTGCCCCCTAAGCTCTCTTAGGAATCGGTAGTCTATTAACTGCAAGCTAGATAAACTGACCTCATTTCATAATTCATTGTTATTTTTAAATTATTATTTTTTTGGGCACATACAAGTTTCTTTCATCCAAAGTTATTAGTTTACAGATTTCTCACTTATATTTCTTCTTACTGGTTTTTCGGCCCAGAAACAGAACATTGAATGCTAGGAATCAGTGATCTGTACAGCTTCATGAGAGCTGAGTAACGCAGCTTGATGGTATACACTCTTAACTCGGGCCTTTAACTCAAGATTCGACGAAGTCTATGATATTGGTGGATTGCATTTCTGCATTAATTTCATAGAAGTGATCACACCCTTTTCCATCCAAGCGTCGAAGTTCAGGCATGGTATTTAAGTCATCGATTAGCAAGAATGTGTTCAATTTTGATTGGCGATTATTCCCACAGGACAGGAATGGTCGCTGTAACCTGATAAGAAGATGCAACTGGTTGCTTGAGTGCACTTTTTTACTTTCCTCCACCAGCAAAAAAAAGTCTACGACCGTATTCAATTTGTGTGAACAAAAAAATGTACATTTATTATGTATAGTAGCTGTAACTTGTAACACAAGTTTGTCAGTTTCTTTTTAAAAAAATTATTCCTTTCGTTAATTTCTTTCTTTAATGGAAAGTGTTACTTATAGTGAGGAATGATTTTTATTTTTTTTCTTTTTACCATTTCCCATGAGAATCAATCTAACAATTTCGTACTTGTAATTTATCAGTGTGTCTGCATGCTTAAACTGTACGTAGAATATGTGTATGGATTTTTCTTGGTCGAACTTTTCAAGATGACAAACATTTCTGTTACTTTGGGCTCTTACTCTATATATTATTGTCAAAATAATAAAATTCATGATAAGGTTATATAAAGAAACGGACATGGCTCAACGTACTCATATCCCCGTCTAATCAAATCCAAATTGGATTGGATTGGATTGGATTCGATTGCATTGCAGTCCACCACTCATTGAAAGAACAGAGGTTGGTCTCGTCCTGATTCTTTGAAGACAATCTGAAACTGTCATAAAAAATCCGCCATTACCGCAAACAAGACCTCCAGCTCAGCCGAAAATAAAAGGATCGGGCCCATAAAAACTCTTCTGCTCTTGCTCCATCCCTTGCTTAAAGGCATGGCCATGGAATATTCTCACTATCCACCTCTTCCATTAATAGATCTGAATATCAATTGCTTTTACATTATATCTTTTTTCTTTTAATTATTTTTGCATATTCTCCTCTACTCCTGGAACGGTGGAAATAAAAAAATTAGTGCCCCATTTTTTTGATAAGGGCACCTGAAAGTTGAAATGACCAATTGGAGTGGCTGCTTACTGCTTATTTTTACGGTGAAAACGGGTGTCGATAGAAAAGGCGTGTCTATGTTATTACAACTATAAGCATCTTAGGGGACACATCCAGTATTTTAATCCACCCTTCTCTTTTTTAACAAATTTTGAGTTCGAATAGTCCATTAAATATCTCAATAGTATTGTTTATTGTTCCCACAGAGTTCAAATACAAAAATAAAAAACTACAAAGTAGTAATTTTTTCTTCAAGTAAAAAAGAAACAGAAATTGACCAGTCAAAGGAACATTAAAAGCTTATTTAAAAACGCAAAGAAGATTAGTTTGAATAGGACGTGCATTGACTAATTGCTTCCTTTCTTTGACTAGTACTAAAAATGAGATCACTATCTTTTTTTATGAATAATGAGATCACTACATTGAAACCAAAAACAAATCCTAAAAAATATATATCCCAAAATTGTGAATACATCTTAAAGAATGACTTATAAATGAAGAGAACCTGTATTAAATATATATATTATGAAGATGAAGAAGAGGATGATGATGATGATGATTCAAATTTGTAGTATTTATCCACAGCGATGGAAACATCCCAAGTGCAACTTAGTCCCTTCGGGATGGTAACAAGGTCTCCAGCTCCAAACTCCACATACTCCTCTGATGATGATCCTTTTGGGTATGCCTTTACCTTCCCTTTCAGAAGATAACATGTCTCTTCTGCATCAAACTTCAGCTGGTATTTCCCAGGTGAACAACCCCATCTAATTTATTTTTATTTTTTATAATAAAAAAATAACAATAAAATTAGAGTTAATTCTTTTGTAGATTGTAGAAATATATTTGAAAAAAAAGACACAGAGAGAGACAGAGAGAAATAAGGAGCAGACTTACTTGGGCCAGCACTTGATGTTCAACTCTGATAGTCGTGCTTCAGAAGGGTTTCTTTCTACCATAATTCTTAGGTTTGATGTATTATTTGAGTTAGAATCTGTGGCCATGAGAGCTCTGATATGAAGACTATTTATGACAGTGTTTTTGGGTATACGCAGAGAGATTTTAGACAGTGACAAGAGGAATCTTTTATATATATATACAGAGAGAGAGAGAGAGGAAGAAGGATAAGAGATCTCTTTAGTGTTTGTATTTATAGGAAAGTTATTGGTTGGACAGTAGCATAGTATTCCCCCTCATTATTAACCATTGACTTATCACAGCATGCCATGTCATTATCACACCTATAATAATTTCTGGTAATCTATTTATTATAACAACATGCATGTATATTTAAAAATTAAATAAATAAATATTATGCAAGTTGTATATTTTGCAGGACAAAAAAAGAAAAAAAATTGTTATATGGAAATTAATGGGAGTGTAGTTTAACCCATTCAAGCGACTTTGCATGTTAGAATGAGGATTACATGTGTGAAGAGATTAGACTTCTAAAAAGAGCAGGTCACGGATCAATCCCCCACGGTCAAAGAGTTGACCCGATAATCCGACGTGTTCAGACACGTGGCAATAAACGAATGGACGATGTGTACCACTTTGACCAATGGAATCAACGATCTCGGAGATACCGACATGGGACTGTCAGGCATGTTTGTGTTTGGCTCTATTCCGTGATTTTTGTACATTTTATTGGTTTTATATGATCTCCCACTTATTTACCAAAAAAAAAAAATATGATCTCCCACTTCCCCACCAACATATGCACCACACCGTCTAATTATTCAATCATGGAATTTCGCACGTGCGCTTCCACGTGAAACAGAATTGGATGACAATTGTAAATTAGGTGTAATTTTTTGGGTTATTATAAAAAAAGTTGATGTGATTTGGTGGATTGGAAATTTTGATTTTAAAAGCATGAGCATGTGGTAGGTTAGAATGCACACTTTTATACGACATGCTGCTCTTTTCTTATCTCAGTCCCCGGCGTGATTTTTCATTGCCTTTATACCCCACAAATTATATGGATATTATATTTTTATCATAATTTATGAACGCAACAGTTATTAACAAATAAAATATATCTCTTAACAGAATTTTAAATTGATTATTTTTTTTATTATTAAAAAATAATAGTGGCTAGTATTGTAATACCAAATGCTATTCCCTCAGCTACACCAAATATTCATACCTAAAATTAACATGTTGAAAAATGATAAAATCCATATAGATAATGATGGGCTCGTGCCAGTTGCATGCATGCATGTTGATTCAGGCAATTGCGGCAACAAGCCCTGCTGTGATTCATTTATTAATTGTTTTTACAGAATATTATTAATAAAAATATTTGCATGTTCCAATGGGACTGGGATCAATGCCTTTTTTAGTCTTTATTTATTAGCCATGTAAGAGTGATTCAATTTCCTAGCATTGCGAAATCTTCAAAACCAGAATATTAATTACGTTTGAAAAAACCAACAAAATGTAATTGTTTTTTTTTTTTTTTATAAGATTGGCCAGATGTATTTGAAAGTAACATTTCTACGTTCTAAACAACTTGCACGTATTATTAGCTGATAAACTAAATAATAATCATTACAATAATTCAATTTTTTTTCTTTCCGACACATTCAAATGTATTTTCATATAAACTACAGAGAGAACATGTGGGGATTAAAACTTTTTACACGCTTGTAATCCGACGGTCAGGTTTATGACCAAAATCCAAGTAACGTTATTGGTGCTTTCAATTCCAATGGGTGTATTTAGACGCACCCTGGTGATGAAGAGTGTCAATTACGGGCCATACCCCCAAGAAAAGGATCCAACTGTAAGCCCAAAATATATTGGCCCATCTCGTGTTTGGATATGAAAAAATCCATAAAACAGGTTTTATGGAAGTCATGGCGTAAGAAGCAGGCTGAATATGGATATCATGTGTTCCTCATCCAAATGGCACTCAAATTGAAAGAGATGGGGGTGAAGTCAAGGTGAAGGGGATGGGTGGGATCGTGTTTTTTTTTTTTTTTAATGAATATGGGTGGGATCGTGTTATTTTGCAGCTGCTGTTTCTGGTATAGCTAGGGTTGATGGTTGGGTGGGTGGTTCTACTTCTAACTCACTATGGTTAGGGACGGTTTTGACCTTTCATGTCAAAAGTTTAACATAATTTAAATTTTATAAACTTTTTTCTTTAAATATTTGTTGTTATTATTAATGGCTGAAAAAACTTTTTATTTTATTTTTATTCTTTTACATTTTTATTTTTTGATTAGGTGGATGCAGTTAGCGGAGGAAATTCTGGAATAATCCATTTATCCGTCATGCCTGCCACAAAAAGGTCCAACTGGAAGCCCAAAATATGTTGGTCCATCTCGTGTTTGGATATGGGAAAATCCATCAAACAGGTTTTATGAAAATCTTGGGCCTGCAGGCTGAATATGGATATCATGTTTTCGTCATCAAAAAAATAAATTTATTGAAAAATTATTTGAATATAATATCATAAAGAAAGAAGCGGATTTTGAAAATAATTATAAAATGCGGGGGGTGTAAGTGTAATTTTATGTAAAGGAACAGACATCAGGGGTGGGTTTGAAATAACCAGGTTCGCGATCCTTCATTATATTTACAGCGAAAGAGGCGGAAGAGAAGATGGTGAAGAAACGGGAGATCCAGGACGCAAGTGGGCAACGTGATTTATTTTATATTTACAGTGAAAGAGAAGATGGGGAAGAAACGGAAGATCCAGGTAAGAGTTTTGTTTTTTATTTTCAGGGAAATTTTGAATTTATGATTATTATTGTTGTGAATTACTGTGAAAAGATGAAACCCAGGCTGAGGAGAAGAAGCTTCTTCTTTTACGGTTACGAAAATTTTTGGATTTATAATTATTATTATTGTTAATTACTGAAAAAACGAATTTTGAAGCGCGAGATGCAGAACGGAGAAGAAGAAGCTTTTTTTTTTTTGTTCTTTTTTTAAGATCCAGGTTATGTTTTTTAGTCCAGGAAATTTTTGAATTTATAATAATTATTATTGTTAATTGCTGAAAAAACAAATATTGTAGTTGAAAACTTTATTATTATTTTTTCTTGTTTAATAGGAGGGTGAGGATCACATGAGTAAGTTACCGGAGGAAATTCTGGTATGGATTTTGTGTAAATTGTCAGTGGAAGAAGCAGCAAGAATGAGTGTGGTGTCTCGTCGATGGTATGAGCTGTGGAAGAAGGCGATTGTTGTTTCGCCAAGGTTGGAATTTTATTACTCTAAAATAGATAGTGTTTTTGGATTGCGATCTCGTACGAGTGACAATAAAATGCTCGAGTACGTGAATAGGGTTAACCAAGTTTTGAAATTGCATAAGCCACCAACTTTGGATGAGTTTACAGTTGCTTATCCTTTGCATTCTAAGTATTCACAGGATATCAATAAGTGGGTTGAATTTGCTGCCAAAAAACAAGTCAAAAAGCTCGCGTTGAATTTCTGTATTAGATATCAATCTACTGACAAGGAACCGTCTTATGATTGTGACTTTCTTACTTCCTCTGGAGGCATAAAGTTTCATAAGCTCAGGGATTTGCATTTAAAGGGTGTCGATGTGACTGACAATGTTATTCACTGTTTACTCTCTAACTCTCCCCTTATTGAACGACTATGTGTGATTGATTCCCAACGCCTTCACAACTTGCAAGTTACTGCTTCCAATTTGAGGTACTTGGTCATACGCCGTTGTGAAAAGTTGGAATACGTCAAAATCTATGCCCCAAATCTTAATGTATTGAAGTTACATCCTATGGTTGTACACTTTAGCTTGTATGCCCCCAATCTCTCCCGCTTAAGTGTTGTCTTCTCCAGAATTGTGTTTGAGCCAATCCTCAGGACTTTTTCTGACTACTTTCAGGAGCTATTTGCTCAATTCTCTCATGTCAAAAAGAGACTTAGCATCACAATATTCCCAAAGGTTAGCCATCGGCGCTATGTCTACGTTCTTATTTTAGTGCGTGTTTTATGTTTTTGCTTTTATTTGTTATAATCTGGCTACTACCAATGCTTGGGTTATTTTTTTGTGAATACCATATGTATGTATATAATCATTTGAGGTTAATTTAGGTGTGCTTACTTTTATTTGGCTGATCAGGTCGTTTGTACAATTGCCAGAACCAGTTTCATCCCGCATCCTGAATTGAGTTACGTTGAACATCTGAAAGTCAGAGTAAATAGTCCCTGGCCTTCATGGTATAAAGCTACAACATATTCATGGTTCCAGGGCATCCTATGGCCATCTTCCCTGGTGAAGGCGGCTCCTTCCTTGCATAAATTGTCACTCAAGGTTGGTAGTGCTCTTAACTAATAACAATAATTTCTTCTTATTGTTTTTTGACTCATATTATACCCATATATAGCATGAGAAAGTTGTGATGTATGACTAAACCTCTTATACCTGTGGCGTGACAGTTTTTCCACAGAAAACATAAGCTTACCTTCAGAGACATCGATGTTATGGTATTTTCTTTGCTTAATTTTACTGATTACTTAGTGTAAATATTTTGTTATTTTCTTGTGTGATTGGATTTTCATTTTGGGTATTATTTTTTTGCTGCGACAGTGGATGTTCGAAGATATTCCTAAGAAAGTGAAGGAGAATGTTGGCAATTATTCACATCAAAACCTTAAGATAGTGGAGTTGATTGGTTATACTGGAGTTAGATATGAAATTCAGCTTCTGTTGCATCTAGTTGAGATTGCTGCATCACTTGAGAAATTGGTCATTCATGTTTGCGTTCCTAACATGTATTGGTTTGAAGAAGATATTTTGAGGTATAAAAGCAATCAATATGATGAATTTTGTCTACACTCTGCGAAAATACTGAAAAACCAAATACGTCCTGAGATAGATGTAGTTATAATGTAAGGGAATATGTGGGATTGGGGTACTTATAATTTATGGGAATGTCCAAAACCTACCTTGAACTCCTTGTTTTCCTTCATCAAATCAATTCCCCTAGCTATTATCTACCCCAACGAAGGAGTGGAAAACCAGATGAAGACTTCTTGAAACACTCCGGAGAAGCATTGAAAGGCCCAGCAGCTGTGAAAACTCTGTGGTCATTTCTTTGCTTTTGTTTGTATTTTTCAGTGACTTTTCTATGTAATTGTGAACAACATTTTTATGTTTGTCAAAATTTATTTATTAATATCTAACCATTTGTATGCTGGCTGTTTTACTAGCTTGTGCATTTATCAAATGAGTGTTTATGCTCTTGATTCCTTTCAATTTTGCTTTAGTTATCTGCCTTGTCCCACAGAAGTCAGTAACTATGCCTGTAACTGGCAAACAATATCCTTTGTATGGTTCTAGGGGTGTTCATCGGTTGAAAACAGATAATTTGTTAAGTAGTATGATTGATCTAGTCTCTCTCAGTTTTGAGATTTTTTAGTTTAATAGGGAGGACTGGTCGTTGTCTTGGAAGAATATAATTTGTAATGCAGTGGCAGACTTAGCTGCCAAGTTTACTGTTTCTCATGGTACTGTATTTGTAGTGGATGAGTTCTCCATGAAGAGTCTTCCTTTTGTTATTGTTGACAGTATTTTAGATTAACGCTGCTCTGTAGCCTCCTTGTAGGGTTGTGTTTTGGTGCTTAATGCAATTGTTTTTAACCCAAAATAAATAAAAAAAATTAAACAATATAAAGGACTAATAGATTATTTCATCAATTAAACTATGTAAAGGACTAATTGATTAATTGACTAATTGCTCTCTTTCTTTGACTACTCCTTAAAAGATATCACTATCTTGTGTTGTTGTCGCCAAATTCTTTTATGTCACTATCGCGTGGGTTAGGCCTCTGTTTGGACGGGTCTAAGGGCGTGGGCATTGACTAGAATCGACAGACTAAGAAAATATTACTTCAATAAAATATTTACTTTATTGTTAGGGTAGTTCTGCTACTTGAAGTATACTCTAATACATTATATATATTTATATGTTTAATTTTTTGTTATATAATAACTATACAAAAACTATTCCCAACCAAAATAAAAATTATTTAAAAAATTAAAAATTATCAATGCATAGTTCCTAAAGCCCCTCTATATGTAAGCAAATGATTAAAACAAGCAAACGGGCAAGCTTTCTATGTTCTGCTGCCTCATTCTTTTCTTACTGACAGATATATACGGCTTAATTCCTTGTAAATATTTGCTACATAGATATACAGATCTTTAGTTTCTCAAGTGCATAATGTAGTCGGTAAAGGAAAGACAACCATTGTTCTTTGAATTAATATGAACAGTTATATATTGAAGAATGATGAAAACGACAAAAATGGTATGCAAATCAAAACAAACTTGGCACCGGTGTCACCACAAAGATCAATATTTTTAGCTTTTGATCAATAAATTTGCAAAGAACATCTCAGATATTAGCTAGATAAGAAATGTTTTTTTTTGTTGGCTTTTTATCGGTAAATGTGTAAGAACATCTCAGATATTAGCTAGATTAGATAGGAAAAATCTTGGCTTCAGGATTATGCGTATCCTTAATCATCATTACTTTTAGGTCAACTACATTACAAGTTGCACATGATTAGATGGTATATATCAGTATATTTCTCTTTCCATCTATCGTCCAATAAAAGCCGTTTCTGGGGTGTCAGAATTCAATATGGCAATTAATTAATTAGGATGTTGTATTTATTAATAAAAAAAAAAAGGGGAACAATAATATCGTTTGCCAATTTGGTTCCAATTTACGTTATTCTCCTAATTGCTTTCTTTGTAGATAATATCTCCGTCTTCTTTTCACAAGAGAGTGTCGTTGATATAAACAAAATGTGGTTCTAAAAGCCTTTCAATTGTGTTTTTCTAATACGAACTTCTAGCGGTGTATTGGGCAACACCATACGCTAATATGCCTTGACAACATGGAAAGTGTTCGTGTAATAGACAGAGCTATTCATTATCGGTGAAAGCACTTGAGAATATACATGTCTGATTTAACTTTTCCAAAATACGTACACTGCTTGAATATCAGAAACAAAGCCATCTCTGTCACATCCTTAAAGCATATCAATTGATTTAAATTTGTCAGTGGGTCCAGATCTTTTTCACACAAAAATCTCAGCAGTATTAGGCGGAAGGTAATCAGAATTACTTATATGTTTACTTTAGAAAAGCAATATTTTAAACCCCAATAATCAATAATTCACACACAGCATACCGATAGCGACGTACGAATACAACAATATCTCCAAATTAATAATGCCCATAAACACAAACTACCAATCCAGGATGAACCTATATTTGGAAAATATTTGACACTAGAATCTGAAACAAACCCAAATTACGTACGGATGATGATACGGATACTCAATTTATTTAGAAGCAGTTAAACCTATACAATGATAACTCATAAAATTGAAACTAACACATTAGAAAAATAAGAGCTTATATTATATGTCTACACGCACGCAATTAACAGATAATTAGCTTTACCCAAAATACAACAGATAATTAGCATGGATCATTTAAAGAAAAAAAAATGAAGCTTGGGATTTTTTTGTTTTTTTTAAATCAGCATGCATGAATAAAGTATAAAACAATTCGTTTTCTTTACAGAACACATCGTTTTTTTTTACAGAACATCGGTATGCCATTTGTGACTGAACGACTACTAACTCTATGAAGAAAAATTTAATCAATATATTTAATATATAAATAAGTATCATGTCAAAAAAAATGTCTTTATGGGACCGGCTATTTTTGTTATAAAGATATATAATGGAAATAATTTTTGACACATTTCATTTCCTTTGGGAAACTATACAATCATTCTTTATAAACATTTCATTTCCTTTTCTGAAACGATATAATAATTCTTTATAATTTTAAATTCATAATTTGATTTAAAATTAAAACAAACTACAGATCACAAGTGCATAGTTTCCTTTAGGATTAAAAAGTATATTATGGAGAGTTGTATTAATTCAAATAGAAATACAACTCTTGGATGTAAAAAGGCACCTCTTGCCATTGGATGTTTTTCATTTTTAAATATTATGTATATTTTCTGTGATATATCTTTTAGTAAAGAGGTATGACTTATTTAAAGTTGTATGAGTTCTAAATAAAATATTTGATATAAAAATTATATCATCAAATTACAAACGAACGTGTTTATTACTCTAAATAAAAGTAATTCCTACGTGATATTCAACTTAATAGCGGAGTCCAAGTTAAATCATAGTATCTACTGGGTTCATGTCTAGCAAGTATTATGATTCTTATGATGATTACTATAAATGAAATGGTACGTGATTCCGAAATGCATGGTCGCATCTAGAATGTTCAGCACAAAAAACCCACGTAAAATTTTCACTTCAATTAACGAAATTCTACATCGACCAAAAAAAAAGTAACGAAGTTCCATTCCTAGGCTGCTGTCACCTTCTACAAGGAAGGGTTTGGAATCGAGGAGGTTGGCCGCACTTTCAAGGTAGATATAGGCCGTTTCTACTCTAACATTGTTGACAACCTTATTGCAGAGCTCGATTTCGGAGAGCTAAGATTACAGAATATTTTGGTTGAAGACAAAGTGAAGGAGAGAGAGAGAGTAGAAAAGAGAGAGATACTGTGAAGCTAGAAGTTTCTGTCTTTAGATCCAACCTCGATTACACTGCTTTTCTACTAATATAATAACTAACCAACCAACACAACTTATGAAGTATTAACACGTAATCTGTTACATGTCCTAACTAAACCAGCTGGCTGTAACTAGAAGCTGAGTCAGCAACTACATGTGCTTCAACTCTCCCCTGCGAAACGGGATATGCTGAGATTGAGCTTGGCAAGCAAAAATTGAAACCGAGTGCAAGGCGAGGCTTTGTCATAATATCTGCTGTTTGTTCTTCAGAGGTACATACCGTACCTCAAGCAATCCTTGTAAAACCTTATCTCCGATAAAATGTATATCAATTTCGATGTGTTTAGTCCTTGCATGAAAGCGATTAGATGCTAAACACGCTGCCCCCATATTATCGCACTGATTACGTGTTTAGAATGTTGAGCAATATGAAGTTCATGACAAAGGGATCTGTAACCAAGCAATTTCAAGCCGTGTGAGCTGGGATCTATACTCCGTCTTTGGATCGTGCAACAACGTGTTGCTTCTTGGAGCTCCGTGAAATAAGATTGGGTCCTAAATATATGCAATAGCCCCGTGGACCGTCGATCATCCAAGGATCCCGCCCAATCAGATCGAAAAAATGAGACATTGCTCAAGAGTGGTTGAATGTGCGCACTGTATCCAAGGTGCCTTTGAGATAGCGAAGCACTCTCTTGCATGCTTGCCAATGACTAGTAGTAGGACAATGTAGGTATTGACTAAGCTTACTCACTATATAAGCAATATCGTCTTGTCATACTTAGATCCGTCGCCAACTATGCTTCAGAAAGAGTATGATCGACAAAGGAGTTCCCGATGTACATGATAGCTTTGTGCTTGTCTGGCTGGAGTAGGACAAGGCTTGCAATGTAGCATATGAGTCTTCTTTAAAATATCGATATATATCTAGGAAGTGAGATAAAGACCGCTTGCATCTCGGTATGCTTCTAACCCAAGAAAATAGTGTAAATCGCCAAGATCTTTAAGAGCAAATGAAGTATTGAGATCGAAATCACCTTAGTAATCAAACCAAAGATCGAACCAAGAACTAAAATATCATCTACATAGACCAAGAGAGCTAGAAACACCGAGCCACTAGTGTAAACAAATAAGGATGCATCGCTCTTGATTCATGAAAACCCCATTGTAGTAATGTATGTTTGAGCTTGTCAAACCATGCCACAGGAGCCTGTTTGAGTCCATACAAAGCTTTGATCAATTTGCAAACATATTCGGATGTTTAGAATCACGAAACCCCCGGTTGAGTCATATACACTGTTCGCAGTTCACCATTTAAAAGGCATTGTTGACATCCAATTGTCGAATAATCCAACCCTGTGACTGCAATGAAAGAACAACTCGTCTGTTTGAGGCTTAACTACCGGGCTGAAAGTTTCATTGTAATCAATCCTGGATTTTGATGAAACCCCTTTGCAACCAGCGGGCTTTATATCTAGAGACACTCCCATGCATTCCTTTTAAGTTTGAAGACCCATTTTGTACCTACAACATTGTAAGAAGGATGGCAAGGCACTAGAAGCCATGTTTTATTTTGACAAAGAGCATGAAACTCATTCTCCATAGCTTTCCGCCACTCGGTGAAGTTAAAGCTTCTTTAGTAGTGGTTTCGAAAGTGAATCTATGAAACCAAAATATTTGGGGTTGGTTTGAGAATACCCTTCTGCAGCCGTGTAATTACTCGAGTTGTAGATGGTGGAGGGATAGGATCAGCTGGGGCATGCTAGTAGGACTAGAATTAGTTACATCCTGATCAATGTTAACTGAGGGTGAATCAGAAATAACTGTTGTACCAGGAGGAGGTGAGATGGAGTCTCCAGTGATTGAAGAAAATGGAATAAGAGTAGTCGAATGTGACAAATTATGGAGTGAAGGAAACATAGAGGAATGAACAGAAGACTTAGGTGAACTTTGCAAACCGAAAGGGAACAGTTTCATTAAAAATGACATGACAGAGATATAAATTTTCCCAGAGGGGTCAAGACATTTGAAACCTTTATGTAAAGGACTATAGCCAATAAAGGTGCATTGAACAGAACGAAATTCAAGTTTTCTGTGATTATATGGTCTTAGATAAGGATAGCAAGCACAACCGAATACTTTCAACAGTGAGTAATCAAATGTGGAATGATATAGAAGAGAAAAAGGAATGTTATTATTGATTGCTGTGGAAGGTAACCTATTAATAAGAAAATTTGCAGTTTGAAAGGCTTCTAGCCAAAAACGAATTGGCATAGAAGCTTGTTTGAGGAGTGAGAGACCAAGTTCTACTATTGTCCTATGTCTGCGTTCAGCCCTTCCATTTTGTTTGGAAGTATAAGGGCATGTCACTCTAAGTTCAATGCCATGTTTTTGGAAAAGAGGATACAGAGGTTGAAATTCATTCCCTCCATCTGTCTGAAATTTCTTAATAGTAGTATTAAACTGATTCTCAACGTAGGCTTTAAAAACTGAAAATATAGAAGAAACCTCTGACTTTGTTTTAAGAGGATACAACCACCCAAATCGTGAAAAATCATCAATAAAGATGATGTAATAACGATGACCAGACATGGATGGTACATGTGCTGGACCCCAAAGATCAGAATGAATTAAGTCAAGAGGATGAGTACTTTGTGAATCAGAAAGAGGAAAGGGTAATGCATGCGATTTACCAATAGTGCAAGAATCACGTAAATCCAAATCGATTTTATTGAACTGGGAGATTACGATCTGTAATGACTCGATTGAGTACATGAAAGGAAGGATGTCCTAATCGCCTATGCCATAGTTTTAATGACACGTGTTTATTTACGATTCAGTATTAACAAGAAAACCATCCGAGAAACAAGAATTAGTAACATTGAAACAACTGGACCGGACTTATCCGAGAACTAGGACACAAAAGACGTGAACTACGCTTCTTAGACATTACACCAACAAGGACACCTAAACTGTATTGAGAAGAAACAGTCAAAGATGATAGAGACAAATTATCACTGGAAGTCTTGAAAGATGATAGAAAAGCTTTATGAACGCAAGAAGATGGAAGTTGATAGAGGCCATCTCTAAGAACTCCTTGGAGCAACAGCATCCCGTAACTTTGTCCTTGATTACACAAAGATCATTCACAAACTCAATCAACACATTGCATTCGGTAACTAATCTAGCTACGCTAAGCAAATTCTTTGTAATTTGTGGGACATAAAGCACGTTATGTAGAATTAATGGCTTGTAACGAGTGGTAAGAGTGACATTACGGTGAGAAATACGCAGCCATTTCCATCACCCACAATCGGGAATCTTGACCTCCATACTCGAGGCTTGAGAAAGAGCTCGCAATCATGTGTAACATGAGAGGATGCACCATGTCAATGTACCATGAAGGATCCCCATACCGATCGATCAGATGGACAAAGCCGGGGATGAGTCGCGGTGGAAGAGTGATTGAAAATGAGCCATGAGAATATCCAGGAATGATGTGAGGAGAAACCAAACCGAAGAACCAGGAGTGGAAGCAGTAGCAAAAACTGTATTTCGGCCAGTAGCAGAGGAACTCGGTTGAAAATTCTTGTCAAATCTGTGATAGCAGTAATGTGCAAGATGCCCGGCTTGTTGCAGATTTGACAATAGACACGATTACCACGGCCTCTACCTCGACGCGTCCTTGAAAACTATTATTAGAACCAAAACTAGTATGACCATTGCTTTTATGACCTCTTGGACCAGAATTTGTCGAATTAGAGACAAAATTTGCAGTTTGATTCTCGGTGGTAACTGATTGTGCAAGAACCGTGGATAATCGAAGCTCTTGATTCAGCAACAGCGCTTGAACATCCCGAGAGAAAAGGATCCAGGCATAGCAGTAACGCTTGACACTACCGAATCATATTCCGATCCTACTCCAGCCAATAGAACTCGAATTTGTACCTTCTCAGTTACAAGGTGACCAGCAGCATTGAGTTGATCTGAAATCTTCTTCACATTAGCGAAAAACTCAGTCATTGACGAACCGGATTTCTTCGAGTTATGCAATTGAATTTGAAGTTGCAAAATTCGTGACTCAGATGGCGAGGCATATAAGTCTTCGAGTGCCTTCCACGATTGATGAGCAGTGGTGCATCCAATTAGTTGATTCATGACATCTTCTGTGATTGAGGAGTACATCAACTGTTGGATGAACTCATCTTGACTCTTCCAGTATTCAATATCTTCAAGGCTTGCGAGATCAGTGGAATCGAGCTCTGGACATGGCAGTGAGCCATCCAAGAAGCCAAGCAGCTTGTGGCCTCGGATTGCTGGTAGAAATTGGGATTTCCACACAAGATAGTTGCTGGAGTCCAATCGTATAGGTAATGTGAAGTTGAATTGAACTAGGGGCTTAGAAGAGAGACGGCGTGATCCACTGGCCGAAAGGGAAGACGAAGATGATGCACTTGACGCCATTGATGGCTCTGATACCAAGCTAAGATTACAGAATATTTTGGTTGAAGACAAAGTGAAGGAGAGAGAGAGAGTAGAAAAGAGAGAGATACTGTGAAGCTAGAAGTTTCTGTCTTTAGATCCAACCTCGATTACACTGCTTTTCTACTAATATAATAACTAACCAACCAACACAACTTATGAAGTATTAACACGTAATCTGTTACATGTCCTAACTAAACCAGCTGGCTGTAACTAGAAGCTGAGTCAGCAACTACATGTGCTTCAACTCGGAGGCTTTATTTTTGTGATTGATGTTGAGTAAGAATTTCTTACCTCTTTTTGCTGTTGCTGTTGTTGACTGCCATACCCATATGGTATTAATCAGTCATATGTGTTACAGCTTTCTTAAACAATGTTAATATGGAATAGTGCCACGGAAAGTAGCTTTTGTTGATAGTTATGTGGTTATCTTCTCGAATGTGCATTTGTTCAGAGTGAAGGTTGATGAAAAGAGAGGTCATCTCTTCATGACTGCTGTCAACCCGGATGAGTTTATAGCCTGTGAGTGCTGGAGCAGTGGATGAAGGTGAGGCCGTTCTGGTGTGAAGGAGCGCGTGGGCAGGATCAGGGACGTCCCCTACGGCTTCGTCTAGCTGGTCAGCGAATTTGAAGGAGAACGATGCATTCTTCAGCCATTCTGCCTCATCAAGGAAGGGATCACTACAAATTGACCTTCCTAGTGATTGAGTTTGGTTCTTGTAAATGAATTGGTGTCTCTTCCTGGTCCGATCTCGTCATCTCTTTATCCATTGCTTTTTTTACTTACTGAGAAGGAAAGGAAGAACAGTGGTGGTCAATCCAATTAAGTCTTTTACTTCATGGAATAATTTTAGGTTAAGCTTAAAATGCAATTGATATACATTATTTCTTATCTGTTTGCTATGTGGATATAAACTGGCATCTTTAATTACAAGCATCTACAATCTTTTAATTTTGTAAAAGATACTTGCATGGGTTCCCTGTGGTCTTGTCTTCTCTTTGCTAAGTACTACACATTGACCATGTATAGCTCCTCTAATTGAAGTAACAATAAACTCAAAGAGATGCTTTTGTCATGTCTGGACTCAACCGGCTTGCATGAAGCTGATAAAGTGGAGTTGTTTAGGGGCCTCTGTAACCTGACACTGGATGAAGCTTTTATTTATTTTTATTATTTCGCTTAAAGTTATTTTGTGCGTGGTCAATTTCTAGTTTGTCTTGACTAATTAACTTGTGCTAATTGTGGAATTTGTCAAGCCTATATATACAACTCCTGCAATAATATATACCATAGCGAATTGTTTGCCGACATTTAATTCTCGTTACTTCAAGAAATTGGATGGACGTTTATACGTTTTTAATTTAAAATTGATTAGGATGAACCTCTATATTGAACATATATCCAATAATATTACCATATATATATATATATATATATATATATATATATATATATATCCTAAAAACATGTCCCTGAAAGCACTAAATTCAAATCTTAAAATATTTAAATGATTCGCCCAAAGAGAGAATTAGGCGCCCTCATCTCAAATCTTAAAGTATATTTAAGTGATCCCCAAGAAGAGAATTAGGTGCCCTCAATGAATTGCGTTATTGCATGCCACGGATCCTGACTTAACCTTAATTTCATTTTGGTATGGCATTGAGCATCAATCTTTGTTAGGTTTAATCAATATCAACATTAATGTCAATGATAAAAAATAATGTTTCTAACCGTGTAGTAATATAAACCCACATTATCAATTCCAGTTATAAACATCGCATTCTTAGAGCAAATGAAACATTAATTAATCACCTCAAAATAAAAGGGTTTAATTAAGAAATTACAATTAATATTATCAAGTACACTGGTTTAAGAAATCACAATATGATCAAGTACACTTATCAGTACGTAGTAAACATCCTTGCAACTTCTCAATATATATATACAGGAAGGCTAAAGAACGCGACATCGCGTTCCATAAGGAACGCGTCAGTGACGGGGCCGCTAGCGTCAAAACGAACCGTTTAACTTTATTTATTTATTTATTAAAAAAAAATCGATGTCCAAGATTCTTTTTCTCTGCACACCATTTTTTTCCTCTGCACCCTTAACTGAGCTTGGCTCCTCTACAACATGAGTTTTCACCTCCATAGCTCAGTTCTATAACTAAAACAATTAAATTAAATTTTTAAAAAATAGATAAACTTGTTTGATTTAATAAAACAAATACAAAATTAATTTGTGTGTTCTTACCCAAAGGCCACTAATGGCTTTGCCCTTTAGGCTCCTGGTTTTGATTTTGCCGTTACAGTGGAACAAATAATTGAAAAATAAAATAACAATTTTTTTCATTTTTATTTCTGCTAAATTCATAGAAAAATCATGGAGAGTTTTGTTTGCCGGAAGACCTTAATCGGACTCGGAAAATACCCACTCCTACCTTTACCACTCGTAGGCCTCAAATCTCCGGTGCCGGTCTCTGCCAACATCGGAACGGCCACTGACCTCGACCTCATCATCATCGTTCATCTCATCATGGAAGCTTCGTCTTCTTCCACGTGGACCTTCTTCATGTCCTCTGCTAGATGAGAGGTTCTCTTGCTCTTCTGAGACTTGAACACCGACCAAAACACAGCCTTCTTTTCACGCCCACCACCTGTTTGTAGTTCGCTCCTATCGCTGTGTTCAACGTTCTTGTATTGCAGAGGAGACGAGGAAAATTTGGGCGAAAAATTGTATTGCAGAGAGTCGGGCACATTTAAGGGTGCGAAGGAAAAAAATAGTGTGCAGAGGAAAAATATCTTGGACATCATTTAAAAAAATAAAATTAAAATTAAACGATTCGTTTTGACGCTAACGGCTCCGTCACCGACGCGTTCCATAAGGAACGCGACGTCGCGTTCTCCAGCCTCCCTCTATATATATATATATATATATATATATATATATATATATATATATATATATATATATATATATATACATATATATATATATATACATATATATTGATGCAAATGAAAGAAGCTAACAATAGATAAAACATTATTATTAAGGCAACATTACCAAAAAAAAAATATTATTAAGGCAACTGTTCGATCATTAAATAAAATACAACCATACCATACAAAAATAGTCCCGAGATAGATCATAAAAATCTATGTTTATCATATTCTTTAACCATTTATAAAGCTCAATCCCTTTTTTCTCTCGCTTTGCATTTATAAATTATTATTTTGTGTTATTTATGGTTATTATGTCTTCAGTTTTTACTAGAGAAACCCAAACCTACATCACTTTTTTTACTTCATCCAAGCCCAGCTCGCTTTGCATTTATAAATTATTATTTTGTATTATTTATGGTTATTATGTTTTCATTTTTTATTAGCTCACCCAAACCTAGCTCGCTTTCTTCCATTTAACCCTAACCTAACCTAACCTAACCTAAATCTAACCCTCAGCTATGCCCACTGCCTTTTATGCCTGATTGGACGATTCAGTACCCAAACCCAGCTCGTCCTTTCCCGCTTTCACAATACACTTTTCGTTCCACGGCTTAGTTTCCTAACCCCTGATTTTCGTTCTCGGATTAGTTTCTAAAGAAACCCAAACCTAGCTCTCCCTTTCCCGCTTTAACCCTAAACCCACAGTACACTTAACCCTCAAAACCCATTTTGATCGCACATCAAACATGCCGACATCCTTCGACTCGGTTATGCCAATTTTCATTGAATTTCTCTTTTATAAAAGAGAAAAAAATACGAGTAGAAGCCAGGATTACTAATCTGGAACGAGAGCACCGAAATTTAGAGCATGAGCTCGATACCCAACCGGAAGGATTTAATTTGATGGAGTTTAATGTAAACTGGGAGAAGAATACAGGAGAGTTGAACAATCTACAGTAAGAACGTCAGCAATGTGACGACGCTCTCACCGGCGATCTGTATCACAAGCCTGGGGTTGGACTGCCTGGGGTTGGACGGCCTGGGTTGAAAAGGCTAAGAAGGATCACAAGCCGTGCAACCCCAGCCGTCCATCTCCAAGCCGTGCAACCCAGGCCGTGCAACCCAGGCCGTGCAGCTCCAGGCCGTGCAACTCCAGGCCGTGCAACTCCAGGCCGTCCAACCCCAGGCCGTCCAACCCCAGGCCGCTCTGAATTTGGACGTGGATTTGTACTTGAGCCACGGCCGTCCATCTCCAGGCCGTGCAACCCCAGGCCGTCCAACCTCAGGCCGTGCAACCCCAGGCCGTCCATCCCCAGGCCGTCCATCTCCAGGCCGTCCAACCCCTGGCCGTCCAACTCCAGGCCGTCCAACCCCAGGCCGCTCTGAATTTGGACGTGGATTTGTACTTGAGCGACTTATTTTCTGATCAGCTCTCACCGGCGATCTGTATCACAAGCCTGGGGTTGGACGTCCTGGCTAAGAAGGATCCCAGGCCGTCCAACCCCAGGCCACTCTGAATTTGGACGTGGATTTGGACTTGAACGACTTATTTTCTTATCAGCCCTTGGCCGTCCAACCCCAGGCCGTCCACGCTGATGCCGCTCTGGATTTGGACGAGTTATTTGCTGATCCAGCCCAGGCCGTCCAACCCAGGCCGTCCAACCCCAGGGATTCCAACCCCAGGCCGTCTAACCCCAGGCAGTCCAACTCCAGGCCGTCGACGCTGATAATATTCTGCCCGTCCACTCTGATGCCGCTCTGGATTTGGACGAGTTATTTGCTGATCCACCCCAGCCCGTCCAACCCAGGGATTCCAACCCCAGGCCGTCGACGCTGATGATATTCTGCCGAATGAAGATTTCTATCTCGACGTGAGCGAGTTGTTTGATGTCGGCCGACGGAATCAAGGCGTCAGACCATCATAATCACGGCATAAATCCAGAATTATATATTTGTTTATGCCTTTGTCTGATTGGTGGGATTTTAGATTCCTTATTGCTTAAGGTATTCATGCACTTATTAGTGTTTAATGTTTGGTTAAGGAATTCATGCACTTATTAGTGTATAATCACGGCATAAATCCAGAATTATATATTTGTTTATGCCTTTGTCTGATTGGTGGGATTTTAGATTCAGGTATTCATGCACTTATTAGTGTATACTGTTTGGTTTGTAACTCTGACTCTAATGCAATTAGAGATCTCCTTACTTATTTGTGCCATAATTGTTATTCCTTGTACGTTTTAAACCGTGTGCTCTTGCTATTTTTCCTTCAGCCGTGATTCTGAGCAATAGTTTGTCATCCTTGTTGGTTGATTAGTTGTTTTGTCATGGCATAATTTCAGGATTTGTATTGTCTATGCTTTTGTCTGATTGGTTACTTAGTGCAGGATACAACCTATACAGTCGTCTTTGTTGGTTGATTAGTTGTTTATACGGTTTGCCATCTTTGTTGGTTGATTAGTGTTTTTGTCATGGCATAATTCCAGGATTATGTATTTGTCTATGCCTTTGTCTGATTGGTTATTTAGTGTAGGATACAACCTATACAGGAGTAAGTGAGGTTTATAAAGTTTAGTTTACCAATAAAGTTGGAGAGATTTTAGATTCATTGAACTTTCTGCTTTGGGTATTCATGCATAGTAGATTCTGATTTTTTATTTGTATCTTGATTATTTGCAGGTGGTTATAATCCTTGAACAATTTTTTCCTTTTTTGGTTGATTTGATAGTGAAAAATGGAAACAAGATCTCACAATTGCAAGGCCTTACTGTCGAAGAAAGTAACAATGTTTGTTGGGTTTATTTGATACATTTGAGACTCTTATTATGAAAAATAGAAATATGCTGACCTTCTGCATATGCCAAGTTCTCTTATTTTCGTGTGTTTGTATCTTCTCCACCCTCTATGTACTCTTTGGTTTAATAACTACATATCTTAGGAATTAAGACACTTTAATTTGCCAGGATTTTGGAATTGAAAGAAAATTTAAGTAAACTAAAGGAGATGAGGTTAATGTCCTTCACTTATCAATGTAGAAGGAGGCTTACATATTCTAAATTTCTGTTGCTCATAATACAATGTCGGAAATTGTAATAAATCAATATAATTCTAGGAGTAACAATGTCATATCATAAATAGCCATTTACTGGCTTGACCCCAAACATCCTTATAAACGTGACAATGCCAGAAGATAATAGTGAAAAAGTTGCTGGAAGAACTGGAAAAATTAAACTAGGTTATTAAATAAAATATTTAGATTTAAAAATAAAATAGTAAAAAGTGTTTTTTTAATTTTTCTGGTAAATAATGGTAAGAAGTGTTATATATTTAAAAAATTAAAAGTTTTTTTTTTTGTCACGATCATGCTTGTGTGGGCTCCAGCAAGGCAGTGGCGATAATTCCAAAGGTTTCTTAATGACTTGTTCCCCAAGATACAAAGCATTAATGCAAGCGTCTGACATTTTCATTTTATCTTTATAGACTACGCACGCTACAAAAATGGAACAGAGCGCCCTTTTATCCATTTTTATTTATTTTTTATAAATAAGGTTTTGCATTGAGCACAAAATCAGTCCCATGGGATTACAAGATAAAATCTTTTGTCAGATCAATTGTCTGCCTGTGAGGATTGGACTACAACGAAGGAAATATCATCCCTTTTAAAATCAACATTAACAAAAAATATATATATATATTATTTTTTAAAGAAAAGTTTGCTAAAGCATCAATTAAAATGATTGAGATTTTTATTTTTTGGTAAAAAATAATTGAGATTTTTGATTTTTGGTAAAAAATAATTGAGATTTTTGTTGATCCAATGGAGTGACTACAGCCTCGTATTAAAGTGTTGACGAACAGCAACAGCTTCATAATAGGTGTTCCGATTGCCGGGATCTTCTTGACTGGTGATGGCCTTGACGGTAGTCAGTGAGTCGTTATAGTAGTCAGTGAGTCGTAAAACCATAAAAAAGGCCTCATGTTCCTCTCCTGGGCAAGCTTAGACGCCCACTCCAGTACTCTCATCTCAGCCAAATTGGATTCCAATTTTTTCACCATCCGCGACGCCATAAACTCTATTTTTCCTTCATCATTTTTTATGAACATGGCTAGGACTGTGCCGGAATGCCCTTTTATCCATTTTGATAAATGAGATTTACCTAAAATGCATTGCCTCGGATACTGACAGCCGCCAAATCCTATTTTTCCCTTGCGGCCATGCATGTATTATTTATATTCTTTTATATTAATCATTTTAATAATAATAGTTGTCTTCCTTCTGTCTTGAACCTTACACCAGCATCGGATTCATTCTTTTTTTACCTTAGATATTACCAAGAGCTCTTCTTCGGCTAAGGAGAGCATCTAATCATCACCTTGGCTCTCTCCTTTCTTATAATCGATGTACATGAAAAAGAAATGAAATTGATAGAGTCAGATTAAAGAAGAATAGGCTCACAGCTGATACGAGCGCTTATTCACTCACCAACAAGAGCGTATTCAATAGCAGCATTCGATGCCTACTCTTGCGCCACACTCATATGATAGTTTCACTGTTTTATATGTGTATTATTTATGTACTTATTTCTAAGGATAGTTTCTTTCCAAAAAAAAAAGAAAAAGAAAAAAATTCTTGAGATAGTTTCAATAAATCAACCAAAAATTAATTATTTAAATTCACTTTAGAAAAATTTTAATAAAGTATATTTAATTTTTGTAAAAAAGAAAAAAAACCAAAGGCTGTTAATTGAAATTCACTTCTTTAATTAATAGTTGATATTAGAGTTGTATTTAGTACTTACCGACTTAAAAAATGCTCATGCGGTGACAAATTTACAGTGGTGGTTCTTCCGTAGCAAGTTAAAATAAAAGGGATTTGATTTCTCATTATTGGGATGGTTAGTTACATTTTATTTTTGCATGATGATAATGTAAACATTAATGGTACTGGCATTTGAATTTTCAATGCTAATCCATGATTCCCTCCAATTAATGGTAGCACTGGCACTTAATACAAAGTGTTGCAAAATATGCTAGCCTCGAATGTCATTTGAGAATTTTCCTACATGGCTCAACGGGTCTAATAAACAAACAAGAGTTTGTAAGGATCCAATACTCATTAGGTTACTAAACGAGGAGTTTGTGGTAATTAAATTACAAATATCAATAACAAATTGACCATTTTGACCCATAAAAAAAATCATAATACCATAAATAATAATTTAATAAACGTGTCCTTTGGGGCACTTAAATTCATATATTAAAATGATTCCCAAGCATCCTTATCTGGCAATTATTACTCAAACAAAATAATAACACTGAGGATAGTTTGAATTTGAAAAGCAGATGACATTAGCAATATATGGAAATCACTAAGGTTAAGTTGGTATTGAAGCACATCAATTGCACATTACTATTTTCCTGTATTAGATTTCATTGCACAATTTAGTGTGGTTTAATTGCATCAGTGGTCAGCCATATATTAGTCACAGTGGACAGCAAGGAATAGGCCTTGATTTGGGATTTTTTAATTTCGTCCCCATTCTCACCAAAATAAAAAGAAGCAAAAAAAACAAAAATCCTAAACACGGTACAGAAACTATAAATGACTGACTACAATAAAAGTGAAACTAATTTCGTGACTTGAAAGAAGTTAACGATGCCAATTAAGGTCCTTTTATTATTATTATTTTTTTTTTTTTTTTTTTTTGGAACATCAATAGGAAATTTTTTATTAAATATAAGAAGTATCAGATATAACAAAAATGAGCCCGGGGTGGTAGTAATGCACCACTAAAAGCTCTCTTAGCAAATCCAACTTGTTGCCATTTGATACTACTGCTCATACCTCCACAGCCTGCAATGGGCCAACGTCTGCCTCCTTGTCGATTTCTTCGAAGCTGTTGAACAAAAGCTGACGACTTTAAAGGAAAGAACGACGACCCAGGAGGCCTAAGCTTCTGGCCAGAAAACGAAAAAGGGAGGGAGGCGGATTGGTGATGGTGGTAGGGAAGGAGGGTGGGAGATGTAGATGGAGAACACGTTAAAATACGAGTACGACACGTGATTTCACAAGCCATGAGACTGACAATCATGAGTTGAATGCTGACTTGGCATCCGCGTGGCATTAAATAATTATATTCTTTTTGATAAATAAATAATATTAGTGTAATGGCTAGCTAATGGTTTTGTTCGTTATAGAAGTAACGCATTATTCAAGAATTTTATGATAATGACTTTTTTAAATTTTTTTTACGAAGAATTATTTTTTATATTCAAATGACGTGGCACTTCTACATAACGACTGTTTTACATTATTGTTGGGTCAAGCAATTAATCAAAAAGATAATAGACCTTTATTATTATTCTTATTTTATGGAAATAAAAGACCTCATTTTATATTGTCTTTCATGTTTTTTTGAAATGTCAACTGGTAGATGTAAACTTTTTTTTCTTCACTGGTGTAATCTTTTCATTATTCTTTATTGAGATCAATTATTTTTATCAAAAACCAACTATTTTTAAGAAGATGAATGACTTAATGGATACATGTACTCTTTTTTTTTGGGTAAGCGTAGGCATATATGTACCTTTGTATGTACAACATGTGTAATCCGATCTTTAATATGTGAAACAAATACATAGAAGATTTCTTCAGAAGAAAAAAAAAACTAAAATATATACCTTTTTGACAAATAAAAAACTTAAATATGATATTAAAAAAAAAACTTTTGTCAATATATAACAATAAAAAAGATGCATGAAGTTATATATATATATATATATATATATATATATATTCTACCATTGACCGAGTCTACTATAGGCATAGAATAAACATAGAGAATACATCCCCATGTTCTGTCAAGCCTGTTTATTTATATATGACGATGATTATTTTTGTTTTTGGTTAATTATCATTTACAATGTTGAAGCTAACCTGCCTGCAGCATTCCTAAAGTTTGCTTATGTTTAATAACTTGAACCACTTTCTAATAACTCAAGCCTGTGATATTTTCCCAATATATAGTTTAGTTTGAACTTTTAGAATGGATGAACATGGAAACTTAATTAATTTACATAATCCTAATCAACCCTTGTAATGTTGAATAATAATAAAAAAAAAACATTACACTATATTTGGATTGTTGGAATGGAAGGAAAGAAAATGAAAGGAAATAATGACATTATTTGAATTGCTAAAATAAATTTAAAGGAAAGGACAAAAAATGGGCATTTCTTTTATTTAATTTCCACCCAAACATAAAGAGAAAAAAGAGGGAAAAAAAATAAAATTTTAATGAAACTTTTTTAATAGTTTAAAAAATTACCCTTATTAATGTTGTGTGAAAAAGGTTTTCTTGTACATAAAGTTATTTTAGTAAACTAGATAAACTGCATTAATTTATTTTTCATTTAATTTCTTTTCTATTCATTTTTCTACTTCAATCCAAATATATTGTTAAAGTGCCTCAAGTTGCCTCGAACCGTCTTTCATCTATCATGTAGTTATAATATTGTTATTTTCCAATTTGATAATGATATCAATTTACCCTCAAAACAAAAGGGTTGGGGCTAGTATCATCGACAAGTCTGGCATAAGTATAGGTTCACCTAGCAATGTAGGTTGTGGAGGTTGACAATAGCAGAGGCCATGCACCATGCAGCTCTGGGCATATTAACCTCGTTCACTAAAATGGATAAAAGGGAACTAGGTTAGATTTTTGTCTTGTAGTCAGTAAGAAACCTTTGGATTCCCGCCATTGCCTAAGCTGGGGCCCACACAACACAAGGAAGATGTGAGAAATAGAACTTTCATTTTATTTAAATATGTGACACTTTTTTACTATTTTATTTTATTGACTAAAAATAAAATTTAAAATAGGGTGCACACTTGAGGAAAAAACCCTTTTTTTTTTTTTTTTGCCGCAAAACATTGTCTTCTGGCTTACCTACCTCTGCCTCAGCTGTGAGTTAACCTTATCTCTGCCCACAGGTACGTATAGCACTAACCCCTTTCCGCATGCAATACAGTGAAAGCGAAAATACGTACTCTGCAAAATTTCTTTTTTTTTTTGGTAAATACGTACACTGCATATTTGAATATCAGAAACTCCTGCATTTTGAGACAAGGAAAGTTTGGCGAAGTCTAAGGTGGCATTGAAGTCTAGCAGTCTTAGGAGGAGGATGTCTAAAAGATGTGGGTCCACATCTCTCTCTCACAAAAATTCTCAGCAGTATCAGACGGAGGACTTCTAATTAATTTCCTGAAAAATTAAGTCCTAAGCTTTCAACATAACTCCAGTTTCAAAGTAATCACAAGTACTTATATATGTTTACTCTAGAAAAACAATATTTTACACCCACCCAATAATCCATAATTCACACATAGCAAACCGAATAATAAATTAAATAAAAATAATAATTATTCTGCTGTGTTAAAACTAATAAATGGCAACACTGTAGACATACAATATTCTAATTTGTCTTTTTTCTTTAATTAGGTGACGTAGCAGAGCTCTATGCGTTCTGCCATTTTCGCTTGCTTGCTGGAGAAGACGTTTTCTCCAACTGGCAGTAAACAAACATTTTATTTAAGCTCACTGCCTGAAAGGTTGAAGAAGATAGAATAAGTAGGGGTGTAGACCAAGAGTGTTTTTGGAAATTGAAGGTCAGGCAAACGTACAGAAAGCTGTTGCTTTCTGTCAACTGACAAATCCAAGGGTCTTTGATCCCCACTTTTAGGGTCATCGAGGGCACCTAACTCTATTTTGGGAATCATCTAAAGATAAGCATTTTTTTTGGTGAATATCTAAAGATAAGAATTAAGTGCTCCTAGGGACGCGTTTTTTTTTCTTTTTTTGGTAAAATAGGGACACGTTTGTTGTATATATGTTCAATATATAAAGTTTCATTTCAAAGAGTTTTGTTATTTACAATCCTAAATCCTTCCACACCCTCCATTCTCTTTATACACCCGCATTTATTTATTTTGTTAAATCACAAGCAAACCCTCTATGCACTCAATTGATTTTCCTAAATTACCCATTTTCTTCCTACTCTCACCATGACTTAGTTATTTTTATTATTTTTGAAGTGTATACAACTCAGCTAATTTGGCCCCCAACGTTTTTTTTTCTTTCTTTTTTTTTTTTTTTTGTTTCTTGTCAAAACCCCAATATAGTACAATGATTATCACTTTCAAATGATATGAAGTTCTACAAATTTAATTCGACATCAATATCATAGAGTATGAAGACCGATATTTTGAAGATGATGCATCCAATTGTATGCCCTGCAACCTTCTTTATCTTTTGCATGCGTGTGTTATCTTACATATTACCAAAAAAAAAAAAGTGTTATCTTACATGTTTTATTACGTAAGAATGATAAGTGTACTTATTATTAACTGTAATTTCCTGAATCCTTTTATTTTGAGGCTGTAAGATTAGTTTGGTTGTTTCTCTTATTCAATTTCAGTGACATAATTAGAATTGCTGCAGAAATATTTAATAGTGGAATTGATATGAGTTTATATATAAGGAAAATATAAAAAAAAATGTCTTATGCGAAATGTTGAAAAGATTAAAATAACCACATTTAATAATTTATTCAAAATTAGGCATATAATAATTTTCTCTGTCCAAAATACCTTTAAACTTGTAGTCTCTCTCTTCCTTTTTTTCTATGTGATTATCGCTGATTCTTGCTATTGTTAATTCGTCGTGGTCGTCGCGGTACACTGTTGAAGTGCCTTAGTCCTATCAAACTCATAATCAGTTGTGCAGGTAGTGTTTCTGGTTTGGTGTGTGGTGCGTTTTTTTAGGCATTTTGATAGTTGGTGCTCTTGTAGGCATCTTGACAGTTTGTGTTTTGTAGGCATTTTGGCATTTTTGTGTTCTCATGAACAGTGAATGATGTCTATATATATGACACTATCAAAGTCATATAATCATTAGAATTTCACTTTAACATTTTACTATATAATAAATCAGTCTAAGACTATCATGTTAATCTCATTGAGTGCCTTAGTCCTATACGTAATTTTTGCATAGTAAAGAAGAAAAATAATAATTATAAGTTTGTTTCAAAAATTGGATTAGAATTCTTCGAATCAAGTATTGTATATTATTATTGTTTTTTATTATTAACTTATGCCAAAGAATTATTCGTTAAAAAGCTTTGAAGAACAATGGTTGCATGAAAAGAGAATCTGGATGCACTGGCATTCATTTTGGTTGTTGTAGTACCGTCTGAGGTTCAAATTTGCCGACTAATAAGCCGCCTGGAAATTGTCAACATTTTATTTCCTCGTTTTGTTGATTCCTAATCGATGATGGGCTTAACATAACAAACACCTTGGGCTAGGCCTGTTCCACAGGTTTTATTAGTTTTGTTGGCCCCATTCTTAGTATTCCACTTTTATTTTTTATAAATTTTATGTAGATTTGGTTGGTGCAAATTTTGTTAATGTTATAATCCCAAAATGATCTATTCTGGATATTGTGTACGTCCATCACAAAAGTCAACAAAGAGCTTGCCTTGAATATTAAAACTGTTCTTCATCGAAACCTAAATGGGCTAAGAATGGAGCTGTATAAGATACTTTTTCAACATCCTTTTTTGGTAATTAAAAGCACTTTTGCATTTTATTTTATTCAACTGTTAATCTACGATGCTTACTGTAAGAGCTTAGTATAAGCCAACATGTTGAATAATAGTACCCAGTCAATAGGGGGACTTCTCTCTATATATACATATAGTTGTTTAGCAAAGGAAAAAAAAAACACAAATTTCAAGTAACATGTAGATAATAAAGGGATTGACAATATACAAATTTCAAGTAATTACTTCCACCTGGGAAAAAAAATGATCAATTTATTTACAAGGATAAGTATAGATGCCGTTGCTTTGCCGCACTACTTGTGCAGAAGTAGACCTATTTGCAGTGTTCTTCAGGATCAACCTGCCAAATCATAATAAGCCAAAAACTTTGGACTATCAATCTTCAATGGATTTTAGAAAGACAAACATGAAACTTTATGTAATATGCATTTCAATTCAGGAGGCCTATTCTTTCATTAATAAAAACCTTTAAACTTCATCCAATATTAGTTTGATCGTGTTACATTTGGAGTTTCAACCAAAAGTCATTTATATTTAGGGCCTTAATTTCATGGAAATTGGAAATTTAAAATAAAAATAGTTTTTCTAGAAAAACTGCAAATACCTTCCAATGATTATCAATTAGAGACACCTGGCTACAAGAACAATTTCTATGGACAGACCCAATGTTATAAAACTGCTAAAAAAACGCAGCTCTAAGTTGGTTGCGGATGCCTTATTTCATAAACGGTAAGTACCTTTAATCAATGAGCTAACTAATATAACAAAAAGTTCTTCATATCTAAAGCCTATGCCGATTGCAGGATGCAAAGAATTCAAAAGACACACGTAAATTACTTGGAAGAGACAGGAAGACCTGTATCTAACATAAACCAAGTCCAATTGATTTACTTTATTGGGCTGCAAATTCAAAACGACTGTCCCAATTGATTTGCTTTGTTGGGTTGAATATTTCTTTTGTTTGTTCGTATTTTGTTGAAGAATACACGACACCAACACCAAATTTGAATTCAATATTCTCAAGCATCCAATAAAATAATGCTTCGTTATTACCAAAAAAATAAAATAAGACAATTCTTCGTGAATATCCACTCTTGATTTTATTTTATTATTTTTTTTCACTTAATCAACATTTATAAATCCCTCTTAAGCTAACTAAAATTAACATGGACATTTTTAGCAATAATTACGTGTAATTTATGGACCGACATTTAATAAATCAATTAATAGAAGCAACCCAATTAATAATACCTAATCTTATTATTACTATCGTTATTTGTTTGTTTTTTTTAATAAAAATGGAAGTAAATCAACGGCTATAGCTGCACCGAACGCGTCTCAAGCGATCTACACCGTCAGCTTCGATCCTCACGGCGGAATGATGCCATCTTCTACCTAAAGAAGAAAGACGCGTCAAACGTCAAAAAGAAGGGTGTTGACGCGGGCGGAAATGTGAACGTAAAGTGCTATCGTACAAAATTGAGTCAAAACCCCACGCGCAGATATTTCACGCAAATCCGTTATTGGTTTTTCTTTAGGCGATCAACGACCATAATAGCTATAAAATTCGTTCCACGCAGTGCGGGCGCGTGGTCATCTTTCATATCTAAAGAGACATTCTAAAAAAGTAGTAACCTAATCAACATGTTTAGTAGGGCCCAGTCATGGAAAAGCCACCGTGGAGCAAGCAAGAGAAGCATACGAAATTTTTTTGGAATATTCCTGTTGGATACGTGGCAATATTCGTTTGGTTTTCAATCTTGCTTCATAAGCATTGCTATAATTAATTAATTTGCAAAATTAGGGAGAAAAAAAAAAAACAGATATTTTAAAAATTAATTTATAATACAATAATGTAAGAGTATATTTTAAGCCGCGTGGTGGAATCCTACACCCATGTTGTGTAATATAAAAATGTCCAAATAAATTTAAATAAATAAGCAAAATGAATAATTGTATTTTCTCCTACCAACCCACATATTTGCTATATAAATTACGACGTGTAGCCAATTCAAATCTGTGGTTGAAGGTACTCATCACGTACGGCAGGTGAGTTGATGCGTCTTTCCACACAGCCCCTCAAAAAGGACGTGGTCTATAAAGTTGTAGGGACTCCCAATTTCATTAAACTCGCAGGTCCGCCTTTTGATTTGAAAATTTAATAATTATGCTTTACAAATATTAAACGGATATATAGTTTAACATAAACAAATATAAATTGACATGCCACAGTTGATAACCGTGCCCTTACAATACAACAAAATTGTACTTTTAATAAAAACTATAACAAGGTGTAAAGATTTATATCTGTTCAGTCTAGAATAATACACATATATATATATATATATTTGAACTATTGTGAATGAAAGATAAGAATTAAGGCAAGAGATAAATTAAAGATGGTAATTGATAATTAAGGTTTAATTACTCACCATATCAGTTTGTTCTAGTGTTTAGCCATATATCTAATATTGAATGTGAGTTTCCTTGTAGAAAGAATATCTGTGTATAATTTCTAACCCAAAAAAAAAAAAGAGTATAAATTTATAAAAGAGCTTTTGTGGATTGTGGTAATTAACTTGGGAAATGTTTCAAAGCAACAATTTTTTATGGCCAGATTTACCAAAAAAAAAATAAAAAAACAATTTTATATGCCGAGCAATAATTATAAAAAGGAACAACAACATTTCAACAGTACAATTTTACCAAAAAAGTAGAAAAAATAAAAAATAAAATTCAACAGTACAAATTATTCAAGCATCATAAAATAGTATAATTTTCACATTATAGAGATAATAAAGAGTAGCATAATTTGGGATTGCTTACCAATGTTACCATAGCACAAAGTCAGAGGATAAAGTTATGGCCATTTTAATATTTTAATATTTTTAAAATATTTAATTGGTTGAAAATTCACCGTTAATAACGGCGTGGAATCTACTTTGAGGTTCCAAAGGTTTCTCTACTCTGCGAAGTTTTACGGAGACGGACCTCAGTTCACCGCGTCCGCGATTTGAGATTTTTAAAGATTTCTCAGACAACGTTGTGACTCCTATCCGACTGTGTCTGAGTTGTCATTAAAGTTCCGCAATTTGCGTCCCCGTAAAGGGTAATTTCGGAATATTAGCCTCATAATAGACGTTTTATTTTCCATTAAGAAAATGCCAATGACGGTGAGAGGGAGGGGGGAGGGAGGGAAGTAAGACTAAGAAAAAAAAAAGGAAAAAAGGAAAGCTCCAAAGCCAAAGGGACAAAAAACCAAATCTGCTCCACAGAGGGGGATAGAGAGAGGCTTAATCTCTTCTTCCTATTATTTTCGGTTCTTGAAGGGTTTAAGCTTTTCTCAATTGTTGTTCAATATCTTTCTTCTTTTTTTCATTTTGGATTCTTTAAGGCTCATATTAACTGCGACTGTGTTCTTCAAAGGAGGTTCAAGTTCAAATTTTGTTTTTTTTGTTTGTTGCTGACTTCGGATGATCTTTCTTGGAAGATTTCGAACTAGATCAAGGAGCAGCCTTTGTCTCTGATCCGATCAAAATCTCTGTGTGAAATGGTATTTTTGTTTAATGTTCTTTCTTCATTCATTTGAACTATTCGAGGCCTTTTATTTAGCATAGATTTGTTGTTATTTTGATGGATTATTATTGGTTTACTTTGTGGGTGCACTGATCCATGCTAACTTGAGACTGAAGAGGTTGTTTACTGATATATGTCGTTACTTATTTAGTTTTGTATCGGATTTTCTTGATTTAGTCTTTGTCACATTCAGATTCGTCGACATTTTCTTATTAATCGGCATTCTAATTTACTACTAAACTCTGTAGGATATTCATATTTAGTAGGTACAGCAATGCGGCAAAACTATAAAGTTCATGATATCGTTTGTATATGAGTTCTTTTTGCTTGTTTTCGAATTTTCTTTTGGTGGATTGTAGTGATTTTCACCACTGATAGTTGCATCATAGATTCATCTCCGTTGATTTGCGGGTTTATTAATATTGTAGTTGCCAAAGTATGGACCAGTGTCAACTTGAGTTAGATTTTGTAAACTGCAAGTCCGCAATAATAACTTGGCTTTTAGAATTAATGTATTTGAATATTGTAATTCCAATTCCATGCAACCGCTTGAAGAAGCTTAGCTCTAATCTTTGACAAACTAATATAGGCGTCAAGTACCTTTTGACAATCTGAGTAGTTAATTTAACCAGAAAAATCCAGGAGAAGGTGGCTTGTTCTATGAAAATTTTCACTGTGTTCAACATTTATTTTCCTCTTCTAGCATTGCTTACCAACATAAACTGCGGTGAAGAATCAATATAATGCAGCTGTTCCTCCTCCATTGTCAGCATTTGTTTTATTATATATAATGTAGCTGTGCCTACTGCAAAAATACATGATATCTGGTAATCACCTTGATGGTAAAGGAATTTTAACAGTTGGCCTCGTAAATTTTGTCAAATGTAGTGGCAGATGTTTTTTAAATTTTTATTTTGACCTGCTTTATTACATTTTTTTTACCTCCTTGTTGATTTCAAATCTGTTGAATCTTCTGTTGTTCTCCTTTATTTATTAATAGTGAATAATGGGAAGAAAATTCTTTCGCACATTCTGGATATTGTTGCTACTAATTGATGCTGAATATATTATTTTAGTCGTAGGTTTTATTTAAGGTTGGCGTATTTGATTCCAGTCGTTTATATATTTAACAATGACACTCTGCTTTGCAGGCTGCTACCATCAGCCCTGTGGTTGGATCTCTTGTCTGGGTAGAGGATGCTGATGTAACTTGGATAGATGGTGAAGTTGTAGAGGTCAATGGTGAAGAGATTAAAGTCCTATCCACTTCTGGAAAGACAGTGGGTTCTCCTACCTTTGATTTGAAGATTTTATGTAGTGAAATAAGTCTGTTTAAATTCTATATTTTCTGAACTTTAGCTAATCATTTATTTGTTATTATCTCATGTTTATCTTTCTTTAAACAATTTTCCTTTTTGACAATTTTGATTCTCCATCAAATTCCTGCTAATGTGTGTATTTGTTTGTGTTTCTGTTTTGACAAGATAACTTAAAATTGCAATTTTGCTGACTTTGGTTTTTGTTGCTTTGGCAATTTCTCTATATTGTGTAAAATTGCAGGTTGTTGTTAAAGCATCAAATGTTTATCCCAAAGATGCAGAAGCCCCACCCTGTGGAGTGGATGATATGACAAAGTTGGCTTACTTGCATGAACCTGGAGTCCTAGATAACTTAAGGTCAAGATACGACATCAATGAAATATATGTAAGCATTTAAATATTGAAAAATATTCACTCTTGAGAATTTTCTACCTTTTGCATTTTTAGTTGTGGAATTGTTTTTATTGTTCTTTCTTTCTTTTTTTTTTTTTTGGGTGGAGGTGGGGGATTGGTGTGGTGGTGTTATGTGTTACAAATTGATGGATGAGTATGTTTTCGTTTTGCCTTTCCAAATAAATAATGAATGTTTGTTCCTGTGGTGAGGCTTATACAACATATATATCTTCAGACCTATACAGGGAATATTTTGATTGCTGTGAACCCTTTTACTAGACTACCGCATCTCTATGATAGCCATATGATGCAACAATATAAAGGTGCAGCCTTTGGTGAGCTGAGTCCACATCCCTTTGCTGTTGCAGATGCTGCATATAGGTAATTTTTTTTGATATTCTTGACAAGTCTTCATCCTTGATCTATTTTCTTGTCTACATCAAACTCCGTTGCTGATGTTGCAGACTCATGATAAATGAGGGAATAAGTCAATCAATATTGGTTAGTGGTGAAAGTGGAGCAGGTAAAACGGAAAGCACAAAATTGCTCATGCGTTATCTTGCTTACATGGGAGGAAGAGCTGTTGCTGAGGGGAGGACTGTTGAGCAGCAAGTCCTTGAGGTGCTGAGGTTTTGGAGTAAAAATTTGCGTGATTTATAGAATAACATGTGATTTCATTTTTCGTAGGATTTTAGCCCATAGTTCTGTTTTTCTTTGAATCAGGAGTATTTGTGTTTTTGTCTGATTTGCAGTCTAATCCTGTTCTTGAAGCATTTGGCAATGCAAAGACTGTTAGAAACAATAATTCCAGGTGGGAAAATCTTTTTCTAAAAGGCTTCTATTAGCATATATTATGAAATTTGTGTCTGGAATTCCATTTCATTTGCATGTCTTGGTTGCTTCAGTCGTTTTGGTAAGTTTGTGGAGATTCAATTTGATCGGAAAGGGAGAATCTCGGGAGCTGCTATAAGGACTTATTTGCTAGAAAGATCACGTGTCTGTCAGCTTTCTGATCCTGAGAGAAACTATCATTGTTTCTACATGCTTTGTTCTGCACCACCAGAGGTAATCAATCTTCCACTCCTTCACTGTAATGTATTCATTGAAGAGTTAGGACTATGCATGCTGAGCATTTGGTTTAATATTTTCAATTTTAATCATTTCTAGATTGGAAAACAATTTTGAGTGTTTTATGATTCTAGCAAACTGGATTGAAATTTCAGTATAAGTTGTGGATGCTAGAAGTGAAAAGATCCTTTCTTTAACCTTGCTTTACATTTAACATTTAGTTCTGGATAGTACACTTGTATTTGGCTGTTATAATCCATGGAATTCAAGCAGAAGCGAAACACACTCAACTCTTTATGTTAAAGCCTTATTAATTGTTCCTTATCTCTTTTATTTGCAGGATGTTCAGAAGTACAAATTGGGACATCCAAGTACATTTCATTATTTGAATCAATCAAATTGCTACAAGTTGGATGGCCTTGATGAATCCAAGGAATACATTGCAACTAGAAGGGCAATGGATATTGTTGGAATTAGTTCAGATGAGCAGGTAAAACTGTTGTAGATGGTTTGAGTGAAATCTAGAATCTTCAAGCATAACTTCTGCTTTAAATTTCGTATCTTTTTGCTTTTTACCGCTTTACAGGATGCAATATTTCGAGTTGTGGCTGCAGTTTTGCACCTTGGTAACATTGAGTTTACAAAAGGGAAGGAAATAGATTCGTCCGTGCCAAAGGATGAAAAATCTTGGTTCCACCTGAGAACTGTTGCTGAACTGCTTATGTAATTTAACTATTATATTGACATGTTTGAAGATTCTAAAGGATGCTCTATATTGGAAATTTTTTACCCATTTTCTCTGGTAAGTTCATTAGACTTACTTCCTAATTCATATGTTTTATTCAGGTGTGATGCAAAGGCACTAGAAGATTCTCTTTGCAAACGTGTAATTGTAACTCGTGATGAAACTATCACAAAATGGTTGGATCCAGATTCTGCAGTTGTAAGTAGAGATGCGTTGGCTAAAGTTTTGTACTCAAGGTTATTTGATTGGTAAGATTTAGTATTGGAAAACTTTGATGAAACATGTCCTGTACTGACCTTGCTTAGCTTAATTTTACTGTGTTTTTTCTTCACTTCTCTATCTTGATTGATCTTGTGTTTTCTGTTTCCTCATTGTTCTGTAACCTTATTTATTCTTCTTGCAGGATTGTTGATAAGATTAATAGTTCAATTGGTCAAGACCCTGATTCGAAGTCCTTGATTGGTGTTCTGGATATTTATGGGTTTGAGAGTTTCAAGACAAACAGGTGCTTAACCGGTATGCCTTTGTTTTAATGATTGATAAGTGAACTTATGGAAAATGCCATTTATTTTCCTTAGTGGTCTGTTGGTCCTAAATTGGGAGTGCGTGTTGCATGAGGCTGATGCTTGATTAGTCCATGCATGGTTGATGATACATGCCCTTTTATTAAGTTGTTTCAACTTCACTTAGTAGATGCATATTTCAACTTAACTTGTGTATTGTTTGACCAAAAATTCAGAGCAATTGATGAGTTCTTTTAATATCCATGTTCCTCTTTTTCTCTCTGTTTTCTTCTTCTCTCGCACTCCCTCCTTTCAACCCAGTCCTTTTTTCTCCTTACAGCTTCTCATGTTTAAACCTGTACCTCTGGCAAAGAATGAGATGCATTCGTTGCTTTTTTTCACCATTAAATGCCTCTCAGTACTTGATAGAGCAAGAATTTAGCTTCCAAGTGGGTTTAAGCATCTATATTGGTGGTATAATGTTCTGGTTTTCCTGTTAGTGTCTTTCATTTTTGTAGCTCTGATGAAGAGCTGTGGTGATTGGTAATCAGTAATAGATACTAAAATTCCTATTTACATTTCTATTTAAATTGATCAGTTATTCTCCTTGTTGTTTAGCATTCAATTCTATGGATGGCTAGATATGTTGTCATAATTCTACGAAAAATCCTTGTTCCTTGTATATATATATTTAATAAGTCTTTTACACTTTGAACATTCTTTAGAGCTGGATGTTTCTTCTGGAACCAGTTTGTGCTTATAACTACCTTTTTCCACATGGCATGTACTATCTTATTTTATAATCTCATGTCTCAAGGGCTCTTGATGGACAATGATTTTCTGCTTCGTGATGCGAGCCTACATGTCTGTTGTATATTTTTTTTCTTTCTTTCTTTCTTAGGAGCTGTTGCTAATGTGCTTTTTAAATGTTTAATATCTATAGGAGTAATTTTAATATATATATATATATATATAAGTAATTTTAATATCTATAGAAGTATTACTTTGTTGGTTTTTTCCTGTTGCCACTATTAAAAGTGTGGGAGTTGGAATATGGAACAATAAAATTAGTTTGCCAAGCTTGTGTAAAACGAGTCTAATATCCATATTGAATCCATATACATTATTTAGATGTGTAATAGTTGAACCATCATATGTACAAGTTGTTTTAACATCATTGCCATCAACATTATTTTTGGTTCTTTGACCTCAACTTGTAAAAATGTAAATGGCTAGTGCAATCATAAATTTGTAGTGCAATCATAAATCTGAAATTGGATGCATGATCTCCTTATTCGTGGTAATGGCTAGAATTGTTTAGGAACTTAAAAATTTAAAAATATGATGGCTGCAAGTGGTAACACTGCTGTATGGGAATCCATTAAATTTCATTAATTAATTGACATATAATTTAATGTGATGACCTTTTCTTTGGGCTTGTCTTGTTGGGCACCTCAACTGATGATTTGTTACTTCTGGATTTTCAGCTTTGAGCAATTTTGCATCAATTTGACGAATGAGAAACTCCAGCAACATTTCAATCAGGTTTGTGTGTTGAGATTGGAGGGCCTCTATATGTTTGAACTCCTTGGTATTTCTTCAGCCTATCCAATTACATGTATAATCTTTTTGTGCAGCACGTTTTCAAAATGGAGCAAGAAGAATATACAAAAGAAGAAATTGATTGGAGTTATATTGAATTTGTTGATAATCAAGATGTCCTGGACCTCATTGAAAAGGTTTGTACTGTCTAAAATGGCATATGCATTTCATTTCCATAAGTACTTGGACTCTTCACTTTATCTCACATAAGTAATTTCCATATTTCTACAACTGAATTTGTGTAGTTTATATTTTTCGTAATTTCATGTTCTGCAAACAAAGTAATAATGCAAATGTTTCATCCAATTTTTATACCAATAGATTATTAATCAGTTTTTCATTATTCTGATTGGCTTATATTTATTTTATTTTATTTTCTTTTAATTTCAAATTTAATTTCAGAAACCTGGTGGCATAATTGCTCTTCTCGATGAAGCTTGGTAAGTGCAGCACTATGGATCTGTTTCATGTTTCCTTTTCTGGTTCACGTATATCAATGATTTACTACTTGTATAAACTTAGTTTGTCTCGTCTGGTGGTAAGATAACTGGGGTTTGTGTATTCTAGCATGTTTCCGAGATCAACACATGAAACATTTGCCCAGAAGCTGTACCAGACATTCAAAAATCACAAGCGCTTTAGCAAACCAAAATTGTCGCGTGCAGACTTCACAATTTGCCATTATGCTGGTGACGTAAGTAGGATTTATTTTTGGATATTTTAAGTTGATTGTAGATTTAAATTTTAAAAGATAGGCCTAAGTAGTGAAAAGTAAATATATAAGATGGAAATTGTATATGATAAAATTTAACTTAATTTTCAGGTTACTTATCAAACTGACTTGTTTTTGGACAAGAACAAAGACTATGTGATTGCTGAACATCAAGCACTCCTAGGTGTTTCGAGATGTTCCTTCGTGTCAGGATTGTTTCCACCTTTAGCCGAGGATTCATCCAAACAATCCAAGTTCTCTTCAATAGGTTCTCGGTTCAAGGTTTGATTGATTTACTTTTCCTGTAAGGTAATAAACTGGCTTTGTGTATAGCTTGTGGCATGTGACAACCACTTTTGTCACTTTGTACAGCAACAACTGCAAGCATTGCTAGAAACTCTCAGTGGTACGGAGCCACATTACATTCGCTGTGTGAAACCGAATAACGTTCTTAAACCAGCAATCTTTGAGCACAAAAATGTTTTACAGCAATTACGGTGTGGGGTAAGGGTGTTTAGATCCTTTTGTTGGTTCTATGTTATATGAAAGTTGTAACTAACAGTGCCTGCATTTATTTAACATCGTTGCAGGGTGTCATGGAAGCAATCAGGATAAGTTGTGCAGGATATCCTACTAGAAAACCATTTGATGAATTTGTCGACCGATTTAGCCTTCTTGCACCTGAAGTTTTGGATGGGAGGTATTTGCAATTGCATTGTACTCTTAGCCTGTTAGATACTGTGTCAAAGTTACTGAATTTTTTTTTCTTTCTATCATTTAGTTCTGATGAAGTAACTGCTTGCAAGAGCCTTCTAGAGAAAGTTGGACTTAAAGGCTATCAGGTAATTATTCGGTGGGGTAGTAACATTCTTCCCAGATTAGGTTCTACTGGGATCATGTCCATCGTGTACAATTGCACGATCTCTAAATTTATTTTGGCCATAACTTTAAACTAAAGGGTACCTTGTTCTATTACATGGGCTATTTGGACCTTAATAGGAAGCTTTTAAGTAGTATATGTTCTCTTTATAGACTGTTGCAATTGCTTTGGTTAAGAAGCAATGCAAATGTAATTTATGCTGTGTGATACTGATAAACATTCAAATGAGCTCAAGAGTTTTCTGTATATTGTTCGGTGTTGACAGTTTCTATTTACCTGTTTTTGTAAGCTGATGATGAAATAGATAGCTTATTCTCTAATTTTCATTGTTGGACTTCTCCAATTGCATGTTTTTAATAATATTCATCTATGTTTTGATTTACTAGAGATTGCTTTGCCATCATTGATGATCTCATTAATTGAAGATAAAATAATGAATAGTGTTTTCGTTTGAAAGCATTTAAGTTGAACTTATTTGCATTCCCGCATTGCGCTCTCTCTCTCTCTCTTTTTTTTCTCTCTCTAAATTTCTTAAGGAAACTTAATGGAAAGCAAATGCAAGGTACCAGTATTGAGTTGTGAGTATGATTTTTGCTAGGCATTAATATCTGTTTTGGATTCTTCCTTATAAACTTTGTGCTGTAATGGCATGGACGTCTAATTCTAGCAATGATCATTCATCTGGGCTGTTGTAGCTGCTGATGACTCATGTTATTCGTGTTTTTCAGATTGGTAAAACAAAGGTGTTTCTTAGGGCTGGTCAGATGGCAGAGCTGGATACTCGTAGGAGTGAGGTTTTAGGAAAGTCAGCGAGTATTATTCAGAGAAAAATTCGTTCTTACTTGGCTCGAAGAAGTTTTATCTTGCTTCGAAGGTCTGCTTTACAGCTTCAAGCTGCTTGTAGAGGTATTCAGTTTTATTGTTTCTGGAGTTTTTAACTTATAGATCAATACTATTGGCTGTGGCCTTCTAATGTCTTTTTAATGCCTCTAAGAGTTTGTTTCTTTTTCCTTTTTTAATGCTTCTAAGAGTTCGTTTCTTTTTCCTTTTGGTCTATGAAAAGGACAAATTGCTCGGAAAGTTTACGAGGGCATGCGGAGAGAAGCTTCCTCTCTTATGATCCAGAGAGATTGGCGCATGTATGTTGCTAGAAAAGCTTACAGGGAAAGTCATTGCTCTGCTGTTTCCATTCAGACAGGTATGCGTGGTATGGCTGCTCGTAATGAGCTACGCTTCAGAAGGCAGACTCGAGCAGCAATTATTATCCAGGTAAAACCATTTTTGACGGCATCACTGTTTTCAACCACTTAAACGTTTTTCCTCCTGTCTTTGGCTAAACAATGTTCATGCATTTCTGTTGCTATATATGGTTTAAACTCTCTCATTTTCATATTCATTTGGTATTTGGATATTTTTGTTCTTCTCTACAGAGTCATTGTCGCAGATACTTGGCACGACTGCACTATATGGAGATAAAGAAAGCAGCAATTACCACACAGTGTGCATGGAGAGGAAAAGTTGCTCGTAGAGAACTGCGGAAGCTTAAGATGGTGACAAATCTTTCTCTATTTTTCTTTGTTCCGCTTTCATAAGATTTATCATTGTAACATAATATGAGGAATTGTTGAGTTTATAGCTATAATTTGTCTTGAAAATTGATCACATAGTTCTTGTAGCTTTGCATCCTATCTTTGGAGTGGAAGATGTTTTATTTATGTTGTATTGTTTCAAAAGTTGGACAGCAAAGTTTGGAAGTTACCGAAAATTGCAATGTGCATGAGAGTCATATCTGGCCTTGCACATCATTTCCATTGTCAAATATCACTCTTTCCATCTACCTGGCATTAATTTCTTTTTTTGCATAATGAAGTTTCATTATAAAAATATATATACATTCACACACACACACACACACACACACACACACATATATATATATATTTATTTTTAGCTTGTAGTGAATTTTTGAATTCCCTGCTATCAGAGTTAGAAAACATGTTTATCTTTGTGTATTGGAGTTTCTTAATTCAAGGGTATAATCTTTTTGCAAGAAAAAAACATCTTCTTTGATGAGGTGGCAGTCATTGATGGCAACTCTTGGAGAGGCGTCCTCAGTTTTTACTAGTTCTTTGAGACAAGGATATACATCTAAGTATCACTTACAATTGTTTATATACAGGCTGCAAAGGAAACTGGTGCTCTCCAAGCTGCGAAAAATAAATTGGAAAAACAAGTTGAAGAATTGACATGGAGACTACAATTGGAGAAACGCATGAGGGTATGCCTGAATTAATTGTTGTTTGTTTTTTCGATTGTATTTTCTTTGTTATTTTTCACTAGTTGGGTGAAGTTTTCCTTTTCAAATGATTTTTTGTTCTCTGCCATGATATTTCAAGTTTAGGTTGAGAGTGGAGATAATATTTCCTCATGGATTGGAAACAGAGATGTATGGTGATGAGTATTATGATAGGCTAAGACATTAAATATACATGATGACTATTATGTATGTCCTCTGTAGGCTGACATGGAAGAAGCTAAGACACAGGAAAATGAAAAGCTACAGTTTGCTTTGAAAGAAATGCAGATTGAATTTAAAGAAACTAAAACAATGCTTGAGAAGGAGATTGAGGATGCAAGAAGAGCAGCAGAAAAAGTTCCCGTTATACAGGAGATTCCAGTTATTGATCATGAAATGCTGGAGAAACTTAATAGTGAAAATGAAAAACTTAAGGTCAGATGGCCAAAAGCTTAGAATTTACTGATTCGAGAACTTATGTGCATTTCAATGTTCTGATATATTGTTTTGTTAAATATGTCACAGGCTATGGTGAGTTCACTGGAAAAGAAAATTGATGATACAGAGAAAAAATATGAAGAGGCAAACAAAATTAGTGAAGAAAGGTTGAAGCAAGCTTTGGATGCTGAGTCAAAAATCATTCAGTTGAAAACTGCCATGCAAAGGTCATTGTGGTTACAATTTCTTTCTGAGACTGGAACATAATGTGATAACTATACCATTTTTGCATTTGTATTGTTCAATCTGCAATTAGTCATCTATCTCTCTCCCCTTTTCAGTTTTGTTAATTTATTTTGTTGTAATTGTTCTTCTGTTAACAGGCTTGAAGAAAAGTTTTCTGACATTGAATCTGAGAACCAAATTCTTCGGCATCAAGCCTTAAACACACCTGTTAAAAATACATCAGGCCATCCACCACCGACTCCAACTGCAGAAACTCAGGTAATTTTGTTGTGCTAGAATGTATATATCCTCACCTCTCACTCTCTCTCTCTCTCTCTCGTTATTGAAATTTGTAGTTTTTACCTTGCAGAGTTTGGAAAATGGGCATCATGTGATTGAAGAGAATCGAGCCAATGTAATCCAACATTTTGTAATTATATTTGGTTTCTGTATATCAAAAAGGATTATAATTCTAGTAATTGTATTTCTATCTATTTTGTATACTTATGGCCATTGAAAAGATTAGAATTTGCAGGAATCACAAAGTACCACGCCAGTCAAGAAGTTTGGCACAGAATCTGATAACAAGTTGAGGAGATCCCTTGTTGAACGTCAACATGTATGTGCTCGAAATTCAAGAATTCATTTGTTACTTTCACCCCATTCGGAAATGTAATGTTGCATTCTGCTTTTGTTGTAGGAGAATGTTGATGCTCTTATCAACTGTGTCATGAAAAACATAGGGTTTAGTCATGGAAAGCCTGTTGCAGCCTTTACCATATACAAATGTCTTCTTAACTGGAAATCTTTTGAGGCTGAAAGAACTAGTGTCTTTGATCGCCTCATTCAGATGATTGGTTCTGAAATCGAGGTAACTCGACGACTATATCTTTATATTCTATCTCTGTGATGTGAGATTCACAACAATCATTTGAGAGTTAGTCAATTTTATTTATATTGTCCTCTTCCTGAGGTTGCAAATAAAATAATACCTTGATTTTCTTAATAACAGAATCAAGATAACTTTGATCACATGGCATATTGGTTATCAAATACATCTGCATTATTGTTCTTACTCCAACGAAGTTTGAGGGGTGCTGGTGCCACTGGTGCAACTCCACATAGGAAACCACCCCAGCCAACCTCTCTCTTTGGGAGGATGACCATGGTATGTATATCTTAAAATTCATCATGGTTCTCTTTTTGTATTCTGATTTTCTTTAAGTTATTACATTTTTTAGTGGTCATTTGTAATATTTTAATATGCTAATTTATATGCAGGGTTTTCGCTCATCCCCTTCATCTGCAAACCTTCCTGCTTCTGCTGTTGAGGTAGTTCGCCTAGTAGAAGCTAAGTATCCAGCTTTGCTTTTTAAGCAGCAACTGACAGCCTATGTGGAAAAAATATACGGAATCATTCGAGATAACTTGAAGAAGGAGTTGTCATCATTGCTTTCATTGTGTATTCAGGTACAATTCTTATTTGAGTCAGCATAGTTCAATCCGACCATAATGGTTGATACACCTTTGTTGCCCGCGATACTCTTTTTTGGTAAGAGTAGATTGATTCTCTGGTGAGAGTTTTGGTTTTTGGGAGTCATTCTCCAAAACCTACTGGAATAGATCTGTCATGCTCCTGTTTTCCCTAAAGTTTTAAATTGTATTTCATGTGAGATGTGTTATGCTTGATAATTAGGCACCAAGAACATCTAAGGGAGTACTAAGATCTGGGCGCTCTTTTGGTAAAGATTCTGCTACCAGTCACTGGCAGAGCATTATTGAAAACCTTAGCACTGTGCTTAGCACATTGAAAGAAAATTTTGTAAGAAATTTTATTATTTCTTGAATGTACTAAATTTGTTGAATGTTACATAACCTCATTCAAAAGTAGTAATGATCATGTTTGTTGGGGGGATTCAGGTGCCTCCTATTCTTGTCCAGAAGATCTTCACCCAGACTTTCTCATATATCAATGTGCAGCTTTTCAATAGGTAATATCTATTTCCAATTGTACAATTTCATCAAAATTGTGCTGTAAAGTTGAGTTATTTGCGAACTTGTGATGCTTTTGCAGTCTTCTTCTACGTCGTGAATGTTGTACATTCAGTAATGGGGAGTATGTGAAAGCTGGATTGGCTGAGTTGGAACTGTGGTGCTGCCAGGCAAAAGAAGAGGTAATTTATTTATTTATTTGCAACTTGTTAAATTTCAATTTGGAATGTTCAATGTGCTTGTGCATTCATGATTAAGTGCACCATCTGCAGGGAAATTGATTGTTATTCTAACCTAGATAAATCTTGTGGATTTCAATTCTTGGTTTGCAGTATGCAGGTTCTTCTTGGGATGAACTAAGGCATATCAGGCAGGCTGTTGGTTTCTTGGTATGTTCATTCTGCTTTATTTTTTCAGTACTGATGTATATATGGCCATAGTTGAGTAACATTCGCCTATCAATCCCACTCACCCCATTCCGAAAACATCACTCTTACCTTATTATTCTGTTTTAACTCACATTATAGATTTCACTACTCTCTCTCTCTCTCTCACACACACACACACTCTCATAGACAATACACTAATGTAACAGTAGCTTGCTGATCAAGCTTCCATGATTTTCACTACTCTTCTTCTGCAGGTTATTCATCAGAAGTATAGAATTTCCTATGACGAAATCACCAATGATCTGTGCCCTGTAAGTCTCTCTTGTTCACATGTTTGGCATTTATATGCTTGATTGAGTTACTGTTAATGCCGCACAATAGCCTATTGTTATAGAGTTTGACTATTAATACTGCACAATAGCCCTTGTTAGGCATAATTAAGAAAGAACATTAGACTCTGATTTCTCGTTTCTTGTCGTGTAGGATTTCTGATGAAGTATTTGAAGTAAAATATGAACTGTTCATGTTTATGTTTTCCCAAGTATCATCTTGGTGGTCTAGATTAGTCCATTGTTTTCTTGAGCGTACTGATTATGAGTTGCTAGGGTCTTGAACATTTTTAGCATGCTCTCTCTCATACATCAATGCTTGATTTCTTCAGGTTCTGAGTGTTCAGCAACTATATAGAATATGCACTCTTTACTGGGATGACAACTATAACACACGAAGTGTTTCTCCAGACGTAAGTTTGTTTAAAACAATATCCTTCTTTATGTCGGTATTTATAACTACATTCATATTCTTCCCCATTCAATTCAATGCTAAGCAAATCAATGTTGATCATTTTTCAGGTCATTTCCAGTATGAGAGTACTCATGACTGAGGACTCCAACAATGCCGTTAGCAATTCCTTTTTGTTGGATGACAATTCTAGGTGGGAATTTCTTTTCTCTTTAGTAAATCCACTAGAAACGTGAAGATGTTTGAAAATAGTTCATGACCTATATGAAAGCAAGTGAATTAATAGTTGAAGTTAAATACAGATAATTGATGTTAAAACAAAAAGAATAAAAGAGAGGGAACTTGCATTTTTTGAAATTTGAAACTAATAAAGTGATTATTGCAGCATCCCCTTCTCGGTAGACGACCTTTCAACATCACTACAAGAGAAAGAATTCTCAGATGTCAAACCAGCGGATGAACTTATTGAGCATCCAGGCTTCCAATTTTTACAGGACTGAGGCTTGAATTCAGCTCACAGTATGCAATGCTTTTCTCATGCTTTGTCAAAGATAGCAATTCAAAATCTCCAGTAATTGCATTTGTTATTGTAAATTTTTTTTTTCTCTTTTTTTATCCTATTTCCATGCCCTTGCTGTAAAATTATTTATTTATTCTTTTCTTTTTAGAAATCCAAGGGGCAGAAATATGTCCCAAAAGTGTGTATTCTTTTTTTGCTGGTGTTTTTGTCTAAGTTCTGCTATTTTCAGCAGCAATTTCATAGGGGAGTCAGGAAACGCTGTTCTTGTTTGGTGGCTGAGGTTATGCACTCTCCACCCAATTTTTGTTGTACAAAGGACCATTTATATAATATAAACAAGTTTTTTTTGGGTCGCGTCTAATCATAATATAAAAATTCCAAATTTTAATTATATGTTTGCGTTTTTATTTTCAGATTCATTAATGAGGTGATCTACTACCTAATAGGCGAAAATCTTATTAACTCAGTTTGAAAAAATATAATATTAATGGAAATTTATTGCATTGTTGTTGAAATGTCTTGGGAATCAAAGCAAGTAGATGAATATTGGATAGGAATAGCTAATAAAATTAAGCTTACCTTGTGAGTGTTAAAGGCATACCAGTAGATCTGTTTTACTCGCCGCAAATAAATTGACTAGCTACTACCTACAATGAATGAAATTTTTTATGTAATTTTTGAAATAGAAATACAATGTGATCCATGAGGATTTCACATGGGATTGACTCATCCAAATAACTTGCACCAGTCCCCCGTAGACCACAAGAAGAGGTATTGATGAGTGACTAGGGTGTGGACCTCTTTTTTGGACCATCCTATGTAGTCCACAAGATACTACAACTGCAATCTCATTAACTAAGATCAATTTTTTGGCGGTCCAAAGGCTTTACGGGTCTCCCTAAGTCGGCAATGTTCGTACGACTGGCATTGATTTGGTCAAAATTGAAGATCTGGAGCCTATCCAGGAATGGACTTGGCCTCGCATACAAACAGCACTGTAAAAGAGTTGGAAAGGAGTTCCCAATTGGGTCCATGTGGGTAGGGCTCAAGTTTCACCTGACCAAGCCATTTTCACACCATTGGGGTCTTGGTCCATAGTGAAGGTCACTCTTTTTTTCATTCCTTTTTCTCTCTCTATATCCAATCCTACATTGACACTTGGAGATTTGACACAACTTCATGGATCACACCCACATGCATTACACACCTATCTGGTATGTCGGGTCCATTTTTCAGGCTGTGTGACATGGTCTTGCTACTTATGTATTAATCAAGTTATTTATTTTGTTAATTTCTTCATCCAATATTCCACATCCTAATTTTTTTTTTCTCTTAAATTTATTGAATTGAACTTTTATCTAATTAAGTTTGATTTGGCCCAATTTGGGACGTGTTTGACATGATTTTGTAGACAATTGCCAATTGAAGATGAGGACGTACATTGCTTGTTCTTTCTCAATAAATATTTTTGGACCCTAGGAAGTTTCAAAAAGAATAAGGGGACCATTTTGGAGAATACTAGTTCATTTGAAGTAGTCAGCAAGAAATTAACAATAACGTAATTTGAAGAAGTTATCAAGTAATAATGGATAAAGTAATAATAATGTCGACTAGAAAGTTATTCTCGTGTGTGTCATTTTTTACTTAAACAATGTAATATTTATTCTATAATTGAACAATTAATTTTTAAAAGTCAATAATCATCAATAAAATTCTATTACATGATCAAATTGACTTAAAAATAAGCTACCACATCACACACACACACACACACACACACACATATATATATTGCCTACACACACACACACATATATATATTGCCTATATTCTTAGACATGTATGGAACTAAAGAGCTGAAAAGACCTACCCAAGTTTGGGAAGGAGGTTATAACAAAGTACAAGATCATTGACACCCTTGTAACCCACACTTCACTCCAAAATAAAAATATGTGATCCTATCCTATCTTTTAGAATCCAAACAAAAGAAAGAATTAGATATAACCAGCTCCATCACTATCATCATATTTGCAATCATATATTTACCAGATCAATATTTTTGGTCTTATATGGTGAACGGTTATGATGATCAAGAATGACAATGTGGGTCCAATATCGGAAAACAAAAGAAGTCATTTTCACAAAGCTATGCCCCGACTTCCCTACAAATATATATACCACCTTGATATGTCTTATCATGCAAAACTTGCATGCATGAAGTTTTTTTGTGGTGTTGAATGAAAGTGTATATTTAAAGAAAGGTAGTGATATTTAATTTTTTTTTTTGAAAATTGTGGGCTTTTGATTTTACTCGTAAATGTAGATAGAAGGAGGTCATTCTCATATCAAATCAAATATAAATATATATACACACCTAATTTATTGACCTAAAAAATAAATAGAATATTTCTTCCAACATTACCGACGAAATTATTAAAGCAAGAGGTCGAGCTTTCATTTGGAGCACCTACTTCGGGCTCAAGTCCTTATATTACTCTATTTTGATGCTGTTTCAGAGTTTTGAGTGTACAAACTTTTCAGCTAACCATTCATTTATATGAAACTTATATAGGCTCCTCTAACTAAGAGCTTTTTATAGTACAAATAATATTTGTGGATTTTTGGAAGTGGGTTTTGATTTTTTGTAAAAATTGGGCCGGTTGAGAATGAGAAACACTAATGCCAGTGTTTGGGAAGACAAATATCCGGTTTGACTCCTAGCCGCTTACCAAACACAAAACTGCTGTGTGCTGTCTGAGTCACACATATTGGATTTTGGTGTATTTGTTTTGGCACTCTCTCTTCAAAGTCTCTCTGAGATTTTGTCCTTTGCCAAATGTCGCCCTTCGATCTTTTATGGAAGAAGTACTGGTGGTCGACAACTCATAAGCCTGTTAAAAATATGACAAGTGTGATCCAAAATCTTATTTAAATCAATATACTGAAAAGAAGGGAACACCCCTTTATGATGAGTTTGAGATCTTATTATTATTATTATTATTATTTTCTCTTTTTACAATAAGTTTTCATTTTCTTAAGAATATAGATAATATTAATTGAACAAAAAGATCGAAATGCATATTATTCTTCCAATCGTTATCAACTGGACAACTTTTAATTGTTCAGGCACGTTTCAAAGTTAAGATTGGATTTGAGAGTTTTTAGTTTCAAATAGAAAAAAACCTTCTTAATTAAAGCATTTAAAATACTCACCTAACTAACTTTGCATACATTTTGGAATATTTTGTTTTGCCACATCATCATTACAAAAAAAGAAAAAGAAAAAAATACCCCAAAAAAAATGGAGTCCAAATACACCACTTGGTCAGTCAATGGTAGCAAGGGATCAATGCTTGCAGCTAAAACATAATTAAGGCGAAGAATTAATAGGAAAAATTAATGGCAAATTAGGGGGTCAGCTAGTCAAAAAATCAAGATCATTGATGACGGTTGGGGAATATCTATTTGCCCATGTTATTAGTTTGGTAACTCAAATTATTCAAATTACATATATATATATATATATATATATATAATAGATCAATTTGACTATTTTTCTGGTTGAGGGTCTGATTAGAGTCCAAATATTCCAAATTACAACTAATTAAATTAATATATATTGTAATTCCATGTGGTCTCATGTGTTTCCACATCTTTCTGATCAATGTTTCTTTAATTAGTCAAATTTGGATATGTGAGGTAGTGGTAAGCATCTAATACTTTGGTCATGTTCTTGTTTCATTTGGTAAACCCTTCCTCATGTTCTCCAACATTTTTCTATTCCTTACTTGATACTTATATATGTTAATTCTCTTACTAAATATTTATTTATATTTGCAGTTATTATCGTTATTAAGTTAGTTAAGAGTCTTCCTGATTATTTAGAAAGCTTTGTTCTTTGCGATCACTGCCAAATTAAAACCCTACTCCAATTAATTAATTAATTGACATAAATACTTTTAAATTTTTAGATTTTCAGCTTATAGAATGCTGAATTCCAATTATATTCAGAAGTCTATGAATAAAACACATGCACGTACAATATATGTATGTATATATATATATATATATATATATCTATATATGAAAAATCAACATTACTATATACATGCATGTAACTCATTTTTTTAACAGTAAAACTTCAAAAATTAAGGACCATACAATTATAAACTAATGACTAATTATTCTTAGTCATTTTTTTGGTAATAATTCAATTAATTTAGAGTCACAATATTATAACACGACGAAAACAGAGAACTATTTATCTGCCATTAATTTTGTAATCATCGTATTAATTTGGTGATTGCTCAGACTGCACTCCGCAGTGTTAATTAGCTAAACCGTTGACTTTGCAATGAACCAAATGACTCTATCTGACTCATTTAAGTTTTTTTTTTTTTTTATGTCGAAAAAGTTCCCCATATATATATTAAACAGTATTGACTTTCTAATGATGGAAAGTATTGGAGGGTCAAAACTAATAAACCAAAATTTTCAGATGGATCACATGGACATTAAAAATTTCAATGAAATTGTCAAATTAAAAAATAAGTTTATAATTTGGACGGTCAAGATCATCTTGAAGCAAATATATGGTTGCGTCCAGTCACACTAGCAGCAGTCCAGCATATCAAGGCCGTGACCGGCCTTAGATAATGCCTGTCATCAGCCATGTGACATTGTGCACCAAAATTAATATCGTAATAAACGCGTTACAAAAATGTTAATTAAAGTATTAAAATATTCATAATAATTCAACTTTTTAATTAATAAATATTGTAATTACAGCTAGTTTTTCAAGGAAAAAATAATATAAAGAACAAAAAAAAGAAAAAAAGACGAATGTAAATACATTTTTGTGACTGACAATTGGTAGCAACATTTGTTAGATGTGGGGGTTGACGAGGTGGTGATGTGCATGAATCTTTACTTGCACCAAAAAAACCCACGTAGCTTACACATTTTGAAGATCCAACTCCTTTGGCTTCTCGAAAAACCTTGAGATTCCAACACAAAATTTAGAATTAGATCGTCTTGCTGAGAATTGTCTTGGGAAATACATAAATAATATGATTATGTGTTTAATACTGTTGGAAATAAAACATATAAATGCATGAGTCAGAAATATTTCCTTCAAAGGGTCTATAACATATTTGCACATGGTAAGCATGTGGTATGGCCAAAACCAAATGTAAAAAGGATCAAAATTTGCACATTCTACATATCATTTTTTGATTTATATTTATGATGTTTTGATTATTAGCTAGCTATTAATATTAATCAAACAAATCATGCATAATGATAGTAGATTAATTAACCTCACTACTTAAGAATATTTTCCAAATGGTATTAGTCAAATCATCATAAGTAGTTGTATTAACTATATGAAAATAATCACTCAAATTTAACAAATATATAGACATATGTCGTATGATAATTAACTACCAAAATGCATATGTGTAAACTAACTATATATATATATATATATATATATATATATATATATAATTCGTTTATATAATCAAGAAAAACCTCTTTGAAACTCATTATGGACCACCACATGTTAGAGCTTCTCTTTAATCTCCCTAATCTCTCTCTCTCTCAACTTGGAAGACTAAAAACCTAAAAATATAAGATAATTATGGGTGGAGTTTGATGGGTTTCTGCTATAAACATGGAAGGGGGCGGCACCTTGGAGAAAGAGAAGAGCAATACAATACAAAATTTCACAATTTAAAAAAAAAAAAAAAATAGAGTTCAATGCCACAAGCAGGCCTTTGGTTGCGCCAGGTGCAATGACCCTAACATGGTATCTAGATGACTAATTAGGGAAGACAAATTAAAATATAGAGTAGATATAGCTTCTAATTTGGTTCACACAACTGTTTTACCGACCTCATCATCCGAATATAGCCGTTGGGAAGTGTTCTAATTAATGAGGGAATAAGAATATAAATTTTATTATATAGGCAAGCAAATGAGGTCACCCACCTCCAAAGGTCACTCAATGATATAGAATATTAACTAACACATCCAAAAGCATTAATGGGTATTACATAGCTAGCTCTATATTATTTCCATACAGACTAGTCCATGTTCTATCTGCCATGTGTGTGCCAAATTTTACGTATAATATTATTTTGGGATCCTAATGAGTCACTGTTTTCATCCCATCGTTTTATGGGCGATTCCAAATTGCTTCGGAAAGATCTTATCTTTTTTTATATAAACTTCATAATTAAACCATATATTTATGAAACCATATTTGATTTCAAAACTACAAGGATCAAAACAATAGTTGGCGTGTTCCGTCGACTTCCTCACTCCTCGACGCTATATTACCACCTAACTAGCTAGTAGGTGTATATGAATTATCAAACTATTAATTATGAAAATTGGTGCTATTTTGTAAAATGAGGCTAATTACGATTTTACCCATAATATATATTTTTTACTTAAATTAATACTAATTAGTTATATATATGCGTGTGTATATATATCTGTTAGTTAATGTCCTTCAAACTATATATTTGGTTTCCTGTATTGATGAACTATCTATCTCTTGTTGTTTGTGTTGTAGTAATGGATAATTCCCTAGCTATGTGTGTTTGTCTTCTTCTTTTTTCTTTTTCTTTTTTTTAACAATTATCAAATATATTTTTCCTTTTAAATATCTTTAATCTCTATGGAAATACTATATATTAAAAACCCATATGGGACTTTTGTATATTATGGAAATTTTTGGAATTATCTACCTTCTATTCAAAGATGAGTACATTGAATGCACTTGCAACTTAATATACCTTGACCACATATATTGGTGCCGACTACGACTAAAACCCAACAGAGAAATTCATAAATATCTTGGTGCGCTCAATCATCTCTACTAAGGTTTTTAGGTTCTCATATCAGAACATATCCAAACATACGCAAAGAAAATATTCCTTTTAGAATTAGTAATTATTATAATTATTGATTTGTATATTAGTGAGAGATTTAGTTTAGTGTTTCACATGAAAGAAAACATGAAGAAATTCGGAAACGAAGATCTTCCAAATCTTTCTAAGCTTCTTATTTGACTATTTATAGATTGATTCAGAGATATACTTTTTCTTTGTTTTTTGGGATTTTTATTTATTTGTTTTTTTTAATAAATTGTTCTTTTTAAATTAAAGGGTATGTCGTGGTGCCATGTGATAATCGCTCTCCCTTAACACCAAGCCAAGACCAAACTTTGGAATTAATTAATTATTGAAACATTTTTAGGTGTAAATATAAGCTCTTTTAGGGCAAGATTATATATTGGAACAATGGGAGCCGTGGATTTCTGAGCTGTGGATTTGTGAGGTTGATGCCATTCATTCATATGTTGTTTTAATAATTGGTTGGTAAGAAAATTAATTTTTTTAAAAAGCTATATGTATATATAAATAAATACAATTATGAGAATATTTAAATCTTGTAGTTGCGGGTGCAATGAGTATGAATCTATAGTTTATATCTACAGGAAAGAGAGTGAGAAAGATGAGAATGTCATAACTATATAGAACCTATTGCAATCTTTTGGGACCCTTTCTTAATCATGAATTGAACCTACCCAATATTTATATATATATATATATATATATATATATATATATCTACAACCCCATTAAGTAAGTATATATTCCTTTTCTCTGACCAAAATATAAAAAGGTAAAAATTAAAGACGCTTCTACTTCCATTGTTGACCAAAGAAAGAGACCCGCAGACTATATACCAAACTTAATTTGTAGCTATATAGTTAGTTAATACAGATAAAATGATCATCACAAACATTATCTTGAATTAAGTGTATAGGATGTGATGATTATCATAATTTTACCTGACTAAATTTGATGGTATTGAATATCACAGAGTCATTGATAAAATGAGAATGAAGAATTATTACTTAAAGAGGGTTGTGGTAATTCATTAGAGGTGATGTTCGAATATATCAAACAAAATTCTAAATTTTTCTAAGTGGTAATTTTAAAGAGTTTATAAGATAATACGAATTATTTCTTATATTGAGTAGACTTTTTATGGTGTAACCCCAAGTTTATTATTGTGATATATCTTAACAGTTATTATAGCTAATTTAAGAAAAAAAAAGATTATTAATTTTTATTTGGAGCATTTTAGGAGTTTAATTTAGTTTGCAGTATTTTCCATACATATAAATATGATAAAAGAAATGTCCTACATACATATACCTAGCCTCATCATAACTATTTAATCACTTAAGACATAAAATTAATAAGTTTAATTACCCTATAGTCCTCGGGCTACATGCCATCCACTCAGTCCCTAATACTGCTACTACTTTCTTTCAACCAACAACAAAGAGCATGCTATTCATATAAAAAAAAAAAAAAAAAAACAAAGAGCATGCAAAGAGAGAGGGTTATACTTATGTTTTAGCAGCCAATTAAGCGTCCTAGCTACAATGTAATATTTAAATACATAGAGGCACCGCCATTTGCACTTCCCAATGCCATTGACTTAGCTTTCTGCTCAAGTAAGAGTAGCTAGGTAACTGGGATTCTAGCAAGTGATGTTGCAAATGAAACATATAAACTTCTGCGAAGCCAGTGATACATTTCCTAATGATTTTGCCTTTTCTCCAACTTTTCTTTACGCGTGACTGAAACCCATAATTATTCATTTTTTAGCTTAACTTTTTAGCTTGCATTTGCATAATTTAATAATTACTTAATTAACAAACATTATGTGATATTGTAACAATATAAAACGCGCTTGTTTCTTAGCAAGTACCGCCGACCACTGATAGAAAGCAATATATATATATATATATGTATCCATGAAATGAAAGCCCTAGGATATTGCTAAAAAGAAGAGAGAAAAAAAAGAAGTAAAAAACAATTAATTCACTATATTCCACCCCCCAATATCCTAAAAGTAGAAAGGCCTCCACAAGAGCTTCCCAAGCTGGCAGTGGAGCAGTGCAAGGCTGGTTGGAAGCTAAGGGGATAACAAAAAACAAATATCCCTTTCATATCATATTATCATATGCATGGGATATGACTTGCTTTGTGAGATTATATATAATTCTCTCTCTCTCTCTTTCTTTCATATCTGGTCTTTTCTCTATTGTATGTAGCATTTGGAGCTTTGTTTCTTTTCTTTAATTACCGAATAAAAAAGGATGGGTTGGGGTTGGAAATGAGCAGAGTAAAGTTGGAATGATGACACTACTCATTTCAAAGCAAAAAATCAAATATTAATTTGAATCAAAAACCTTAGAAACGCCAATCCTTTACATCAAAAGCAGAGACTTTATGGAGTTCAAGGTTTCATGCACATGCTTCCCTCTCCTCCCCCATGTATATTTTTTAACTTCTGAGCTCCAAGTGGGTTTGTGGGGGCATATAGACCATGAAATTTCCAACCCAAAGCTCTTCGTGAAGCTAGCTTAGCTTAGCTACTCACTCGCTCAATGATCATCACCAATTGTTGTACTTTGCCAAGCCTACTACTTCGTATGAGTACGAAAAAAATTCTGATAATCCAGGAGTATCAATTCCTACTCTGTTGAGATGATGTCCTATAATCCTCTATTAATATTTATATCTATAATATGACATCATCTCAATAAAGTAGGAGTTGATACTTTTGTAGTACCAGAGTTTTTTTCCATCAGTACACAAACCCCCTTTAAACCTAGCTAGATCCTAAATATATATAATTATCATAGCCAACAAATTTACTCACGTTCAAGTCTCATCAAACTGGACAAAAGCTAGCTCAAAATCCACTCTGCTCATGGTTGTTAGGACGCGTGTCGAAATGGGGGTTATTTCATACCGAAAGCTGCACCATTCTTATTATTATTATTATTATTATCAATCTTTGAGTTGTATGAGCTTTCCAAGTAAAATATACTGTGTACCAACCTCTGGGGTTTAGTTGAATATATAATATAGAGTAAGATAGAGTCTGTGCAGTAGATTCATGCTCTTTAGCAATTATCATTATGGTTCATTTTACTTGGCATGCATTAGAATTCTCGCAGTTGCATGCTTTTGTACAAGGTATTATATATTGCTTACAATATCATACTCAGTAGTAGTCTTGTTTAATTTATTGAATTGGATCATGAACTTTCTGCCCGTAAATTAGGTCTGGACTCCATTTCTAGAAAGTTAAATTATACGTGTATTTTTGGACGTAGTTATCAAACCCTTTAATAATTAAACTTGTATTTTCAAGCATGCAGTTCAACAAATTATTAAGTTATTAATTCCTTATCACCGTTAATTACCAATCTATCTAGCTTTAAAAATTTGTTGCAAAATGCCTTTCTCGCGCAAACTTTTTACACTATTATTACTATTTCACATTAGGTATATATATATATATATATATATATATATATATATTTCAATTTACACAAATTTTTGTTAGTTAAATAAATACAATATTGGAAGAGCATTTTGTTTAATTATTTAATAAAAATAATATATAAAATCGTGGAAAATAACAAATAACCTTAATGTGCTTCTGGTACGTTTTCAATAATAGCTAACAATTGATTGACAACGACATGGATAAGACCTAATTATTATAATGAAGCTATTAAGTGGCAAAATGCTAAAAGGGTTTTAGACATGGAAATGCAGAGAAAAGATTAAGGAGCTGATTTTTGCTTATGAGGTTGGAAGGTATAACGCAATGTAGGAAGTGGAAGTGGGAATTAATTAAATTTTTTACTTATGAAAACCAAAGAGAATTGGACAAATGTGGGACCGACACGTGGTGCTACCGTGGTGTGGAAAGCCGGTTGGCGGAATGGGCTTTGTGGGCCGAAACCAGCCTTTCAAGTCGCAATCCCAATGCTTGGAGCCTTCTGGGGGTCCACGATATTACAACTTGGCACATTTGCTCCTGTATCCTAGTTATCACTCCTCTGCCAAGTGTCATGCTGAGGTGGCATCATCCTGATGGGGGTAGCAGTTGGTACTCAGAGTTTTAATCCCACATAAGATATTCTTTTTAGTTCACGAAATAAAAACTCAATTTTTTTGTGGGCCCAATAGAATCAGTGAGGATGACGTGTCCCTCTCATTGCTCCCTTCCATCTAACACCAATGTTTAGTAAAAACTTTTCCTCAAAAAAAAAAAAAAACATTCACAACAGCTCCTTGTACTAATTCACAGGGAAAAAAAAAACACGAACCTCCTTTAGGCTTTAACTATGAACCTGCTCATCTCTAACTTCTCAAAACTAACAAGAGAAGAAGGAATAATACAACAAATTATATGTAATCCAAGTCTAATTCTCAAACATTACTAATTTTGTACACAACAATTCCATGTAATTTTCAAAACAATAAAAACAAAATCATTTTTTTTTTTTTATAAAAAAAGAGTCCTTCCCAAGAAAAGAATAAACCCAATTAAATAATGCTCCTCCAAATAAAAATATACTAATCCTTCGAACACATACTGTAATGCGAATAATATGTAGTAAGATCTAATAATATAATGTTTTTTCAAATAAAAAAAATAGAAAAATGCAGCTATTGAGCTCATGATTTGAGAATGACCCACCAAAGCGGCGTTAAACTCACCTCTCCCGTAGCAACACCCTCATTTAGTAGGCCTGGTAATAAAATTAAATATATATTTTATTGTTATTAAATTCGATAAAATATATAATATTTGAATAGATCAAAGGCCCTCGTAAAAACAAAAAAACAAAAAAACACCCCTATTTAAAAGCACCCTCCGCCCACTTCTTGTCCCTCCAAACCAAACTCACATTTCTCTCTTCAAAGCACAGACGCCAAAAAAACCAATCCTTTCTCTCTTGCAATTTATCTTCTTAATTTGATCCACTATTTAGAACTATAACCCTAAATTGTGATCACACATACCCTTTTTTGTCAAACACTTTAAAAAAATGGAGAACTTGCTTCGCCTTGTTGATCATGAAGATTTGTTCAGTCGTCGATGCGTTTTGGTTAACGGTCCGGTCATAGTCGGAGCCGGGCCTTCTGGTTTAGCCACTGCGGCTTGCCTTAGAGAACAAGGTATGCCATTTGTGGCCCTTGAAAGAGCTGAGTGCATAGCTTCATTGTGGCAAAAGCGCACCTACGACAGGCTTAAGCTTCACCTTCCCAAGCAATTCTGTCAACTCCCTAAGCTTCCTTTCCCTGAAGACTTCCCCGAGTACCCAACAAAGAAGCAGTTCATCGAATACCTTGAGTCCTATGCTAAGCACTTTGATATCAACCCCCAGTTCAATGAGTGCGTGCAATCCGCTAGGTACGACGAGACCAGTGGTTTCTGGCGCGTCAAGACTGTTTCTTCAACTGGGTCGACACGTACTGAGCTCGAGTATATTTGCCGGTGGCTCATCGTCGCTACTGGAGAAAATGCTGAGTGTATGATGCCTGAAATTGAAGGACTTGGAGAGTTCGGCGGGGATGTTACACACGCTTGTGAGTACAAGTCGGGAGAGAAATTCAGGGGAAAGAAAGTGGTAGTTGTGGGTTGTGGCAATTCGGGCATGGAAGTCTCTCTTGACCTCTGCAACCACAATGCCTCACCATCTATGGTGGTTAGGAGCTCGGTAAGTATTTGATATAGTTATTTCTCAGGCTTTCTTATAATTAAAAAACATGTTTCCGGGTTTGGTGTCTAATGGGATTTTGCTCTGTTTACATGTACAGGTCCATGTCATGCCTCGTGAAATTTTCGGAAAATCCACATTCGAACTAGCGGTTCTGTTGATGAAATGGCTACCGCTTTGGCTGGTCGACAAGCTCCTATTGCTCTTGACATGGCTGTTGCTCGGAAACGTTGAGAAATACGGGTTGAAAAGGCCATCCATGGGTCCAATGGAGCTCAAGAACACCACGGGGAAGACCCCAGTCTTGGACATTGGTGCATTGGAGAAAATTAGATCCGGTGATATAAACGTGGTTCCTGGAATCAAGAGGTTCACAAAAAACCAGGTTGAGCTTGTTAATGGAGAAAAGTTGGATATCGACTCGGTTATTTTGGCCACTGGTTACCGCAGCAACGTCCCTTCTTGGCTTCAGGTGAGAAAATGTTCCAACTCTCTGTTTCTGACGCTGCCAAAAAAAAAAAAGGAAAAAAAAGAGAATATTATATTCTAAAGTGTTTGATTAGTGGGCTAATCTTGATTTGGGTTTGTTATGAACAGGAAGGTGACTTCTTCTCCAAAAATGGATTTCCAAAAGCACCATTCCCACATGGTTGGAAAGGAAATGCAGGTCTCTATGCAGTTGGGTTCACAAGGAGAGGGCTCTCTGGTGCATCCTCAGATGCCATGAGAATTGCACAAGATATTGGCAAGGTCTGGAAGGAGGAAACCAAGCAGAAAAAACGAACCATTGCTTGCCATAGACGATGCATTTCTCAGTTCTAAACTGAACTTTTCCTTTTTCTTTATATTAACCCACCAAAATGACTCCCCCAAAAGGTGTAAAAAAAGTAATAATACTGTAAATTACACAGAAAAAACACAAAAAAAAAAAAAAACCAATAGCACAGAAGCAGAGCCCTCTCCGAAAAGCCCAAGTTTTGATATGTATGGGCATTTTGTAAACCCAGGATGATGAGGCTTTTTTTTGTTCTTTTTTCTTTTTTATTTATTTGGAGTTTTATACAGCCTTTTGTAGTATATAAATCAGTGAACAAGTTAAATGAAAGGGTTTTTTTTTTCTTCATTATTTTCCCACCATCTTTTAGTCTTGTGTTCATTCAATTTTTTGTTCTCCACTATAACTTCTCAAGGCCTGACAAAGGCAAATTGCACAAGGCATTATTGATAATTGAAAAATGCAAGAAAAAAGAAAAAGAAGTACGATGATATAACCTCCCTTCATAGTGCTCCTTGTAAACTGCAGTATATGATCCAAAAAAGCTAAATTGGAAGACAAAAATCTATCTAGCAATCTAGCAAGCAAGCGAAATTTGTTGTATACCAATGTTATAACCTAAGAATGATACAAGTAGAAGTGAAAGTCTTAAACTAGCACGCTGTCATATATTAGATACTGGGATTTTTTTTTTACCATGTCATAAAGTTCATCATCATGATCCTCACCTAGGAGCAGCAACAACTACTACCAAGTACAAAAACTCAGAAAATTGTGCTTTGATAAAATCTTTTTAAGTTTTTTTTCCAACATACCCATCAATGACAAGGTCCACTGATTCAATGTTTGAGAATCGCAACTTGCCTGTGAACATCTATCATAAGTTGGGTAGGGTCCATGTAGGACACTGGAACCCAATTCTAATCACACCAGCTACCTTATTTCTCTTCTCTCTCTCTCTTGAGTAGCCTAATTTCAGGGTGGCTTTGCATCATTATTTTACTTTAATAGTTAGTATGATAATTATAATTATAATTATAATTATAATTATTATTATCCTGTGGTTGACCAACTTAATGGAGTTAGTTTATTCATGTAAATCTTCTGTTCCTTTGCACATGGAAAGAGCCAGCCACAATATAGCAAGCTAAGCTCAGCTCTCCTTGGAAAATTACAGTTTTAAGTCTTCTCTGTAAAGCCATTATTGGGAAAAGTTTGGGGTAGAGTTCAGAACTTGTAAACAAAGAAGTGCTTATATTTGGAAGATTGAATTGTTTGTACGCATTCAATTAGTTAAAAAAGAAAAAAGAAAAAAAGCTCTAAGAAAATCTTTTAATGCCTGGAGAACTCGTAAATAATGTAATAAAGAAATGTTAGAAAGGTGATCGTTTGTGCAAAGCAAAAAACTCATATTGAAATGGAAAAACAAAATGGCGTCGCCCAGACTCGAACAGAAGACCTTCAGTGTGTTATACTGACGTGACAACCAACTACACCACGACACCTAGACAATCAGGCCCAAAACTACTTAATACTATACAGAAGAAGAAAGAATAGGCCGGCAATTATTGCCGTCGGTATGTATGTATTATGTGGCCTTCAAGAATACTATGATGGATAAATATTCATCACATCGTGCGGATTATCCATATATATATATATATATATATATATATATATATATAGAGAGAGAGAGAGAGAGAGAGAGAGGTAATTAAGACACCCTCATGCAAAAGCTCCAGAGTGATGATGATAGATGCCAAACTACTATCATCCACAAAAACTTTTGTAAAAGTTAAATGTTTGAATTTATATCATCAGACTTATAACAAGAACAAGCTACTGTATATCTATGCATGCCCTTTAAAAGCTTCTGCTTTAGCAATATGGCAAAGAGAAAAATCATGACCACTATTTAAATTATTACTGACGTCAATCATGCATATTCAAGAATATTGTTGTGTAGTTAATGTCAAAATATGCTGTTTTTGCACACTACAAAGGACACTATACAAAGAGCATTATATACGTTTCCTTGTGATTAAAGGGACTCAAAACTTAAAAGGGTTCCAAAAATTCAAGAAAATTTTAAAAAATATTGCGTTTGTAAATAAACTCATGAACATGGTCTCTATTTTCAACTTATATTAAGGTACGAATAGCTCCACCAACAATGACTATCTTGTTCTAGTCTTTATGTTTTGAGTTATAAAATCATATTCAGACCATAGTTAGTCCACATTTCACACTAGATCAACTAATTAAGAAGCTGCTACTTATATATATAGACACACACAACAAAGCCTAGAAAACAGCTCACATCAGTCCCCATGCTGCCAATTTAAACTCGAAAATAAACAAAAATTTCATCAAGTACTCGATGACCCATCTATATATATATCTTTCACTACCACAACCTCAGATCATAAACAATCTCTGACTGACAGCATTTAACTTCTCTCTCATGAAGTTTTTATGTAGTTGTTTTGCAGTTTGTCTATAATTCATAGAGAAGTTTCCAACTTCTTCCATCAGGAGACATCCACTGTTAATAATAGTAAAATAACACATGGGATTGTCACCCTATAGCTACTTAACCTCATTCCCACAACCCCATCACAAGGGACCCAATTGGCCATTTTCTTCTCTACTCCAACAAAACCATACTAGATTTAGTCTCAGAATTTGTTTCCTTTATTCACATGGTATTGTCGAGTGGACCTAGCTATAGGATTTCCTTCTACACAGGGAATACAAATACGAATCCAATAGCCACTAGGATCCATATATTCAAGCACTTTTAATGATCAGCTAAAAATCAACCTTCATATATATATAACAAAGTCAAAATTGTAATGCTAACTAGCTTGAGGAAAGCATGACCGCCGCAGCTGTGCGCTTAATTTGAAGTTTGAACCCACCAGCATACATAGATATAAATATATATATATATATATATATATATATATATAATAGAAAACAAATATATATATATATATATATATATATATTAGTAATTAAATTAGGTTTTGTCTCCATAAACCAACTTTGTATCTTCTATTTGTTTATTTGTATTGTCTTTATTAGCTCTATCTGTATTTTAGTACGTACTTTCTAAGTACGCGTTCTGGATTTGCTTTTGCAGATATGGGCACTCCTTTTGAACATGCATGCATGCATGCTGCCAATTGCCAATATATATATGCCTATCCTCCTCCATACTTTTAATTAATTTTTTCCATGATGAGTTCATACGTACTTATGAAAACTCGCTTTTCTTTAAGTTATACATAAATTACCTATTGTCACTCTATAGTATAAATTTTAACGTATATAAGCATATATATATATATATATATACTATATAGTTCTAGGAATTTCTAATTAATATAATTTCCTTACTCTAAAACTACTCATTAGTATATATATATATATATATATATATATATATTGCTACACATACATTTTGTTCAAATAATATCATATATATGACAAATAATTCCATACATATATATAGTTATAGCTTGATTGTGTCAGTGGCTAGGATACTGATAGTTGAGTGTAAATCCACTTGACAGATATTCAAAGTCCGACATTCATAGAAATTAATGTATAATATTATAAGTAAATGTATTTATATTTACAGAAAACAACAAAATAATATTTATGAGCCATGTTAGATAGACGTACATACTCAACCCAGCCTGCGACCTGTAACTTTGGCATGCTTCGTTGTCAGCCCATCTTCTTCTTTTTTATTTGTCTATGGCAGGAGACACCTAGATCCCCATTACCCATATATATGTATGTATTAAAGTTTGGATATGCTTAAGCCTGTGTGGACCATATATATATATATATATATACACTCTAACAAGATGAGGAAGCTATGTATTCATCACTAGCTATTTAGTAACTTATTAAATGACATGTTATTCAATTGTCGCTTCGAAATAAAATCTGCGAAACATCATGCTGATCTTCACTTGAACATTTTGATCAGATTGGCCTGATAAACACATTAATTCTTGTCGTTTTACATCAAAGAATATTAATAGTAAAATAATTTCCAACCAAATATATAGTTTTAATAAAGGTCTTGTTGTATAGGTTATAGTGTCACCAGAATTAAACTCATTCTTCTAATTCTTTTATTTATTTTTATTTTTTATTTTCTGGGTTTAGTGGGGAACGGGATACGTAATCATCATGTTTACAAATATAACAATGGTTGTAGATGCTAAAATCAGAATAAATAAATAAATAAGAAATTGTAGAATATGCTTCTTCTTTTTTTCTTTTTCTTTTTTTCTTTTTTGAGGAGAGAGTGGCAAATCTTGCAAATATTAAGTCAATCACAGTGAACATGGTACAATTTTCTGCATTCTGAAATTTATTCATACAACTCATTATATATTAAACTAATTTTTATGCCTTTTTGTGTGATTGTCATAGCTAGCTAGTGGAGAGCATCTCTCTGAGTTTCTAATTGCCACTCAAAAATTCAATCCAATTGTATATATCTTCCCGAATATCCTCTTCTTACATAAGCTAGATTTTTGTTGCTTTTATTGTTGATACCCCAATATACACTAATAATTGAGCCACCAATCTTTATGTCTTTTAAAACAATTCTCACAGTTAGTTTTTCAGCAAACCACTTTAATTACCCTATTCCAAGTGTAAAATTTAACCAAAATCATATGCCTGGATTGTTAAATTTTTTATAACTTATTTTTAATTGATCCAAAGCCTCGTTCACAATTATTTGTTAAAGAAATTAATCTTGGAATAATTAATTAATAAAATAATTAAAATTTTGAAATTTAATTTGTGATTGAACTTGTGGTCTTACTCATTAAGCCCACAAGCCCAGGGCTAATCTGTATAAACTTCTGACCAAACTCTTAGCAAAAGCCCAACAACTCAGGCTACTACGAATGTCGGATCTAGTCTATATACGCTACAAACATCCTGTATACACCCACGCCCAAATAATCAACTCCAACGACCAGTTCTAGTTCACTTTTATTCTTCCATCCAGAAAAGAGGAGAAGCCTTTGAGTAATAGAAAAGATACACAAAACACGAGGGAGAAAGAGAAGAAAACCCAAAAAATAAGAAAAAAACAACCGCATTTAAGAAAACAGTCGTAACTCATAAGAGGCCGAGAAATTTAACAAAAAGCTCCAATAAAGTTGTAGAACCTAGAAAGAACACTCTGAAAAGCAAAACAGCAACAACAATGGCATTCTCTTCTAATGTCACCAATTTCATGTCCGTTTCACCCAACTCTCCTATCGCTCACTTGTCCAACATCAAGTTCTCTGTGTTATCAATTCCTTTGATTGACAGTTACAGTCCCAGGACCAGTTCAAGCACAAGCCTTTTTAGCGTACACACCTCCAGTAGAAGATGCAGACCTTTCTCGGTTCAAGCCATGACTTCCTCTTTTGGGTCTCGGCTCGAAGACAACGTTAAGAAGACTCTGGCTGAGAACCCAGTTGTTGTTTACTCCAAAACATGGTGTTCGTGAGTCCAATCTCGTTGAAGCCTTTGTTTCTGCGATTAAAGTTTGCAACCCCCCCAACCACCCCCCCCCCCTCCCCCCGCCCGATACTTAATGCTGGTTCTGTTGTTAATTTGGTTTGATTTTGAGAAGTTTGATATGGGTGTTTCTTGATTACGTTTGAAGGTATTCGTCTGAGGTAAAAACGTTGCTCAAAAGGCTTGGTGTGGAACCATTGGTCATTGAATTGGACGAGCTGGGTGAGTTTTCCTACTCTTAGCTATTTATGCAAAAGGGAAAATATTTTCTTTTCTTTTGTGCATGAATGTACTAAAAAATGCTTAATTTGGATTATTTTGTGTTTTGAGCTCTGGTTTGCTGGAGATTAATTAGAAAACTCAATCCTCGGATTTAATGTAATAGGTTTATGAGGCTTATATTTGACGTTGTGTGTAATGCTTTTTAGGTTGTAATAGACCAAATTAATGACATTCCTGTGCCTTATTCCTCAAATTCGGAATAACCAAGGAGAATTGGTATTTGAGGTTCTGTCTTCTGAGAATGATGTGAATAATGATCAAAAGTAACTTGTAAGAATTCACTAACCTTCTGTATTATACCATTTTAAGGCAGAATGTTCTCCAACATTCCCAAGGAACCTACTTGGTTGTGGTTACGTGATCATAATCTCTATATCTAGTGATCATAATCTCTATATCTAGTAGGGTTATTGGTAATAATGCCCCTGAACTTTGCATAAAGTAGTAAATTGCCCCCTAAACTTTGAAGTTGGTACCAATACCCCCTGAACTTTAAAATCATTTGCAAATTGCTCCTTAACTCATAAACAAAGTGTATTTTTACCTTAAACACTCTTTTTTAAACTGTTCAGTAACATTTTTTTTTACATAAATGATTCAAACTAATTTATTTTTGACCTATTGCTATCTACCTCAACCCTTGATATAAAGAAAAAATTCATCCGAACAACTAAAAATGTACTGTATTTATCAATAAGGGGGTAATTCTCAACTATTTTCAAAGTTCAGGAGGTATCAGTACCAATTTCAAAGTTTGTGGGGCAACTCACTACTTTATGCAAAGTTCAGGGGGCTTTGTTGCCAATAATTTATATGTGGTTTTCTTGGTGTAGGATAATACTAATTCAACAGCATAAACAGGAACTCCAAGCCAACCATCATTCTGCCTTGATACTGCCTTATGTTTATTGTTATTTTGTTTTACATTTATTCAAGTATTTTAACCATCTTGCAGTAGGGCATCTATGAAAGAAATCTTGTTACACACCTTGTCATATAGAAATAATAAATAAACCTAAGGTGGGGATTTTGACGTCCTCAATTTTCATCTGTACAAGATGGTGGGCATTTATTTTGCAAGTTGGATAGCTCCCCGGACTGCAGTGGTAGCTGGATGGTTGACTGGTGGCCATCCCCATAGGTTTCCCAATTGGAGCTGGGGGTTAAATAAACCTATGGGATGAGCATGGTTCTCTCATCACCCAAGATGTTCTAAGCTGGATTTGAGTCACCATTGTTTTGCTAATGATCTCCTGTTATCCTGCCAAGTAGATCTCCAATCAGCTTCTGTCATTAAAGAAAGTTTTTCTTCCTTGAAATCTAAAACTGACATAGATTATTTAAAATGGACATCATATCTGGGATGTTAGTTGTAGTTTTAGCTCTTGAGTTTCTGATGGCAGGCATATATTCCTACCATTTCATATGTGTGAAATGTCATAATTTCCATCTTGCTTTTTGAGTTTGATTTACAGCTTTCTGCTCCTCTTCCTTTGTCACATTAGTGGGTTCTGATTGTTAATTGATGGGGTACTCACACAATAGTTTAGTAAAAAATCCTAGTTACTTTTTTAGCTGAATGGTTAATTGGATGAATCCAAACTAATTCTATAGACAACATTGGTACATATACATCATGTTTCAAATTGTATAGACAATGTTTCTAGAATTACGACAATTCTTATGCATTTTTATTAAAAAGCTGTTTTTTTTTCTTTTGTAATATATATATTTTGTACATTTCCCCTTTTGAAGTGATGATTAGTTAGAAATGATGAAGAAACTTTAGTTAGCCTCCCTCTAATTCTGCCATTGCCACGTTTATATTTTAAATTTTCTTAGAAAACATTCTTATGGCCAGAACCCTTTCCTCTTCTACAGGTCCCCAAGGGCCACAAATACAGAAGGTGCTGGAGAGGCTGACCGGACAACATACTGTTCCAAATGTATTCATTGGTAAGTGATGCCCTTTGAAATGCTTGATAATTATCTGAAAACATCTTACATTTGCTTTGATAGAAAAATTTGGAATCTAGTATCTTTTTTTGCTCTTCTTGGTTAGGATCATTGATCTGAAGGACACTTTCCATTTCATTTAAATATAAACCAGTATTGACATGCACAAAATTCTAGGAGGTTTCAGTACTGGCAAGCAGATGTTCCATCTGTTTCCCATTTCTTAGACTATTTTCTATATACAACTCTTCTGCACAACTTATGATCTGGTTTTTCATACATATGATATGCTTGAGCATTATACACTACTTACAAAGTAAACTTGCTTGTGTTAAGCTATATATTCTGTCTGTTGATTGATTGGGTGTTTAATGAGATTGGAAGCTTAACCTTCTTTTTCCTATTCATGAACAGGTGGCAAACACATTGGTGGTTGTACAGGTACAATCTTTTCCATTCTTTGGTTATGTATGGAAAGAGAGATATAAAATGAATGATTTTGGGGATTCACTAATTTCCTTACGTTTTTAGAACACTAGTCTTTATAGCAGAGAAGCAACATTCTTATGTACATCTACTCAAATAGACACACACATATAAGCTAGCGCTCGCTTTTTCATTTATGAATGTAGAAGTGTCTTTGCCAAGTCTCTACCTGTAAAAGTGGATAGGAAATGGAAATGTGGAACGGCTTGAATCTCTTCATTTTGGCATTACATTTACAAAATCTGTGTCAATGCAAAGTGAAAAAAGTGAGGAAAGAAATTGCAAAGCCAAAATTTATACCTTGTGCTTTTATTTGGATGCAGATACTGTGAAGCTTTACCGGAAAGGAGAACTTGAACCTTTGCTGTCAGAAGCTAATGCCAAAAATACACAAAGCTAGCTCTTGTTCACTTATAGAATCTGATCACATTGCAAGTATTTCTACCTTTGTAAGTATCAGACTTTAAGAAATGATTATTCTGTGAACCTCGTAAATTTTTTTGCTAAAGAAGACTTGTTAAGCTAAAAAGCTGGATCAATGGTGCAAATTTTTTTGCTAAAGAAGACTTGTTAAGCTAAAAAGCTGGATCAATGGTGCTCTAGATGCAGTGAAGTTGCTTGTTGAATGGGTGAGATTTTTTCTTTTTTTCTTTTGGCACTTGTTTTTGAGTTCCTTTGCTTTACTTTTTCTTTTCTTATGTTATGATCATTATGGTCGTTGATTCTTATCAGTTTGTTGATTGTGTGCACGTACTGAAACCTGATGTCGGTTCTGTTTGTTGCCTAGAAACGTTGAGTAGAAAATGACCGATGAAGAACCTAATGCCTCATTTGAACAGGATTAGATTACATCATTGTTAAATTTGTGCTCATATTTGATGTCGTTGAGTTTAGACCTCACACAATCTAGCGTAGATTTGGACTAACCAAGTTCTATTATCGTTATTTCTTCCACTTCTATTGAATTTGTACTCATCTTCCTACCCTGGAGAGTTACATGCTTGAACTTTGCCCTTGAATACAAATTATTGTGTATGAACTAACAGACAATTTATCATATGTAATATGATGCTTTTATGTACACCACATCCCAATAATGATGCTTTTATGGTGTTGATGGTGCAATAAACCTCGCCCTTAGGCCTTTAAAATAGGCCAACAATTTTTCAGGATCAGGAAGGTTCTCTTTGATTACAGGGACATCATTGAAATTCTTGATCCATGCCTTTAAGCGAGGAAATTCATTAGCTTCGATCAGCTTTACGCCACCAGCTTCTTCCATGTGCGGAAGCCAACCAGCAATCCATCCAAATACCAAGTCTGTCATTCCTATTTCATCACCTCCAAAAAATCTTCTGTCCCCAAGCCCATGATCTTCAATTACTTTCAGAAGTTGTTTGGCTTCCTTTGTTGCCTTTTCTCGTTCTTCTCCAACTGTCTGAAAGAACGCAAAAAATGTTGGGTCCTGCTGGGTCCAAAACATGCAAGTTTAGTTTGGTAATAAGAGCATTCTCGTACTCAAATTTTAGAACTTGGAAGACTTTCTTTTATACATTCAAGTTTTGATGTTGTTAACTTTAATTAAAAACCATATAGGAGAAGAGATCAGAGAAAGGTACCAAGCATATGTTTCAGGTAGAACAAGTTTGCATGAGTATTCAAAGATAGACCAAAACATAAATAAAGGGAATTACCAGCGAGTATTTTGCCCAACTTGAAAAGCAAGTTTTAGTGATTACCTTCTCTTCTGCAAACTTGATCCAAAACCGAGCTATACCTCTCTCATAAGGGTCATGTGAGAGCAATGAGTTCTGTGGCCACACCTCTTCAATGTACTCGAGAATAACGGTGGACTCTGCAATTGGTTTTCCGCCATGACTGAGCACCGGAATCTTCTTGTGAACTGGGCTAAACTGTAAAATAAGATTGCTCTTGTTGGAAAGATCCTCTTCCACGCACTCATAGTCAACGCCTTTTAGCTTTAGAGCCCATATGATTCTGTAACAGAACACGCTTGGCCAAGCTGCCAGTAGCTTAACTTGTTCCATTTCCTTGGATGTAGCTTCTTCTTCCTAACTTGGTCGGATTAAATTCGCAGGTATGGTTGCTTTTCTTTCAAATATTAGGAGGAGGACTAGTTTGTTATGCGATATGATTTTTTTTTTTCTTTTAAATATTGTACAATTTGTTAGAAGTTTATCCTTGGACTTTTGACTAAATCACATAATAACAAGAATAAACTTTATCTTATTGTGTGATTTTGACTAAATTGCTTTCATGGTGAGCCAGAATGAACTGAAATCGCCACTTGTTTAAAGCAATATTAATTTTATCATTTAATTGATTAAATAATCTATATAAAAATAAAATAAATTTCTCTAATAGACTTGTTAAGAACTTCTCAAATGATTTACTTTTACAGTGACAAATTTCATAATGCATGAATTTTGTTTGAATTTATATCAAAAAATACATTTTGCTACTACAAAATAATAATAATAATAAATCTTTTTTCTTAACAAAAAAAAAATAAAAACATCTTATATATATATATATATATATATATATATATGTATGTTTATTAGCTTATAAATGAAAACAAAGGATATTTGTTTTCACAACAATCAAAGTTTGGTACTTCTCTTAAATATTGTTTGCCAGTTAAGAACATAGTTACTGACTTCTGTGGGACAAGGCAAATAACTAAACCAAAAATGATAGTAATCAAGAGTATAGACAGCCACTTGATAATTGCACAAACTAGTAAAACATTCAACATACAAATGGTTAGATATTAATAAGTAGATTTTCCACAAAAGATAAAAAAGTTGTTCGCACTTGACATATTAAAGTTACTGACGATTACAAGAGTTTTCCACAGCTGCTGCTGGGCTTTTCAAAGCTTCCGCAGAGTGTTTCAAAAAGTCTTCATCTGGTTTTCCGCTCCCTCGTTGGGTAAATAATAGCTAGGGGAATGGTTTTGGTGAAAGAAAACTAAGAGTAAAAGGTGAGGTTTTCGGACATTCGCAAAAACTATAAGTACATCTATCTCGGGACGTATTTGGGTTTTCAGCATTTTTACAGAGTTTCGACAAAATTCGTCATATTGATTTCTTTTATAGCTCAAAATGTCTTCTTTACGCCACCATATAGAAGGAACACAAACACGAATGACTAATTTCTCAAGTGATGCAGCAATCTCAACTAAAAGCAACACAAGCTTAATTTCATATCTAACTCCAGTAAAACCAATCAACTCCACTACATTAAGGTTTTGATGTGAATAATTGCCAACATTCTCCTTCACTTTCTCAGGAACTTCTTCAATCATCCACTGTCACAGCAAAAAAATAAAACCCAAAATAAAAATCCAATCACACAAGAACATAACAAAAGATTTGCACTAAGTAACCAGTAAAATTAAGCAAAGAAAAATACCATATTGTCGATATCTCTGTTGGTAAGCTTATGTTCTATGTGGAAAAGCTGCCATGCCACAAGTAAAAAGTTTTAATCATATATCACATCTTTCTCATGCTATATATGGATATAATTTAATTCAAACAAGAAAACGATACGAAGAAATTATTGTTATTAGTCAAGAGCACTACTGACCTTGATTGACAATTTATGCAAGGAAGGAGCCGCCTTCAACAGGAAAGATGGCCATAGGAGACCATGGAACCCTGGACATTTTGCAGCCATATACCACAAAGGCCAGGGAAAATTTATTGTGACTTTCAAGTGTTCAACATTGCTCAATTCAGGATGCGGAATGACATTGTGTTTGGTAATCGCAAGAAAGGCCTGATCAGCCAAATAAAAGAAAACAAACCTAAATTAACCTCAACTGATTATATACATAGACATACATATAGTATTCACAAAAAATAGACCCAGTATGGGAAGTAGCTAGATTATACACAACTAGGGTGAAAACTATTAAGAATAAAGATATATAAAACAGAAAAGCAAAAATATAAAACAGGCACTAAAATAAGAAAGTAGACATAGCAATGAGTGCTAACCTCTGCGAACACTTTGATGCTAGTCTCTTCTTGATTTGAGAGAATTGAACAAGTAGCTCATGAAAACAGTCAGAAATAGAAAGGGGGACTGATCTGCTAAATTTGTGGGTGAAGACAACAGTTAGACAGGAGAGATTTGGGGCATATGAGTTAACACGTATATGTCTAAGACTTATAGGAAATGCTGCTACCGTATATAACTTCATTGCATTAAGATTTGGGGCATAGATTTTGAGGTATTTCAAGTCGTCGCAATGGCGTATGTCCAAGTATCTCAAATTGAAAGCAGTAACTTCCAGGTTGTGAAGGCATTGGGAATCAATCACACATAGTCGTTCAATAAGGGGAGAGTTAGAGAGTAAAGAGTGAATAACATTGTCAGTCACATCGATACCCCTTAAATACAAGTCCCTGAGCTTAGAAAACCTGATGCCTCCAAAGGAAGCAAAAAAGCCACCGTCATAAGATGGTACCTGGTCACGACCTTCAATTCTAACACAGAAATCCAACCAGAGCTTCTTGACTTGTTTTTTGGCAGCAAATTCAACCCACTTATTGATATCCTATGAAAACTTGGAATCCAAAGGATAAGCAACTGTAAACTCATCCAAAGGCGGTGGCTTATGCAATTTCAAAACTTGGTTAACCCTGTTCACGTACTTGTGCATTTGATTATCACTCGTGTGAGAACGCAATCCAGCAATTCCTTTTACTTGAAACGAATAAAGTTCCAACCTTGGCGCAACAACAATCGCCTTCTTCCACAGCTTCTTCCATCGACGATATAGCACACTCGTTCCCGCTGCTTCTTCCACTGACGATTTACGCAAAATCCATACCAGAATTTCCTCCGGTAACTTACTTATGTGATCCTCATCCTCCTATTAAACAAGGGAAAAATAAATAAAGTTTTCAAATACAAAATTTGTTCTTTCAGTAATTAACAACAATAATAATTATAAATTCAAAATTTTTCTGAACTAAAAAAACATAACTTGGATCTTAAAAAAAGAAAAAAAAAAAATAGCTTCTTCTTCTCCCTTCTGCATCTCGCGTTTCAAAATTTGTTTTTTCAGTAATTAACAACAATGATAATTATAAATTCAAAATTTTCCATGAAAAAAACAAAACTTTTAACTTCTGGGTCTTGGAAACCTAGCCATTAATAATTATAAATTCAAAATTTTCCTTTTAAAAAACATAAACCTAAAAAAAAAAAAAAAAAAGATTAATACAAATCCTGATGTTTTTTCCTTTACAAAAAATTATAATAATAACTTTTTAACTTCTGGATCTTAAAAAAATAATAAGATTTTGGAGGATGCATTTGATAGAAGGAAGAAGTGGGAGATGGAAATGGAAAAATCTGAAATAACAGATTTTAGAAAGCTGCACCAGCGTGGGCCTTCCCATTCAGCATTGGAACCTCAGGTTGGCTGTACAACTAAAGTAATCCTTTCCTTAAATTCTCAACCATCAATGTGATCAACATGTCTATGTCCAATGTTAGTTTGCTTGAGTCTAAACACCTTTTGCTTCACATCGTTTCTTAAGCTGTTAAGCTCTTTACACAAAATGGTTGCATATGCAATCTAATGTGATGGTATTTCCCTGTTATAAAAACCATTTTATGTTCAACCGAAGGAAATGTTCAGATTACTGCATCAGTAGAGTCAATATGTGGTCCTTTGCTGCAGGGCTTACAATATTAATAACTCAATTTATTTTGAATCTACATATTCTTTTCAAATATCCCCTGGGAAGAGACCAGCAATGAATTTGAAAGACTTAGGAGCTTTCTGTTTCCTCAAGGAGTTGAGGTTTGTATATTTTGTCTATAATGATGTCATCCTGGTAACCCTCTTTATATAAATAACACATTTTTTTCCTGTTTTCTGTGATGTCGTGTGCCTTACGAGCGAAAAAAAAGTTGTTCTTTAGCTATTCTATTTTTCTGTTCAAAGTTTCTAAATTCCAATACCTTCTTACCTTTTACTCTTAATTGCAATTCCTAGTATAGGCCGTATAATGAGCCTTGTTTACTATATAAATCTTCTTAAATAAAGAACCTTGTATTTAACTTGAATAGCATCCTCTCTTTTTTTTGGTAAAAACTTGAATAGCCTCCTGTTTGTGACAATATTGTTGTAAAGGGGTTCATAAGCAAAATAAGCTCGTTAGCAATCTAATTCAAACAGCAATGTCTACGGAGAACCTCTTCTCAAAGCAAATAAAAGGTAGAGAAAGAAAAGAGAGGAAGGAGAGTATATGGAGAACCCAGACCTTCATCTTTCTTTATTCTTTCTCCTCCTTTTTCCAGTCATTTTCCTTTATCCTGCATCACCAAACAAAAAAGAAAAAGGAAACACTGGTCATTCCTTGGTATTAATTTATGTTGGTCTCCTCTTTATCAAGTTAGTTCTGTACAGGTGTGTTTTGCGTCACTTCTAAAGTCCACAAAGTTTACATTTCTCATACTGGAAGCAGAGATAGCTACGGTCTTTGTTTGATTGATGAGTCTTCTGAGATATCAGGCATTCATATGCATAATTAATTATAAGTCCTCTGTAGAAGATATTTGCTAGTTTATAATGCTTTTGCTGTGCCTGTTACCGCCTACACCAAAGAAACAACATTCTTATTGCGTACACCCAACTGAAGCTGACACGTGATCTTTCAAGCAAATAAGTCCTTATAGCAGCTCCTGAGATTCTCCCTTTCCGATCAAACTGAATCTCCACAAACTTACCAGAACGACTGGAGCAACCAAGATTGCAAATGACATGGAATCCTAGACACAAATTTTGTAATATATGCTAATAGAAGCCATTTAGAAAAAGGGGTTCCCACCTTGAATTATTGTTTCTAAAAGTCTTTGCATTGCCAAATGCTTCAAGAACAGGACTAGACTCTGGATTAAAATTCTACAAAAATTGAAATCAGATATTCTGTTAATCATACAAATTTCTACTCCAAAACCTCAGCACCTGCAAGACTTGCTGCTCAACAGTTCTCCCCTCAGCAACAGTTCTTCCTCCCATGCAAGCAAGATAACGCACAAGCAATTTTGTGTATCAAAAAGTCTTCATCTGGTTTTCCGCTCCCTCGTTGGGGGTAGACACTAGCTAGGGGAATGGATTTGGTGAAAGAAAACTAAAAGTAAAAGGTGAGGTTTTCGGACATTCCCATAAATTATTAGTACCCCTATCCCACATTCCCTTAAATTATAAGTACATCTATCTCAGGACGTATTTGGGTTTTCAGCATTTTCACAGAGTTTCGACAAAATTCATCATATTGATTTCTTTCATAGCTCAAAATGTCTTTCTCAGGCCACCATAGAGACGGAACGCAAACACGAATAACTAATTTCTCAAGTGATGCAGCAATCTCAACTAAAAGCAACACAAGCTTAATTTCATATCTAACTCCAGTAAAACCACTCAACTCCACTACCTTAAGGTTTTGATGTGAATAACTGCCAACATTCTCCTTCACTTTCTCAGGAATATCTTCGATCATCCACTGTCACAGCAAAAAAATAATACCCAAAATAAAAATTCACACAAGAGCATAACAAAATATTTGCACCAAGTTATCAGTAAAATTAAGCAAAGAAAATACCATAACGTCAATATCTCTGCTTGTAAGCTTATGTTCTATGTGGAAAAGCTGCCACGCCACAAGCATATAAGTTTTAATCATATATCACAACTTTCTCATGCTATATATGGATATAATTTAAGTCGAACCAAAAAACAATTCGAAGAAATTATATTAGTTAAGAGCACTACTGACCTTGATTGACAATTTATGCAAGGAAGGAGCCGCCTTCAACAGGAAAGATGGCCATAGGAGACCATGGGACCCTGAACTTTTTTCAGCCATATACCACAAAGGCCAGGGAAAATTTATTGTGATTTTCAAGTGTTCAACATAGCTCAATTCAGGATGTGGAATAACATTGTGTTCGGTAATCGCAAAAAAGACCTGATCAGCCAAACAAAAGAAAACACACCCAAATTAATCTCAACTGATTATATACATACATATAGTATTCACAAAAAATAAACCCAGCATGGGAATTAGCCAGATTATACATAAAAGCAAAAATATAAAACAGACACTAAAATAAGAAAGTAGATATAGCAATGAGTGCTAACCTCTGCAAATACTTTGATGCTAAGTCTCTTCTTGATTTGAGAGAATTTAACAAGTAGCTCATGAAAACAGTCAGAAATAGAAAGGGGGACTGATCTGCCAAATTTGTGGGTGAAGACAACAGTTAGGCGGGAGAGATTTGGGGCATATGAGTTAACACATATATGTCTAGGTCTTATAGGAAACGCTGCTTCCGTATGTAACTTCATTACATTAAGATTTGGGGCATAGATTTTGAGGTATTTCAAGTAGTCGCAAAAGCGTATCTCCAAGTATCTCAAATTGGAAGTAGTCACTTCCAAGTTGTGAAGGCCTTGGGAATCAATCACACATAGTCGTTCAATAAGGGGAGAGTTAGAGAGTAAAGAGTGAATAACATTGTCAGTCACATCGATACCCCTTAAATACAAATCCCTGAGCTTATGAAATTTGATGCCTCCAAAGGAAGTAAGAAAGCCACCATAAGATGGTACCTTGTCAAGACCTTCAATTCTAACACAGAAATCCAACAAAAGCTTTTTGACTTCTTTTTTGGCAGCAAATTCAACCCACTTATCGATATCCTGTGAAAACTTAGAATCCAAAGGATAACCAACTGTAAACTCATCCAAAGTTAGTGGCTTATGCAATTTTAAAACTTGGTTAACCCTATTAACGTACTTGTGCATTTGATTATCACTCGTGTCAGAACGCAATCCAGTGATTCCTTTTACTTTAAAGGAATAAAATTCCAACCTTGGCGCGCCAAAAATGGCCTTCTTCCACAGCTTATTCCATCGACGAGATAGCACACTCGTTCTTGCTGCTTCTTCCACTGACAATTTACACAAAACCGATACCAGAATGTCCTCAGGTAACTTACTCATGTGATCCTCATTCTCCTATTAAACAAGGGAAAAAAAAAAGTTTTCAAACACAAAATTTGTATTTTCAGTAATCAACAATAATAATTATAAATTCAAAATTTCCGCCAAAAAAATTTAACTTTTACCTTCTGGATCCCAAAAAAGAAGCTTCTTCTCCTCCATTATGGATCTCGCGCTTTAAATTTTGTTTTTTCAGTAATTCACGACAATAATAATTATAAATTCAAAATTTTCCTTAAAAAAAAATAATAATAATAATAACTTTTTAACTTCTGGATCTTAGAAAAATAAGCTTCTTCTCCTCAATTCTGGAACTCGCGTTTCAAATTTGGTTTTTCGGTAATTCATGACAATAATAATTATAAATTCAAAATTTTCCTAAAAAAAAAAAAAAAAAACATAACTTTTTAACTTCTGGATCTTAGAAAAATAAGCTTCTTCTCCTCACTTCTGGAACTCGCGTTTCAAATTTGTTTTTTTCAGTAATTCACAACAATAATAATTTTAAATTCAAAATTTTCCTGAAAAAGAAAACATAACTTTTACCAAACACATGAAAAGAAAAGAAGCTTCTCCTACTCCCATCTGAATGTGGCGTTTCTTAGAAGGTTGCCCTCCTCCGTCCTGGATCTCCCGTTTCCTCCCCATCTTCTCTTCCGCTACACAATTAAATAAAATCTTCTGTTTGGCTATAAATATAAAATAAATCGCGAAGAATAAAGAGAGGCTGAATTTGAATAATAGCGATAGATGAATGCAGGAATTAGAAAATAAATTGACCAAAGCAAGCATTCCTATTTCCCATAGCCCGTCGGGTATGAATGCATGAATGACTTTTACAAACCCTGATGTCTTTCCCTTTCCATAAAATTAAACTTCCACCCCTGTAATTTTATAATTATTTTCAAATCATCTTCTTTCTTTGTAATATTATATACAAATAATTTTTCTACAAATTTTTCTTTATTGTAATAAATTTCTTTTTTTTAATTAGTTTCATATAGTTCAATTGCCAATAAAAATATCTTAGCAATAATACCTTTCCTTAAATTCTAAACCATCAATGTGATCAACATGTCAATGTACAATGTTAGTTTGCTTTTCATTAAAAAAAAAAAAAATGTTAGTTTGCTTAGTTTGAACCCCTTTTTCTTCACATCGTTTCTTAAGCTGTTAAGCTCTTTAATTTACACAAAATGGTTGCAGATGCAATCTATTGTGATGGTATTTCTCTGTTATAAAAACCATTTTATGTTCAACCAAAGGAAATATTTAAGAGCCTACCACAACTAGACAGGGAATAAATGGTGGGGGTGCATGTGAAGCAGACCTTGCTCAGTGTTCGATTTTTAGTAAGGCTGCTTGTAGAGGGTTGTTTCACTTGAGATGTTGTTTAGATTACTGCATCAGTAGAGTCAATATGTGGTCCTTCGCTGCAAGGCTTACAATATTAATAACTTAATTTATTTTGAATTTACAGATTCTTTTTAAATATCCCCCTGGGAAGAGGCCAGCAATGCGTTTGAAAGACTTGGGAGCTTTCTGTTTTCCTCAAGGAGTCTTTCTCCTCCTTTTTTTAGTCATTTTCCTTTATCCTGCATCACCAACCCTCCCCTCCCCAAACAAAAAAGAAAAAGGAAACACTGGTCATTCCTTGGTATTAATTTATGTTGGTCTCCTCTTTATCAAGTTAGTTCTGTGACTTGTAAAGTCCACAAAGTTTACATTTCTCATACTGGAGGCAGAGATAGCGACCGTTTTTGTTTGATTGATGAGTCTTCTGAGATATCTGGCATTTATATGCAGAATTAATCATAAGTACTCTGTAGAAGATAAATGCTAGATTATAATGCTTTTGCTGTGCCTGTTACCGCCTACACCGAAGAAATAGCTTTCTTATTGCGTATACTCAACTGGAGCTGACAGACACGTGATCTTTCAAGCAAATAAGTCCTTATAGCAGCTCCTGAGATTCTCCCTTTCCGATCAAACTGAATCTCCACAAACTTACCAGAAAGACTGGAGCAACCAAGAAATGCAAATGAAATGGAATCCTAGACACAAATTTCGTAATATATGCTAATAGAAGCCATTTAGAAAAAGGGGTTTCCCACCTTGAATTATTGTTTCTAACAGTCTTTGCATTGCCAAATGCTTCAAGAACAGGATTAGACTGCAAATCAGAGTAAAACACAGAAATTATTTCTGAGTAAAAGAAAACAAGAACTATGGGTTAAAATTCTACAAAAACTGAAATCAGATGTTATTCTGTTAATCATACAAATTTCTACTCCAAAACCTCAGTACCTCAAGACTTGCTGCTCAACAGTCCACTCCTCAGCAACAGCTCTTCCTCCCATGCAAGCAAAATAACGCATGAGCAATTTTGTGCTTTCCGTTTTACCCGCTGCACTTGCACCACTAACCAATATTGATCGACTTGTTCCCTCACTTATCATGAGTCTGCAACACCAGCAATACTTATTTTTGACTAATTGTACCAATACTTACAAATGAAAGCATGCCACGTATCCAACAGGAATATTTCAAATAGTTTCCGTATGCTTCTCTTGCTTGCCCTTTATACCACGGTGGCTTTTTCTACTGTGTCTAGGCCCTACCTTTATCGTTAGTACGGTCAATCAACTGAAGGAAAACCAATCACCGATATGCGTGAAATACTTGCGTGTGTCTTTCTTCTTTTAGATAGAGGACGGCACATACCACGTCTTTCTTCTTTAAGCTAAAAGAAATGGCACATTCCACGGGGAGGATAAAAACGACGGTGTAGATCGCTCGAGACATGTTCGACGCAGCTGTAGCCGTTGGTATACTCTTCTCTCTTTTTTTTTTGTTAAAAATAAACAGACAATAATAAAATAAGATTGAGTTGCTTTTCTTAATTGATTTATCTGTAATGAAAAATTAAATAAAATGACTTGACATTTATTAAAAAGAGAAGCCTTCAGCTATAAGTGTGGGTTCATTAATTTCATATAATTATTGATAAACATGTCCATGTAACATTTTACTTACCTTAAAGAGGGATTTATAAATGTTGAATAGGCGAAAGAAAACTATCAATAGTGGATATTCACGTGTGTTGTTTTACTGAATGCTTACGGAAATTGAATTCAAATTAAAGTATTCTTCAACAAAATACGAACAAATAAAAGAAATGTTCGATCCAATAAAGCATTTTTATAACATGTGGACGAATACACGCAATATACATTGAAAATTTCAAGCTAATAAAATATATGTTTTACCTTTTTTTCAAAGCTAAATTCAATTTATAATTTTTACCATTAAATTTAAATAAAACAAATCCTATAGAAAAAAAAGAGTTAAATAATAAAATAATATACATATGTAAATGAAATAATTTAGAAATCATTTAAATATTCTTCTTTTTTTCCTTTCCCTTTCTCCCTCTTTCTTCCCATGACCTGCAACTCCCACAACATGGACGATTTATTTTTTTGTTACACAGTCCTCTGCCGTATCCATTTCAAATTAATTCTCGCATTCTCTCTTCACTAGTCTTCAAAACCACATGAACAAGTAAATAAATTTTTGTAAGGATTTTCCTTGAAATGCTTGGAAGATTTGCAGAAACTGTTGCGAAGAAACGCATATGGTATAGCAGGTCGAGGGTCACCAAGGAGCTGCACATGCCAGCATGAGTGGTATAGGTCTCGCAAGTCGTATAGAATGAAAGAGGAAAAGAGAAAGAAGATGGAAAAAAAAAAATTAAATAATTTGTGCCATTAGTTAACTTTTTATAAGTCCGCCTATACTCTCATTTCAATATTATTGGAAAATTAAAATTAATAAAATATGGAAAGACATTTTTAACCTTATGTTGGTCCCGGGTATTTTCCCTTGATTGGTTAACTCAAACTCAATTACTTAGTTGGCACAATAATAACCATGTTCTTTGGAGTAAAAAAAAAATAGCCGGACTACACTTACATTGAGGTTAAAGTTGATGGGAAAAAGTATTACTTTACCAATTTTTTGGGACAAACATTCATATTTACAATGATAGCCATAAAAATTATAGAGGTTAAATTAGTTCACTGGTAATTATTACTGAGTTCGTATTTTGAAATTTTAAATTCGATAAAAATTCTTGACTCTTAATCTGGATTTAATTATATATTTTTCTGATGAATATATTATTTCAAATTAATTCATCAAAAATATGTTTTGCCAATGTTTTATACTAATTTTTTAAAATTTATTTACAGACTTCAACCAAGAATGCCACATACGATGAGAATAAAAAAATAATAATAATAAACAAACAAACTAGATTAACCAAATAAAGCCGGGTGGACTAAATTATCATATGTACCATTATATATATTTTTTTTAAAAAAAATTACCTATTTTGGAGACGCTTTATCTAAATTTGATTATGGCTTCTTTGATTCCTTCTATATATTTTGTCACACAAAGTTTAGAAATTCAAATATTCATGCAAAATAATAGAGTATAAATAAAACAAATGTAATTGGTGGGTTACCATATTGTTCAAATGTAAATGATTTTATTTTTTTTTAAAAGTAATCTTTTACTACCCCTGTCTTGATATAATTATTATTTTCTTCGATGTCATTCTTGTAGACTTCAACCAGGAATGCCACATACGATGGGAATAAAAAAATAATAATAAACAAATAAACTAGATTAACCAAATAAAGCCGGGTGGACTAAATTATCATATGTACCATTATATATATATATATATATAAATATTTTTTAAAAAAATTGCCTGCTTTGGGCATGCTTTATCTAAATTTGATTTTGGCTTCTTTAATTCCTTCTATATATTTTGTCACAGAGTTTAAAAATTCAAATATTCATGCAAAATAATGGAGTACAAATAAAACAAATGTAATTGGTGGGTTACCATATTCTTCAATTGTAAATGATTTTTTTTTTTTAAAGTAATCTTTTACTACCCCTGTTTTGATATAATTATTATTTTCTTCGATGTCATTCTTGCACTCTAACAAAGTACCATTGTTGTTAAAATTTTATTCAATATTGCTGAAAATAAATGTTATAAAAGTAAAATAATCCATTATTTTTTTAATTAATGCAAGAAGCACCCTTTAAAAGTTTAATGACTTCCTCAATGCATTGAGTCGATACGACAGAACATGATCTCCAAATCATCAGAGAAAAGCTAGTCCGAGACCTTGACCATTAAAAAATTAATAATTGATAAGTATTTTTTTCAAAAACATAATAAAGTCGCATGATTTGTTAATGTGCGTCTCAATCGTATTGTTTAAATTTAAAAAAAAAAACACACACACATGAAAATGACTCATCTGAGACTTTTTTTTTTGATGAATAGATCATTGAATTAAGCACAAAAAACACCTCAAAGAGGCTTACACAGACGGACCTAGGTTCCGTTTGTCTTGGACAATAGTTTCCCAAACACAACTATGCAAAACAGGGTCCAAAAGATCAAAGAAAGAAAATAAAATACAATCACTAGAATTAAGCATTAAGAGTAAACTTAGCTCCTGCATCTGCTACGGAGTAAGCACTTATTGCATTCCAAGTCAGATTCCAATTCATCTCTCTCAGCAAAGATTTGCAGCATAGGACTGGATACCTGGTGTTCCAGCAGAAGGTTCAGAATCAACCACCACCTCTTTAACGACATTGAAGGCATATGAGGACCAGCATACTTGATTCCAGCCTTTCTCTTTCGCTGTCTGTAGACTTGGAATGACTCATCTAAGACTTGTAAAAGAAAAACAACCTTTTCCTTTTCCGCTCTCAATCCCTCTCCATACAGATACAAAACACTAATATCCTGAAAACCTTCATCCTAGCCAGACCCTCTCACCCCAAATACCCAAGCTCACTTTTCATATCTCACTCTTAGTCTTTCTCCGTACGGACACAAAACCCTAATATGTCATTCTGAAAACCTTATTTCTATTCATCCTCTGAACCTAACTCAGACCTCTCACCTCCAAATACATACCCGAGCTCACTTTTCATATTTCTAAAAAAAAAAAATTCCAAATTTCCTCTCTCCACTCATGGCTTAGTAGTAAAGCTTCAAAAGCATCTGAGAGTGGAAGTGGTTCAATCCAAACCTCCCAGACCTTTCAAATCTAAGGGAAAGGAAGGAAAGATAGTGGAACATGCCAGATATGAGGGAAAGGCTCTCAGACCTGGACTTGAGGGAGCGAGAGCGACCCCTAGTCGACGACACCAGCGATCTTTCAAGAGCGTCGATTGATTTGACTCTAGTCGAAAGAAGATCGCCGACGTCGTCGACTAGGGGCCGCTCTCTCTCCCTCAGGCCCAAGTTTGGGTGCCTCTCCCTCAGATCTAGCAAGTTCCTCTATCTCTCCTTTATCTCCCTCAAATTTGGGAGGTCTGGATTGATCACCCTCCACTCTCAGATGCTCTTGAAGCCTTACTACTACCCCGTCATTATTTTTGTAATTTATGAGACCGGAACCTTGGACTGAAACTTCTCTTTCATTATTTTATAGGCATACAATTTTGTTGTACTGTTTATCAAAAACTCATCATCACGTTCAGATAAGCGCACAAATTCCTCTATTTTAACCATCAAATTCCGATATAGAGCACTCTCTTCACTCACTCTCGACATAGCCTCTTGAACAATTAGATCTTGAACCCCCTGTCTGACTTAAGGAAAGCCTGCTTTCGCCTGAGGAGTACCACCATTTCAAGCGTCATTTGTACATTGGACAACTCAATCTCTAAATTCCACAATTGTTGTCCGACGTCCCAAAACTAGAACATTTCAGTGAATTAAAGTTCCTTGAAAAATAGGTAGTCCAGAAACATTAAAAGAACATTTTGGAATGTGATGTGAGCCGTGAGGGGAGAGAGGGAAGTTTGAAAATTCTTTTTCTTTAGAAATATGAAAAGTGAGCTCGGGTATTTGGGGGTGAAGGGTCTGAGCCAACTTCAGAGGATGAATAGAAATAAGGTTTTCAAGATGACGTATTAGGGTTTTGTGTCCGTACGGAAAGGGACTGAGAACAAATATGAAAAGTAAGTTCGGGTATTTGGGGGTAAAGGGGTCTGCAGAAGGCAAAGCTACAGCCGAGGATGAGTTTGCAACGGCATAAGGTAGAGCGAAGGCCAAGGATGAGTCTACGACGGCGAAAGGCAAAGGACTTATTTACTTGTTCACCAAGATATAAATCGTTAACAAAAAAATAATACCCAAAATAAAAATCCAATCATACAAGAACATAACAAAAGATTTGCACTAAGTTATCAGTAAAATAAAGCAAAGAAAATACCATATTGTCGATGTCGATATCTCTGTAGGTAAGCTTATGTTCTTTGTGGAAAAGCTGTCATGCCACAAGTATATAAGTTTCAGTCATATATCACAACTTTCTCATGCTATATATGAATATAATTTAAGTCAAACAAGAAAACAATATGAAGAAATTATTGTTATTAGTTAAGAGCACTACTGACCTTGATGGACAATTTATGTAAGGAAGGAGCCGCCTTCAACAGGAAAGATGACCATAGGAGACCATGGTACCGTGAACTTTTTGCAGCTATATACCAAGGCCAGGGAAAATTTATTGTGATTTTCAAATGTTCAACATAGCTCAATTCAGGATGCGGAATGACATTGTATTTGGTATTCACAAGAAAGACCTGATCAGCCAAATAAAAGAAAGGACACCTAAATTAACCTCAACTGATTATATACATACATATAGTATTCAAAAAAAAATAAACCCAGCATTGGAAGTAGCCAGATTTTACACAAATAGGGTGAAAGCTATTAACAATAAAGATATAAAAACATAAAAGCAAAAATATAAAACAGTCACTAAAATAAGAAAGTAGACAGCAATGAGTGCTAACCTCTGCGAACACTTTGATGCTAAGTCTCTTTTTGACTTGAGAGAATTGAACAAGTAGCTCATGAAAACAGTCAGAAACAGAAAGAGGGACTGATCTGCTAAATTTGTGGGTGAGGAGAAAAGTTAGGCGGAAGAGATTTGGGGCATATGAGTTAACACATATATGTCTAGGACTTCGAGGAAATGCTGCTACCGTATATAACTTCATTACATTAAAATTTGGGGCATAGATTTTGAGGTATTTCAAGTGGTTGCAATGGCGAATGTCCAAGTATCTCAAATTGGAAGTAATAACTTCCAAGTTGTGAAGGCCTTGGGAATCAATCACACATAGTCGTTCAATAAGGGGAGTTAGAGAGTAAAGGGTGAATAAAATTATCAGTCACATTGATACCCCTTAAATCCAAATCCGTAAGTTTATAAAACTTGACGCCGCCAAAGGAAGCAAGAAAGCCGCCATAAGATGGTACCTTGTCAAGACCTTCAATTCTAACACAGAAATCCAACACGAGCTTTTTGACTTCTGTGAAAACGTAGAATCCAAAGGATAACCAACTATAAAATCATCCAAAGTTGGTGGCTTATGCAATTTCAAAACTTGGTTAACCCTGTTCATGTACTTGTGCATTTTATTATCACTCGTGTCCGAACGCAATCCAGTAATTCCTTTTACTTTAAAGGAATAAAATTCAACCTTGGCGAAACAACAATGGCTTCTTCCACAGCTTATTCCATCGACGAGACACCACACCCGTTCTTGCTGCTTCTTCCACTGACAATTTACACAAAATCCATATCAGAATGTCCTCCGGTAACTTACCCATGTGAGCCTCATCCTCCTATTAAACATGGAAACACACAACAACAAAAAAAAAAAAGAAGAAAAAGAAAGTTTTCAAATGCAAAATTTGTTTTTTTCGGTAATTAGCAACACTAATAATTATAAATTCAAAATTTTCCCCAAAAAAATTTAACTAAAAAAAGAAGCTTCTTATCCTCCATTCTGGATCTCGACCTTCAAAATTTGTTTTTTCAGTAATTCACGACAATAATAATTATAAATTCAAAATTTTCCTGAAAAAAACATAACTTTTTAACTTCTGGATCTTAGAAAAATAAGCTTCTTCTCCTCACTTCTGGAACTCGCGTTTCAAAATTTGTTTTTTCAGTAATTCACAACAATAATAATTATAAATTCGAAATTCTCCTTAAAAAAATCATAACTTTTACCAGGATATTAAGAAAAGAAGCTTCTCCTACTCCGATCTGGATGTGGCGTTTCTTAGAAGGTTACCCTCCTCAGTCCTGGATCTCCCGTTTCTTCCCCATCTTCTCTTCCGCTGCAAAATCTTCTCTTTGACTATAAATACAAAATAACTCGCGAAGAATAAAGAGAGGCTGCATTTGACTAATCGCCAAGGATGAATGCAGGAATTAAGAAACAAATAGACCAAAGCTTTCATTTTTCCTATAGCCTGCCGGGGGCAGGGGGTTTGAATGAATGTCTACGAAGTACTAAACCCTAATTATTTTGCACAAACCCTGATGTCCTTCCCTTTACATATAATTATACTTCTACCCCTATATTTTATAATTATTTTCAAATCAACTTCTTTCTTTATAATATTATATGCAAATAAATTTTCTACAAATTTTCCTTTATTGTGATAAATTTCCATTTTTAATTAGTTTCATATAGTTCAATTGCCAATAAAAATAAAAATATGTTAGCAATAATACCTATATATATTATATAAATTTATTAGGAATATCATATATACATATATGGAAATGAAGTTTCATATTTATATTATTTTATTTATTTATTGTGGCCTTTCATCTGAATTAGAAATGAAGTTCCATATTTATAATATTTTCTTTATTTATTTTGGCCTTTTATCTTTACAAACTTATCCTCGCGTAAATATACAACCAGCTCCATTTAATAGCAAAACGAAATTTCTTTTTTCTCAAGAGAGATTTGGCCACGGATGCCTGCTTCTCTTATCATGATATGGAGTCCTGATGGATTGGAGACATTAATTTTAAAAAATTTTACTTTCCCCATTAGCGTCTGAATTCTATCCTTTGCGTGATGCTGAGTTTTGTATGCTTGGATTGCCTTCAATTTAAAGTGTCATTTTTTATTTGTTGAAGAAAAAATTGACCTCGATATAAATCATTAGCAAATAAAACATATTTAATATTGATCTGTATAATTCTGTTTGGATTAGAAAAATGTAATATCCATATTCAGCAGGCAAAGTTTTCATAAAATTTAAACCCGAAATTTAAAAATTTAGGATTGGACCAAATTATGCTACCAATGCCTTGTAAAAACCTAATAATTTTTTTGGCATTTTTAGTCAAATTGTTTACGTAAAATAGTTATTTTTTATTTTAGTTGTTCCACTTAAATTAGTATAATTTAATTAGTTTAGAAATTAATTGGAGTTTGTTAAATATTAATTTGAATAAAAATATAAAAATACAAGTAAACAAAAAATAAAAATATTATTTTTATTTTCTATTTATGTTTTTTATTTTACTTCACATTTTGATTCAATTTAAAATTTAATTAATATTTAATAAATTTCAATCAATTTTTAAACTAACAAAATCATATTAGAAAAGATAAAAAAAATATCATATAAAGTAGATAGGGTTGGCATGCAGAGTAGATAGAGATGGCAACGGGAGAAAGGAGGGGCTGAATTTTTCATCTGCCCCAAAGAGTAAATATAGAAACCTTACTGACGGTAAATATTTGCAATTTAAATATTTTAAAAATCTTAATTAATTATCAGATATTTGTCAAAGGAAAAAAAAACCTGTTATTATATTTAATTTATCTCGTCTTACTTATCTTTCATTCACAATAGTTCAAACTATTTTAATTTTTATTATTTTTATTTATTTTAAACTGAACTTGCACAAATCTATTCACTCTGTTGTAGTTTTTATTAGAAGTACAAATTTGTAATGTATGTTATATTATAAGGGTATGTTGTAAGCTGCGTTACTCGGCTAACATGAAGCTGTAGATCACTGATTCCTAGCATTCAAGATTTTGGTTTTGGGCTTAAAACTAGTGAGAAGAAATGTAATTGAGAAATCTGTAAGCTATGAACTTTGGAGAAAAGAAACTTGTATGTGCCACAACAAAAAGTAATGAGGTCAGTTTATCTATCTTCCTGCTAATAGACTACCGATTCTTAAGAGAATACGGGTTAAGGCAAAGAAATTCTCCCTTTTGGATAAAGATTTGAAGTTTTAATATTGTTTTTTTGGTTTTTTTACTTTGATGAAGCACTTGAGCACTTTATTATATTGGAAAATTTCATTTTGCAGAAGTACAAATAAAATTTTCTTTGACAACAAAAAAACTAATTATACCTTCATTTTAGATATTATAAAGTGAAATATTGGTCATCTTACTGTCACACTTAAATTAGATTAGATCATTAATAACAAGAAAGTTTAATCAACAGAAATAAAATATATATATATATATATATTATAAGTGAAGCTAAAAAAAAAAACAAAACAAAAAGGATGAGGCTGATATCAGCACTTGGCTCTTGGGAGGTGGCAACCCGCAAGCGTGGCAGTATTACGATCATCCATATGGCTTCCAAACAAGTTGGGGAACTAACCCCTTTGAACAAACTGAAGCAGAGAGCAAAACCAGCAAAATTCAAGCAGTAGCCATGGCTTCTGCAACAAATTCAGCCTTTTACATTCTCGGACCACCAAATATTCGTCGTCACAGTATCAATAATTTCAGGATCTACCACCAAATTCTCAACCACAGACGGAAGCCATGGCTGCTCCCATCCACCAGTAGTACTGTACTTCCATTTCACTCTCTGCCCACCCCAAAGCTAACGTCTTCCACCATCACCTGCTTTGCTGCTGGTAAACCTTCTTCGTCCACAGAAATTAGGTCCTCTATCTCTCTCTCTGTCTCTGCCTTTTCTTTCTCTTTATTTGTTATCAAATTGCAACTGATATTTCTTGAAAAAATGAAGTAGATGGTTCTTATTTCAATTGCTCTATCTCATGCGTTTGTTCCACAGTTCTGTAGCCAAGATCCGGAGCGAGGTTCTGTCTCCGTTTCGCTCGGTTCGGATGTTCTTTTACCTTGCTTTCATTGCAAGTGGTTCACTTGGAGGTCTTATAGCAACCACACAATTGATTGGTGCTCTATCCAACTCATCCAGAGCTCCTCTAGTCCCTGAGATTTTAAAGGGTCTTGGCATTGACATTGGAGCAGCGTCACTCTTTGCATTCTTGTATTACAGGGAGAACAATGCTAAGAATGCACAATTGGCCAGACTCTCAAGAGAGGAAAGCCTCTCTAATCTCAAGCTTCGCGTGGACGAAAAGAAGGTCATTCCTGTGAGTTCTCTGAGAGGGATTGCCAGGCTTGTAATATGTGCTGGACCTGCTTCATTTGTTACAGAATCGTTTAGACTAAGCGAGCCATTCACCGAAAAGCTTGTGGAACGTGGTGTGCTTGTAGTGCCATTTGTTACTGACGGGAACTTGCCAAGTTTTGAGTTTGAAGAAAGTGAAGAGAACAAGGAGATTACTACCAAGAGGAAGAGGCTCTGGCAACTTGGTCCTGTTTATGTTTCAGAGTGGTCCAAGTAAGCTACTAAGTTTAGCTAGAGACCGGCAGGGTTTTTTGCTTAATTTCATGGTGTTATTGTTGTTGTCAATCTCATTGTTTTTTGTTATGTTTTATAGGTGGATTGATGAACAAAAGAAGCTGGCTGGTGTCTCTCCTGAATCTCCTGTGTAAGTGTTACTTCCATGCCCCATAGAATAGACAATAAATTTTCATGCAAGGTTCATTTTTTAGTATGCACACGTACATACGCATCTTATTGCCTGCTTTTCTTGCTTGTTCAGTTGGCTCGAGATGTTCAGTGAAAAGTTCATTGCTTTCATTGTTGTTCTCTTCAGGTACTTGTCTCTACGCATAGACGGCCGTGTCCGTGGTAGCGGCGTCGGCTACCCTCCTTGGAATGCTTTTGTTGCACAGTTACCCCCTGTAAAGGGAATTTGGTCTGGTCTACTTGATGGAATGGATGGAAGAGTTCTTTGAATTGAGCCTCTTTAAATGCAGAGGCAGAATTTGTTGATTAACTTATGAGATTCAGTCAGAATGTAGATAAACAAAATTGGGTATATTGACTTTGTTTTGTTATCTCTCATATGCAATTAACAATCAGCTCGATTTTGAATAAATAGGATGTGTTTGTTACTAACAAGTTGCAGCCAACAGAGTTGTATGTACTATTGGATATGATTAGGAATTTGGACTATGAAGCAACAATCATGAATGATGAAAAGCGTGGAGAAGATCAGAGAAGAAATAAAAGTATGATACACAAAAGGTGGCAAAAGCAAGCTTAGAGAGTGGAATAATAATAGTGAGAAAAATAAGAATTACAGTTTACAATTTACAAAGCAAACACAAACTCATTTAACTTCTTCAATCTCGTCCAATGCGTAGTTATTTGTAGATACATTGGCGTAGTTAACTTTCTGGAATCGCACCACAACTGGGTAACGGCTCTTTGGATCCTGTTCATTATCAACATGGACATACATAAATATAGAACATCAGGAAATTTTTTGGAACTTTAATATATATATATATATATATATATTCTTTTTTATTACTATATAGTTTAGAGAGATAACAGACCTGGTCAACTGCTACAACAGAGCCAGTGTCCTTGAACCAATAAGATTCCCTCCTAAGAATCTTAACCTGTGATTAGAGTCATTAGACAATAGAAAATCTTTGTGAAATTCATTTTTGAATAAGATATTTAACATGAAATACATCATGGGGTTGAAAAAAAAAAATTGATTTGAAAAAAGTTATCTTTGGTTCTTTTAAACATTTTATGGTTTTTAATAATTTCTCAAAATTAATTTTTCAAAGTTTCCAGAGGGCTATTATACTTTATATGCTATCCTTTTGGTATTCAATAACAAAAATAAATATCCACTAAAGTTTTTTTTTTCCTAAACACTAACCTTAAAATTATTACTCTCAAAAGTAAATAAATAAAACAATCTCAAAATCAGACCTAAAAATTAAACTACCTAAGTTTGAATATTTATAGGAAAATAAAACTGTTGTTGATCAAAGTTATACTAGTTAAGCATAAGTGAAAACGTAAAGTAAGAAAGTAGAAACCTTGGAGCCTCTCTTGGGTCCAATCGGTGGTGGCTTAGGCTTCGGAGCTGCAGCTTCCGGCGCTTCAGTGGTGGCCGCCGGTGGCGCCCCACCTTCCTCAGCTGCCCTAACGACCAGCCTTGAACAGCTTAATCTGTTGCTGTTGGTTTTGCCGCTTGATGCGAAGAACAGGACATTGGTCTTACTTGATGCCAATGAGTTTGTGTTGGTTGCAACGTTTGGTGATGTTAGCACAAACCCTGAGGCAGCTGATGCCATGCCAGCCATGTTCTGCTCTCTTCTTCTTCTCTCTCTCTCTCTCTCAGTCGCCAAACAGATGTACTATTGTGGCCAAAATAAAAGGTTAATCGCCAAGAAAATGACCACAAGCACTTGATCGAGTGGCTTTCAATGAAGTGAGTTTTTGTATGATTTTGATCAAACAATTATCTGATCCTGTAAACTCATTATAAATCGTTGCCTCCACTAGCCTCCTGCCACGTATGCACCATATCCATTTTCTTTGGATAATGTGATTCCAAGTCATCTGTCTTGTAGATCTTGCTTCACTCCTTTTTTTTCCCTGCGGCGAAATCTTTTTTATTTTGAAAACCTCCCACGTGGACAAGTTTAGATATTCTGTGCTCCAAACTTTCTGGTGGCTGGGTGTTGGTCCGGATCGGCTGGATTTTGTGGTTTTGGGTTAGACTGGATTTGGACATGAAGCCCAAACTAGAAACTGCAATCCAGTTTGACAAAACTCGCACAATTAATATTTATTTATGGAAGGTCTTTAGAATTTTTCTATTAATTAATTAACATATATAAATTTTATTTAAAAATGAATAAAGAATAATGTTACTCAGGGAAGGGTACGAACCGTACGATGAATATCATCTTATTTATTTTGTAATATTTCAAAATAATTAAAACTAAGCGATTTTGGGGGGGAAAAAAATTATTAGTATAATTAATTAGGCAAGTTTTTTCCGTACGAAAAACCCTACCACTTAGCCGACGCGAACCATTTTGGCGCCAAACATCCTTCCTTCTACTACGTTCGCTTTCACTATCCAACGGCTAGCTAAAAGAAGAATTAGGGTTTAGCCCCGCGTCGCTGATCATGGACCGACCTTTCCTTGCTAGGTCTACGATGAAGCGGAGGTGTTCCGGATCTAACTCTTAGCATCCACTGCAGATCCCAGCTTCTTCACAACGAGGTTTCCAGGAAGTTCGGAGCTTCGATTCCCAAATTCCCGCTGTAATGTCTCCAGTAACCAAAGGTTTGGCCCAAAATTATTCAATTTGAATTGAATTCTTCGTTTTCCTATTAACAATTCAACCTGATTTTCGAGCAAAATTTGAATTAGGATTTTTAGGAAGTTTATAATTGATCCTTCTTTTTTTTTTCTTTTTCTTTTTTTTTTTCCCTTTCCATGATCTTGTAGATAGGAGCTGCATGAAAAGAGTAAGATTTAAAGGTCTTGATGTTGACGATTCTTGTGGACCAGATGCTGCTTCTGTACACGTTGAAGCATTGCAGCCCTTAAGATGTAAATTTTTAGTTTATCTTCCTTCACTTAGCTTTAGTAAATTTTCTGGCGCTGTATGCTTCTGTTCACTTTTTAGTACATCTCCATTATCAAGTTCTCATATTTTCATAGATTTTATTTGAAATATCATCACTAATTGAAAATCATATAAGCAGGTGATGATGCCAAAACTTCTGAATACGCGTTCTTTAAGAAGTTGAAGGAAGTCGCAGGTCATAAATCGCGTTCCTTTTCACTGAATAATGATTCAAACCAGATCCAAGCAAAGAAGTTGAAGTCAAGGAGCTATTTCGGGGGTAATTACACAGAAATGAGTGCAGCCCTTAAGATGTAAATTTTTAGTTTATCTTCCTTCACTTAGCTTTAGTAAATTTTCTGGCGCTGTATGCTTCTGTTCACTTTTTAGTACATCTCCATTATCAAGTTCTCATATTTTCATAGATTTTATTTGAAATATCATCACTAATTGAAAATCATATAAGCAGGTGATGATGCCAAAACTTCTGAATACGCGTTCTTTAAGAAGTTGAAGGAAGTCGCAGGTCATAAATCGCGTTCCTTTTCACTGAATAATGATTCAAACCAGATCCAAGCAAAGAAGTTGAAGTCAAGGAGCTATTTCGGGGGTAATTACACAGAAATGAGTGCAATCACTCAAAGACCGTTAGCTATGAACTCTTTTGGGAAGCTAATGATTGTGATTCTTCATTTATTAATTGTACTTGCCCTTTGAATGCCATGCCAGATTGCTTGCTACATTGGCATTAGATGTTGGTTAGATAATTGAATTGCAATTTCACTAATTAAATATTTCATGCTATTGCATATTAGGTTTATGATGGAGTCTGTCCTGTGCAGAGAGGAGCAGGTTTGTCGATGATAGGTGTAAGGACATCAGGTCCTTGCCGATTGAAAGTGCTACACCTGCTAACTTCCATTCATTTCTCTCACAACTCGGTAGTGCGTCAAAAAACTCAGGTGTGTGCCATAAGGATGAGGAACTTTCATCATGTTGCTCTTCTGATTACTCACTTTTGTTACAATAGATCGTCCGTTGTTACCAAAAAAAAGGAAAGCAAAAATAACATAACATGAAAAATTCAGTCTTAATTGTGACTTATATATAGTCTATACCTATACATACAGCATAGAAACTTTCCCTGATTTGCTTGACAAAGTCAAGTTTAATACTTTTTTCATCTGTTTGTTCTATAATTTATTCTTTTTTACTGGATCATCTCTTGAGGAGTGCTATTTACTATGACTCTAGGTTCCAATGGCCAGTTTTTGACTAAATCTTTTGCTGTTGTGTATATGCCAAACATTCTACTGTGTTATATATTCTTTGCTGTCAGATCCTCCCATATGGCTGCTGATGTCAGTTGAAGTTATTTTATTGGAAAAATTGGTCCATAACTCTATCTTGCTTATAATCTGACTATGGCATTATTTTTAGTTGCGAATTTGTAATCATATTCTTATAATTTTGTGAAATTAACATATGTAAAATTCCATATTGGTAAGAAATTCTGTCTCGTTTGCAGATTTAAACATGAAGAACGGTTGCACAAGCCCAGACCAAGTACATAGGACACATAAAGATATGGTGGAATATAACAATGCCTTAAGACCTGAAGGTGAATTTTGTGTGAAACCTCTATGTTATTGTTTGTGCTTACTTTTGTGGCCTAGGGTTGGGGGATAAAACCATAAATGGACAGAACCTTGCAGATGGACAGAAATCTATTACAACTTTCCAACTTCCTTTCTCTATGTGTTTGGTGAACACGCAAAGCTCCAGTTTATATCAGTTTGTTAATACGATGATATTTTACTTTCATATTAGAAATTTTATAGAAGGAAGAAGTCGTTTTTACAATCATTAGTACATGCATATATATCGTTTTGCACAAAAACTACGTGTCATTTTTAGCATACCACAATAAACTTAACTTAATTCTTCAGGGACTCAATACAGGCATGAATAAACTTCTAATAGGAAGAGACAGAAACTATGTCAGTGGGTTGCAAGTACCTCCTTTCGTTTTTATTACCATTAGGACATGCATATATCATTTTATACAAAAACTAAGAATGTCATTGTTAGCATACCAGAATAAACTTAATTTAATTATTCAGGGACTCAATACAGGCATGAAGAAACTTTTAGTAGGAAGAGACAGAAACTATGTCAGTGGGTTGCAAGTACCTCATTTCCTGAAATTGATGGACTCTATTTCAAGGGGTTAGACACATAACCTAGTAATTTTTTAACACTTTATTTGTGCTTCATGTCAATGAATTGGAATTATTCTCAGGTACAAAATTATTTCTGCACTGCTCAGTCGGCTGATCCCAAAGAGCGATGAGAACAATGTATCCAAAGTTAACAATTTGAATGGACGTATGTTGTTTTCATTTTTTGTGGGCTGTAACTAAGCAAAATGACTTTTCCTTGCAGAATGTAAAGGACCAAAAGATGCAGCAATTGGAGACTGATGCCAAAACTATGTCACTTGCTTCCCCTGAATCTGATATTGAATGCAATAATATTCAATGGATACCTACTAGAAGCTTCGTGGAAAATGAATGTGGCCCCTATTTTGGGAATTCTATTTCATCTTGTTGGTCCAACACATCAAGAGGGAGAATTCTGTACTTGGATTCTCCAGCTAGGCCTGCTAATGAAACACATCGTCACTACCGACAATGCGAATCTGACTCTGCATTAAGAGGAGGAACTCCGACCTCATGTGCTGAAAGTGATTTAAACCTACCATTCAGAAAATATGGGTCTCTTGGTGATCTTAAAGAGCTTGATCTATACTGTCGGCCAAATAAGTACACGCCTATGCTGGATTGGGATTTTGACAACACCAAAGATGAGAAAAACTTATCAAGAGCTTGTCAAGATATAGAGATGAAAACTCATTGGACATTCTTGTCATCATGGGTTGATGATAACCAGTATTATCCCAGCGAGTTGTTTTCATCATTGAACTTTCACAACAATAGAGAATCTAAAACTCCATTGCGTCTGTCCTGTTTATCTGATTATCATTGTCACCACCATCAATTTGGAAGACATGTTCTTGAAGGCAAGGAGGTTATAGTACCAGATACAAACCATCTACCCGTAACCTTATTGTCCATAGCCAACTATTTTAGTGAAGCTGAAGATTGCCGTAACGACACTGGATATGAAGGTGGCAGCAACTTCTTTTCTCCCCGTTACAACTACGGGTTTATCAGAAAAGCTATTGAGGGGCATCATTGTCCTACTACTGAAGCACTCCTTTCCTCGGAGTTTGTTTCAGATTTGGGATGGAAGTGCTTTCCGATAGCTGAATCCCCAGCCGACCATTTTTTACCTACTGGTCGAGCTCTGGAATTACCAGGAACGGAAAGCATATCTTCCCACCATCTTACCAATGATGATTATGATAGTTATCTGGATGGCTCAAGCAGTTATAGAGGAAATTTTAGTGAAGATAATGTTAGAATCCATGACCATCCCTCATTCGGCTTCCAAAATTTAATGGACAAAGAAGAACAGGCATGGCCCTTGCTGCAGGTTGACAAATCAAGCCGGGATGGAGTTGAAGAATATTTGAATTTTGAAGATAGTAAACAAAATACTTGCTTTTGATGATGGAAACAGGTTTTCATTAGTGGCTACATTGTTCAATTGAAACATTTTGACAATCAATTCATGTTTTGAGAGTTAAGAAAATAACAATATGGAATAATGATATATTTTCTATATCTGAATGTTCACAGTTTTACATGTATTGTATTAATATCTTTATCATTGACGTACTTATTATTTTATCATCGCATCAAAGTAAGAATCTAGGCATTTTGATTTGGAAGAGTTTTTGTAAAACAAAAACTTGTCAAATGCTGTCAAGTATAGGCCACATTGATAATATTGGATTTCTAAAGTCGCCTAAACTTGTTAGAAGTAAACATAATTTAGGCTATTTTTGAATTCATATATTTCGAACCCATATCACCTACCCTCCCTGTCTCTCAGTTAAAATTTGACACTTCATCCAAATGGAAAAATAAATAAATTAAGTGTCAAATTTTAACTAGGGAACAAGAGGGGATGCTGTTTTGAGGACAGCTGTTTTAAGGAGAGATGTCCTCTGTCATAAATAATGCCAGAACTTTAGGGTTTTAGCTCAAAATCTTTAATACTAAGCTTTTTTTTTTTTTTTTTTAATAAAAAATAATATCGATGTGGATCTCATTAACTTAATATTCTGTTAGCGGATAAAATTTTTTTTGCTATTCCAATTTTGTAATTCGGTAGGAGTTTAAAGCAACTAGTCCACACCCAAATCCCCTCCACTTTGAGCATCATAACACTTAGTACACCTGAGGTAATATCATGATTTACCAAGACTCGAATCACGACTCTCGTAAGTGAGTGTGATGGAACAGTTGGTTTCCTTCCACTACCTCATATGCACTAAGCTTTGTTGTTGTACTTTCAGGAAGGCATCTACATTATTAGGAGTATTCTCTAATTAATCTCATCAAACAGAAATCCAACTTTGGAAGAGACTTGCCATTTTGCTTACCTTTGCTGCATAAGATGGAAATTAATGTGATTTGTGATATTTCTTGAAGACAACTACTACTTCCGCAAGTTGCATCCACTTGGAAATTGATTTGTGATATCTCTTTCAAGTTGTTTCCTTAGATTACCATCTAAATTAAAGGAATTCGAATCGTTTTAGAAGTTACCTAGTTTAAGCATCTGTCGTAAAAACCATACTTTAAGAGAAAGAAAAAAAAAAGATTAAAACATAATTAATCATTGAAAACCGCGTCAACTCTTTTTTTAGCTGTTTGTGTTTGAAGTAGGTGCAACCAGCTGAGAGCAAAGTTATAAAGCCTTCTAACAGAAGTTGAGTTTTGGATGGTTAAAGCTCATTTTCTTTACTTCTAACCTTCAATATATAACAACTGTGAGTCCCCATAATTAAGATTGATTTCACAAATCAACTGCTTCTAGAAACCATTTCCAAGTAACGTTTTTCTTTTTCCTTTTTTTTTTGGTAAAAGCTTGCAGTGAAGGTCAATTAATAATTATATATCGTCTACAAAAGTAATAATACGAATAATGATAAATAATGTTATATTTATGCATCTTCGTACTGAAAGTCGTTGGAGTTGGTGAATACAATTTTCCAACTAAATTCAGCTCCTGAAAATCCCGCGCCACCCACCAAATCATTGATTAAAAAATATATATAGATATATTTAGCATTTAATTCAGGTCCTGAATATTGAAACTGAATTTTACTTTTAGGTTAGTCTCATAAATTGCAGTGAGTGCAGTGTGCACTGTTAGTAAAACAAAAAAATTATATAAGCAAGTATAAACATTTCGTTCTGGGTTTGATGCACTTATGAAAATAACAACAATTAATTAATTATAAACACTCATCTTTTAATTTTGGTATAAACTTCTATTTGGTTCTTTGAAACATTTTTAACAATGTCACCACTAAGTAATTCACTATCAAATTCCATAATTTAGATAAAGTTATACTGAGAAGTTGCATGTTGAAATTTGCTAAGTTTTACTAAAATGAGTTAATTAGAAGACCTAATAGTTATATGATATATTAATCAAAATCCAAGGCTAAGGGCTGTTCAAAAAGGGTGTTGAGGACCAGCTAAAAATTTGTACAAAAATTGAGGGATACAAATGTAATATCCCATAGAATAGTGTTAAATTCTTATGAAAATAAAAATAAGGAAAAACGAACATGTAAATTTGAAATTGGAGCGATGAGAAATTTAATGAGGACTGTGCTTCCCGTGATTGAAATCTCGACGTAAAAATCGGAGAAATCACGGCCGTTCAGAGTCATGACCCGCTTTCACCGCACGAACGGGGCACTGTCTCTTCCACTTCGCCACGTCATGCATATCCCACTTTGTCTGGCTGCCACCATCTAGGCCTCCCCACTCCCACCACTACCATTCATTTCCTTCACGTTCTTCCCCACACGCGCTCTCTCTTCAGCGCCTATAACTCCTCTTTTACGTTTTTACCATTCTACCCATGTTCTTTTAAAAATATTACTTCTCACGTGGGAGGTTGCGATGTCACGGCAAGGTTGGCTCCCACCTGGAATCCAACTAAAGATATTCTTTCAGAATATGAATTTACCAATTTACTACACAAATAAATAAAAAAAGAAGAAAAAAATCACATATTTATTCAATTCTCTAAATTCTACTAAATTATCAGCCTATGTGTATAAACGTTTTAATGGACCAAAACACATATTTAAAATTTTATAAAAAAAGTATTAAGAAAAAAATATGTTATAGTAGTGTTATATTTTATAATATGACCAGCTATATTCAACCATTGCTGTCGTCCTAACATATGAGGAAATACCAAACCCATAGACACGGGGTAGTCAAATAGAGTGCCATAGACAAAAACAAAAGAGGGGAGTCATTTTCATATGCATGTGCAACCCCCTGTGCCGCCCCATGTAGAAAAGGATAAAAGATTTGTGGCCCATTTCCAGATTTTATGCCGGATTAATTTCAATAATCTACATCATTAGCTCCATTAACACGTTGTGTTTGCCATGGAACGCTAGTTTTGGTATGATTTTTGGCTCATCCTGCCCAAATTTTGCGCTACAATTGTAGCAAAATAAGACAAATTATAAGGTTTCAAAAGGAGAAGAAAGTGACTTTTGGTTTCTGGCCATGCCTCGCCACTTTTCATATGCTCCCTGTTTTGTCTAATTATTTGGCCAATTTTCTTTTCTTTTATTTTTTCCAGATAAAGAAAGAAAAAAAAAGGTCATGGGGAAGAAGGAATTATAAAAGGGGTGAATAATTTGAGAACTTTTGATACGAGGTCCTCATGTGGTTTAATTGATCTACTCAAAAAGATAAAAGTGATTATGATTAATTTGTTTTTACCAAAATAAAAATAAAAAGGTTAAAGTGAAAAAAAAATAAAATTTTTTGATGAAATAAAAAGGCCCACAAATCTTCCTCTTTTATTATGGGCAAAGAAGATGTTGTCTTGTAAAGGTCACAGTGGTTGGTGGCAGGTCCATGTTGCCTAAACTTCTTGCTTCATTGAGAATTACTATTATTATTATTTTATGTTCAATATCAGTGATTTATCCGTTGAGATTTTAAATTGTGACCTTGCCGTATTGTCCATGCTTCATGTTTTCCTTTCTTCATCGCCTCCTTTTCCATGTAACAATGTTTTAACACCCTTGAACGCCATTCTAGTGACATCTCTCCATAACTTTCCATTAAAAAATAAATAAAATGTAATAGTAAAATCCTGTTACTTTATTTTTTTTTAAGAAAAAAAAAAACTTGCACCATTTATGGAAAACCCAAAAATAAGTTCATTTATAAGCTTTTTAATTAATTTAAAATATAAATACACACACATATATATATATATATATAATAATTCTTATATCATATCGACCCGATGTATTTCTCAAAAGCTGTATGATATGATAGTTTCATAATTAGGTGTTTAATAAGAGCTTTTGGATTCACGCATTTAGTCGGATGTGATCATTTATCCGATCACCTCACAGTTTTAACATTATTCAAATTTCATCTGAAACACACTATATTTATTTATATATATATTGACAATATTCATTGGGTGGAATACCCATAGAAAGAGTGACATATTTTGCAGGGTCCAAAGTCTACATACTGCGTTGTCAAGGATTCCATAGAAAAGGACGAAACTTCGAGTGTAGTTAAGCAAAAATAAAAAATAAAAAAGAAAAGAAAAGAAAGGCAAGACGAGTTGGTACCCTTAAAACTCATATTACTTTCTACTGAATTCATTAAACACTCTGAGCTACTAAAGAATCACTGTACGTCTTTCATTGGGACCATTTATACCTTGTTATTCTATTAAACATCCATGTGTTTTATTTATTTTCTTAAGTTGTAAGTTGTATTTATTAGTAATATTTATAAGGGTTCATCTTTTCTGTCTTATAACAGCAAATTAAATAAATAAAGAATCTTCTTAAAATACTACTACGGTGGTTATTAAAAATATATTAATAATTATTCAACAACTTGATAAATGGGTGGTATTTGAAAATGGGTAATTATATATATATATATATATATATATATCCACGAGTATCTGAAAATAATTCCTCTATGATGAGTAGGTGTGAATGTGTACGTAGTTGGGTTTCGAGGACTTTAAAATAAAATAATAAAGTATGGGATTTAATTTGTCTATTTTTTATTCCACAGGGTTGGTGTGCTGCTAATTATATATATATGTGGAATTTTATTTTATTTTTCTTGCTGTTCTTTGATTCTGATGTTACTACTTATTAAAATATAATACAGGAAAATAAAATTTAACAAAAATATACGTGCCATTAAAACATACCTACTAAAATAAATTTGTCTGCTGAATATTAATTTCAACATTATAAATTCGTTAAACAATTTGCTGTTTTTTATTTTGGTATTACTTTCTTCAAACTATACCAACTAAAAGGCCATCAAGGTACAAAGAAAATTAAGTAGAAGAAAAATTTATACATAATCGTGTTCATACTTTATATGAAGCTGATTTCGAGAGATTGAATTTTGAATACTGCGTAAATTACTTAAAAAGCAAAACTTAAATTAATAATTCTAAAAAGTTTATGGAAAAAGCAAAAATTTAAAATAATAATAACAATTCTGGAAATTTCAGAGTTTGCTCCGATTGAGACATGAATCTAAAAATAGCAAAAATATCATTGATGGGAAAATAAATACTAGCAGTTAAAGTGAAAAAAAAGAAAAGAAAAGGAAAGCAGATGGAAGTTTCTGTCACAAGCAAAAGGGCATTGGTCATCGGAATCTCTAAAATGTAGTCCACAATTTAAAAATTTCATAAAATTAAAGGACGGCAATGCAAAAAAAGAACAAGTAAAGAGGAAAAAAAAACAAAAAAACAAAATAAATTTTTAATAAATTATCGGAATAAAAATAATAAATATATTGGTATAATCTGATTATCTTGTATTTTATATTTTCTATCTGGTCCTCGTCGATCTCTCTCACTCTACGTAATCGAAACTCATAAATCAATCAGAATTAAGCCAAAGCTTTTCAAGTCCGATAGACTGAGAGAGTCGGTGGAGAGAGAAGAGGCAGAAGCAAAGACCAACCATAACCACCCAACTCTTCTCTTTCCCTCACGCATTCACAAACATCCAGACACACACACGCAGAGATGGAAGCAAACGCAAAGCCGACGATCTAGTCGCCACGTCAGATCCTGACAATTATTCTGGATGGTCTCCGGCCACATTATAACCGGAATGTCAGATTCCGACGACCTCGGCAGGTCGCAGTTCGACTCTTCCTCTCGCTCTAATTGCCTATGCTTTAGCTCTCTGAAAATGGCTGCTTCAAATGTGTCAGAGTGTTTCGCATAGTGTGACCGAGTCTGTATCATATCTTTTGGATTTTTCACACTGCTTTTCATTTCGCCATGGCCTTTCCTTCTCCTTGATCTGGCACTTTACGAAGCTCTTGCTTTTACTGCTAATCGAATCTAATTCTCTCTCTCTCTAGATTTGCTTTTTTTATTTTTTGGCTTTTAACTGTGGCAGCTTTCTTAAACGTGTTATTTGAACCTAAAGATTCTGGCTTTTTGTTTCAATCCACTGCAATCACTTCTTATTATTTTTTACCATTTTTGCACTGACTTTGATTCTAAATATTTGCCATTTTTATTTTCTGATTTGGGTTCCGATTTGCCTGTGCTTTCCTATTTGTGGTTCATTTCCTGCCTGTATGTTTTGCTTTGGTTTTCGAAATTTAGGGTCTTGAGCATCTAATGATGGTTTTATCATTTAAGTGGGCATCGATAAATTTAAATGTAGCCACTTTGAGAGTGTGATCGGTGTTTTTTTCCTACGGGGGCGGGGGTATATTATAAAATATTGAATTTCTTTTGGTTCTGTGGCTTGGGTTTTGTTTTGGTGAGCATAAATTGGTGTGACTTTTCAAGTAAATATGCTGAATTTCCAGTCTGCGTAACAGTTGATATGTCACTGTTTACCTCTTAAACCAAGGTCTTCTTTCTACAAATTACTCTCTCTTTCTCTCTCTCCACCTATTGCCGTACCATTTTTCTCCTTGGACGGTGTAGCTTATTATACAGCAGAAATCTCTGGCTTGTAACTTTGGTTTCCTTGACTGGCGCCCTTAATTGAGCTTGGAGCTTGTAGCCTTTGGCTAAGGAGGCGTTTTCGAATTCTTGGCGTGGAGGATTTCTTTCTGTAAATTTTGGTCAAGTTGTCTTATTTTACGACTATTTGTTAAACATTTCTTCCTATAAAGAATGCATATTGTCCATGGGTCTGAATCATGTTAAATGTTGTTTTCATTTTTTCCCCCTTAGCATGATTAAGCATTTCTCATTTTTGTTTTAGCTGCCCTATTTTTCAAAAGAATAGATACCGTTTTTGTAATATTTTTGCTGAAGCTTTCCGTCTACACAAATATAAAGGAAACAAGAGGTGGAACTGGAACTAACTTGTCTGAAATATGTCACTGCAGGTGTTGAAATGAATGGTTTTCAGAGCAGAAAAGCTCCAAATGTGGAGAAACCTTTCCCAGGATGTTTGGGAAGAATGGTAAACCTCTTTGATTTGAGTACAGGAGTAACTGGAAACAGGCTGCTTATGGATAAACCCTATCATGATGGTAATGTCCCTTGATATTATCTTTTACTAATTCCCAAATTATGAAAGCATTTTCATTGTTTGACAAGTATTTTGAATTTGAACATTCAAAATGTAGATTGCTTTGATTTTTGGTCGTAAAATCAATTGAGAAATATGAGTGAATTATTATATTGACATTTGGCTTGTTTTAATTATTCGTACGGAATATAATTTGGGTTTATACGTTGCATCATTTTTAAGTTTGCTCTTATAGTAATTTCCAGAACTGTTTGGCCTTTGAGTGTAATCTGTCTATGTCTGTCTTGGATAGGTAGTCATCTCTCTCGCTCTCTATATTGTACAATAATTAGCAGTGCTTACTCAGTTAAAGATCTCATGTGCCAAATTTCTTTTCTAAACGTCCTTCTGTCTAATTTTTCTTTTCATGTCAGTAGTAATGGTGGTAACTTCTCCTTTAGGCTCTTTAACTATATTTATGAAATTTGGATATGAAAGCGTCTGTTATTGACATGAATGTGGTTGTTTGGTAGGGTTTGCACACTCAAGGAGTCGATCAGATGTGGGAAGGATGAGTTCTCCCTTTGGAGATAAGATGGAGGATAAACTGGTAAATATTGAGGGATTAGTTTTGATTATTATTATAACCATGGACCAGTGCTAGTGGAGTAACTATTTCTGTGCAAAAGCGTCTATTTTCTTGTCTTTAAGTTAAGATATGCTCCTGATTTTGTTACATTGGGAGCTTTCAGATAGTATCTGAGTTCAAGAGGACTTCATCAAACAAGAAGGGAAATGGAACACCCATGAAAATGCTCATAGACCAAGAAATGTCAAAAGAAGTGGAATCTAAAAACAACCCACCCAATGTCGTTGCCAAGTTGATGGGGCTTGATGCCCTCCCACATCAGCAGCCTCATTCATCTATCAAGAGAAGCCATACTAATAGTTATTCAAGATCTCCTTCCAATCTTTCAGGGATACCTTTAGGGTGTTGGCAGCAAGAGGATGGGTTTTCAGAAAGGAGAATGCAATTTGAAGTTCATCAGTGTCCAGAGCAGAATGAATACAAAGATGTTTATGAAGTATGGCAAACACCGCAGAACACAAATTATGGAAGAGATGAATCGCCACAAAAGGGAAAGTATAATGAAACCTTAAATGACAAAAAGATGGCCCTTGTTCGACAGAAGTTTGTGGAAGCAAAGCGCCTGGCAACTGATGAGAGGCTTCGCCAATCGAAGGAATTTCAAGATGCATTGGAAGTTCTAAGTTCCAATGGAGAGTTATTCCTCAAGTTTTTGCAAGAACCAAATTCGTTGTTTTCTCAGCATTTATATGAATTACAATCGATCCCCCCTCCTCCTGCAACTAAGCGAATCACTGTTCTTAGACCCTCAAAGATGGTTGATAACAGCGCATTTTCTGTATCAGGCCAGAAGAGTGATAAACAGATAAAGAAACCAGCCCAGATGGGTCAAGAAGCTGTGTGGGATAAAAGTCCTGGACATTCTCCTTTGTTTACTAATCAGAAAGTTGATGAAAGTCCTATTCAACCTACTCGAATTGTGGTATTAAAGCCTAGTCCTGGGAAGACTCATGACATTAAAGCTGTGGTTTCTTCACCTACCTTAACACCAAGAGTGGTAGATGGTGAAAATTTCTTTGTGGAACCTGAAGATGATGAAGCACGAGAATCGAGGGAACTGGCAAAAGAAATCACGCGGAAGGTGCATGATAATCTAATGGGTCACAGAAGGGATGAAACCTTGCTTTCTTCTGTGTTTTCTAATGGTTATACAGGTGATGAGAGTTCATTTAACAAATCAGAAAATGAGTATGTAGCAGAAAATCTCAGTGATTCAGAAGTCATGTCGCCATCATCAAGGCATTCTTGGGATTATATCAATAGGCTTGGCAGCCCTTTTTCTTCTTCTTCCTTCAGCCGGGCATCATGTTCTCCAGAGTCATCTGTTTGCAGGGAAGCGAAGAAGAGACTTTCTGAAAGATGGGCCATGATGGCATCAAATGGGAATTCTCAGGAACAAAGACAAGTCCGGAGAAGCTCAAGTACATTAGGTGAAATGCTTGCTCTTTCAGACATGAAGAAAGCAGTAAGATCTGATGGTGAAGGTAATAGCAAGGAACAAGAACCAAGGGATTCAGTTTCATACTTGAAGAGTGACTCAAATAAAGAAGGTATGGGTGATTCTCCTAGAAGTCTTCTGAGGTCAAAATCTGTGCCTGTATCGTCTACGGCATATGGTGCCAGGCTCAATGTTGAAGTTTCATCACCCGCAGCTGGCAAGGCGGATGTTTCCAAGGAGCTGACTAAGGCAAAGAGCACGAAATCATCTCTGAGGGGGAAAGTCTCAAGTTTATTTTTCTCACGGACTAAGAAATCAAGTAAAGAAAAACCTGGGGCATCTCAATCCAAATATGAATCTCAATCCGCCTCTGCTGAATCTTTGATGTCTCAAGTTCTACCTGGTAAGATTAGTGATGCTGCATCCCAATGTGTTAGTGAGAGTGGCCTTGAAGAGTGTTTCTCTCCTGTTCAATGTGGATCGTCAGGCAAAGCATCCCCAGATGTAACCAACATTGGCCTTAAACAAAGCATTTCACGGGAGGTAGTTCAATCTTCTTTGGTTGTTTATTTTCAATCTCAGCGTTGTTAATTTTAATTTCTATTCAGTCAACCTATGAGGACATGAAAAATCATGAAGCTCTTTAATGTCTGAGTTCAATTGGTGGTGTGAGCTAGTGCATTTTGCTTAGCCTTGCTTTAATTGCTTCCCTATTGCCACTTTTTTTCCAATTTCTTTTGGTACCTAAAATAACTGTGGTGAAATCATTTACCAGGAGTTTTTTTTATATTTTTTTTACTATTTGCAGGCAGGGTTGTCTCTTATGAAGCCTATGATGCCTGGGAATGCAAGTGAGAATCAGGACCAGCCAAGTCCAATCTCAGTTTTAGAACCACCCTTTGAAGAGGATGACAACATAACTCGGGAGTCATCTGGTTTTGTGAAGCCAGACGATCAAGGTAATATTCTCTCTTCCAGTTCCAGTTATACTGGATTTTTTTCTAATTATTAGTTTGTAATTCTTAATTACCTAATTATTGCATTTTGCACCTTTGTCATTAAACAGGAAGACTAATATCCCTGAAGTCTAACTTGATAGACAAATCACCACCTATAGAATCAATCGCCCGAACCCTGTCGTGGGATGAATCTTGTGTAGAGACAGCCACACCCTATCCACTAAAATCCTCTGTAGTTTCCACAGGCGCTGAGGAAGAAGAAAAAGATTGGCTTGCATTGGTCCAGACTCTTTTATCAGCTGCTGGCCTTGACAACGGGGTGCGATGCGACTCATTTTTCTCAAGATGGTATTCACCCAACAGTCCATTGGACCCATCTCTGAGAGACAAATATGCCAGCAACAACGTTAATGGGAAGGAGACCGTGCATGAAGGTAAGCGAAGGCAATTAAGATCGAGTTGTAAGCTTGTCTTCGACTGTGTGAATGCAGCCTTAGTAGACATTGGTTATGGGGGTGATAGGAGGGTGAGGTCCATGTTGTGTGGTGCTGGTGGGGCCAAAGAAAGTTTAATGGAGGGTGATTCAGCGTTAATGGTAGTGGACCTTGTGTGGGCCCGATTGAAGGAATGGCTTTCTAGTGGGGCTAAGTGTGTTTCAGAGGATGACGGCGACAGCGACAGCCTGGGGGTAGAGAGAGTTGTGAGGAAGGAGGTGGTGGGGAAAGGTTGGGCTGAGCGTATGAGCTTGGAAGTAGATAATTTGGGCACTGAAATAGAAACAAAATTACTACAAGAGCTCGTTGAGGAAGCCGTGGTTGATTTGACAGGCAGGATGTGATACGAGGCTTTCTTCACTTTCAATTTTTATTTTTATTTTTTAAATTAAATTGTAACTCTATTATTTGTGTATTTGGTATTTAACAATGATGGTCCTTGCCCCCCTATTTAATGCTGCAAAATTTTCAGGTAGTCATTATTTGATAATTTGTTCGTGTTTGTGCAAGTTTTTCTGTTTAATATAAAAGGCTTATGTGTACGTATGGGCTGTATTAGTGCAAAGCTGGAATTTGACTCTCCCAAATCCCCACTGTACAATCTTTATTTAATTGTGTAATTAGCTGGAACGGGTACATGAAGTTGGGTTTTGTATGTCTTAACCTCTTGAAAGAAAAAATAAAAAAAGAAGAGAGACGAGAGACGAGATCTATAATATCCTCTCTTTATTCCATCGGCTGTTTCAGAAACTCTTTCTATAAAATGTCATTTTGTCTTTTGCTATGACTTATGCTTGTACACTTATATGAAAAGATTGTATGAACAAAATATGCGTGAAAATTATTGGAAAAAAATAAAAGTTTGATTTCCTTGCCTTCGTCTTCAACTGTCGACTACTTTAAAAGTTGCACATATTTAGATGTTATTTATCAGTGTGTTTTTCTATCCATAAATAGTCTAATAAAAGTTTTTTTGGTCAATAAATAGTCTAAAAAAAGTAGTTTTTTAATTCATTATGCCAATTAATTAATTAGGGTGCTGTATTTTACGAAGAAAGGGAACAATGATATTGTTTGGCAACTCGGTTCCAATTTATGTCTCTTCTCCCTCCCAAGTCCTAAGCAATGGATGCCAGCCATCTCTGTCTATTGCTTTCTTTACAGATAGTGTCCTCCACCTTACGCATGGTAGTGTAAATGCTATAGACAAAATGTGGTCCAAATAACCATTCGATGTGTTTTTTTGGTAAGAGTATCTACCAGCATATTGGGCAGCACCTTGCACAAACATGTATACATTGACAACATGGGAAGTGTAATAGACAGCTATTCATCATCTGTGAAAGTATTTGACAGGCTTCTTCAAGTCATATTTGTACTTAAAAAAACCTATGGAGGATGGTATTGCGGCTAGACCTTTATTATTATTATTATTATTATTAGCATAATCAGATGTAATCCACAGCCGGGTCTAAAGTTATTAAGGGCAAATTGATTGTGTTACTAAAAAGTTAAGTATTTGGCAAGGACGCTTGGGTCTTCATTATAAAAATTTGATCAAAGAAATGAGCATCTGATGGATAGCTGTATATGGATATAAAAGGGAAATCAGAAGTGCATCATCAATATTAAACTTGAAAAAGAATACGTAAAAAATTATCAATAAAATCTCGAACAGAACTATTTCATGTCCTTTTGAGACTATGTAGTACAAATGCAATGAATACGTACTGAGGACTTGAATATTCTAAAACATCATTGTATGTAATTATGTCAAGGCCAATGCAACAAAAGGCTAAAAGTAAAAATGAAAAACAGAAATCTACAGAAAGGTTTTCCCATAGGTACAGGATCTGAATAAACTTGGTGGATTTAGAGCTGACAAATTTATATGTTAGGGAACACGGACACATTTCTCAAGTGAGTGATAAAGTAGAGCATATATATGGCATAAAACAGCAGCAGTAGCAGTACCATTATTAGCTGTTTTTTGTTTTTTTTAATAATAAAAAAGTAGCGTATATATAAGGGTATTTGACATGGAATTTGATACTCTAGTGGGATCGGGGTCATAAATAAAGTTGAGCTGTGCCCATGGAATCCGTAAATTGCTGGACAGCCCACAGAGTTAAAACTTAAAAGACATGAATGAGACAGAAGGGCTTAGTGGGATCCGAACAGTCCTTTGCAATCATGTGGGAATGGCCTATTCAATAATAATCAGTCATGCACATATTGAATATCTTAAAATGGTCTATTTCTTTTCACTTATTGTATACACGTTCTTTAGGGATGGCAAAAATCTCCGGTGGTCGGGGATTTGAATTATAGCGACTCAATTATCTCAAGCTCTGAATTCTATTTTTATTTTTTAAAAAAGAAGAAATTGTTACTTCGACGGAGCATGTGGTTATGTAGATGCTAAAAGATGCCAAAGAAAATATGGAAGGAACAAGTCTCTGTAATAAGATGAATCATAGCCGCCAATAATTCTTATGAATCACTATAAACATAAAAAAAAACAGCAACGCTTCAGTCACTTCTTTTACAATTAATAACAAACAACCGAACCAGGACGACCCCATCTGGTACATTAACATGACTTAGCCAACACACAGTGGAATATCTCTATACAAAACACACAACTCCATAATCGCAGGAGAAAGAAGGAAAAAAAAAATTAGCAATTTTACATTAGAGAACACTGGTTTTACTCTGATTGTCTTCTTCACTGGTTGGATTTCATGCTCCTTGACGCGTTCTGATTCGGAGAACTATATTTGTCACCAGAGTTCAGTCCATACTGCACCACAAAGTAGAATAAGGAACCGCAAGTTCCAGAAGAAAAATGTTACACATCTTTCACATATAAAAAGTCCAAAACTAATAGCAACCTAAGATCGTAGGAAAATAAACATTTCCCAAGCAATATGATTGTATGAGAACCAGTCTCACTTCTCTATCTTTCCCTTTTCGCGGCCCAAATATAAACAAAATGGGAGAAGCATTAATCAGTTAAAGAGGCAATGCACTTAACCACATAGATTTTAATCTGTTTGACAGGGGAAAAGAATAATAAGAAACACTAAACAAATATTGCTTACCATTTAAAAAATTGAAGGGATAAGTGATGCCTCAATTGGACCATTACTTGTCCATGCTATCTCATAATGTGATCCACAATAATGGTGCAATGACCTTAAGTTACCAATTTACCGTCACTTGCACCATTAATTATCCACATTCATAAGCAGAAAAACTACTATTTGATGCTTCACAGTTTGCCCCATATACTTCTTACCATATGTCAAATCTATAAGTCTTTCCTAATGTTTTCAAGTTTTATTTTATGCTTCTTCCATCTTGTCAACTGTTTTTTTTCTCTTAAAAAATAAATAAATAGAAATAAAGAACAAATAAACAGCTAGCTTAGGTTGGCTTATAGCGTAGGAGGTCGTGAAGCTTTAGATTCTGAAAAGCTTCATCTCTAATGAAAACTCTTGAACAAACTACCTTATCTCTCATTCGTGAGCTCCAGACATCAGAGTGAATCCCCCTGCCATCCCCCTTGGTTGATCCAGATGCTTGGCTTAATTGTGGATTTAGCAATGGCTCCCGAATTCTTGCCCTACCATCATAATCATCTTCACCATCATAGTCAGCTCTCCTAGTAGAAACCAGGGCTCGCAGAACAATTGACAATAGCAGAGATAATGCCTGCAATTGTTACAAGAAAGAGGAATATAAGAAAACAGTCAGCAGATCCCTAGTTAAGATAACAAAGGAAAAGGAGATATGCAATTGTAAAGAGAATGATAAACAATAAACATCAAAAAAATTTTAAAAAGGACTCTAACATACCTGTATTATAACGACGGTGAGACCAACCCACTTACAAATGTCAACATTGGCTTCAATGAAGGACCGAAGACTCTGGAGTTCACCAGTCGGGTCAAAGGGTAGATCCTGACAGGTATGATTAAACAATTTACTTAATGGATAAGCAAGGAGGATTAAGCCCATCAATACATATGTTACCGAATTCAAAATACATAATAAAATATACCTTTTCCCAACGATGATCAATTGCAATGAATGCCACCAAAGCTGCTTCTAGTAAAATGATTACAGTCATGAGCAGAGTATACTACAATTTTTCAAAAATTAAGGAAACAAAGATAATAAATAGAACACTGATGAAGATCAAGCTCTTTCAACTCAACTTGGAGAATTAGAAAGCATACATACGTTTGGAAAGTTATATTCAATGGTTCAATTCCACTTTGTTTAGATCTTCTGGAATAAATTTTTCACAAACATTATGGATATTCTAATCCACTATTTTGCCAGGACTCCAAGATACGATAAACTATGGAAAGTTAGACCAAAAGAAGTAATTTTCAATTAGTGAGAATTGCATTCAGTTCTAAAAGATTCCAATAAAAGCAGTTGGTGGTACTACACAGCTTTGTTTTCTGGGGTCAAAGAACATTCTATTAATCTCATCTTTAGAAGTATATCATAAGAGCCAGAGCAGAAATGTCAAACCACTATTTAAGTACAATATGAAAAATTTAAGCATTGAGGATACAAAACATAGGCAGCAGCCACTAATTGCTTCAGCAGCAATGCAACCTATGAAAGTAATGCAACACAACAAAATGCCCACCCCCATGAAAGAGTAGATAAACCTGCCACCCAAAGAGAAAAAACGTCAAACTAAAGATTATAGGTCCAAAGCTTCAACTGGAAAGTCTATCAACCGAGAAAATTTACAGCATCAACATAATTAGAAGATCACATGCCATAAGAAGAAAATGACACCCTGCTGAATTGCAATAGAAAAGAACCAGCCAAGGAAACATAATATGAAATTCTGATTGTTGTTGAAGTACGAACTTGCTACTAATCATGGACAACACCCAGCAAATTCACATTTAAGTAGAAAAGTGGGAAAAAGAAAGAAAGAAAAAAGCATTTAGTAAGCATTAAGTTGATGTTCCCATTTCAAGCTTACTTAAATACACACAATGATTAAAACAATTAATTTCATTCGTTTAACAATAAATTCAAACCCCCCAATTCTAAAGCAAAAGGAGCAACGAATGCAGAACCCAACAGAAATATGACATCAGAATTCAGAAAAGCATAATTATAGAAATTTATAACAATTAAAATCACCTCATTTAATAAACCCAATTCAAATTCAAGACAAAAGCAAAAACAAACATGACCCCGGTTGAAACTCAATAAAAAAACACCCCATACCACCTCAAAATAGAGAGAGAAAAAAAAAATATATATATATATATAAATCAAAACTTTAACATACCAAGGAGCTGGAAGCTTGAAGGACTGCAAGTCAAGCCCGGAACTGCCATCGAACCCAGAAACCAAATTAACTTCAAGATTCAACGGGGTGATCGAAGCTGTTTGAGAGTGCAAATAGAGGGACAGGGTAGAAGAGTCAGGGGAAGGAGCCGAAGGTGGTGGGGATATGGGGATGTGATTGTTCCATTGATCCAGAATCCATACGGAGTAGAGGATGATGGAGATCCCTAAGAAAGCTTGCAGGAAATTCAAGAACTTAAGAACGAAAGCCAGTGAAACGTGGCAACAATTTGGACGCATTTTGGGGCGCGGGATTGTGGCAATTTGGGAATTCAAACCCTAACCCCAATTAATTGCCACTATCGCATTCACAGTGCTGCAGGTCGAAGCTACGCGATTTTTGTTATTATTAGTATTATTTGGTAGAAATTAGTTGTTATTATTATTATTATCTGTGTTTCTGCCTTATCTTTGCTTGCCTTTTGACATTGTCTGTGCAGAATGGAAAAGTTCGACACTTTGGTTGTCGAAGGGAATATGCTGTTTTCCAAATGGACCCATTTGGTTGCTTCCACGGTGAATGCACTTATATCATTGGTCAGTCTATGTGTATCTGACGTTAGTGGTTCTCCCACTTCAATTTAATACAACTATTTAAATAAACGAAAAGCTTTATTCAAAATTAGTTACAACAAATGCTGACGTTGGAGAATTTTATTTCAACGGAAAACAAATCAAACAAATTTGATGTGTGTGTATATCTATAAATATATCCGTACTTCCGGTCGGGTATATATATATATATATATGTAAACGTGTTCGTTTGATTCATGCATGCATATTCATATGCATGAATGAACTTTGATAACTTTGATTAATTAATTTGGATTTTGTTAATTGATCATCATCATAACATTGTTACTCCCTCTCCTTGATAGTAATAATACGTTGCAAATCTTCTAGTTAATTATACATCAGATGGCAATGGCATCCGTTGAATTGGAAATTCGTGGCACAAAATCATCATCTTGGGGCACTCCTCCACAAAGTTTCTTCAATGATGTCAATTCCAGAGCATGAAGATGATGATTAAAAGACGCTTCATCTCGGGTAAACTTGGGAGGTTCAGAGGGCGTAATTGATGCAATGCAATAACAGTCTTGTTCTTCATTATTGCTTTCTTTGGCTTCTACCTGTTGGCCGTCTTGCTCCTTTGTAACGACTTTGTCGTCGACTATAACTTGCTCCATCAACATGCACCTGCATGTCTTTAGTGATATATATGGCAAAGGAAGAAGAGAACACACGCCTCAGCCTGCTGCATCTGCTATTTCCAGATATTTTAGGCTTTTAAATCCCAAAACTCCATGATGTTCATGCATATATCGGTATATATTATCCTCAAATATAATTACCTTGTTGCGCACATCATGCTGCATTCAGTAACCTTGACTTACTCTTAACTCCCCAAGAAGCTCAGCCATGTCTTTTGAGGAAAAAAGATATTTCAATTTGTCACAATTTTTGTACATCTAGCTCTTTCAGATGTTGGTAACCCTTGAAGTTAAATATAATTGTATTCTCATCTACCCGGATACGGCATCTTCCATATGTTTTCCAACTCTTGTAAAATCTTTTAAAACCAATTCCTTCAAGCAATTCAGTACTGCGCCCAAGATTAGTGATCATGATCGTTTTCCATATAATCAGCATTTGCATAGTGCTTGGTGTGGTCAAATAGCTTGAAATTAGAGAATCAAGAGTCTTTATTTTTGGACACATGATTACAGATAAATTTGTTGAAGACGGCCATGTCAAAGAAGCATAGGCAGCACTGAAAGTATTGAGATTTGGCAGATTACAAAGACGCATGAGATTTAATTTAGGAACAGAAGTACTAAACCACCACCTTGCAGGGTCTGATCTTGCACGCACTACTTGTTGGCCCTGTTATACAACACTTTCCATCGCTCCGCAATCTTCAATTTTTAATGTTTCAAAGTATTACAAGCAGTTTGGCAATGCGAGGAAATAGATTTTTCACACACTCACAAGCAGTGTGGCAAACTACCTCCTCAAAACAGTCAGACATGTCTATGGGGATTGGTGGAACCAAATTTTTGTAGAGGAAAACACTCGCGTGGGAGAGTTTTGGGGGCATATATGTTAACGCGCATAAGGCTAGGATGTGCTGCCACTGCTGCTTGCAACTTGATTACATTAAGATTTGGGGCATAGATTTTTGAGGTATCCTAGGTATTTGCAACAGCGTAGGTCCAAGCATCACGAAGTGGGAGCAGCATCTAATTCCGATTTGTGAAGGTGGTGGGAATCACTCACACATGAACGTTCAATAAACGGAGAGTGGGAGAAGCAGCAGTGTATAAATCTATGCCCCAAATCTCTGAGCCTATAAAACCTGATGGCCTCAGGAGAAGCAAGAAAACCACAGCCATAGGGACGGTTCCTTGTTAATATGTTCCAAGCTAACACAGAAATCCAACTTGAGCTTTTTGGCTCCTTTTGTGACAGCAAATTCAACCCACTTATTGATATGCTGTGTATAGTTTGAATTCAAAGGAAAACCAATTATAAACTCCTCCAAACTAGCTGCCGTATGCAATTTCAAAACTTATACCAACTCTATTCACGTACTCATCCATATCTGACATGGCCATCTAAGCACGTGTTGCATCCTATTCATGCCATTAAAATTCAACCTTTGAGGGTAAACACCATACCCCTCTTACACAGCTTATTCCATTGCCAAGAGACCACACTGGTTCTTGCTGATTCTTCCACTGACACCAAACACATAACCCGTACCATAATTTCCTCCGGTAACTCACTGATGAGGTCCTGACCATCCCAATCATTGATTCAATTTTTTTTTTTTTGTTTAAATTAGCTTTTTCAATCTAAATTTTTTTAAAAATAAAATAAATAAAATTACACTGCAAATTTCTATCATCAATAATAAAAAATCTAAATCGTATCGTACAAACAGAAATTAGAGAAGAAAGAGCATGAGTCATAGTTACCTTCTGAATCACCTCGCAAATTTCTTACTTGCCATCTTCTCCAGAAGGCTGAAATTGAGTAAAAGCGAGAGGTAAATCGTTTTGAATTTCTCAAAATAAGTTTCTCCTACTTTTTACTTCACTGCTCCATGCGCGCCTCTAACTTTTTCCTCTGTCTGTTTACCCATAGAAATCATTGGGCTCTGCGTGCGGGTTTTGTTCATTTTGCATTATGGTGTGTGCGAAGAGTAATAAAGGCCGCGCGAGGAGACCTTCTTTCCTTTGGTAACTTTTGGGCTTCAAGTGGCCCAATTGAATTAGTCAATGAAAAGTTCTCTTTCATTAAATATGAGACCAAACATAAAATATTGAAATGGCCTTTTCCTTTTCCCGAATTAACTGGTCTGGATGAGAGTTTGGGCTGAAAAGTCAAAACAAAACCTACTAAATACGCCCGAAAATTTAATAAGGAATAGATTTTTTTAAGAAATGATTTTTGTAACAAGGGAGTCAAGGGCTCATATTTTCTGACAAATTACAATGACATGCCCAACGGCCGCACAGGACTTTAAATTAATGGCCGAAAATTTCATCTAGAACTTATTGGGAAACAGTACTTTGGATTTGTAATATATAGCCGACAACATATGTACAGGTATACCAATGTATATTTCGTTGTATATATATATATATATATATATATATATATATATCGAGAGATTTGAATTCATATAATAATGTCGTGTCATTTTTTTTTATCCTTTTACATGTAATTTCAAAATCAATATCAAATATTTAATTGGAATAATAAATAACCTATCTATATGGTTTTATACAAGTATATAAGCATGCATGATAATTCATTACCTTTGTAGTTGTTTTCACAAATTATTTTATTATTGTGCAGAGTGGTCCAAATTGGTAATAGCAATAGCCAATCAGTCCCCGATCGCACGTATACATCGTGGAGATTACTTACATTATTAATTCAGCCACTCAAGGCCTGCCCATTTATGTTATTCACATGGTTCAGACATCCAGCAACTCCATCCCCTAAGTAAGAAACAGTACCACCATAATAGGAGTGATTTGATTGACTATAATTTAGTAAGCAAATGGACAGACAAATTTATGGTTGGTAGCTATATTTCATTTTAACAATTCATGCAAAGGTGACAAATAATTTCCAAAAGTCAAAAAGTTTGTTACAGTAATCACGTTCTCATGGCTAGCTATTCACAAACATTAATATGATGAAAAGGACTCGATCCAACCATGTTACTCCATATTGATTTGTCTTCCCCTCGAATATCGCTTTTATATATCTCAAAGGCAGCTCGTTAACTCTGTCTACGTCAACAATTAATAAATGAATATACAATATATATATATATGTATGTTAGAATCCCTATATATATATATATGATAAAACTGGCTAAGGTAGCTACTTAGGCTTCGAAATCGATAAACAAAAGCCTTGCACTGCATGTATAATCCAGGTGGGTTGTTGGTAGTGGCTGTTGCCGTGTTGGCGGCAATGGCCACCGTGCCACCTCATGAATACCAAGCCCAAGCAGCTCGTGCTTTCTTTGTGTTTGGGGACTCACTCGTTGACAGCGGAAACAACAACTACTTAGCAACCACTGCTCGTGCCGACTCTCGGCCGTACGGCATCGACTATCCCACCCACCGTCCCACTGGCCGCTTCTCCAATGGCTTAAACCTCCCGGACGTTATCAGTACGTTCTCTACTTTGCAGATTTGCATGCATGGCCTTCATTTTTATTTTTTGTTTACTCCGTTTTCTATTTTTATTTCCTACGTGTTTTTTTATTTTCCTTTTTCTTTTTTGGGCCCAATTTACTACGTGTTGTTGATCATTTTAATTTGTGAACTATTAACGGGCCGGTTACATGCCCCTCATTGCTAGGGCCCTCCAGAAGAAGGCCCAAAAATATTTTTATATTAAATGTGTACAAATTTGCCATTTTCTTAAATCTAATTCAACATTTTAATTTCTTTTTTTTTTTAGATAAAAATTTTAATTTCTTTAGATTTTCGTTTTATGATACATATAAGTATTTCCATATTAAAATTTATTAAACCAAAATTTGATATATATATATATATATATTGTTGCATAATTTTAATACACTTTTTTTTGTGTGATAAATTATTTAATTCATTAAGGTGAGCAAATAGGATCAGAACCCACATTGCCTTATTTGAGCCCTGAGCTAACGGGACAGAAACTGCTTATCGGCGCCAACTTTGCTTCCGCCGGCATAGGAATTCTCAACGACACCGGCATTCAATTTGTAAGTAATGAGAATTTATTAATTAACATAATTATATACAATAAAATCCTTACTATTCCACAGAATCTCATTATAAATTGTTTACACCTATAATTTGCATTGTAGCTCAACATAATAAGAATATTCAGACAATACGAATTGTTTCAAGCGTACCAGCAAAGAGTAAGTGCTCTAATTGGGCCGGCACAAGCACAGAGGCTTGTGAATGAAGCCCTCGTCCTCATAACACTGGGCGGCAACGATTTCGTCAACAACTATTTCACAACGCCGACAATCTCTCTCAGATCACGTCAGTTCTCCATCCCCCAATTTTCCCGTTACCTCATCTCCGAGTACCGTCCAATTCTCTCGGTAATTATTTTATTTTATTTAAAAAATAAAAATAATCACACATCTTTTAATTTATAAATATGTAATGGGCTACGAGCGCGCACTTGTGCCTGTGTTTGTGTAATAATTTGGGGTGATTCTGTTGGTAAATTTTAGAGACTGTACCAGTTGGGGGCCCGAAGAATATTGGTGACAGGGACAGGCCCATTGGGCTGCGTGCCCTCGGCGTTGGCCCAGAGAAGCAAGAACGGTGAATGCGTTCCCGAATATCAACAGGCCGCGGAAATTTTTAATCCGGAGCTGGCCCAAATGCTAAAGGAACTCAATGCTGAGGTTGGGTCGGATGTTTTTGTCGCGGCCAATGCTTTCCAAATGAACATGGATTTCATCAGCAACCCTACAAAATTTGGTAATTGGAACATTATGCTTTAATTAATTAACCAAAAAAGGAAAGAAGTAATTTTTAATTTAAGTTAAATTGGATGGTAGAACAGGTTTTGTGACGTCCAAGGTTGCATGTTGCGGACAAGGTGCATATAATGGGGTTGGAGTATGCAACCCTTTGTCGAATCTATGCCCAGATAGAAAGATATACGCATTTTGGGATGCTTTCCATCCTACTGAACGTGCTGTCCGGTTAATTGCCCGGCAGATAATGACTGGTTCTACCCACTACATGAATCCAATGAATCTCAGCACCATCATGGCCATGGACTCCGCCAACTGATAACCACACTGCATAAACCTTTCCAAGCCTTTTATTATGTCTCAGTCTACTTGTAATGATGTCTCGTTTTGTACCAGGCCCTTAGTTGAGCTATGACGGTCCTTTTTCTTTCTTTTAAAGCTAGAATTTAAATGTATGAAATTAGTCCCTACTTTGTTTTTGTTGAATTTAAATATAATAGATTCCCTTTTTATGTATTATTCTATGGAGTTCATTTACTGTAATTTTTTAGATAATTTATAGTTTATTATACTTCGACAATAACCCAATATCTATCGCAATCGTGATTTTCTTGGAAATTTTACACCGTCAGAAATTCGTAGTAACCCAAATAACTAATCTCCATTGCAAAGTTATGTAGGAAAATTCTTCAATGTTTGTGGAACATAGTGTAAATGGCACTCAATAAATTTACAAAATTTCACGAAAATAATATTTACCTCCTAAGTTAATATGGAAGCATGAGTAAAAATATAGGCAGGATCAAGAATTACTATATGATTACTGAGTAGCTAGAGATCGGGGTCAATGACAAATCCATGGACTGGTCCTCCTCGGCCTAGAGTACTCGTGCTGAGAGAAGCTGATGCAAAATCAGAATTAGGAGGTACTGGAGTTTCAGCTGAGTGGCCAGAGATGCACAGACCACCAGATTCATCTTGTTCCCAGTATACTTGTACCATCATCCCTCTTGGATTCTCTGCTGTTTCCGTCCCTGGGATCCCCACATACTTAGCTCCCACTGGTACCTGCATTATTTATTAGTAATGAATTCAAAATCTTAGTGACTTTGTTTCCCAAGCTTTTTGATACAAAAAGGTTTGTAGATTTTCTTTTTTTTACAAAATGACCTCTAGATGGTTCTTACCTCAACTGAAGCTCCGGAAGTTAAAGTGAGAGTTACCAATCTCCCTTCTGCTGTGGCAGTCTCTAGCTCTGCTTGCCTTGCTATATTCAAGAAAACCTCTTCAAGAGTAGTAAGACCAAGTTGAATGTCACTTATACCAAATTCAAGCACTCTGTCTTGGAGCTCCTTAAAGAATTTCTGTTCATTCCATGATTCAAAGAATCAGATAGAGTGAAAAAATGGCAAGGGAGGAGCAAAACAAAGCAATGAAATTGGTTCATAACATATACTTGAGGGTTTATCCATGTAAAGTTTCACTACTCTTCTAATGAAAAAAATGATATGCTGTAATTGAGTGTTCAGAATATGTTTTTTCCCATACAGCAGCAGAACAACATTATCATATTACAATTCAATTCAAAGTTTAACCTAGTCTCAAGGTGGTTTATACTAAAAGAAAAAAAACTCGAGGAAAAATAATATTAGTTGTAGTAAAGAAAAGAAGGTGATATGCTTACTGTCAAAAGCATCTCTCTATCATGAGGAATGACAAAAGTCAAAAAGGACTTGTTCTCTTCTTTTGGTAATACATTCAAATGCTGTCAAAAAGAATTCCCAAGTCAGAAACCAACCTTTCATTTCTAAAAGGAAAAAAAAATTGAATTATATACTTGTTCAACATACATATTTAAAGAATTGCTTCACAGCCTTATGATAAGTTGTATCAAATACATCTCTATCGAGAAGAGTTTGTCCATTGGTGCTTCCTTTGAGGCTCACAGTGGCAATAAAACCAGTCCCAAACCGTGACTTCAGTCTGATTGAGGTTCCGATGCAGCGGAGCCTACCCTTTGCCATTATTCCAATCCGGTCACTTAAAATGTCAGCCTCTTCCATTGAGTGAGTTGTTAGGACTATTGCACGCCCTTTCTTTGCATCCTCTATGATGTCCCACACATGCCTTCTTGTTATTGGATCCATGCCAGTTGTCTATAGATCATAATATAAATCAGATAAACAGATCAAGGAAATGAACTTGTAAAGCAAGAAGTTATAATCTGCATACAGGTTCATCCAATATGACCAATTTTGGATCACCAATAAGGGCTATTGCAACACTAAGACGTCGTTTCATTCCTCCGCTATAACTGCCAGCTCTCATTTTGGCTGCCTCGATGAGTCTCACCTCTGCCAATGACTTCTGAACAACCTGCATTTTTAGCAGAAACGTTCATTATGTCAAACAGAGCTTAACAGAGTTTTACAATGGGAGTCAATTTCTAATATTGTTTCATTCATATAAGGACAAAATAATACTTATACTGGGATAACAAAGCTTGTTCAGACACAATCTTATGCAAGAAATAAGGCATGCAAAATACACCTTTAAGTATGTATCATACCGATTTTATTGAAGCTGGGGGTAAGCCTTTGATACTAGCAAACAGATGGAGGTGATCTTGAGCAGACAAAGCTTCCCAGAGAATATCAAACTATGAACAGATACAAGGTTAATCTGAATTATAACGAGCAATGAGAACAAAAAAAAAAAAAAGGGAAACAAAAAATGTTAAATGGGGAAACTATGCTAAATTTATTTTCTTAACAAGGTCCCACTGCAGAGAAAACACACGCGCACACCCACATCCACATGTATATATAAAGAAAGAGAGGGGAGGTTACCTGGGGACAAACTCCTATCAATTTTCGGATTTTTTCCATGCCAATGGAGCTGCGTATAGAATTCCCATATATCAATGCTGTTACCAAGGCAGTTCAGCGTCGCCGGCACAAATAAATACAATGATTTAAGCTCTTAATGACATTATGACAGAAATTTAACTGGTAAGACAGAAATAATAAGCATATTACCATCTCCGTTAGTCACTGGTGTGATTCCGGTCAAACAATTGATTGATGTGGTTTTCCCTGCTCCATTAGGTCCAAGTAGACAAAATAACTGATCCTTTGCAAAGTTCACCCATAAACCCTGAGGAATTATTATTATTAAAATTTTTTTTCCAAAACAATAGTTCCCACTATGTTATTTACAAACAAACACCCAAAACATAGCTTTGTACCTATGACCTGCATTAACTTTTGCTTTTGCTAAATGCATTAATTCTTATCTCAAGGCCTCTTATAGCGGCCATGAAAACGATTTGATTTACATGAGAAAAATTCTTCCACAGGAACCATAAAACAGAAGGTTCTTGGACCATGGTGTTAGAAGTAGAACTACATGACAATAGAGGAATGGATGCTGACATAAAAAAAAGGAATGGAAACCAAGAGCTTGCTCTCATGCTGTCAACACGACCTGAAAAATGCAGTTGAGAGGGGTTCTTTACCTTGATAGCATGATAAGGTGAAGTTTTCGTGCATTTGCAGCAGCAGCCTATTTTTGTGGTGCCAGGATACGTCTTTACAAGTCCACGTATCTGCACTGAAACGTTAGGATCAACTACGCCTTCCATGACTTGTTTTTTAACAGCATTCTCCTCTTGAAGTACATCTTCATCATCTGGAGTTATATGCTCCAGTGTCGGGAGTGAGCCCATGCAACTACAAATGCCACCCTCTGTAATGAGAAACGAAAGGCAACAAGTCATTATTACCACCCAAGAAGGAGAACTCAGTAGTACTGCACTGACTTTCAGACTTAATTACCTTCCACCTTGTTTCCACCTTTTCCTGTCCAATACCCAGGTTTTAGAAAGTATAACAAAGGTTTTCTCACTCCAGAAACATTTGGGTTAACATTGTCCAAGTAGATTGCCAGTATGAACCAGAGAAAGAACGTACCCACCAGCCACTTATAAATATCATTCTGTCAAGCATAATTTTAAGGTGAGTATAAATAGTAGAAGAAAGGATCAGCAACTAGGAATAAGCATTGTCAAGTGAAAAGGATCAGCAACTAGGAATAAGCATTGTCAAGTGAACTATTGACCGTATTTTGACTTTGAGATTCAGAATGTTTACATACAATTGTTATCGTACAGTCTTCATCATTTGGTGCACACTTTGCTCGTGTACTCCATCTAATCCCAACATCTTGGCTAGTGTTAGTAGCACCAGAAAGCAACTTTAGAGCTGCAGCAAGAAGATTAGGCGGGAAGAACGACCAGAGGGTTCGAAAGCGTTTAACGAATCGTTTCTGATAAGGAAATCCAAATACTGTAACAATCTGCAATGACAAAATGGAATCTATTGTTACTACTGGTGACTTCTTTTCTTCCAAAATTGAATAGAGTAATTTTACCTGGGTCAGAAAGCCAACAATAAATATGCAGAAACCAACAGTTGTAGATGAAGATGACTTTCTTATAAAGGTTGACAAGAAGAAGCCGAAGCCAAGCTGCCAGCAAAAGTTAGTGAAGATTGAATATGGGTTACTATTTATATACCACAGCTTTGCTAGATTAGAAACAGACATACCAAGAATGCGCATAAACTAAACCAAAAGATTAGGGCCTTACCATATTGAGTTCGAACAGAAAGAACACAAGGAATACAACAGTAAAGCTGTTGTTCAAAAAGAAATTAAACTGAAACATCATGCCAAAGAGGACTATGAATAGGGATGAGATAAGCGTAAGAATTCCTTCCCATGTGAGCCATGACAACCAGTATGCAGAATCATAAAGGCCCATCATAGTCATTGCCTGAAGGATGAAACAAATAGCAGAATAAGTAACCAATTGATTTCCCCAAATGGGATAACAATGCTAATTGTATGCTATCATTATTATCTCCTAATGCACAAATTCAAATTGAGTTTCAAACTAAAACCCCATACCTGTCGAAGTTTTAGTTCTTTCTCTGTGATCAAAGAGCTGATCTGAAGCACAAAACCAAACATGGCAGTCGCTAGGAAAAATGGTGGTCCCACTGATTCCACTGCAGATAAGAGATCCTCTGCAGGGTGTGGAAATTCCTTAAATGCGACCTCCCAGCTAAAGTTTGGAACTGTACATGGATAGAAATAATCAAACAATTGATAATTCTATGCAGAAAGTGGAAGACAAAAAAAATCACAGCAGCACATAAAAACTTTATACCTCCAAGCAGAGACCTAGCAGATTCACGCTCTGCAGCAATCTGAAGTGGGATTTGAAATTTGAATGTTGGATCTTCATAGGCTCCTCGGATTTCAACTGAAGTAGAATTAGTCTGTACACCGTAGCTTATAACAGTAGCATTTATTTCCGTAAAATGCAAAGCTCCAGGGCAGTGCATTTGATTCCTCAACAGCCATTCATCTACTTCATCTTTTGTTCTAAATTGTTTGACCTGCACAATTAAAGGCACACCACACCAAGATCATCGGTTTATAATCTTCTACTTCTAACCTTTTATCTCACAGCATTTTCCTCATTCAGATTTTCAAAATGCCAAAATTGGAGAAAAATATAGCAGTAAATCAATACTGAATACCAGTTTCAATTTAGTTTGTTTCGCTGATTCTTGAGTGGGGTCCTCATAACACATAATTGAATCAACATAAATTATATGTTAACAGAAATATAAATTAATGAGCTTAAACTTCCACGCGCCTAAAGTCTACAAAATATATGTGTGTGTGTGTGTGTGTATATATATATATATTATTAATTTCGCAGCAAAACACGTAATGATGTAAACTTTTCTTGAAACGTAAGTTTCGCTGCTTTAAATTTTCTGGGTAACCAAACACAAAAGAATTTGAGTTTTTCACTATCACACACCTTACTAGAAGGAATAGGCCTGCCAGGATTATTGGCCATAATGGCACCGACAATTTTCCGAATCCTGGCGCTCTCATTCCCGCTCCAGACAAAATCAAAGCAAGGAAGTCTGACATAGAACTTGTCCTCGCAAGGCGGGATAGGATGAGCGACCACAGGCTGGGGATCGGTGACGCTCTTGTTATTGGAGGCATGTCGAGAATCAATTGCCTTCTGTATGCAGAAGATGAGGAAGATGAAGAAGAAGGAAGAGAACAGCTGGAGGAAAGATGCCCTCTTGTTCCGCCACGACAGCAAGAAGTTCTTCTTGAATAGCGCATTGTATTGTTGGAGCAGCAATGGAAAACCGCTACGTAGATTCATGGTTTTCAAACAAACACAATAGAAGAAAAATGGGTCTTTCAGAATTCAATTGACTTTCTTCGTCATCTGGGTTTCAGATTTTTGCGCTTTAGGTGCGAGACTACAAACGTATATATATATATATATATATGTATATGTATATATTTGCTAAAGGCGCGCCTTTTTTGCAGTTGTGCTTTTGAAAGCTTGTAACGACCTTCGTTCTTATTGAATACAATTTCCAATTTTCAAATTAGAAAACAAATTTACCATCTTTGTTCTCTCTGCACTCGTTAACGTACTCGGACAAGGCCCACTACTCGGTTCGTGTAGTGTAGTGTGAGCATGTCCTCACTTCTTAATTTTTATAGTAAGGACTTTCATGCCACCTCATTTTGTTTTATTATTTCTTTATTGAAAAAATTATTATTATTATTATTAATTGGTTAATTCATGTGAAAACCTTTTATCAGTATTTGATTATAGAGGACATCCTTAATCAGAGGAGTTAATTAAAGTATTAGCAAAAAAGAGGAGTTAATTAAAGGATTGACTAAAATATTCTCACGCGTTGGTACGTTCATAATTTTCCCTATTTTTGTCCACTTTGTGAAGAAAATAAAAATATAACGAAAATTCCATTCTATTTTATTTATTTTTGGAAAGTCTCTTTTTAGTTTACTTTTTATCGAAACAAAAAAAGTCTATTTCATTTTACTTGGTAGAATTTAATTTTCAAATTTATAAATGGGTTGGGCTTGTCTGGTGATTTTGGGGCCCCGAAGAGTTTGTGTATAATTAGGCCCGTTGTGTTGGCCTGCTAGTTGATGATTAATTGGGCCTTTCTGTATTTTGTAAGGCAATTTTTTTTTTTAATTTTCGTCTAAAATAGCTGATTGGCAACTTGATTTTTTATGTTCTACTTAATGTTGGATCATAAATAATCATATATTTCCATTGGGATGATAATTCATCTTGTAACGTGGCTCTTTGTTGAATTATGGCTCGTGAAACTGCCAAAATATTCCTTAATTTTTAAGTGTTTTATCGAATATGTGCGACAATATATTAAAAAAAAAAAGTAATATGTGTCTTGAAAACAATTTATGGAATAAAAAAATATACACATATATATATATTTTAATAAATATTTACATCTTATTCAATCATCCATTAATTTATAAATTAAATTGCAAGAATGGTATCTACAATGGAATCTCACCCCTTCTAAAGTGCACATATAATTTCCAGGTAATAATCCCGCAAGAAGCTGTATTCGTCATAATACCTGAACCGACGTCGTTCTGGAACTTCTTTCTATGCTGCTTCTTCCTATTCGAGCACAAAGCTTCTTCTTTTAGCTGCGGAACCACACTGGAGTGAGTTCCCCCAAACTGGTAAGTCATACGAAACATAAAGTCCAGCGAAATTCTAATCCAAAATCTTTTCCTTTACCAAAACAGAAAGAAATCCAATATTTTTGGAATTTCGTTTTCTAGATTTTTTCATAATCCAATCGTATAATCTCATTCAGGTTCAATTTCTGATAAGTTCTGTTGAAGAATGGCAAAAGCTCCATCTTTGATCTCCTTGTGCGTTGAGGCAGTGAAAAAGGAACTGCTTTGCGGTAACATTTTTCTAGATACACTGCACTATATGCAAAAATTGAAGTTTATAGAGGCTGCGTTTTATATGAAGATTTAAGTTTATCGAACATTAAAGTAAACATTTTTGTGTAAAAACTGCGTTGTATGCGAAGTTTTTAAGTTTATGGAACATTAAAGTAAACATTTTTGTATATAAACTGCATTGTATATGAAGATTTAAGTTATGGAACATTAAAGTAAACGTTGTTTTTTTTTTTGGTATATAGACTGCAATATATACCAAGAGTTAGTTTATGGAACATTTGTATTTGTTGTTAAATTCGGTTTTGCAGGAGATGACCTTCTGCCTGTTATCTACGAGTTACCATTTGATTTGTTTGATATGATAGTTGCTAGAGCACCGCCACTGGCCTTGCAAAAGTTACAAATAGCAATGTACATGGAAAGCTGTTTCAGAATTTTCATGGAGTTATTATGTTGTAGTCATGTAGATAATTAGTTCTGCTCTTGAATAAGTTGCAATGCATTTTTGTTGGAGGACCTAACAACTGTTCTTGGATTATTATCTGATTAGGCCTTTTATGGATCGGAATGACCATGAGTATGCAGATGATTATGGTAGAAATGGAAGAAAACGTGGAAGGTACGAAAGAGCTGAGTGTTTTTTTATGCTGCAGTATATATATATATATATATATATTTTTATTTTTTTTTTCATTATTTTTTTTGGTACGATACATAAAGTAAATGTAGAACATTAGATATGTCTCTAATTTTTAATTTGTGAATAAAATGTATTACAGGTATTGGAACTTTGATGCAGCGTGGAGGAACTTATTTAAGTCGCGTTGGCCAAAGCTTGTCAATGAGATCCAACCATCTGACTGGCAGCAGATGTACTGGGAAACTCATTTACAGAAGTATGCCCCTATGGTGGAATCAGAGATATCTGTGTATACTCTGTACTATTGTTTTATCCACAGATTTTTTCTGATGATTTTTTGTCCCCTTTTTTTAATTTTAACCTTGAAGAACAGTTGCCTAGACTACTCTGCAGAGATAGCTTTGATCCCAAATTTCGAAGGATGTATAGCTGAAATAGAGATTTCAGGTAGTTTAATGCTTAAAATCTTCATTATTTGACAATTCCAGGTGGTCTTATCTGCAAGATTATGTTTTTCCTCTGGTCAATAAAACCAGGTAATTACACATGTTTGATATCTAGCTTCCATTGTGATCGAATCACAACAGCACCTTCTTACCTTCCTAGACATTCTAACTTGTGCGCTCTCTTCCTTCTTCATTCAGATTTATCTCTGATCTTTTGGAATTTTTTTTGTTACTCGTATTAAAAACTGTTCTTGAAATATTATTGAGTTTCAAAAACTTCAGTCATGGTGCAGTTGGTACTTGATTACAAACATGACAGCAGGGATTTTCTTTTTCCACGTAATTTCCCATACTAACTAGAAAAGGGAAAATAAGAAAAATTATCTTCTTTGACATGATTTAACCATCCTTTTCTCTTATTTTGCAGTGAATGAGGTTTGTTAATAATTCTAAATAATTGGAATGCATTGTTTTCTATGTGCAGATGGTATATTGAAAAGTATTGGTTATGAGGGTTGCATGAAAAGTTCAACTTGTGATTATTCGAAATTGTCTTCCCATTGCCAACAATTTGGCCACTACGCTAGGTTAGTTATGTGAATTCCCATGTCTAAATCTATTGTTTTCTTTGTGCTTGTGTTTTGAGTTATGCAGAAGTTTAGCTTCTAAGATTGTGCTTTTATTTTGTGCAGATGTCTAAGACTTCAGAGCTTTCTGACAACCACAGAATCTTCTGTAAGTTATTGATCTCGTATATGGAATAATCTGTTCTCAATTGTTTTGTCATTTCGTCTTTTAGATTTAAAATAGATGAAGAATATATATATATATATATATATTTTTTTCTTTTGTTGGAGATGTTTCTTTGGAAAGAATTGTCAACTCTCATATTCTTGGCTAGAATAGAGTCTGTATCTTTCTTCAAAAGCTTGGCATCTTTGTAGTGCATCTTGTCGTCAACGTTTTTATGACTCCTGTGCATATTTTTATACTGTATATCGTATCTCATCATGAATATCACAAGATATGTACATTGGAAGAGAGAGAATTGTGCATTAACAGAAAATTCTTTAGTCATAGTGAAATATATGCATAGAGTGACTAGTTCCTTATGGTGCTTCTAGTAGCACCTTTTCTCATTTTCAAATTTTTGTAGCAAGTATTGTGATCATGGTTTTCTTCATTGAATTTATACCATTTTTAGATTAGGTTGTAGATCTGTTTATGCAGGATTACAAATTCCGCTGCATGCACATACTTGTTAACTTAAGGCTTAATGTACTGGTCAGCAGCCACTGTATGCACTCCTAATACGAATCTGTTGCAGCAATTATTTAGGAACAGCAAGTTGCAGAGCTTGGTACTAATGTGGGTCAGATCTAAGGAACATGTAAGCTCAGTTCTTTTATATTTACTATGATATATATCTAATAAACTCATTGTGGAGGGAAGGTTTCAAACTAATGACTGTACTTTTTATGGACAAACACAGCAAAGAAACAGATTTGTTGAGTGTAATAGGACAGTAGTTAAGTTGGCAACATCTTGTGGTTTCTAATGATCATATGTGAACATCCTGAAATCTATACTGGAGTCATATCATTAAGATCTGCTATAGAAGCTATGTAAAGCAAAAATAACAAGTTTAATCTTCATATGGTGCTTGTGTGACTTTACAACTTTTTCTTATATAGGTCTTTCCAGCTAATTCCTTCCACTATTGTAGATAGTTCTTGAAATTTAATGTATTGTATAGGACCATTTGGATTATGTGATTGCTAAATTCTTCCTGATATTGAACTACACCACAGGTTGATGGATTATGCAAACTTCTTCATCAGAACAGTGAAAGTTTAGCATCACTTGAATTTTTTCACTGCAAGCTCTCTCCAGCTGCCATTGAGAAAATTTGTGGTTCTCTACTTATAGAGGGTTTGCAGATTCATGGGATACAGCACTTCTCAATGAACACAGTTAGCCTTCTTGAAACAAACCCAGTTTCTTTACCTCCTGGACTTGTATCATTTCTTTCATCGGGAAGGTACATTAGTTATTCCATGTTTAAGATTCTTTTGATTATCAACTTGTTGCATGACATGTCATTGCTTGGATGAGGAGGTTGGTGGTATTAACAGCTCACATGGCTAACTAGGACTGCTTGTATTATATTTTCTTCTAACGTTATTCATGGTTTTATCTCATCTTTTTCTTCTTATGTCTGTCATGGTTTTATATTTTTTCCTGGCCTTTAGCTTGTTGGTAAGTATGGATTTGAGATGCAATACAAGCCATTGGGAAGTTAAGAAAAAGTGTTGTGTGTGTCCATGCATACGTATGTTTTCATTTGTGTTAAAATTGTTGGACTAATTTATTTTTGGGCATTAGTTTGTTTCCAATTAGTAAGCTTTCTTTAAATGACCACAACCTGGTTTAAACATTGGTTGATTGTTAAGAGGACCAATTATTCCAAAAGCACATGCAATTACTTACATTTTTTCTTGTTGTCAGGTCCTTGAATTCATTAAAATTTGCTTGCAACAACTTGGGACGGAATTTTGCAAAAATGGTTTTTAATACTCTTCTTGATGCTTCGTCCTGTCTATCCGAACTTGACCTTTCAGAAAACAATGTGAGATGTGTATTTCCATCAAGTTTTATGATTGTTTTGATGTCCACTTAGAATTATTTAACTTGAAGCTAGATGCACAATTATGCAGATAGGAGGCTGGCTTTCTGATTTCAATTGGAGACTCACAAGGGGAGCTGGCAAGTCCTTGCAATCATTACGCGTGCTAAATCTAAGGTATCAATACGTAGTTACTTTTCCTTCAATGGAACTTCTAAGTCGTCTTACCATCAATTCATGGGAGTTATATATAAATTAATGCTGTGCAAGATGAATAACAAGTGCTTTTCATCAAACTGTTAATTTGTGCCTGGTTGCTTCGGTTTCATCCTATTCTAATAAATGTTGCCGATGCTGAAAACATAGTATGGAATCATTACTCTTGTTTTAAAATCATTTTATTCTATTAGGGGAAGCAATCTTGACAGAGATGATGCGAATGATCTTACATATGCTCTGGTTCATATGCCTAACTTGGAGGTTCTGGATATAAGCGATAATCCCATTGAGGATGATGGAATCAGGTCAGTTGAAGACTAATTTCCAATGCATTTTGACCTATTAAGGGTTCACAATCTCACGAGCTTTCATTCAATGATACAGGAACTTGATACCCTATTTTGTCAAAGCTTCTGAAAATTCCTATCCCTTTACTGATTTGAGCTTGGAGAATTGTGAGCTTTCCTGTGATGGAGTTACTAAACTCATCAATACTCTTTCAACCTTAAAGAATCCATTGAAGTCTCTATCCATTGCAGATAATAGCCTTGGCAGGTTTGTCTAGCTAATACGTGCCTGAAAGATACATTTAGTTTCTTTCTTAAGGTGTGTTGAGGGTCTATAATTCTTTTGCAGCAAAATAGCAGCCACTTTGGGAAAATATTTGTCCACATCAGTTCAAGTGCTCAATATTAGTGGTATTGGATTGGATTCATCTGGGTTTCAAGACCTACAACAAAGCATAACAGAGGAGTTGAAGCTAGTTGAGATCAACATAAGGTTCAAATAACTATCCCCCCCACCCCAAAAACACAATTTCCTCAAGTTTCTTTTATAATCCATACTTATAAGTTTTACGTTTTATTGAATTGCTTATAGCAAAAATCGTGGTGGTATTGAGACTGCAAAATTTTTGTCAAAGCTCATCTTACGGGCACCAGAACTTGTTTCAGTCAACGCAGCATATAATTTAGTGCCAATTCATGGCTCATCCATCGTATTCTCTGCTCTTAAAGCTGCAAAAGGTGGTTAATTGCAATACCAAGCAAATTTTGGTTATCTTTAATACTATATCACAATGCACTATAATTCATGTGTTGTTGCAAGTTTCCTGTTGTTGGTATTTAACATTCTTTTGCTCTATATGCTCTACTTTGCTTCACAAAGCCCCACCTCATAAAGTGAAAATACATTGTTTTAATTCAGCATCATTTCCTTTTACCTAAAGTGAGTTACAATGTTCGCTTTTCTGATTTGTCAGTAATTCAATTAAAGGCCTGGCCTGTCTTTTAGATCTTGCATTACCTGAACAAGGAGAGTGAAAGTTCTGTCATTTCTTTCACACTTTTGTTAAATTGTGATGTTCATTGTTGCACTTTGAAAGTCTTAAAATAACAAACTATATACTATTTTCTTCAGATATTTCTTGAAATACTTGATAAAGCTGAATATAATATCCAATTGAAATACTGCCTGATATAAAGTGAATTGCTTTTTAATTCATTCGAGCATTCAGACATTAAAAGTGAGTGATTGACTTGGTTTGATAAGTCGCCATTTTATAGGTAAACTTGGAATTTTAGACGTGACAGGAAATTCTTGGGATCATGAGCCAACTGATAAAGCTATGCTTGAAGAATTTCAACGTGCTGGAAGGCCCCTTTTGATCATTAATTCAACACGGCCTAAAGATGGACCCTATGACGATGATCCATAGCTGACCTGGCTGTAATTTCCTCAGCTAATGTTATATAATTTACCCATTTAAGCTGCCACAAAGGACTTCACTTAACCCTGCACTTCCAGGATAATGCAACTTCAAGTGTGTATATTCTTTGTCTGCATTTGTATGTATACATAACAAATAACTAAATGACGCTCAGCCAATTTTTAATATAAATATGTAAGTGATCATAGTAGCACTTCTTATTGCAAAGTGACGCTCCTTATAATTGCAGAATTTATATTTGCTGTGGGGGATTTAAGACAAGTCCTCCTGAACAATAGACTGACTTGTACCATTTGTTCATCCCCATAACTATTTGTCTATGTGAATTGGAAGGTGGAATTTTGTTTTCGGCAGCAGATATGGCCGTCAACTAAACCATTAAAGCTAAAAGCTGCAGCTGGGAATGATAATGATAGTAGCTTTCATTCTCGACGACGTTTCTACAAGACCATGAAACATTTTTTTGTGCTACAAGTTTCTTATTCCATCTACTTTCTTTCTCTGTCATGTCCGAAAACAGGGTGATAGAAGGCCTCCCATCCTCATGGAGCAGGACAGGATACATGATTTTGAGCTTCGGACTGAAGTTACAATAATAAAGGTTCATTATTCTAAAGATTGCATTTCCTTAATATATATATACACACACACACACACACACACACACACACAGACACACATAGAACGCTGCTCTTCTGAGCTGTATGTATCCTGAGCTAAACAAAAGTAGAATCGACTAACTTACATAAAGCCAGTGAAAAATAATAGTAATAATAATAACAAATGTTATCCATTTACTTTTTTATCTAATATGTTATAAGTTATGTAGCCTAGAAGATTTGTATATGTGTGTGTGTGTATAAGGCAATCTCTATAATTTCCGACTGCATATGATAACAAATGATTGGGTACTTGCAAAGCATTGGCTCTTGTGCTTTGCTAATGTATCCAAAGGGCCAAGACCTTCTCAACAACCTTTAATCTGCCAACCTGTAAAGATCAAACTATTTAATAGCATTTTGCAGCACTCACTTAATTAAACTTGTGTAAAATATTATGTATGGCAAACCTAACACAGATGAATCAAAAATGGTAGTGGACAACTTTCTTTTTCTTGAGCTGTGTCCAAAAGTAGTTGTTGCCATGGCTTTGTCATCAAGTTAGGCTTTTATTTTTCTTCTTCTTCTTGTTGGTGTTGTTTCAATTATCCCTTTTTTCAAAAAAAAAAAAAAAACTTTATCCCTTTCATAAACTCAGATTTATCGAAACACTAATGATGACCTTGAATGACCCGTGAACCAACAATTTGTTACTAATTTCTTGTTAAAACTCATCATTAAAATGTTAATTTTGACGCTATTGGCAGCTATCCCATCATTATGGGGCCAGACTTTTAATCAAAGAGCCCTAAAATGGAGGTCCATACATTCATCGGAAAAATCCCCTCAATAAGTTGCAATGCAACAAGGACAAAAAAATTATAAATAATATAATAATCATAATCTGTAAGACCACCATTTATTTTTTTTGAGTAATAGAAAAGGTTGGAACTTGGGAGGGTAGGGGATGACATACTCTAATTATCCAAATTTGACTTTAACAAAGCCATATTTATTATCTTTCTACTGTTTATATTTCTTCATTACGTTTAATCTAGAGAACTTCAAAAATAAAACCCGATTAATTGTATAATAAAAGTAGTAAACTCAGGAAACTCAGATTGGATTAGACATCGAACTGCTCTATGAAGTTTGGTCAAAATAAACGTGCAAGACATAGAGAGAAATGGGGGGCATGTTGGAAAGTCATGGACTAGATAATAAGCAAATACTAAGAACACCCTCGAAGAAACGGTGCATTAATGAGAAAGCAAATGCATAGACACAACCTAAACTAGAGCCACAGAGTAGCATATATGTTTTTCTTGGAATGTTAGGTACACAAATCAAAAAAAAAAAAGTCCAAATCAGTGAAGCAAAATAGAGAAAGTAGAAGTGGTGCAACAAACACTATCCCTTAATTTTGCTTTTGTTGACGTCCATTGAGTAGCTTAAGTTCAAGGTTTGCTTCTTTTTATGCTTCTCTTGTTTAAGCTTAATCACTCTATTATACTCGTGAAAAGTATACAATGATCATCGAACTTTATGATAAAGTAATGTGATATATGCTTTAGCCATAAGAGAACAAATGAGAGCAAAAACTTAAAAAAGATTACAAAATGAATATTATAAATTTTGATGCGAGGGTAAATATTTTACATTTCATAGCAATTCCTTTAATGCTGTATAAATTAGGTTAGAGAATAGGACGTGCCTAATGATGTGTTTCATGAACTTCACAATATTCCTTAGAAGTACTTTTATTACTTTAAGTTGAAGAGTAATTATAAGCTTTATTTATTAATCAGTTTCGTCAAGTAGTCGAAATAAATTCTGCATTAATGAGTTATAATTGTGTATAAAGACCCCCATAATAAAGGACATCAAAGAAAATCTCACCCAAATTTGTAGTCAAAACTTTGACAAAAACAACCACCACATTGAATGGGGTTATTTGATAAATGATAAATCATATAATTTGTGCAATAATATTGTCAAAAATTCTAAATTTAAATAAAATTAGAAAATAAATTAAAATAGTAATTGGCCTTAAAACGTAATAATTGAACTTTTGTTATGACACGTTGTAATAATTCATTTATGGAAAAAAAAAGTACAAATACTATGTGAGAAGGGAGTTCATAAGAAGTAAAATAATAATAATAATAATAGTAATAAATTTGTGTGTGAACTGTGAAGTGGCTTGGGCTATTTGAAGATTATAATTTGGATAATTACCCCAAATATCCACGTGGTCAATAATTTATTCCAAAATACTCACACATTTATAATTCTGTTATATTTATCATCTTTTACCCAAAATACCCTTATTTTAAACTTTACTGTTTTCTCTCTTCTACCCATGAGACTCGCCTCCAGACAGCGAGACTCGCCACCAGGCTATGAAACTTGCCACTAGATTGTGAAACTCGCCACTATCCAGCGAGACTCACCGCTAGGTGACAAGTAAGCTACTTACCACTATTGTATACATACTCACCACTAGTCTGTCTGATTTATTTGTCACTAGGTTGTGAGACTCACTACTAAGTAAGACACTCCACCAGCCAGCAAAACTGCCACTAAGTGGCAAGTAAGATACTTACCACTATTATATACATATTCACCATTCATTTTATGCGATTTACTCATTCTGGGGTGTGAGTAAAATTTCACCACCAATCTACACTTACAACTAAAGCAGGAGTGTTTTAGATATTTAATGAAATATATGGGCATTTTAAATAGAATTATGGATGAGTAGGTATTTTAAAAATAATTATTGGCCACGTGGATATTTTGGGTAATTACCCTTATAATTTTTATACGAATATAATTTTTGTAGGGATAGTTGTAGGGTGTACAATTTGATTTTTATAGTATATTTCATTGTAACATGTAGAATTTATATAGAATATTTAGTTATAGAGTATATAATTTCTACAACAAATATGATTTTTATAAGATATTTAATTGTAATGTGTAAAATTTTTATAGGGTGTATAACTTTTATAAAGTTAGGAATTTTTAAGTGTATAATTTTTATAGGATATTTTACACTCTATAATTAAATAACCTGTAAAAATTATATTCCTACAAAAATTATACGTCTACAAAATTTTATATTCAATAAAAATTCTGCCATAAAATTCTATACATTATAATTAAATATCCTATAAAATCTTATACTTACATAAATTTTATACTCTACAATTAAATATCACACAAAAATTAAATACTCTACAATTAAATGCCCTGTAAAATTTTATATCCTATAAAATTTTCTATAAATTTTACACCTTACAACTAAATACCCTGTATAAAATTTATAATCTACAAAACTTTTACACCGTAAAACTTAATTTCTATTTAACATGTGCATTTATCTCACTCCAATATCAAAGGTCACATATTCAAATGAGTAAAACAATTGTACTTGTTTTTTGTTTGTTTTCCCATCTACTGCAAAAACATCATTGCCTGCTAGAATTGGTATCTTTGTCAGTTTCATAAATGATTCTTTCATCTTTCATTGATGGTTCACACATCGTTCAACTTCATTGTCACTGGCTTGTGCGTACATATATTTCAATTTATTTTTCTGGTGAATTATCCTATATTATATACATGTATGCAACTTTCAATGTTTAATGCGTGGACCTAGAACAGGTTAATGTTGGATTTTCAAAATTTTCAGTTAACTTACTTAATACTCAACAAGTATGATATAAAACAAAACTAGAATGAGAACCCTATTTATCCAAGTTCATGTTCTGTTTAATTAATTTCATTTTTCTAAGCTGCATGCGTCACTGTTCCATTAGTTTTATATAAAAACATACACGCGCATAGGTTTTTTTTTTTTTTTCACCGCTGCCTCTAAATATAAATTATCTCTTAAATTATAAAATTAACACTACTATTTTATATTTTAAAAGCTTATAAAAATATATTTTTATCTTACATATAATATTTTTTAATTATTCATAAATATTTTTTATTTGATTGATTTAGACTAATTTAAATATATAAATATATATATGAACAATTAAAAATACATTATAAATTAGGGCAAATTTTTAAAGTTCAAAATATTTGTATTAATTTTATAATTTAATAAGGTAATTTACAACTTTGTGCATGAGATTAATTATTGCTGAAAACCCATGTATATATATATATATATGTGTGTGTGTGGAATTAATAAATTAAGAACAAACACAATAATCATGGTGAATTATTAATGATAATAACTTAAATTATAAAATTGTTACGTCAGGTCATACATCGTCTTGTAGCAATAAAGTTGGCCTACCCCATTTGCTAATGTATTTATCAAAAACCATGACCCATTGCTACAGGTACTTCTGGACAAAAATGACCCACCTTATAAATATTATCAAAACTAATTTTAATTATGTTGGAGAGTTATGGATCATACTAAAGTACAAGTACCATGACATGGACGCTGTTATTTAAGTTCCTCAGTGAATCTACATAAAATCACATACATAGGATATATTTCATGTCTGTTTCCTCTCTCCTTGGACTCATTAAGTGAAGGTTAATATAAAATTAAGGATGCATAATTAAGATAATTAGCTTAAAATAAAACGTTTTGTAAAAAAGTAAGATGAGGACATGGAATTCATTTATTAACATGAATGTTTAAGAAAACCCAATGTAAGTATTGTGAGTGTGCGTTTATATGATGTGAAAATATTTTGCAATCAAAATTGGGTTAATTTCCAACTTGTACACTTATTATTTTTTTTTATTTTTTTAAATTAACACAATATTCAACTTTGCAGAAATTTAGGAATACTTCTTTAGTTAATTGTAAGTTGTAGGCTTGTAGTACATAGTTTTAAAATAATAAAACGATAAGTTTCAACTAGCGCCTAGAAAAAAAAGTTAAAAATAGGACATAAACCCGAAAACGGATCCATTAAATCCGAAACCCGTAACAATATCGCTACCTGAGCCCACAAAGCTGCTACTCGGGTCAACCCACCCGACCACAAAAAGAATTTCAGTTGTGAGACTTTAAAAGGAAAAAGACGAGTAAGTACAGGGAGCAGTGGCAGCAGCAGTAGTAAAAACGTAAATAGAAAACGAAAATAGTGGTAAAGTTTGCAACGGCCCTCAACCACAGAGTTTCTTTTCCTTCTTCATCTCCTTCAGTCTGGCAAAAACAAGTAAAGAAAACTACACTCTCTCCTATTTTCTCTCTCTACAGAGCGTTCCTCTCTCTAATTCTACTATCTCTCTCTAACAACAACACCTCCGCTATATCTCTGGGAGCGACATTCATCCACTGAGTCAGTTTGTCTCTCTACATTTCTCTTTCACTCACTGTCTCACTCACTCCACCAACAGCATCACCCACACCTTCCGCTCAATTTAGCGTCACATTCCTTTACTCTCCTCACTTATGCCCTAAATTCCACGCCAAATCCACTGAATCTCTCGCCAGATCTGAGTCCGGCAGCGCCAGATCAAAGCTCCGGAAACCCTAATTTTTCTTCCCGATGGAGGAAGCGCTTGAACTTGCACGCGCCAAGGACACCAAAGAGCGGATGGCCGGAGTTGAGCGCCTCCACCAACTTCTGGAAGCCTCTAGAAAGAGCCTCGGCTCGTCGGAGGTCACGGCTCTGGTAGACTGCTGCTTGGATCTTCTCAAGGACAATAATTTCAGAGTATCTCAGGGTGCTCTTCAAGCTCTGGCTTCAGCCGCTGTGTTGTCAGGCGAGCATCTGAAGCTTCACTTCAATGCGCTTGTTCCTGCCGTAGTTGAGCGCTTGGGAGATGGCAAACAACCCGTACGCGACGCTGCTCGGAGACTTCTGCTCACTCTCATGGAGGTATTCTTCTTATTCATTTTTCTCTCTCTCTCGTTCGCTGTAAGTGGATGCATGTCGATGAAGTTTAATAGATGTTCCAGGAGAGTTTGAATTAATGTGAAGTATTTAAATTTGATCAGTTTTGCTCTTTGTAACTGAATTATCTATGATTTTATTTATGTTTTTTAGGTTGTGGTGTTTAGATTTGATTGAAATAAGCATAAATTTGACGTGTCGTTAGGAATTTCTGTTATACGCCTGTTGTTGTTCTGGCATTGAAAATATTTGCAGGAAGTGTCATTTGCATTCTCTTTAATTGTATGGTTTTTCACAGAAACAGAAAGTGGTATGACTTAACATATTTTGGGCTGCAGGTTTCTTCTCCAACAATTATAGTTGAAAGAGCAGGGTCTTATGCCTGGACGCACAGAAGCTGGAGGGTTCGAGAAGAGTTTGCACGGACCGTGACATCGGCAATTGGTCTTTTTTCCTCTACTGAGCTACCTCTTCAGCGGGCTATACTTCCTCCAGTATGTTTGTCGACTTTTATGAGAAAAGTGCTCATCTATGCTTTCCTTTTTCATGATTGAAATAACGGAAGCTTTTTTTTTTTATCAGATTTTGCAGTTGTTGAATGATTCAAATCCTGGCGTTAGGGAAGCAGCTATATTGTGCATTGAGGTTAGTGGTACTTGCTGGCATAACCATCTTTTTTTTTGTGCTTGGAGCTTGATTACAATCCTCCGGGCTTATGATTCTGTGAACTTTGATTATTGATTGTTTTATCAGTCTTATTGATTTTCTACTTTTCCCCATGCATGTTGAAAATTTTTAAATGTCTTTTTGAAGAGTCCTTGTTAGTGGAAGTTAAGGTGTTCGTAATACTGCCAACACGATAAACTTGTCCAACATGGCCCTGTCTGAGCGGATTGACCTAGGCACTTAAATATATTGAGTTACAAGTGGATTTTATCACTTGTCACCCGTGGTGGTCTGTTTACGAGGATTTACTAAGCCCAAAGCTGACTTGTAAACTCCTTACTTAAGTTTTCTCTATTCCTTATTTGGCAATTAGTCCGGAAAATTCTTCAGATTTAATGCAAAGACCAATTAATTTTCAATTAAATTGTAAGAAAATTGAATTCATGATAAGGAGATCTCATTATATCTGACTGCCTTGAGAATATTTTGATTTGTTGTAGGGTTTGCTATTTTTTGAAACTCCTAATTCGAGGCAATTCATGGAAAAAATTTCTTTTGTGTTGCATTGCATTAAATTATTGATACCAATGTGGGAAAGTTCTAGTGAATGTTAGATAATTTTAAGAACAAGTGCTTCTGAGTTCTTATGAATATCTTACTTTGATTCCACAAACCGCTGTCAGATTTCCTATTTATGTCTTCTCAGTGAGTTAGACCAGAGATGGATATCATATTGAACTGATATGACTATGCATTTTCCAGGAAATGTATGCACAGGCTGGGTCTCAATTCCGGGATGAACTTCAGCGTCACCATCTTCCTACATATATGGTAAAGATCTAATATCTTATTAGAATACCTTCACTTTGATTTGCAGGTTCCTTTTCTTTATTTTGTTGCAGATTTTTCTCTGAAATGAATTTCACAAGTATCGTGTATATACATATTTTTACTCTGGTTAAGAATTTCTGTATTCGTACTAGAACAAGGAAGATTTTGCCTTTTGGTTTCATTTATGAATACATATTAAACTGCAGGTGAAAGATATTAATGCTAGACTAGAGAGGATTGAACCAAAAATTCGCTCTTCAGATGTGGCTTCGGGTAATTTTTCTACTGGAGAAATGAAGCCTGTGCATCTTAATTCCAAGAAAAGTAGTCCAAAAGCGAAAAATTCCTCGAGGGAGATATCTCTTTTTGGAGGTTAGGATGCTTTTCAACCTCAGCCACTGGATATTCAGATTCTTTTAGTGTGAGATTGACTATTGATCTTTTGTTGAGACTATATTGTGCTTAACTTTGTTTCATTATTAACCTTTTATTTCATGACATTTTGAGTTCAGTTTTGGTGGCTACTGTATATCACTTAATTTTGTCAATACTTACAAAATATTGCTCTTATGATGTGAATGAATTTCTGTGTGTAGTGGTTTGAATTATGCTTGGAACATATATGTTCTATTTCGATTCATATGTAATATTTATATTTTTTTGTCATTGATGTTCTTTCAATTGTTGCTCTCTGCCATGGTACAGGAGAAGATGTCACCGAGAAACCCATAGAACCTATTAAAGTTTACTCAGAAAAGGAACTTATAAGGGAGATGGAGAAGATTGCTTCTACCCTTGTACCTGAAAAAGACTGGTCCGTCCGCATTTCTGCAATGCAAAGAGTTGAAGGCCTTATATATGGAGGTTTGTTGTCACCCTCTATCTTTATGCTTGAAATGTAACTGTTATGCATTTGATATAGCTAGAGTGAGTTTGGGGAAATAGAATGCTAAGGAGATAGAGGAATTACAAACAGTGAGCTTAAGAGTGTTGAAGAGTTCCTTAGGAGTTATGATTTGGTGATTAAAAATGCTTAGCGAGTTCAAGAACCTTAGGTTCAATATTAATTATGAAGGTTGTGGTATCAGGTCCGTTGATAGGGGAAAAGGATGTTGTTTTATAAGTTTTTCAGTTGGAATGTTAGAGAGATTGGGGTATCTAGCAAGAGAAGGGTACTAATGAGTAAAGATATTGTAATTTTATGGAAAAGTAACGGGAAAGGCTTTGGATAATTACATAATTGGCAAACTTTGGGGAATAAGGTTGAAAGAGTGCATCATGCTTTCTTCCTTGGGTTGATAAGAGGCCATTCTAATTTGGAATGTTAGATCCATTAATATAGTTGATTCTCTGGTTGGGGACTTCTTGGGGTCTATTAAAATTAGAAATGTGAATGGTGTGGAATGATGGCTTCTGGGTTTTATGATTACATAACATTTGTGTTCGTTTATGCCTTTATGGTTATTAGATTTGTTTCTGAAAATGCGAACAGTATTTGAGAGACAAAAAGTTTGAATATATTTGATGTATTTATAAGAAATATTAAATTAACAGATCCTCTAAAAAAATGCAAATATTACTTGGTCAAATATGAGGGCAGATATCAATGCTTGGAGATTGGACAGATTTTTATTCACTAATGACTTGATGAGTGGAAACCACTGTTTTTGGATATTAGGCAAGAAACTTTGCATAGAGTTTCTGATTGTTGTCCAATTATGTTTTAGAATTCTAAGGTAAAATGGGATCGGTGCCTTTTAGATTTGAGAATATGTGGCTTAGACATTGATGCCTATGTTGGAGAATATGGGATCGGTGCCTTTTCTGTAAGATTTTTATGATTTGGTTATTTCATTATTGGTCAGAGATGTATGGTTAAACATTTATATGCTGTTGAACTTCCAAATAAATTTATAACGAGGATGACTGATTAAATACCATAACATTGTCATCTGCTTTGTTTTTCAGCTTCATATCACTGTATTATATTGTGAAAGTATAGATCTTGAAAATGGAATATAACATTTTTGGTGGAGGGAATCAACTTCTTTTGGATTTATTTCTTAATAGGTGCTACTGACTATCCATGTTTTCGGGGACTACTGAAGCAACTTGTTGGTCCTCTGAGCACACAATTGTCAGATCGAAGGTCTAGCATTGTGAAGCAGGTGCTATTTTTGGTCTCTACTCTCTAAGAGCCTTTTTTTTTTTTGTTCCTGTTTTATTTTAGCTTTTTTAGGGAAATTCTGAATAATTACTAATATTAAAAGGATTCTTTTTCCTGCATGAAAAAATTGTTTGCTAAAATAATGATATGAAGACTCTACAGAATAAAACTCTACTTTATTGTACTTTTAGTGTAAATATTACCTTAGGTGCATGGTATTTAGGATTTGTATCTTTCTGTTGGAGGATTTACACTAGCTAAAAGAAAATAGAAATGCATGGCAACTATGGAGTAGGTTGGGTCAAGCTTTCTTTTGGTGTAATTGTTGGCAGAACTTATTTTATTGACCTTTTGCCATCCATTTTGCATTTTTATAAAATTATAGGAGTAATTAAACTAAAGGCTTTTGTCTGCGTTGCACATCCTAGCTTTAAATGCATAGCAGCTATAGAGTAGGTTGGCTCAAGCTTTCTTTTGGTGTAATTGTTGGCAGAACTTATTTTATGGACCTTTTGCCATTTTGCATTTTTAGAAAATAATAGAATAACTAAAACTAAAGGCTTTGGTCTACATTGCACATCCTAGCTTTAAATATATATATATATATATATATATATATTTGTTTCTATTATTCAATATTTTAAATTGTATTCATTTATATTCCTAGGCATGTCATAAAGCTAAAGGCTTTGGTCTACATTGCACATCCTAGCTTTAATATATATATATATATATATATATATATATATATTTGTTTCTATTATTCAATATTTTGAATTGTATTCATTTATATTCCTAGGCATGTCATAAAGCTAAAGGCTTTGGTCTACATTGCACATCCTAGCTTTAAATATATATATATATATATATATTTGTTTCTATTATTCAATATTTTAAATTGTATTCATTTATATTCCTAGGCATGTCATCTGCTGTGCTTTTTGTCAAAGGAGCTCTTGGGAGATTTTGAGGCATGTGCAGAGATTCTCATTCCAGTAAGTTCGATATTTTATTGCTGCCAACCGTACCTTTTCTATTTTTTTGTAAGTCTATTAATTTTAGAATATGGTAATCAGGTCCTTTTCAAGCTGGTTGTGATTACTGTACTTGTAATTGCAGAGTCTGCAGATAACTGCATAAAAACGGTAATGTTGTATTTATATATATTATAATTCAATTATTTTAAATACGCTTCTATGAACCTTAATTCTTTTTGCACTCCAGATGTTGCGCAACTGCAAAGTTGCACGAGTGCTTCCTCGTATAGCTGATTGTGCAAAGAATGACCGTAATGCAGTTCTTCGTGCAAGGTAATTGCAAATTTTTATCTGTAGGAAACAGCTATATGTTTATTATTCCTTCAACCACTATTATATCTCCTTTTGTATTAGGTGTTGTGAATATGCACTGCTGATACTAGAGCACTGGCCCGATGCACCTGAAATACAACGGTCAGCAGATCTGTATGAAGATCTTATAAAATGTTGTGTTGCAGATGCAATGAGTGAGGTACTGCAATCCATTGTATTACGTTCGCATTTTTGCCATTAGTGCATAGGTAACATTGTTATAATGGTTGGTGTTTGACACTTGACAGGTACGTTCGACGGCAAGAATGTGTTACAGAATGTTTTCAAAGACTTGGCCTGACCGGTCGCGACGCTTATTTTTGTCTTTCGACCCTGTTATTCAAAGGGTATATGCTTACTTCATAGAAGCGATGATTTTATATATTTTATATACAAGATGATCGAATAAAGTGAAAACATTTTGCACAGTTAATCAATGAAGAGGATGGGGGTATACATAGGCGTCACGCTTCTCCTTCTGTCCGAGATAGAGGTTCACTGACAGCGTTCGCTCAGTCATCTGCTGCTTCAAATTTACCTGGATATGGAACTTCTGCTATAGTTGCTATGGACAGAAGTTCAAATTTATCTACAGGGACATCTCTCTCTTCTGGACTACTGTCACAGGCAAAGTCACTTGGTAAAGGTGCTGAACGTAGTTTAGAAAGTGTGTTGCACTCAAGCAAACAGAAGGTCACTGCCATTGAAAGCATGCTTAGAGGTTTGGATTTGTCAGACAAACATAATTCTTCAACTCTCCGATCATCTAGTTTGGATCTAGGTACCTTATGACTTTGCCTTTATATAATTCCTGTTTCATCTCATTGCTAATTTTGAATTAAGAGATTTGAACTCAATTCATGTTTCAGTGAAACTAAAACTTTATTCCATTGATTTGTTAGATTGGGCTCATTTTGTGAGCGGCTAAATTTTTCTGTTTTTTCCCCTAGTGCAGGAGTTGAACCTCCATCATCTCGTGATCCTCCATTCCCTGCTGCTCTCCCTGCTTCTAATCACCTCACAAGCTCCTTAGCAGATTCAACTACTTCTAGTATCAGTAAAGGCAGTAACCGCAATGGTGGCTTGGGATTGTCTGATATCATTACTCAAATTCAAGCGTCCAAAGATTCTGGTAGATTATCACACAGAAGTAATGCCTCATCCGAGCATTTGCCAGGATTGTCATCATACACAGCTAAGAGGGCTACGGAGAGACTCCAGGAGAGGGGTTCCATTGAAGATAACAATGACTTTAGGGAGGCCAGGCGATACATGAACTCTCAACTTGAAAGGCAGTATACGGACACACCATACAAAGATGGAAACTTTAGAGATACACAGAACAGTTCCATCCCCAATTTCCAGAGGCCTCTTTTGAGAAAGAATGTTGTTGGAAGAATGTCTGCAGGGAGAAGGAGAAGTTTTGATGATAGCCAGCTGTCACTTGGGGATATAGCAAATTTTGTCGATGGTCCAGCATCCCTTAGTGATGCTCTGAGTGAGGGATTGAGTCCATCTTCTGACTGGTGTGCTAGGGTTGCTGCATTCAATTATCTTCGGTCTTTGCTGCAGCAAGGCCCCAAGGGTATTCAAGAAGTGGTACAGAATTTTGAGAAGGTAATGAAGTTGTTTTTCCAACACTTGGACGATCCACACCACAAAGTTGCACAGGCAGCTCTTTCAACGCTTGCAGATATTATTCCATCTTGCCGAAAACCATTTGAAAGTTACATGGAGAGGATTCTGCCCCATGTTTTCTCACGATTAATTGACCCAAAGGAGTTGGTTAGACAGCCGTGCTCAACAACTTTGGATATTGTAAGCAAGACTTACAGTGTAGATTCTCTCTTGCCTGCGTTGCTCCGTTCACTAGATGAACAGCGGTCACCAAAGGCCAAACTGGCTGTTATTGAGTTTGCTATTGCTTCCTTTAACAAGCATGCTGTGAATTCTGAGGGTTCTGGTAATAGTGGCATCTTAAAGTTATGGCTCTCTAAGTTAACACCATTGGCCCACGATAAGAATACTAAACTAAAGGAAGCAGCTATTACATGCATTATATCTGTCTACTCCCACTTTGATCCAACAGCTGTCCTGAATTTTATTCTTAGTCTATCAGTTGAAGAACAAAATTCTCTAAGACGAGCTCTAAAACAGTACACTCCTCGCATTGAAGTGGACTTGATGAACTTCTTGCAGAACAAGAAAGAGAGGCAGCGATCAAAGTCCTCTTACGACCCATCTGATGTTGTTGGGACGTCTTCTGAAGAAGGATATATTGGTGTCTCAAAGAAGAGTAATTTCTTTGGAAGGTTTTCTGCTGGTTCTGTTGAAAGTGATGGTGGCAGAAAGTGGAGTTCTACCCAAGAATCAGTCCCAATCTCTGGAAGCATGGGCCAAACTGGTTCTGATGAAATTCAAGAAAACTTGTATCAGCATTTTGATGCAAGTTCTAACAGTGATCTTCTTAATTTGAAAACCAAGGAACTAACTTACAATGCCAATTCTTTGAGTCAGAGCCTGGGAACCCGAACTAGTGTGCTGGAAAACATTGATAGTGGTGTAAATTTTGAGGCTTCATCTACTCCTCATCTAGATGTTAATGGTCTGAGGAGCTTGGATCACACAGGGCTTGCTGAAAGCATCGAGTATGATAATGAAATCCCAAATGAAATGGACCTCAATAATCATAAATTTAAAGCTTTGAAGGTTAATTCTATGCCAGAATCAGGTCCAAGCATTCCTCAAATCATTCACCTTGTGAGTTTAAGGAATCCTTTAGCAGTTAGTTTTTAAAACTGTTCTTACTTTAAATATTTACTTGTGTTGACAATACTTAATGCTTTTCACCTTTGCTTTACTTATCTAAACAGTTAATCCTGGGCCTGGTCCCTAGAAATGTAGTGATAAGATTTCACACTTTTTCTTTTCATTCTTTTTCAATATGTTTGCTTGTGGGTGGATATTTAGATTTGCAATGGAACGGAGGAAAGCCCAACTGCGAGTAAACGTGGTGCACTTCAGCAGTTAATTGAAGCTTCCATGGCTAATGATCACTCTGTTTGGACTAAGGTTTGTTCAGCTTTAACATATGGCTATTTTATTCAGAGAAAAAATAGTAATAAAAAGAGAAGAAAAAAAAAAGAGAGCCATCTTTCTTTCTCTCTCTATATATTTAGCTTCAAAATATATATCACCTTTATGTATTCAAGTATTATGTTATGACAGTTTCTTGGTATGTTGGCAGTACTTCAATCAGATCTTGACGGTTGTACTTGAGGTGGTGGATGATTCTGATGCTTCAATTCGGGAACTCTCTCTTTCACTGATTATTGAGATGCTTAAACATCAGGTCTGTCAAATGTTCATTTTTAAATAATGGATGGTGTAAATCATATACAATTAGGCATACAGCCATCTATATTATTTCTTCAAATTTTAGTCTCACAAATTGTATTCTTCTTCTTCTTCTTCCTCTCTTGTTTATTGATTAATTTTTTCTGGTATGGTATTTCTAGAAAGATGCCATGGAAGATTCTGTTGAGATAATAATTGAGAAGCTGCTTCATGTTACAAAGGATGTAGTTCTCAATGTAATTGCTCCTGCTGAATCAGTTTGTTTACTTCTTTTTTCCCCTCTAATTTGCAATGTGTTCTGCATCTAAAAGTAATTTCATTCATATCTAGGTTGCAAATGAAGCGGAGCACTGCTTGACTATTGTATTGTCTCAGTATGACCCGTTCAGATGTTTAAGCGTATGTTATTCTGAAATCCTCTCTCTTGTAGCCTTCAATTTCCCCTCATCCCCGCAATAAATAAATAAGAGAGTTGTGGTGGGGGGAAGAAGAAAAAAAGAACTGAATAGTGTTTGGCTTTCCCTTATGCTTATTCACTTACTATTGATTGACGGTGCAGGTTATTGTCCCTTTATTGGTTACCGAGGACGACAAAACTCTTGTTACGTGCATAAATTGTTTGACGAAGGTATTTCCTTGAAATCTGTGCCAGACAATTGGGTTTTAGTATTCATGAAACTCTCGAAAGTACCAAATTGTGGTTGTTCATCATCAATATGCCTTGAAGTTTCAATTTTATGGAAATTTTTGATCAACTATTCTTTTGTTGTTAATCCTTGTTTCCCTGTCTTTTTTCCAGCTTGTGAGCCGGCTTTCACAGGAAGAACTGATGGCTCAGCTCCCCTCATTTTTGCCTGCACTTTTCGAAGCTTTTGGAAGCCAGAGTGCAGACGTCCGTAAGGTAAAATCTTGGCATGCAATTATATGGTATTATTACAATATGTTAGATGGTAGAATAACATCTAATATATATACATATATATATATTCACCTGGATAATGTTTCTGATAGTCGTCGTTTATGTTGATGTTGGGTGGTACAGACTGTTGTTTTCTGTCTAGTGGATATATATATTATGCTAGGGAAAGCATTCGTGCCATACTTGGAGGGGCTCAACAGCACACAATTGAGGTTGGTGACTATTTATGCTAATCGAATCTCACAAGCCAGGACAGGCACAGCTATCGATACTAACCATGATTAAGGTGGCGGTTCTATTTGTTGTGGAATTCTGGGTTTTGGTCTTTTTGTGCATTTTTGTATATTGTGTGATACATTTTGAAGGTGGGTTGTTTGTCTTATCACTATTCTTTATAAATATTTTTTTTTACCGTGTTAGTGCCCCTTGTTTGTTTGGTGAGATAGAGAGTGCTTTCGGTGGTAAACAAATATTGTTTGTTGTAATTTACATCCATCCAACATCTATAATATGGAAGAAAGAAGGTTTTGGTACGTTCATACTCTTGAATTTAGGGCTGAGCTAAAGGGCCGGGCCTTGACACGATGGCTTGTAACCAGGTGATGCATAAAATGGTTGGTTCGACCCACAACATAATGTGATAGGCTGAGCCTCTGCCATGGGCAGAAGGGCCTAGAAAGAGTCTCATATTTAAATTATTTTGGACAACATTTTAATTTCTTTTATTTTTTATTATATAGTAACTAATAAAAACTATTTCGGAGCAGAAAAAAAGAAGACTTTCAACATTAAAAATGTATCAATACATGTTTTTGGTATCCGGCTTTTAGTAACCACTAACTAAAGCCCCTCGATGGATGTAAGCAAATGATTAATAACAAAGAAAAGGTCGAGTTTGGTATGTTTTGATTTCTCATTCTTTTATAATAGACTGAGACGTCTATACGCAGCTTAATTCATTGTAGACATTTGCTAGATGGTTATACAGATCTTTAATTTCGCAAATGCATGATGTAGTTGGTAAACGAAAGACAACCATTATTCTTTGCTAGTTGCATAGCTTATTTACATGAAAAGTTGTATATTGAAGAATAAGGAAAACAACAAAAAAGGTATACAATTCAAATCAAAGTAAGCACCGGTGGCACACGAAGATCAATGTTTTTCGCTGTTGATCAATAAATATGCCAGGACATCTCAGATGTTAGCTAGATAAGAAAAATCTGGCTGCAGGATTATGCGTATCCTTAATCATCATTATTTCACCGCGTATCTCGGTAATTAATCTTCACTTTCTTCTTGATACTGTCTCTTTCTGCAAATTCTGCCTACCCTATATACCTGGTACAACACAGGAAACATTAGCCCTGCAGTGTCTATATAAGCCTGCCTGAAGAATTTGTAATGCAATACCAATTCTTGAAGAGTCTGTTGGTAAGTCCTTAGAATGTCTTTTGCTAATCCCTTTTTTTTGGTATCTATTAAGTCTTGGTTTATTACTTACTACATATAAATGCAGGTAGCATAATTTCTCTAGATTATATATGTTGTTGAAATCATATATCGGTGGTGATACCAATTAAGCTAATGCATAATAATCAGCTTGAATTTTGTTATCAACTTAGCCTGCCTTATTTTCTTAGTTCACTTGGGAAGTTTTTAAAATGGCACATGAGATTGTTTCTCATACTCAAACCCAAGAAGATGATAAAAGGCCAGGGCCATCTACTAGAAAAGGCAAAGGGCAACCATTCATGACATGGAAGAAGAAGCTCACAGCACTGGTTGTGGATGAGGGAATTACGTGTCGAATGCTTGAAAAAGGATTTCTGAGTGCATATGGGGTGGAGACTGAAGCTGTAGACACTGGCCCTGCTGCTATTCAACTTATGTCTAGTGGATCAACTTTCCATCTTATTTTCATTGACATGCATCTCACTGCCATGAAAAGCCCTGAGGTAAAGGTTTATTATACACGAATACTAATTGACTTTGCTAAATATTTTATAGCTCTTATCTTCTCTTATCTTTGGAATATTTCATAATAATGTGTAGTATTATGAGTGACAGACTATTAGGCAGCTTCGTGGGTTGGGTGTGAGTAGCAGAATTGTGGGTATTTCAGCAGTGTTTACTGAAAAAGAGCGACATTTATTTCTTGAGGCTGGAGGTGATGACTACATGGAGAAGCCCATGCATCCAGATACTTTTATTCCCATCCTCCAAGACCTTGACAACCATTGATCATATTCCAAACGAATCAACTCCATAATCAAACCGATATAGCTTGCACAAACTACTCCCTAATTTGCTTACATCTATCTAGGTTTTGCTTAATTTAGTGGTTGTCCGTGGTGTTAACTTTTCTAATTTGAATCTTAAAGTATCTATGTAAGTAGTAGTGGTAAAACAAGTGTTCGGTGTTTCTAATTTAAATCAATAATGTTAATTACTACTACTGTAATCATTGTATGGGCTGCTAATGAATAGGATACATGAGCTCAATTTTTTCAATCAATGTCATTAAATTTTTTAACCTCGTGAGGATCTATCAAATGGCATTGATTTTGAATTATGGGAGAGATAGCTAGCCATGCAAATTTGGTAGTAGAAAGTGATTCCTAAGTTCCCGTTTGCCGTATTTGTTTTTTTATTTTTATTTTTTTAAATTACGTGTAATCTGTTAAATTTAATAGTTGATAGTTTTTTTATTTTATTATAAATGTGGAGGAAAATAAAAATATAAAAATCAAATTTAAAACACTTTTAAAGTATTTTTTATTTATATTTTTTTCGCATTTATATTCAATTAAGTATCCTAACTAATATTAATAAACTCTAATTAATTTTTAAATTAAACAAATTATTTACAATTTAAGAAAAAGAAACAAAAATAAAAAACAAATCCAGTTACCAAACTGGCGAGTAAGCTGGTAGGAAATTGTAAGAAACTCAAGAACGTTGAGCCTCACACTGTCACTGCAAATTAAACTGTCATTTCAAGTTGTTTAGAAATTTATATTATGGTAAAAAAAAAAAAAAAATCAAGTTGGGCATCACTTTATGAAGTGGAAGAACCGGTTTATAAGGCAAGTAGTGGGTGGGTGTACATACTTGTTACAGTTCCTTGCCAATGCTTGACAACCAAATGTGTGATGTGAATGTGTGAAATAAATCACAATGACGGCTCTGTTTTTCCTTTCTTATCTATGCTGTGGTTTTCAAAAACAAACAAATAATTTTGGCATATCTATGCCTCTTTTTACAGTAATATTATTTGCATGAATTTCTCTCTCTTCTGTAAGATTATGCTTTTGTTTCATTCCTTAAACCCTGCACACCCAGGATGTATATTAAACCCTAATATTATACTTGCGTAAGAAACCTTTTCTTGTGGACACAAATTGAGAAGGGTGAAAAGTTTATACATGCATAACCCAAAGGTATTACAAATAATATAATTTCTCTAGTCCACCCAATTAATTTCCACATGGTATCACTATCATGTTTACAAGTTAGCTAGGTATAATTAATTCTACATTTTAATATGTTTAAACGTGAAACACAAAATTAATAAAAATGTTTCCAACTTTCCAGAGACCAATTTTGCATTGAGGACATGTATAAAAGCTAACATTTTGGTAATATACATTTTGATTCTCAGGAGCTCATGAGTGCTATAATGGATATCAATGCTATATCTTTGTGGTTTGTAATGTAATGCAGCTGCTTTCTACTATCAATTATAAAGAATATTGACCTATTTATCAAAAAAAAAAAAAAGAGAGAGAGAAAGAAAGAAAAAAAGAAGACGATATTGACATAAAAAGAGTCATTGGTAGGTGCATCATCAAATGGTAATAAAGCTTGGCTACTTGGGTGTGAATCTATATAAGAAACCATGTCAATATTGGATATTGAAATTATTGAAAGAAGCAAAATTTTCATGCTTTTTGATAGCTGTAGATAATACCAATTACCAAGTGTGATCAATAAATAGGAAAGTTAGTACCAGTCCATCTAACACTAGTGGGTCCATGAAGGACACTATGAAGAAGAAAATAAAAATGTGTTTCGCACGCCAGAGGATCAATGTTGTCCCACAAAATTTACAGAGAAATCTAAGTCATCAAATCAACTTGTTGGTTCCTTTGATTTAAACTCCAAGAAACTGACCTATTTTGTCAAATAATGCAGATATTGCCAAATGGGATTGACCCTCCCAAAAAGCTTGGTTTGGTTAAATATGGAGGTTGTGGACAAATTAAGAATCCCAGCTTTCAAGAATACATAACAAACACTCTACTTGTACAAAGGAGATGTATATGAGCCATGGAAGCAACATCTCACAAATGCTTGTACCAGTCCTGCATTAATTTGGTCCAATCATTCGCCTGTTATGTATATATCACAAATGTCATTTATGTATTCTTTGAGTAAATTAAATTCAAGTGTTTTTCGTCATATATTTCTCCAATTAATTAAGCAAATAATTATCTCTTATTTTTCAGATGGTCCTGAAAATAAATAGAAGTACAAGTTGATGAGACCAACCAGAAGATGTATACAAAACCTAATTGAGCAGTTAGTATTTTACTCTACCAAAAAATGACAGCAATATTTACAGATATGTGTATAATATATCTAGCTGATCACATGGAGTTGGCATAGAAGGAAACACACATGAGGAATACATAAATAATAGAGAGTACTATGAGAATCAAACAACACGAAAAAGCCATCAGGTTTTAGTCACATCCGTCACATGTGATATTCCCAAAAAGAATGTTCAAAGAAACATGAATCAAACCGAATCACATTCTCGCAACTTCATGGTTTTGGTGGATGGATTTGGATCCTACATTTTGAACTTCACGTTGGTTTTGTGGCACATGAGGAGGAGTTGAATTAATTAGGCAGGTTTTAGGTGGCTATATATATATGTATCATATAATTAAACACAACTCTCTCTAGGTGCATATATGAATGATTTTGTAGTATTCTACTTTGCAACCTCCTCTAGCCGTTGATTATGCTTTTGCTTACTTTTCCTTGGACAATTTAGAAGACTCATAAATTTCTGTCAATATATTACACTTGGACTCCAGCACGTCAAATCTATTATATATGAAGATTTCGTTGTGATTTCATGTGTGACTGAAATCACAAACATATATGTCCTGACCAAATAAAAAAGAAATTTAGAACACATGCTTTAATTTATCCTTTTTACCTAGAATCCTCCCTATTGGTCACCAAATTGAGGAAAATGCTTCTTTATTTTCTTTATTTTTTTTTTCTCCTTTCTGTTTGTTATCTTTGTGGGTCTGGCATTTGACTTATTCCTGGTATAAAGATTGTTGATCACTGCTGTCACATAAATCATAAGGGATTCAGAGGAATCAGGAATAATGATGATGGTATAATGATGATGCTGAGAGCATATAAACATACATATACATATATATATATATATATATATATATATATATATAAGCATGCAACAAAATTTCTTGGGCAATGGATTATGCAAAGTTTTTTGCCAATTGAAGAATAAAGATGAAAAGCAGCATCTAATTAAATCTGATTTTTAGAATAAATTGATCAGCAAAAAAAAAAAAAAAAGAAAGAAGGGAAAAAAAGAAGAAGTTGAATGGATTCTGTAAGATCACATGCTATCTTGGATTTTTGGTGTTGTGCTTTAATTAGGGGTGGATTTCAGATTTCCAAGTACTAAAGTAATTTGAATAAAAGAAGTAAAGGGTAAAGCTAGCAGAAGCCTCAAATTTGATCCTTTTTTCTCCCAAAATAAATAAATAAAAAACCTAATACATGCCCCTCCCAATTAATCAATATCACCCCAAATATGGAAAAAATCACATGCCTAGATTTTAAGATTTTCACTAAAATCTAAGTGTGAATCATATATTCTTCATACATCTATTTTGGTGGTTTTCCTTTTCTCTTCCTTTGTTCTACTTGAGCCCCATTATTTATTTTTCTCAATCACAAAACTCATCTCTCTCACACTCCAAGCATAACATTGTTCTTAAGAAGGTCGTCATATTTCTGTCTTCTATATTATAGGCCACTTCTTTCCCATCATTCAATTAAGGTATAGTAGTACTACATATTTCTATATACAAAACTTTGTTACAAACGTCTATTTGTGGTGGATTATTTTGTTGAATTTGTGGTACTAATCAATCTTGTTTCTATAGAATTAAAGATTAACTTAGCTCACAAATATTATTCATCACTTTGCTGCAAGTAGAGATCCTTTTACAACTTACAGCTTTTATTTTACTTTTTCTATAGTTGCTATGCGCTTTATAAGCTAATACCCATGTCAAGCTTATCCTTATGAGGAGTCAATTATAAGTAGTCCAACTTTCAAAAAAAAAAATTTATATATATATATATATATATATATATATATATATATATGTTTTAATGAAAACTTGTGCTTGTATGTTAATAATTGACTGTCAACCAAAATATCTATATTTTGCGGAACATTTAAAAGAAAACACACACACTCACAAAAAAGAAAAAAAGAAAAAAAAAAAGAAAAGAAAAGAAAAAGAAAAATTATACTATTGCTAGTCTCACTAATGGTTGTTGTGCATCTACTAAAACCAGTTTGTGGGTTTGAAGGCAAGAAGATTATCGGTCAACAAAAGCTGAAGAACACAAAACATGGATGATCATCATCAACTTATTAATGGAGTTGCAGGAAGAAACCCAGAAACGAACAAGATTACAGCTCTCATTGTAGATGACAACATGGTCAATCAAACAATTCACCATAGACTCTTGCACAGTCTTGGTATAGAAAACCAGGTGGTTGGAAATGGCAAAGAAGCCATTGACGTCCACTGCTCGGGCAAAATTTTCGACCTTATTCTGATGGACCTGGATATGCCTGTCATGAATGGCATTGAGGTACGCTCATTTTGCTTATTAAATATTAATTATTTATAATATATATATTTTCGCTTGAAATTGTTTTATTGGCTTAAAAATAACAGGCAACAAGGAAGCTGCGTGCAATGGGCATACGAAATACGATAGTGGGTGTTTCATCAAGGTCAGTGAATGAACATATACAAGAATTTGTGGAAGCTGGTCTTGATGACTACCAAGAGAAGCCATTAACCATTTCTAAGCTCCTTTCTATCCTCCGAAAGGTCCGCAACCAGGCTGAACTTTAATCAATTATATTTCATGAGAAAATTACTACATATATATATGTTTCCTCTACTTTGGCCCCTTCAATTTCTTTCATTCCTCGTATGAATATATTGTATTTTATAATTATTAGATGTGTACAATATATGTAGATGACAATGTTCTGTGTACATGGTATCCAATTTGTTACTATTGTTGCCGTTACATCTATTACAATTACACTGACTAATAGATTAGTCTCAGAGAATTATCAGGTGTATGGAAAAGTTCTCTTGTAGCTGAATATTTTCATCCTTGAATATGATTTCAAGCTAATTTCCATCGGTTTTAAGTGTTTATAATTAGAAAGAATCATTGGAAATTATAAAAACTCTACCAACTCCATTGAAAGTGGGACAATAATTACAACGTTTCATAAATCCAAAATAGGGCTGTTCCAACATTGAACTCATCTAACAATAAATTACAACCAAAATTCATCAAAGACCACTTAGCAAGGGCAACACTATCAGCAAAGACAATTTAGCTTCTCTAGCATGCCAGTTTTTAAGATGTGGTTTTTCACTTTTACTTACATTATGCAATTTTTTTTTGGTAATAATACTTACATTATGCAATTGCATGTGCATAAAGTATAACCCACCTTATAGGCCACTTTAGCCTTTGCACAGCTTGATCACAAGTCTTATCAAAGAGCAATGGTCCTTTCAAATTTATAATTAATTTCAACAAATTATTTAGTCTTTAGTTTTTTTGCACTAATACCTTCCAAATTATATAAAAAAATATTACAAACTTAGTTTTAAACTATAATACTAACATTAAAATTTTTAAATTTTAAAAATAATTATAAATTGCTCCTATTGTAAACATAATAAATTACTTTAAATATAATATTTTTAAAAAAAATTATTTAAAACTATTTTCATTTTGTATAATTTATTTATTTACTTAACTTTTATAGCTTGATGGATATTGATGTTAATTTTATAATTTAGAAGTTGATTTATAATTTTATACCTAATTTAACATGTAATTGGTGGGGAAAAAAAAAATTGTTGATACGTTGCAGAGATTGGGACTTGTCGCCGAACTATGAAGGTTTACTGATTTTACTACTTGTGAAATTGTTTAAAGTACAGCCTAATGCTTGGGCTAGTTGCTTGTCAATTTTTTGGGCTAGTTTATTCAAAGCCCATAAAATCTTAGCCCAAAAAAGCATACATCACCGGCCCAAAGGCCTAATACCGCCTAAAGCTCCGAAACAAAGAATCCATGTCGTTCGGCGTTTGGTAGTGTGAGTCTTCGTCTTAGCCAGCACGGCTACAAAACCCTAAACCCTAAAAAAAAAAAAAAACACCAACGACGTTCCTCTACACTTTTCTCTGCAACCCTCATTGTCTCTGACGTGAACACTTTTACTTTACGTTGCTACGTCGCCACCATGTACCGCTTCGCCACTAGCCTCGCCTCCAAAGCCAGGTACCTCATTTGCTCTAGGAATTCCGACTTGTTCTAAAAGTCATGGCTTTTATTGTTTGCTCATATATATGTTTTTTTCCTTTTTTGGTTGTTTTTGGAATTGTAGATTGGCTAAGAACAGCAGTCATCAGGTGATGCCATGGCTATCTTCTTTTTTTTTTTTTTCATTCTGTTACTATATGATGGATTTAAGAATTGTTGTCATGTGAATTTGAATTGATGGGTCTCTTTTGGGAGTTTCAGATTGCTAATGGGTTGAGTTGGAGGAGGAACTATGCCGCCAAAGACATTAAATTTGGAGTTGAAGCCCGTGCTTTGATGCTTAGAGGTGTTGAAGAGCTTGCTGACGCTGTTAAAGTGACCATGGGGCCAAAAGTGAGAGACTTTTTCTTTGTTCTTGAGTAGTAAAAGAACATGAATAGAATGGTGTTCCAATTTTCTGTTCTGCTGAAGATGTATTAGATACTTGTGTTTTGCTAATTATTGCTGCTTTTTCAAATTGAAGGTGAAGTTAAAATCTGTTGACTTGCTCCTTCAATCTTTTATTGCTCCTGACTAATAAGGTTGGTAGATTTGAAATAGTTAACTTATGGTGATGATTTTTTATTTTTCCACAGGGCCGTAATGTTGTCCTGGAACAAAGTTTTGGTGCCCCTAAGGTGACAAAAGATGGTGTTACTGTGGCAAAAAGTGTTGAATTCAAAGACAGAATCAAGAACGTTGGTGCTAGCCTTGTAAAGCAGGTTGCAAATGCAACCAACGATGTGGCAGGCGACGGTGAGTGTTACTTTTGAGTTCTACCAAAAGTTTGATACTGCTTTTAATTCAATTTAGGTGATGGAGAATCCATCTCTTCTTCGGTATTGTTGTAATGTTCTGAAAGATATTAAGCGTCCATTTTCTGAAAAGATGGAATGAAAATTTTTCAGAGATGGTTGTCTTTTTGGAGAGGGAACTTATTTCATTTATTTGAATGGTGCAAACTTTTGTCAATGGGCATAATCACTGTTAAGGTTGTTATAATTGTTTTCAGGTACCACTTGTGCCACAGTTCTCACCCGAGCTATATTTACTGAAGGCTGCAAGTCAGTGGCAGCAGGGATGAATGCTATGGACCTAAGGCGTGGGATTACAATGGCAGTTGATACTGTTGTGACAAACTTGAAGAGTAGGGCAAGGATGATCAGCACATCTGAAGAAATTGCACAGGTATCCTTTACAATGCCCTAATAAAATTTTGAAATTATAAGGGTCAGATTTCAAAATATTTGTTTGGAGTTAGTTTACCTTGTTGCTCATATGATATCGATCCCTGTAAAGGTTGGAACAATATCTTCTAATGGAGAAAGAGAAATCGGTGAGCTAATAGCTAAAGCTATGGAGAAAGTTGGCAAAGAAGGTGTCATCACCATTTCTGTAAGTTACTTGGATTCTTCCAATGTTTTTTTCTATTTTGTTGGCGTGGTTATGTTCTTAATTATGACATGTGGTGGCCCAATAGAATCCTTTCTGTAATGCTTGTTTCTTACTCTTTCAACTTCTAAAAGATTTTTTGTTTCATGTCAACCCTTTTTTTCTTCCTGTTTAACCATTACAGGATGGAAAAACATTGGACAATGAGTTAGAAGTAGTTGAAGGAATGAGGTTGGACAGGGGCTACACATCCCCTCATTTCATTACCAATCAGAAGAACCAAAAATGTGTAAGCATCTCCATTCATTCATTAACCACTATCTACTTTGTGTGTGTGTATGTATTCTTGGTACTTCAATTAGTAGGCTGGAATTATTTGAATATTACTTGATTTTCAGAAACTGCTTCATTATGGATGTTAATAATAGGCTTTTATTTTTCCAGGAATTGGAAGATCCCCTCATATTAATCCATGAGAAGAGAATCTCAAACCTAAATGCTATAGTAAAAATACTAGAAATGGCCTTGAAGGTAAGTGTATAATTCAGAGGATTAAGAAATTACGTGATTTTTATGTTTCTCCAATTGCCTGAATCTGTTGTGGTTTCTCAGAGACAAAAGCCACTACTGATTGTTGCTGAAGATATAGAAAGTGACGCACTAGCTGCTCTTATTATAAACAAACTCCGTGTTGGAATCAAGGTAATTTTAATTTTTTTTTTCTTAATACTTCCAAATTCCAAAAAAATATATGTTTGAGTCTTATGGATGTACCAAATCTGATATTGTATAAATGGATTGGTTTAAGGTTTGTGCCATTAAAGCCCCTGGGTTTGGAGAAAACAGGAAGGCCAATTTGCAGGACCTTGCCATTCTTACCGGAGGCCAGGTAGGTCATTTGCTCATCCCTTTGAACTTGGGAATTACTATGTGATGAACTGCATTCCTTTTTTTTGTGGAATTGTAGGTAATAACTGAAGAACTTGGTCTGAACCTTGACAGAGTTGAACTGGAAATGCTTGGTGCATGCAAAAAGGTGAGATACATCAACAATTTGTTTCTTTTCTTACTTATCATGAAAGGGAAAGTGCAATTCAAAGTAGAACATATTAAAAGGAGCATCTGTTACAACATGACCATGAAATTTCTCAAGCTCTTGTTCACACATAATTTGCACTGTCAAAAAACTATGCGATTATCCTCTCGTTTATCTTGTTTCACTCTGGTTGTGACAAGAGTAACATTTGCTCTTGCTCACTGTTGGATGTGTGATAAAATGTTTTGATCTGCCATCATAGGTTACGGTGTCAAAGGATGACACTGTTATTTTTGACGGAGCTGGTGATAAGAAAACCATTGAAGAAAGATGTGACCAGGTTTATGCTGCTTCTTTTTTGCAGTCTCTTCAACTATTATGATAGATTCCATTGTGTCTGTTAAACTGATATGTTTCTTATGAAATTTGAAGCTGAGATCAACAATTGAATCAAGCACTTCTGATTATGATAGAGAAAAATTGCAAGAGCAGCTTGCAAAGCTTTCTGGTGGTGTTGCTGTTTTAAAGGTTTCCCCTTTCCTTCCCCTTGAAAGACAGTTATACCATATCTTTTCCTCTCAATTGAGTATCTTTTTTATTATGTTGCAAGCATTTTGTGTTGCCCACTTACCTCTTGCGGTTTATCGAACATGGCCTATTGAAACATTGTGCTGATTAAAGTTTATTTTCTTGTAGATTGGGGGAGCTAGCGAAGCAGAAGTCAGTGAGAAAAAGGACAGAGTTACTGATGCTCTAAATGCCACCAAAGCTGCTGTGGAGGAAGGAATTGTTCCTGGTAAGCTGGTGTTCCAGGAACATAACTGGACTATGTTATTGAGTTTAAGTCATCAAATGGTAAATGAAGGGTTCCTTGTATGCAGGTGGTGGTGTTGCACTTCTATATGCCTCAAAGGAGCTGGAGAAATTGCAAACTGCCAACTTTGATCAAAAGATTGGTGTTCAAATAATACAGAATGCACTCAAGGTTTCCAAGTTTTTCTTTATAATTGATAATTCTTTTGGGATCAAGATATGATGCAAAGACATTTACCAAATAAAAGATATGATGCAAAGGCAGAATTTATTTTTTAACTCTTCAAAGGCTTAGCTTGTCAGAAAACTTCCCATTGTAAACTTTGCTGGATGACATTGATTTTGCAGTTTAGTATTTCCTGGAACTGTGCATTTTATAATTTCAAAGTCCTGTCTAAACATTTGAGCTTTACCCTTTTGCAGATGCCTGTTTACACAATTGCTTCTAATGCTGGAGTTGAGGGGTCAGTTATTGTTGGGAAGCTGTTGGAGCAAGATAATCCTGACCTTGGATATGATGCAGCAAAAGGTTTGTGGTATCCAACAAATGAAGCGGAAACAGATAGGCAGATGGCACTAGTATTGAATTCCAAGAAAATAGATAAAAGCATTTATTACTTTCTCTGCTCCTTTCAGGTGAATATGTGGACATGATAAAGGCAGGAATCATTGATCCATTGAAAGTTATTAGAACGGCGTTGGTAGATGCTGCAAGGTAATTCATATATCTGGACATAACCATACCGTTGACTAATTTTTTGAGCTTGATAAGCAAGAGTTTTACTATTGTTACTTGTCATGTAGTGTATCGTCGTTGATGACTACAACTGAGGCAGTTGTCGTCGAACTTCCCAAGGATGATAAAGAAGCCCCCGCTGCAGCAACTTGATATTCATTTTTTTTTACAACAATTTTACAAGAGGATCTGCATAAATATAAGAAAATTTAGGTAGGGGATGTTATTTAAATTGAGTTCTCGTAAGTCTTTAGTTTGAGGCTGAACAAGAGTTTTGTGAGAGAGGTCAGTGCTTAGGAAGGTTAAGTGCAACTGTAATCCCCTTGCTATTATTTGTTTGTGCATTCAACAAAAGTTTTTCATAATGGTCACTTATCTTTCAGTGTTTCACCTTTACTTAAAATTATTCCCTCTATTACAAGCTTTGAGGTTCACTTATTCTGATTGTCCATCAACGAATCTTTGTTATTAATAAGACCAGCTTCAAATATTTGGTTCAAAACCAGCTATTGAGGAAAGGGGTAGTGCTCACAGGCCAAAGATGTTGAAGAGAAATAGTGGCCTTTGGGTTCTTACGTCTTTTAATGAAATTCGGTCCTAGTAGTATTATGTAGGTCTTCTTTTTTTATTATTAAATGCCGTGCTTATGTGCATGAGTAGTTCTTTTCGTGAAATAACATTTGAGAGGCAAAAATGGAACGATGTCAACGTGGATTTATAGTTTATATGGTTCAATTCCATGGATTGAGAACTAGTACTGCTCACTAACGCATGACTAACGCATGACCATTCACTTGCGGTTGTAAGTAAGTACTATCAAACATTTTTACCAAAAGAAGGCACAATCAAACGGTAAACAGAGAGCCTCTTGGTATTTTCTTCTTTTGGGGTATCCATTGGAAACGTAGGACAATTAAAAGAGAGAGGATTTGACATTATCAACCTCAACAAGAAAGTCTGAATAATAAAGTTGTCAGAATACAGAGCAGTTACTGAGTGGCTCGCTCACCATCATAATTGACTACTTGACTGAACCTGAATTTACAACAAAAGTAGTAGCCTTTTAGGCATCTTATCTGTTATGGGGGACTTCTACTTCCAAGTTCCAACAGTGCCCAAAAATAAAAATAAAATATGCATATATATATATATATATATATAATATTATATACATATGAAATGTGTGTCATAGTAATGTTGATCTTTTTTCCAGCAATATATTTTATCTTCTAATCAATTTTATATTAATTATTTCAATATTAAAGCTATTTTTTATTCAAGAGAAAAATATATACAACTTTCTAATTATATTAACATGAAAGGCGAAGGGGAGTATCTAAATTCATATTCTACATTTGCATGCCTTTTTTCATTTTTGTTAATTGTTAGGAAATAAATATATAAAAAAGGAAAAAAGTATTATAGTTAGGTTTTGAACCTTTCCAATTCAATAACACTTTTTTTTTTCTTTTTCCTTTTTTTTTTTTTTATAATTTGAACTCCCAGTTAACAGTTCAACAACTACTTTTATCTGTTTTTAGAAAATACTTTTTTGGATGTTACTAATAAAAATGTTGCATGATGAGGTCTCTTTCTTCTTCTTCTTCTTTTTTTAAGGAAGGTCGTCATTATGGTCCAATCATTTCAATTAATTACTTTCTTAATTACTCAATTAAGATCAAGACCATGATTAAATAAAGTTGCCCAGACAGTATTATTACTATTCAACTTTGACCCTGATGTCATAAATAATTGCAACTGGGCAATAATATGTTATATCAAATAATACCGTATTTCACAATTTTGGGTAAATATATCTGCAAGGGTACGAGAGGAAGGACGAAATAAAAAGTTTATCCGGCAAGTTTTGAGCATTGACCTTGGGTGACTGGAGCCAATAGCTTGGATTACTTTTGGGGAGCGGCTCTTTTGTTAAATGCAGGGAGCCAATAAAAAGCAAGGGAACGACCGAGCTTATGTGGGCAACAGCCCACCTGGTGAGCACTTATTGAGAGGGCAAAGTACTGGTTGAGGAGGAGGTGAGATAAAGTGGGCCACCCCTCCGCATGGAATCCAAATGTCGGTTAACCAGCCAACATGGCACGCTTACCCCCCCTCCTTGCCACGTCTGCACGCCTTACGAAGACCACCCTCTTTATGATATTAAATTTTATTATAACCCTTTTCTTTTTATTTTGCTATTATCCTCTGCTTTTATTTTATTTTAATCTATTCGGCTTCTGTTCCTTTTTTATTTTAAAAATATTCCTCTTTTTTTTTTCATTTATTATTTTATATTTATTTAGCCCTGAGTCAGACAGAAATACTTAAAAAACACATCCTTTAGCATGGAAATTAATTTCTCAAACCAATAAGAATATAACGCACATCAATATTTTAAACTCAATTAAGTTAATATTTGTGTTTATTTTTTTTCAAAAAATATTTTTAAAAAATATATATGAAGTTTTAAACTTGGGACTCTCTATTACCTGGAAAAATATGCATTGATGCAGCTTCCAATGCATATATAAGTATGGGTGAAAACATAAAATATATAATCCATCTCCATGAAAATAGTAAATTAAAAGGTCGTGTTGCTTTGGGGGGTCAATGGTTATACATATATGTGGGGTGGGGGAACAATATACATAGAGAATGAAGTTCATGTTCACCACCCACTCTGACCCACCACCACTGGACTTATTTATACCCAGATTCCACAGCCTTATCAGTAAATTATTTATCTCCTCCTCAATTGGCCCCACTTCATTACCCAATCAAACCCCTATTTTTATACCAACATTACTAGCTGCTAGTCTACTGGCTTGCTCCAATAATATGTTACTATTATTTATTTTTTGTTTATGGAATTGCATTTAATATATGTTAATATGTAGACAAATTAAGATATTGAAAGTAGCTAAAACAGTAAATAAACCTTATCATCTAATATTTTTTTAAATTGATAATTTTCATATTAATTTTTTTTTAAAAAAAATATTAAGCTAGTTATTAAGAAGCAAAGAGTAATAATGGTCAAACTTCGTTGAATTTTGGCCTACTCTTCTAATATTTACAATTATTTAAAATAAGTAATTGTGAATGTTAATGAGGGTTATAAAAAGTATAGTGAACTTATTGATATAATATATGTATGTCAATTTCAAATATACAGTTCCAATTGATAATAGAGGGAAGTGAACCATCGTCATCAGCAATAATAAAATATGGACCACTAAGTATGAGCATTCATATCTGTCCCTTTATTATTATTATTAGTATTAGTATTATATAAAAGCCTTGCTACACCTCTCTCTGTCTATATATATATGATAAAACGTTTTCATTAATGCATGGAAAAAATGAAAATTTATAAAATACCATATACTTGGCCTTCTACATTCTACAATTTCAACGTACTCTTGTGCAATTGATAATTACTTAAAGGAAATAGGCCTTTTTGTTATATGTGGTGAAAGGTAGAAATTGTTTTATCATGTAAAAGTATAGTACCTGGGAAAATCAAATTTTTAATAAATAATATAAATGTCCTACGCAATTATTGATATATTAAATATAAATATACCAAGTACAAACAAATAAAAATAAATAAAGAAAATAGATTGAGAATGTGAACAGTGGATGGTCACGGCATAGTTGGATGTGTTTTTTTTTTGGACGTGTTAATCCTAAAGAGGAGCGTTTTTTTTGGTAAAATTTCTAAAGTGGAGTTGAGAGTGAGAATTTGGACGAACACCTTTTGGCTTTTGGCGCAAGTTAGAAGAAGGAGCACGCATTTTAAAAGCTGGCGCATAATTAAAGCCGTACATTCTGACTCCAAAGTCCAAAACACATGTATGTAGGCATGGATGTCTACAATTTTTTTTTATTTTATTTCTTTTAATAAATAAGAAAATAAAGGACTTTTGTGTTCGGCCTCTTAAGTGGCGTGTCAAAAATAAATGATAATATTAATATATTTTTTTTATACTCAATAAAAATGCTATTTGAATATTAAAAAATAATATTATCTTTTATATTAATTAGTATAAAAAATATTATTATTATTCATTTATAAAATAGGCTCATTATTTAAAATAAGATATAATTATTTTTATATTATATATGTTTTAGTGTAATATATTAAATTTTAATATTATATTGAAGAATAAATATTAATGTTAAAATTTAAACAGTAGCATTTTCTATCGATGCTCGTGATCCAAAATTAAAATGTACTTAAGTTTCCTTTGGGAGACAGTTTACCGTTAATTGTCATTTTCCAAATAAAGCAATCCCACTGGGTTGCAATCATTTTGTTTTCTAATGTAAACGGGGCAACTTACAATCATTAATTATATTAATTATTTAATAATCATTAAAGTTAATCTGCTTTTTTTTTTCTTTTTTTTTTGCAGCATTATTTCGCCGCTTGAATGCCACGTTATCAATCAACACGCCAACAAATCTGATTATTATGTCCCTCGCACGGACATAATCCACGTCTTGAAACAGCAAAAATCCTACAAAGTCAAAAAGCGATTTCAACACCTTCAAATTTTTTAGTAACACTTCGACCAAAAAAAAATATATACATACAAAATATATATGTTGCATCTGTGTGCACCAAAAAAATTATACCAACAAATTACATTTATAGTCACTCTAAGAGCCTCAATTTTTTTTATTTTAGAAGAGAGTTACGAAAGGATTAAAGAAGGAGAAGAGAATTATTGAAAGATTTAAAATATAAAAGTTATTTGATATAAAAAATTAAAAATGAAAGTGGATTTGAAAATGAATGATAAATTTATCATAATTTATTAAAAATACTTTCTCGTATATTAGATGGATTGAAAAAAAAAAATTTATAACTATCTAATAAATTTTTATTTAAATTTTAATTCTTTATATTTTTTTTTCTTATCATATCAAACAATATAAAAAACTATTTATTCTTTCAACAATTCTTCTACTCTCACTGCTCCATCATTTTCCCTCTCTATTTCTCCTATCAAATATGACTAAAGCTAAAAAAAAATAAAAATAAAATTGATGATCACTTCCTTTGGGTATGTTAAACAGTGAAATTCCTACCGTGAACAAATTTATATATATATATATTTATATATATGTATATTTATATATATATTTATATATTTTCGTTCGGGTTCATAAATTTGGACTAATTCACCAGCTAAATTCACCTCTAGAGGTTAAAGATATATAATTTATTTCTATTTTTCTTTTTCTATGAAAATATTAAAACAGGGATGGTCAATTGACAAGATGATCGATTGGTATTTAAGTGTATTTAAAGTAACAGATGGTGGATATAATATATATTATGTATATAATACATAGCCGACTAAACAATAGCCAGTTGTTTCTCAATCACTATAAATTTTTTTTATTGATTATTTTCAAGAAATTCAATTTTAAAATCATAAATAAAGAATCTTTATTTTTATTATTTTGTTTCTCAATCATTATAATTTTGATATTATATATATATATATATAGTTGTTTACGCGCATAATTTTATATATATATATATATATATATATAAATAAATATAACCTCATGGTTGAACTAGAAACACCGATATACTGCCGTCATATCCTCTTATGGCGGCGATCCATGGTAATATATCAACGTGTGAAGACTGACAGTGAGACTATCATATAGTTTTTCATAAAGCATAAAAAGCTACTTAATTTTTTACCCAAAAAAAAAACTTAAACTATGCAAAGTTAATATAAATTAAGGAACAATGACACACCTTATAATTACCAGAAATAATTCAATCGTATGATATTTTTCTAGTAATTCTGATTTGATTTTTAATATTTAGCTTTGAAAAGGAAAGTGTAGAAATAGGACAATATAATCACCAAAAGGTTACAAATTCCTACGTAAAAAAAACAGATATAAATATTAAATTTACAGTATGGTTTTTTCTAAAAAATATAAAAATGAAAATGACCTCTTAACGGAGGTATTAGTTAAAAAATTAAATTTTATTAAAAATTAATTTTTTTTACTATTTAATTTTTACAGTCTTTTGAAAGTCTCAAATGATAGGTTCATATCTATAATAATTCTCCACTGAAGTTACATATCAAGTAACGAATAAGATTTGTTAGGCAAGGCGACAGGATAGTGGACTTTTTTTTTTTTTTTTAGAAAAAAAAGACATGATATTTATCAGTTCAGAATTTATAAATGGATAGAGTCTTTTTACTGCTTCAACTTTATAATCTTATACGAGTTTAGAGTAGCTGGTTCAATCCCTAATAAATCCTGATAGATTCTTCTTCATTTGACGTTTCAAATAAGGTTGAATATACCCTTTTGGTAAGCCACATAATCTTGTATAGTTAATGGGAAACAAATTAACACAAGTTAGTAATAAAAATAATAATAAAAAAGAAAAGAAATGGGAGGTGGGGGTGAAGAGAGAATAACAATACATGGGGTAGGGCTACAATACGTACTCAAAATAATTTCGTCTTTTAGTTTCATATTATTCGGAGAGAGAGAGAAAGACCTTATCTTTGGACTGCTGTGCGCAAGCCACATTAACACAAAAGGCACAGAAAGAAAGAACACAAACAAACAGAGCCAAACACACTAGCAAAAAAAAAGAAAAAAAATCCTGTGAATTAAAATTTCTTCATTTTCCCATCTCCATCTCCACCTCCTCCTCACTCCAATCCCCACTTCCATCCACACAAAATTAATTTATGTAATAGTTCATTCAGATTTAATTTTCGGATACACGTTTACTTTTTATCATATATATGTCGTCTGGGCATCTGCAACTTTTTCTCTTTATTCATTCGGTGAGTTTTGAGTTCACTCAACTTTGATTTTCATAGACACTTCACACTTATATGTGTGTGTATATATATATATATTTTTGGCATATGATTATTATTAATTTTTCTGATTTCTTTGAGGGTGTTTTAGATTCTCTAACAGTTAAAGAAGACGAAGATGAATCACTGCGTCCCTGATTTTGAAATTGACGACGATTACTCAAATTCACCGTCTTCTGGAATGGGTCGTTCCCGGAAATCTCCACTGTAATTTGTTTACCACTCAAAGCTATCACCTTTTATTTTTCACTTTGTATTAAGAGATGTGTTTGTTTTTTGGATTCTTATTAAGCAATCGGGAATTGACCTTTTGATAAGCATGCCGGACGAGGGTATCATGGAGCTACTATGGCAAAATGGTCAGGTGGTCATGCAGAGTCAAAACCAGAGGTCGCACAGGAAATCTCCGCCTTCTTCCAAATACGACGCCGTAATCCCTGCCGACATGGAGATCAGGTCGTCCCAAGTCCAAGGCCATGAGTCGGCCACTCACAACCACCAACAACAGCAGCAGCAGCACCTTTTTATGCAGGAAGATGAAATGGCCTCATGGCTACACTATCCACTCGTTGACGATCCTTCTCTGGACCATAACTTTTGCGGCGCCGGCCTTCTCTATCCTGCGTCCACGTGCGCCAACACCAACAGCTCCGATGTCAGGCCGGCGGCCACGACGCCACCGGTTTCTGCTTCTGCTTCGAAGCCTCCGATACCACCGGCGAGAAAGGAGATGGACAGCAAGGTACAGAACTTTGTTCTCTTTTCGAGGGACAAATCCAGGGTTGAATCCGGACTGTCCACCTCGAAGAGCGTGGTGAGGGAATCCACGACGGTGGTGGATTCGAATGAAACGCCAGCGGTAGGACCCGAGTCCCATGCTTTGGAGATGGCCATGAGGAGCTCGGCCGAGGCGTCCAACGCCAATTTAAGGTGCGGGACCATGAGCGGCGGCGGGGCGGGTACGTCGACGTCTGGCGGTGTTGGTGGGAAGGAGGTGATGACGTGTGAGGTGACAGTGACGTCATCTCCCGGCGGCTCTAGCGCTAGCGCCGAGCTGTTACCGGCTCCGAAGCCGCCAGCTGAGGATCGGAAGCGCAAAGGGAGGGAAGTGGATGACACAGAGTGTCAGAGCGAGGTGAGTGTGTCCGGCCCATTACTGAGTCGATTTCTCAATTCTCTTTGTCTTTCCCAATGTGTTAGTAGTCTGGGCCTCGTCTAACGTGCGCCAGGGGGTGTGACGTTGGTATGTGTGAGCCATTCTCTCCCCTGCATCCATTTTTAACTGTTCCGTGCATGTTACCACTTGGCTCGTGTGCGTTCATGCCAACCACTCCAATCATCTGTCTTACACGTGGCGCTGTTGGTTACATCAGATGGCCACATTTATGGTAAGATGATGATTGGTGGGGATGAGTAAGCTGCGATTGACTCCCGACATCCATTTTATGGGGGTGTGACGGCGCATTTTACGAGACTGCTTAACTGTTGTATTATCTTTGGAAGAGGCTCTCTCATACAATTATTTCTGTCAATTTCTAATTCCATGTCAGTAAATTATTCTGTACTAGATTCTAGTAGCGTGTTATTAGGTAGTAATTGAGGAGAAAAACTCGAGTACTTCCAATGTTCCCGTTTTTATTAAAAGGATACTTTAGCATCGTCTCTAAGTATTACCAAAAAAAATAGAAAGGGAGTACGTTGTTCAGAAATACTGGAGTTGTTTTCGGTAATGGTGGAATCTTCCATTTGGATTCACTGATACAGTTAGTGAAGGTCAAGTAATATAGGCAATGAGAGGAGGGTGCATAAAGTTTTACGTTGTGGTTGGTTACATAGATGAAGGTCAAGTGTTGACATTTCCTCTACTGTTGGGTTGTGGGGGAAGTGTCAATGAAATTACATAAAAAAATTTTTTTTTTAAAATACGGGCAACAAGGTAGGATTGTATGTTTTAGCTTTGCCTATGCTTTTCTGGACTCGAACGATCACCTTAATTAGAAATATAAGTTTAGTAACAAGTAGCCAAATTATACAAGAGAAAGGACCAAGTATATGTACTGATAAAAGAAGAAACAAACAAGTATATGTACTGATATAACCAGTGCAAGAGTTGACTGAAAAATTTGAATGCTTACATATTTGATGGAGCCATTATCGGTCCACTGAACAGGTAGAGATCTTAAATCAGTGCCTTTTTGATCATATGCCTGAACCTAATATTCAAACCTCTTTTTGTCTTTTTAATTATTAAGATATAGTAAGTTAGGTAACACCTTACTAAAAAAAAAATTCTCTACAATCTAGATTGAGTTAGTAAGGTGTTCTATATTTCTTGCGTTCTCATCATTAGGAAGAATATAAAGTGTCTTTGTTGATGGTGGCACAACATGTTACTAAGCGCTATATACCAGTCTTATGGGAATGTCTAAAAGTTTGGGTCATAGCTTCATACAATTAGAATAATTAGTGCCTGTACAGATATATAAGACAAGGCACTTGATCAAATTGAAGGCGTGGTGAAATATATTATGCATACATTGATCTTGTTTCTGGTAGAAGGATCTGTTCTATTCCTTCTTCATATTCTCCTGTTTAGTTGTGCACTTTTTAAAGTTTTACGGCTAATTAAAGTAATCTTTTCCTTAATTGTAAAAGGATGTTGACTTTGAATCTGCTGATGCAAAGAAGCGAGAACGTGGGATGTCTACAAAAAGATCACGTGCTGCAGAGGTCCACAATCTCTCTGAAAGGGTCGGTACATTACTAGGTCTATAGATTTGTTGAAAACTATTGTTTGTGTGTGTTGTAAGTATGGGAGTATGCATATGTGTGTGTGTGTTTTTCCCTTCAAAAGGTGATTGTTGCATTCATGTGCAGAGACGTCGAGATAGGATAAATGAGAAGATGAAGGCTTTGCAAGAACTGATACCTCGTTGCAACAAGGTTGTCATACATATATAATCATCATACAAATTTTTTGTAAGCATTATGGAACTGCTTTCCGGATTACATGTTGTATAGCATTTGCAGTTTTTAAGTTTCTTTTCGTCTTGTTTTTATTTATGTATGTTTCTGAATTTCAGTCTGATAAAGCTTCAATGCTGGACGAGGCAATAGAGTACTTGAAATCACTTCAGTTGCAAGTTCAGGTACGTTATTTTCATTTATTTTCGATGCTCTCTGTAGTGTTTCTTTTTCTGTTTTTGCGGGGAAGGTCCACCAAGTACTAATGAGAAGTTGAGAGCTTTGTTTTATCTTTTAAAATGATAAGGGAATATATGTCCTAGGAAGTACGACAGGAAAAATGCGCACTGAATGGTGAAGACTGAAGAGGCATTCTTTGCCTTGGAAACTTTGAATTAAGAGTGAGGCATTTCCTCTAATTTCCTAAAATAAGTTTTCTTTACATCCTAATTTGAGAACTTACACGATATTAGAAACAATTCATCAAGCAAAGAAGTTGGAAAAGAAAAAATCCCTTAGGCTTCTACACATGATACTTTGGCTTCCTTATTGCTTTGTTATGTTTCTGGCTAAATATTCCGAGGTAAAGATTATTGGCTACTGCATTGTTAAAGACCATAATTAGATTGTAACTAATTTCTGTAGATGATGTCCATGGGATGCGGTATGGTCCCTATGATGTTTCCCGGTGTCCAACAGTATATGCCACCAATGGGGATGGGAATTGGGATGAGCTTGGGAATGGGAATGGAAATGGGCATGAATCGACCTATTATGCCATTTCCAAATGTGTTAACTGGTTCAGCCTTGACAACACCAGCTGCAGCAGCTCATTTGGGACCAAGGTTTCCTATGCCAGCATTTCCTATGCCGCCTGTTCCTCCAACTGATCCATCCAGAATCCAACAAACCAACCAGCCTGATCAAATGTTAAGTACACTTGGTACTCCAAATCCTAACCAATCACAGATTCCAAATTTTCCTGATCCATATCAGCAATATCTTGGTCATCACCAGATGCAGTTTCCGCTACATCAGGTGCTTTTATATTCTAATCTCACCTTTTAGATAGAATTTGGAAGCCTTTTGGACACCATGCTACATTTATGAATAATTATGCTAGCTGACAAATGTTCTTTGTCCATGTAAACAAAGGGAACTGGTTACCTTAATTCTTTCCTTACAATGGGTCGTGATTTTGATGCATCTTGTTTTGTTTTTGCTATACCTTGCTATGAGAAATCTAATGTTCTCACTTGAACTTGTTCCTGGTTAAGAACATGTTAAAAAGTGAGATCCTTTAGTTTCTGAATTTCCTCCATGATAGTAACATTCAAAATTAAATTTTCCCTTTTCTTTTGAGACTTGAATTCATTTTTATCTCCATTTTCTAGGGACAGACTGTAATTGCATTTATGAGTTCCATTTTCTTTTACAGAATCAAGCAATGGTCCAGCCCAGTACCAGCAAGCCGAGTACAAGTAGGGGACCGGAGATTCCTGAAAATCACCAATCAGGTAGGCTCCTTTATTAATATCTCAGTGACAATATTAGGTTGCTTATTACAGTAACAGCACAATGGTAAAGCAAGGCAGCAAGGTTAAACTGCTGTCTCTTTTCTCTTTTGGGCTACGTTCGATTTAAGTAAGGTTTTCGGTTTGTGAGTTATGTGAAAGTTGTTGATCTTTTACTTGGTATCTTTTCTTTTGATAATACAAGTAGTTCTTAAATACATCAGTTTAGATGAGGATTCAAGTTCAGCATCTTAATTTATATCATAACCGTTCTATGAGAACCATCATTGATCCCAGTGAATCCTCAACCTCTCTCTCTTATTTTGCTTTTATGGATGATTTTTCAAGAGAAATTACATTTACGTTTAGGAACCCAACCTGGCTAAGGATCCATAAGTTACAGCATAGTTTAAATGGCTGTAGCCAACTGCTCATGCGGTGGCACTAAGGCATTTGTATCGATTGAGGCAGTTAAAGATTAGACTTGAAATGGGATAATATAGTTGGTTAATGCTTGAAAATTTTTGTGCAATGCAGGTTGAAACTCTGGGTGGATGAATAACAAAAGGCTCTTTGCCTGCTAAGTTTTGTAGTGAAAGAGAATCACATTTTTCCAAGAGTAGCTTTCTTGGCTGGCTAATACCATATAACAACAGCTAACATGTAATTATTACAACCCCACACCAATAAATCTACAAATCATTTCCCTATTCTTTTATGGAAGCTCTCTTATTATTCCTCCTCATCATATTTTATTTACTTAAAAAGCTGTGAAAAGTTTACAATAATTAAGTACCAACAAAATAATAGAACCTGACCTGATTGCTGTGAAAACAAAGTGACTGCTGGCCAATGACTAATGGTCCAAGAGGGATATCGTTTTCTGCTTTTAGCTTATTGCAAAAATTTAGCAGCAATGAATGGAAGAGAAAAGGGTGCCTACCCATCATTTTTCCTGGACCATGGTTTCCATTTATTTTCTGATTCGAGTTGTCCTTGGTTAATCATTGTCATTCTACTCGCTATCTGCTTTTAGAATAGCATCATTGCATGTGTCATCTTCTGGCTTTCCATGGCAGATTTACAGTATCCTAGCTCATTGTTCAAACGCTTTCATCTATCCAACAGCATGTACATGTGTATTTGCGCATATATTCGAATTCTGGTCGAAGTGAACATCTAAATCGTTACCGCATCAGTATCAGCAAAGTGATGCTTTGACAATCTCTCTTTTTTTTTTTTTTTTGGTAATATTCACAATCTCCTTTTTGAAAAAGGAAAAGAACACAAATGAATCTTTCTTTAACTCTCTTTCAGAATCAATGACGGTATTGTCAAACATGAAAAATCCACCACCCAACAATCTCAAAGTTGCAAACCCTAGTAAAACAAACAGATGGGATGGTAATTAAATTGCAAAAGTAAAGAATATAGCGATCTTGACTATAAAAGTATTCGTTAACTATTTCACATTGTATTTGGCACAAAAAATTTCAAAATCTTGAGCCCAAACAGATCGCAGCACAATATTGATACGTGATGGCATGAAGATTTAAGACACATGTATTGATTTGAGTTAAAGACGTAGTCGCCGAATCACCAAAAAGGAAAAGAAGAGAAGTCTTGCAACAATTATAGTCTTCCGGCCACAATCGCCTCTAGTTATGGGCTTATAGTAGAGAGAATCTGAATGAAACAAAAAACCAAAGAAAAGTTGAAGATAAGGAAAACTCAAAATTTAATGAGGATTTTATTACAACCCAACTCCAAATCATGAATGCTTATGGATGTTTAAGCAGGTGAGAATTATCATTTGTGGCATAAGAGGTTTACCTTGTCAGTGAATATACGAAATGACTCCGAACCCATAGCTTTATCAAGTTCCTAATGGAGTAAAGAAGGAATCACAATTGTTGCAATGCTCCATCCGATTTAACAATCATATCTTCCCAAATGAGAAATATTTTATGGAAAAAAGAACTTTTTTTTCAATTAAATTAGATTAACACTACTCACATTCTCTGCATTTGGGGAGCAATCAATTTCGCAGATGAGTTTCTGGAGGCTTTCATCTTTTAAAGCACTGCGAATTTCGCTGGAACTAGCTGCCAAAAAAAAAAAAAAACAGTTTTTGACATTCGTGCAAAAAATTACCAATCATGCTTCAATACTGTAAAACATAAATCTATATGCATGCTATCTATACGCTGTATGCCAAAGTGGCCGATCTCCTGTCTTGATACATTATATAGTGGCCCATCTCCTGTCTTGATGCATTTTATACTGAAGGGTCGGATGTCCTGGTTAGTTTATAAAACCCTACCTATAGCCTCTAGTTGCGATCTCTGAAGCACCTCACTTGGTTCATCAACACTTAATGGCCTGAGTATTTGTGATTCTGGTCCAGCTGTCGAAGGATAAGAATGGAAAACGAACTAGAATCATTAAAGCCCCCAGAGGATGTACGTCTGAAGTAAAATTGAAGTGATAAGATTTCAAAGAAACAGAGAAAAAAGGAAAAAAGATCCAACACAAGCATATACATGTATTTCTAAGAAACTGAAGTAAGATCCACCAGAAACATGGTCAGAAACATTTGAAAAATGGCCAAGTAATGCATGTTTCTTTGCATATATCGTGAAGAAGAAACAATTTGCTTTCACGGCTATGTCAAACTAAAACCATTTTAAGAGTGAAAATTAATTAATTGTCCACGTGAAAAATTGAAAATTTAGGTTCAGCAGATGCATCTGGGTACAAAATTACAACTGCAGAAGCTGCAAATAATTTGGACATGCTATGATGAAAAATCTATATATTTGGAATTTTGAAGAACCTGCAAACAGGCAAGTTCATGCATAATCAAGAGGAGTAAGAAGGAAAGAATACACCTCTAAATGGGTTCCATAAAATTATTTCCTGTAACAATTAACATATACATTACTAGAAAACTAAAAGCTCAAGTATTTTCATAATTCATTTACAAAAGCAGGTTACGTACACAAGACTTTATCATGAAATATTGTAAAACAGAAGAATTCTTACCTGACTTTGGCTCAGAAGACACTAGCATAGAACATGGTATTTCTGTCACTCAAATGAGCTCAAATTAGTATTTAGAATTAATATCTAGAGGATAATATCTATGTGTAAGACAGAACATCTATTGAAAGAGTGGAAGACGACATGCAGCCTTTCTTGAACATGTACTGCTACATTGTAATTTATAGAGTAATCTGTTAAAACATTATTAGATTTTCATACCATAACAACATCTATGAAGTTTACCCATCAATCAAGTATAAAATTCATATTAGTAGTCACTTGAAGTTACGAGCTTCGCAGTCTTACTAAGGATGAAAGAGCACTGGGCTAATCTAGATGCTCCACTAGTTGCCTAGTTTATATTGTTTTATGCCCAGAGAATGCATATAACGTACCACCATATAATTCTTAATGCAGATTTTAACATGTAGTTCAAACTAACAGCGTCAATATCTAAGCTTTGAACAAAAGAAATTTCGTCAATAATCTGCTCAAATTTTTCTTTTTAAGTATCAATCTGCACAAGGTTTCACTGAATGACTAATAAGTCTTTAACTATTTGGACACAAAGTGATAGTACTTCATGCATTCTTCTAAAACTATCCAATGTTCCCCCACTCTTTTCTTATACTTATTGAAACAAGATGCAAAAATTTGTCAATGAAATAATAGTAGGTCAAAAAGAATCAAGGTAACATACCCTTGTGTTTCTTGAAACATACAAGGGAACAACTGCAACCAGGGAAACACAGAACCAGATATCAATGGAATAATTCAGAGTCTTTCAGCATCAAAATTGATAACTTTTTAACATAATTTAATTTGCTTACTAAGGGGCAATACACGAGGGACACTTGTACTTGGAGGGTGCTTCATTGCAAACTTGACACAGTCGAGGACCCATCCAGTAGTTTCGCTTCTGATAGCGACGCAGGCCTACCTAGGAAAGTTTGATCAGAAAAACAGTTTTCTGCCCAAACAAACAGATCCTTAACAGTGAAATATCTGAAGAAATTGCGGTAGTTTAGAGTCGTCTAAATTATTTTTTGAACAAAAATATAGAACAGAGTAGCTCAATCGATATAACAAAAGACATAAAATTTAATAAAACTTGAAACTTGAATGTTACAGTAAAATCTTTTGGAAGAAAGGAAGAAAACTTACGATGAGATGAGAGTATCCAGAGCTTAGCCAAGCACAGACTTCGAGTTCCTTCCACCACCCGAACTGCTATGCCCTTGTCATGTCGTCTGAGCTGCTGTGCTGGGTAATAACGGAACACGATCGAGTTGGCTGATTTGAAACAACTTGGAAACCCAAACACGGCCCAAGACCTACCCCACCAATCACCTTTTTAAGTTCAACATAATTCTTAATTTTTACTTCCATTCGTTCAATATAATTTTCATTAATTCAATGTATTTCACAACATAATGTTGTTGTTGTTATTATTGGTAAATATAATGTTGTTGTTGTTATTTTATAACTGCGTTTCTACAGGATAAATAAATAGGATAAAGGGGAAAAATCGCCTGTCTTATCTTGTCTATATGAGCTAGACCATTTTTTTATTTTAAAAATTTTTTACTTCAAAAAGAATATAAACGATTTCTTTTTTTGTTGTTTTTCAAATAATAATTACATCATCCAGTTTTCTTTTCGAAAGATAAAATTTCGGGGTCAATCATCAATATATGTAAGTTAATACTATATTTATATGAGAAAAATATAACAAAGATTTTTACCACCCCAATAACATACGTCGTCAAAGCTTTAAAAGCTCACAGAATAGTAACATCAGGCATTAGGTTTTATTTCCAACGTCATTCCAAGTATAATAAGCATAGAGAAATTAGCTAAAGAAAAAATACAAGTAATTTTTTCCGTAATTTATGGCAGAATACACATGTAGTAGCCTGGACTCAAAACAATTTTCTGAAAAATATAATTAAACTAATCACTAACATGCAATTTGTCTGATAAATTTCACGAAAGTATACGTACATCCTGACTGCTCGGAAATAGTAACATTAAAACAGTACTGCATTGGGAAACTTTCGCATTAAGTAAAGAACAACAATACAAAATCCAGGCAAGTCTGAAATAAATTTTTGTTCTAAATCAGAATACATGCAAAAGATACGTTCTTTCAAAGTATTAAGATATCACATATAAAGTCCTTCTGGCACCCCCTCTTTCTTCTTGAACATCACCTTCTCCTTTGCCTTCTTGAAGTCCACATGCGTCACCTGAAGAACATTTGACACTGAGTTAATACGCTATGTTTAAGCAAACCAACCCCACATTGAACACTAATATTGCTGCGAGAGTTTCTTATCTCATCTTGTTTACTTTCTTTTTTATCAACAAACACCAAATCCATATTACCAAAAAAAAAAAAAAAAAAACAAACACCAAATCCAGAGATGTTTCAAATCAAAGCAATATGGTTCCTAACAATGTCCAGCAGAGACTTGAAGTAGAGAATACCCCGTCAGAAGATCTTATTTGGTAGAAGTAGTATGGAAGTACATAAATTTATAGGAGATACTCAGTTTCCCATTCAAATATATAGATTTTTATATATCTAGACCAAGGTTGACCAAAAAAATACCTTCCAGTCAAACTCTTCATTCTAATTATAAAGTAACATTTGATTAAAGTTGAGCCAACTTCCATTGATTTGTCAATAAGCATTGAAATAGAATATTTATGTAGCATCACTAATCCTAAAAATCATAAATGTATTTCTCACCTTCATGCGGCGCTCTCTTAAAGCTAGCAAGCCAGCTTCAGTACATATTGCCTTTATATCAGCTCCTGAAAACTCATCCTTGGTCATGACAAATTCTTCCAAGTTCACATCATCAGCCAATGTCATCCTTGATGTATGTATCTGCAAAGAGAAACAAGTTATATTGGGTCAGATAATGATTCAATTTTGGAAAGAAATGGATAATGTGTAAATTTCATAAAAATCATGTCAGACTATCAAGCCTACCTGGAAAATGCGCCTCCTAGTTTTAATATCTGGTAGAGGGAACTCAATTTTTCGATCAATACGACCAGGCCGAAGTAAAGCTGGATCAAGACTTTCAATTCTGTTTGTTGCAAGAATCACTTTCACATCTCCTCTTGAGTCAAAACCATCCAATTGATTAAGCAATTCCAACATGGTCCTCTGAATTTCACGTTCACCGCCTGAATGAGCATCATACCTGAAGAGTATATAATGATTAGAAGTACTTCAGTGTCAATCTTCTATCTCACATTTAATGTTCATAGGCTCACCTCTTTGTACCAACTGCATCAATTTCATCAATGAAGACAATTGAAGGAGATAGATCATCAGCAACTCGAAAGAGTTCCCTAACTAATTTTGGGCCATCTCCCAGGTACTTCTGAATTAATTCACTACCAACAACACGCAAGAAAGTTGCTGATGTTGAGTTTGCAACTGCCTGAAAGAACACAAGGCTTACAAGCTCAAGAACACTTTGACTCAAAAAAGAATCTACTAAACATGCTCATAACTGCAGCAGTGAGACCCTAGCCACTCAAAAAAGAATCTACTAAACATGATCATAACTGCAGCAGTGAGACCCTAGCCACAAAATAAAACTATGCATACATATTTGATAATGAACACCTGAAATATTAGCTAAAAATAAATACAAGAAACTCCAGTACATCAACAGTCTTATCCGCCACACATGTTTCATGAAATGCATACAATTTTATGCTATCAAGCAGCCTAAGCGATCACCAAAACAAGGAATCAAATAAGTTAAATAACTTTTGATATTATGCTATGCATCTCTCCAATATAGACTTAACACCAAGCATTCATAGTCACTCATGGTACACCTGGCACAAAGCTAAAGGTAAGTATTCATAAGTGTCACCAAAAGCTAACTTAAAAGTAAACACTTTTTTTCCCCCACTTTTTTCACTCAGAAGGCATCTAACTTGAGTTTGTAAAGATTCACAGCCAACTAATGACAACTACATTGCACTGTATGGTTATTGTGAGTAAAAACATGATAAAGTTTGAAACCCAACCAAACAGATATAATAAGAAGTATACTAAAGCGAATACTTGCAAACTAGATTCCTTGATACATCTGGATAAGAAATGCATGTCTACAGAATGAATATGCAAGGATCACAATATTTATAATTAGGTAGATATTAAAGGAAGCAAACGAGTAAAAGGAGAATCAACAGTCAGCAGCTCAGTAAGAAAGGAAATATATGTACAAACCTTTGCAAGCAAGGTCTTGCCTGTTCCAGGTTCTCCATACAATATGACCCCCTTAGGAGGCTTGATACCAATGTCTTCATATAGTTCAGGATGAGTGAGTGGAAGCTCAACGGCTTCTTTTATTTCCTGTATCTGGGCATCTAATCCACCTATATCAGCATATGATTCCAGTGGAGCTTTCTCGACCTTCATTACAGATACCATGGGATCAACTTCATCTTGAAGAAGACCCACAACAGATAGTACCTAGAATGAATCATGAAATTATATGAGATCTATACAGGCACAAACAAATAGATGAATTGATTTCCCAGAACTTCTTGCATAATTGTGGAAAGGGGGAACCAACCATGGTACATGCAATGCATAGAAAAGACACGAAACATTTAAGCTGCTAAAATCCAATCTATGCAATTCAGAAAATCACATAAGCCAAAGAGAAAATAAGAAAACAAACAACGAAAATCCCGAGAGTGAAGCATACATATAAATAATTAAGCAAATAAATAGAAAACAAAAAATGTGATATATATATCTAATCTATGGTTTTGAAATGTTAAAACAGGCTAATCAATTATCATTCCTCAATTTGGCTCAGACAAGAAATCCTTGAGAGACACTCTCAACTTTAGAATATGCAATCCAGATAGTGAAACCCAAATAGTTTTTCCCCCCGATTATAAGAAGCTTCAATTTCCTACATTTATTCAGTAGCCAAACTGTCAAATAGGTTCGCAACTTCACATAAATTCACAACTCATACCAAATTTCCTCAATCCCATGTTCACACTGAATCACAACATAATGTTTTAACAAGCGTAAGAAACCACACACACCAAAGAAAAAAAAAAAGCGTCACCTTTCCCGTCACAAAGGAATGAAATATACAATAACTCACTAAATAAACCTTAAAACGCAAAACCGAGTACCTTATTGTGCATCAGAATGGCGCAGCCAGGCTCCAATTGGTCCTTATCGACAAAGGATAATATACCCACATAGTATTCGGGGCCAACCGATGACGAAACAATAGCATGATTCTCATCGATGAGCTCCTCCAGATTCCCGACGCTCATAGGTGAGCCTCTGAGATCGTCGACCTTGGATCTATCTTCCTCGGCCTTCTCCTCCTGAGGCTTGAGACGCTCCTGATTGGTCACGAACTCTTCCTCCATTAACAGATAATCCTTGATTCGCTCCAGCTTTAGCAGCCTGAGTTTGCACTTAGTCAAGGGTGTTACGGTGGGAAGACGAGCCGCGGCTTCGGGACCCTTTTGCTTCCGCTGCTTGCGGCCGACACGGGCCGGGGGGGCCGCAGGCTCGAACTTCTTCTCCTTCTTATCGCCGCCGTCTGGCTTGCGGTCGCCGGGCAAACCCTGCCGATTAAGACCTCCCGGAGTTCCTTGACCCATAGTTTCCGATTATCAAAATGAGAGAGAGAGAGTAAAGGAAGGTTTTTTCGAAGGAGTTTGTGAATTTTTGGAGTAGCCTTTGGGAACAAGTCACTCACGCCCTGCAAAAATATACACAAAAATACAATGAAAATGATTAAGCGTAGGTGGGCCGGGTTGTATGTGGATATTGGGCTTGAAATATATAGTCCAGGTGTGATATAATGAGCCCAATATTATTGTCTTAAATAGAATTAGGTGTGTCCTGGGCCTGAGTTTCAAATTTATAAGCGAGGCTCGCCAGAGTTGACTTGGGATTCAGTACTTAAACTAGTCCAAGATTATTGTTCGAAATTTACAGTCTAGGTCTAATATAATGAGCCCAAGACTATTATCGTAAAAGCATAAAAGTTTGAAACCCACATTTGAAATTTAGAGGCGAGACTCGATTGCTTCCTTTTCACCGTCAAAGTTAACTTGGGCTTCAACGCCTAAATTAGCCCAATTTATTGGTCTAAATTTACAGTCCAAGTCTAGTATTAATGAGCCCAAGATTATTGCATTAAAAATGGCTTAGAGTTTGAAGCTCACATTTGAAATTTATAGGCGAGGCTCAATTGTTTCCTTTCACAGCCGTAGTTGACGGGCTTTAGTATTTAAACTAGCCCGAGATTTTTGGTGGAAATTGACAATCCAGGTCTAGTATAATGAGCCCAGGATTATTGTTTTAAAAGCTTAAAAGTTTGAAACCCATATTTGAAATTTAGAGAGGAGACAATTGCTTCCTTTTCCCATCAAAATTAATTAAACTAGCCCAAGATTATTGGTCTTTCAGGTCTAGTATTTCTGAGCCCAAGAATATTGTCTTAAAAAAAGCCTAATGCTTGAAGCCCACATTTGAATTTTGTAGGCTGGGCTCGACAGCTACCTTTACACAGCCGTAGTTGACTTGGGCTTCATCTCTTAAACTTAAATTAGCCCAAGATTGTCGATCGACAACGAGCCCAATATTATTGTTTAAAAGCTTAAAAGTTTGAAACCCACATTGAAATTTACAGGCGAGACTCAATTGCTTAAGTTGACTTGAACTTCAACACTTAAACTAGCCCAAGATTATTGGTCGAAATTTACAGTCCAGGTCTAGAATTAATAAGCCCAAGAGTTTAGTCTTATAAAAGCTTAGTGTTTGAAGCCCACATTTGAAATTTATTAGGTGAGACTCAACTGCTTCCTTTTCACAGCAAGAGTTGACTTGGGCTTAATCCCATAACCTAGCCCAAAATTATACCGTACCGCATTTGTGCATGGACTTCTATAAATTTGAACCCATTTTCCAAATTCTCCAATTCAAAGAGAAAGTGAGGTTTTGGGCAAAATAAACAAGTAAATCAAGGTTGTTAAGATGCATTTAATAGGCAAATTAGCGTGGAGCCATATGAGCAAAATAAGTTTAATGTTTGTTCTCATTAATTATAAGTGGATTAAATTCATCCTTATCCTCCTTTATTTTTTTATTTATCTTTTGATATGTGAGCATTCCTTTATTTTGTTATTATTATTTTTTTTACTTTTAGGCGTCAAATATATTGTGAATCAAAATATGCATATGCCAAAAGGAAAAAAAAAATGTTAATCCCCAAAATTCCAAAATGAAAAATTGTGAAATAGAAACGCATGAAAATTTTCATAATTTTTATTCCGATTCATAAATGTGAAGCTAGCTAGCTTTGACAGCTTCCTTCACAAACATTTCAAAGGACATGTAATTAAGCAATGTACCAAAGTAAGTAAGAAGTTGATACAAAGCAGATATAATATGGATATGTGTATATATATATATATATGTGTGTGTGTGTGTGACAGAGCTAGATTATATTAATCATTCCCATTTATGCATTAGGTCATCTTTTTTAGCAGGAATGTTTTTGAGGTAAATCCCATCATCCTTGGCAGTCCAAAAGCAATTTCTACTTGTCTTCTTCTTGCAGCTCTTTTCAAGCAATTTACTACCGGACCAAAATGCTTGAAAATCTGCATGTTGTTGGTGGTTGGCTACGCGAGTGTTGCACCAGAATAGAGTGGTTCCCCAGTAGTTCTGCTTGAAAGTCCACGTAAACTCAGCACCAACCGTGATGTTGTGCTCCCCCAGGTCATCGTTTTTGGATCGGCAATGGACCGTCCACACCTGATTGCCGCTCAATCCATTAATCATGTGAATATGCCACCTGCTCAGAGGCAGTCCTATCTTCACCGATGCTGATGAGGCTGCAGAGTCACTCATCATGGCTAGAGCCAAAGCTAGAAACAACACTACTTGCACCTTCAAACCAGTCATTTTCTCTGTCTTCATTTTTTTTTTTGGTAATTATCACTATCCAGACTGATCGCTCAGAAACCCAGACTGATGGAAGCACACTCTCAGTGATTTTTACCTCTGGACCAAGCCGCGGGTGTTCTTTGTCTCCAATTTGATACTTTGTTGGAGTACTCGTTTCTTGAACGTGATGATTTATATAAAGTCTCGAAAGAGTCATAAAATTAGTAAATGTATTAGCTGCTGGCTTTAATTTAATGACTATGACTATAAAACAAAGAAGAGGCTAATGAGTATTTAATAAACAAAAGAATTTTATTTGATTTATATATTTTTTCGGCTGGTAAGGAACAAAAAAATTAAAAGAAACTAGTATAGAAATTTTTTTATTACATCAATAATTATAAGCTGCTTTAAACTGGGTTGGGTTGGGTTGGAAATTTAAATGTTTTAAATTTTTGTGTAAGTAAAATTGTGGACCTATCTTAAAAACCAATTAATTAGAGAACAAATAAGGAAAGTCATTTATCTCCTGCATGTGCTTATAGCCTAATACTGTATATATTCTCAAATTGCATGCATGGAATGACTCAATTAATTTATGGTGTGGCACAAATGACATTGAATTTATTGGCTTATCTAAAAAAGCACACTTCGAAAATATAATAAATAAAATGATTTAAGTAAATCAAATATTACATGCACAAAATTAAATTGTGAATTAGTATGGTAAACATCAATTACCAGTTTTGTGTACTTTAATTTTGAGCTAACCAAGTGAAGAAAGCCGGCTCCGAGTTTGATTGATTTTGGGTCTACAATATAAGGCCTGTTATTTTTGGGAATGTAAATAGTGGATTATCTGGGCTAGCTACAAGCCCACAATAGTTTTTTTTTTATCTCTCTCCCTCTATTCAAAACTTTGGGAAGCACAATTTTGTTGGGCTTTGATCTCAATTCTTAATGGGCCAAAGCCCATTACTAGTTGAAAACATGTAAAAGTGTTTGGCGTCATACCAAACAGTATGTCATTCATCTAGTTTTATAATAAAATATTACAACCAAAGAGAGTTTTACAAGGAGTGTAATACGCACCGAAAGGAAAATAAGAATAAGATTACAACTGAATTTGGAGACTTCGTCAATAGTACCAGATGAGACTAACAATTACTAAATGGTAATGCCTAGCTAAATTAATAATGAAACTGAAAAACATCTATAATCACAATGTCAAAATTAAATGTGTTAATTACTTACTCTCACGTATATTTATAAATCCCATGAATTATATATATATATGTGTGTGTGTGTGTGTGACAAAATTATATACGACCAACCAAGATCTTGGATGCAGTATATGATCTTCCCCCAAAGCAACTTAATTGGAAAGGTAATTATATACTAGAGCTGTGTACATGTAATAAATTAGTAGAAGTGGTTGGTGGGGGACATTGAAGCCTCTCTGAATTATATATTACTGATTCATTCAATAATTCATTGATTCAATTTACCCACCAACTTTGCCCGAGCGTACTCTTACCATTAAATGCACACTATACATTAAGGCCCATATCACACTTTAAGCGTCGAGCGAGTTATTTTGAATGAATTATGAATATCACAAAAAAATTGCCAAGTGAGACATCTCTTTCACTACGTACGAGTCTCTCGTATACAAGATGAGGTCATTGGGGGGTTTTAAGGAAGAACATCAGTAGACTCACAAGGGATAGCTTGTTGTTCTACGTGTATATATATATGTAAAGTCCTGGTGGTCCAGTTATAAGAGCCTTCACAATCCTGTTAATTAATTTCTACAAAACACTAGCATGCTAGCTGTATTGCTGTTGGCCATTTCATATGAATCTTGGTTTTGCTTTATTTATAATTAAATAAGCTAATTAAATAATTAGCTGGAAGTTGTTTTGGAATTCCAGAAAGTCTAATTTGATTGCTGATAGTTTAAATAAATTGTTTTTAAGTTTGAATTTTTGATTTTCAGATGTAGCAGAGTTTTTCTCGAGTTTTGCTTACTTTTGGTAGCCGGGCAGGATCAAGCTGATGCTGATATGCCTTTATAAACCTCAGTTGTGAGGTTTCTTTTTGTGTTCAATGCAAGTTTATTATTTATAAAAATAAAAAAAATAAAAAAAAAGAAAAGAAAAAGAAAGAGTAAGCTAATTAAAAAAGAACCCTATTAGAATAAGATTAATACACATAGAGTTGTATATATATTGATTAATGACACAAACTCCAACTTAATTAATCTGATTTGATTCTTGCATTTTGATGTTTGAGGTTATATATGACAATGATATGTATGATTTGGAGTATTCATAGAGTCGACCAATATTGTGTTTGGGGTCCAAAAATATATCCAAATAAATTGAAACCTTTACTGGCTAGTGCACCTTTTCTTTAATTTTGTCAAATAAAAAAAAAAAATCACTTATGGTTTACGAGTTAATTATGTTGTCTATAGGTTGGACAGACTGGGAGTCCTGCTGCTGGGACTCGGTAGCCATAAGGGTACTTGTCATGTATACATATATGATACATTTACCGGACAATTCCTTCCATTAACTAATTATCATAACCATTTCGTGCGAGAATGATTTGGTGAACATATGAATGGAGCATATTAACGTTATTTTAAGTGCTTATGTTTTGTACTACAAAAAATATTAAAAACAACAAAGTTATATGTTAAAAATTTTTTATTTAAAATCAGAAACACACACACACACACATATATATGTATTTTATCAATTTTATGACCAAACAAAGTCACAAAGAATACGTTTCCTGCATGATTAACTAAATTGAACCCTTAAATTCATTTCGAAGATAAATAGTTTTCAACCCAAGATTAATGCTGGAACTAGGAACATGCATTGAAATATATAAATATATGCATATATATATATATACACATGTTAATCAACTGGAAAATGTAATTAACTTAATACATGAACGACCACAAAAAGTAGAGAAAAAAGAAACAAGGAATGGGAAACATTCTTCTTTATTTCTTTCTAGGGAAAACATAAATAAACACAAAAGAAAGATTAAACTCTCTCAGTCTCAACTCAAAACTAACTTAACTGCCAAACAACTGAGTAGTCACACACACTATAATATTAACTAATCAATAAACAAGATACTATTATCTCCCATGCATATATGTTTTAGACCTAAGGGCAAGGAAGAACACCACACCCACCACCAAGACCACCTCCTACGCCGCCACCAGCACCACCTCCTACGCCGCCACCAACACCACCACCAGCACCACCGCCAACACCACCACCAGCACCGCCCAACCCTCCGACACCACCCAGGCCTCCGATGCCGCCCAAGCCACCAAGCCCACCTGCACCACCGAGTCCACCTCCGATACCGGCTCCAGCAACACCACCAATGCCCCCACCAAGTCCACCACCGAGGCCGCCGCCAATACCAGCCCCAGCTCCTACTCCACCAAAAGGCAGTCCATTACTACCAACTCCCGAGTAACCCCCAAGTCCACCGAAGGAGACGAAATTCTTTTGGTCGTTCAACCCGGCGACGTTAGGCTTTGGGACGTCCCTAGCTGTAGTGTGAACTACAACAAGAGCAAGAACCAACACGAAACACCATCTCATCGCCATCTCCCTCTTTCTCTCAAACTGCTTGTTATCCAAGTTGTGGGAATGACTGGCTCTTTATAGGAGAAAAAGGAGCGGTGGGAGACGGTTGTGAGTAATAAATAAGGATGTAATGAGAAACCAGAGCTTTGCTGTATCAGATTTCTGAGGCTGAGTGGTTTTGGCTCTTTTTTATTATAATTAAACATGAGCTTAGGGACTCAGTTTAATTACAGTGCTCAAAACACTATGTGGCAGAGAAATCATCAAGAAAAAACACATTGGGAAACATCAGTGTCGGCTTTGGTTGTTGATAGCAAGAAAATTGTCAGGTTGTCATAAACATGCATTGATGCTGAGGACGTACCTATAACTCTTAGCAATAGGTCTTCCAAATCAGATAAGGGAAACATCGCAGTACCGATATTGATTTATTACCACATGTAAAGTCTGTGTATATTTAGTAGAAGGAACTGGTTAGAAACTTTCCCACTTTCATTTTACCCACATTACTATCGTTGTCTATGGATTGCCCTGATTTTTTTGGGGCATGATCATGAATATGTTCGTACTAAAGTCGATGAAGAACTAGTATCCTGTACATTAGCATATTAATGGTTTGAATTCAACGTCCAGTTGGTATCTAACAGCTAGCTAGCTATATGCATATAATATAATATAATTATTTTATTATTATTATATATGCATGGGAGACATATCGAAGCTGCCAATATCGTCCCCGAAGATACAAATCAAATGCTAAAATTATCTTACTGTTTCTATTTTTTTTTTTTTAAATGAATGAGGGTGCATATTCAAAACTGTTTCTAGTTAGGTTAGGTCATAAGTTCAATTAATATGACACATACATGTTTTAAAATTAATTTCTTACCAAACAAAAAAAATAAAAAATAACTGCGACGAGCATCTTTGACTGCCAGAAACACTGGAGTCAATCAATAACCCCCTTGCAATAGCCTGTCTAGAGGAATTAAAAGTACCTACGTCATGTACTCATTGGTCTCCTTCCCTCCGGTTTTACATAAATATGTGCTTTTGCTTAGATGGAATTCATATATATATATGCCCACCCGATGTTTCGATTTTGAACCGCGAAGGTTAATTTTGATTCTTAAAAGTCGATTTTGATTATCATAGGTCGAGTGTTATCACAAACGCTGTTTTTATCTCAATGTCTTGACCACAAACTCCAGTGCAAATCAACTCGCTATATATATATATATATATATATATATATATATATATTAATACAGATATATATCATGCTGCATGCAGTAAAATAGAAAGGTAAAATGACAGGGAATGGCTGAGGTACCTGTTAACCAGTTAAGTGGAAAGGCTCTTTATCCATGCATGTTAATAATTGCCGCAGGAAATAAAATGGACAAATTAAAGTAATGGTTGGGTAGTTGTTTGTAATCAATTAAATTACCAATGTGATTAATTACGTGCTGTGAACATTTTAAAGCATATTAGTGTTGAAGGTTTATTATATTATTTCCAAGGCAAAAGAAATAAAAAAGAAAAAGGTAAAACAGGGAAGATGGGTGGAGATCAATAAATGTGACTGAGACAGAGAAGAAAATGAAATGCTACATATGTGTACAAATTGGCTGTCCCTGGGGAAGAAAGGTGATATAAATGAATTGTCAGATAATTTGCTCAAACTCACTACTATTTTGATTACCACAAAAAAAAAAAAAAAAAAAAAAAATTTGTTAACTCACTTTACTCTTTCTATCTGTTTTTATTAATTTTTTTTTCTAAGCCCCAATCCCTAAAATTCATTCTAAGCTATGTACCACTTTAATCTTCCAAGTATATACAAGAGCATTAATTTTATTTATCTTCCAAAAGTCTCAGGGATTGTGGTCTGGTGCGTCCGATGGAGATAGTTCACTGGTGAAAAGCCCCACTGTGGACCTCGGGTCGGTTAGCAGATAAGTGTTGCTAATTTTGAATAAAATTAAGTGGGTCAAACTTTTAAGCCCATCCAAGACCCACATGAAGCCTGGTTTCCAACAAAGCTCATAACCAAACCATGATAATTCAATTGCTTGCCCTGAAGCCCATTTGTAAAGCCCAAAACATAATTCTATTTTAAAGCCCAACTTTCTTCAATCCCAGAGCTCGAATTTGAACTTCTCCAAAGATGGATTTCGATTATCAAAGGCTGATTGTGAAAGAAAAAATGAAAAAGGTTACCAATATCTTGACAGCAAACTCAAGTGTGAATTGACATGCATGCATATCAATGTGTCATAAACTCGTTTTAAATATATATTCCTTAAAGAGGGTAGGAGTACAAATACGTTAATATAGTGTATTAAAATTAATTACTTTATAGATAAATAATAAATATTACTAAGATTACAATAAACAAATCCATTAACATAAAACGAACAAATATGTAATTAAACGAATAAATGTCTAATTAAAGCATTAATAAGGAAGTATCAAAAGCAATTGTCAAAAAGGAAAAAAGTAAAATTCGTATATATTAAATATTTTCTTTAAAAAAAAAAAAGTGAATCTTTACACATACATGAAAACAGTACGAAATACAAAAGTATTTAAAAATTTTAAAACGACATACGTATGTGTATTATACGCGTACTATACACACGAAACTTAGTGAGAATTCAATAGTAGTTTTGACCAATAACAAATCAGCTTTTCAAAGCTTTTGACATCAGTTGGACAGAGGATAACATTCGTCATGCACGTGGCCTTGGTTTTGTAGTCAGCAACCACGTCTATGTGCTGGCTACCACAAACTATTATTTGATATATCTTTTATTTATTTTTTTCAGCTCAAATATTAGTAAATTTATTTAGTATTTACCAAAAAAAAATATAATTTTTATTTTAAGACTGAATTCATCTCCCAACAAACCTGGTGTGACGTGGCATGCAGCGATAAAACTAGCGTTAGGATTATAATTATTTCCAAAGTTTGGAACCAAATGGATAATTGATGAAATTTAGCTCCATTTTCATTCACATATTCATGGTGCAACCGTGAAAAAACTTAATAACAATACCACATTAGGATTATTATGTTTTAATTAAGCTTTTGATGAAATTATTGAAAATATTCTATTTAATCTGGTGTAATTAAAGTTTAAATCGCATTAGATGTGTTTATATTACAATTTAAAAATATAAGATATAAAATAATTTATATAGAATAAAGAAACCTCGAAGGATGAATATAGTAACACAAAAAAGTTATCCTTTACAGAAAAATGATATTAAAAAAGGGATATAAAAAAAAAAGAAGAAGCAGCAAACTGTCTCACTTTATTTTGAGATTATGTCTTTGCTAATAAAAGTCGTATACGTTAAGTATTATATACCCAAATATAGTAACTTGGTTGACAAAAACTAGTAAAGCTTTTATGTTTAGAGATATACATAATGAAATATGAAGCTAGAGATCCACATCTTCCTTTGGCGTTCACTTATTTTCCGTATAATCGACGTCTACAATAACTACATCAAACGCCTTCATGTTTGAGCCACATACATATGACATCATATATATATATATATATATATATATATATAATATTAATTTTAAATGTGAGATCTAAAATAGAATAAATGACAAAATATTTTGTCTTTCTCCGCACAAAATAACATTGTCATTTTGAAAATAAACGACGTTTTCCCTGTGACATCTAGTTGATTCGTGTTACATTATCCACATAAATTTTTAATTGAAGTTATTTCTAAATTCTAACTATGTTCCAACCTTTGAAACTAAAACCACGCCAATATTACCCATTGCTTTGATTAACGGATATGAATCCGGCTATTGACTTTTTTTGGATTTCCCACAAATATTCTTTTTAATGAATGTTTTTGATATTTTAAAAGCCTCTCAACAATTGAACTCAAACAGTCATTTGAGCCACACTTTATTAAATGCTAAACCATATTTATTTGTCTCTAAGAAAAATAATATTTTCAATAGAATAATTGCGTAAGGTTAATTTATGACTTAGATAACCAATATTAAATTACTAATTATTATGTACACAAAAAAGCAAAAATTTGGAAAATAAAATAAAATTGAAAAACTGCTTCTACGAATTGAAAGCACCCAAAGCCGCTTTTTCCGCAATATGTAGGATATATGAAATTATTCGATTTGATATTATTGTGCATCGTGTTGACTGTTTTTTTTTTTTTTTTTCTTTCTCATTATAAATATTATTTTCCTTGTCATATATTGTACTGTCGAATAAAATGTGTTGACAAAATCAATTAAAATCTTACATAAAATGTAAATAAATATTAGATTGTTATATAATAATTTCAAACTTACAAAATTAAAATATGTCAGTCCAATTCAAATGATGGCATAGTAATATAGCGTGGGACGAAACACTAACTAGAGCTAGTAAAAATATGCTTATAAGTTTCAAAATCATTATTATATTTAAAAAATAATAATAATAAAAATAAGATGCATTTGTTGAATGGGTACTGGTAAAATCAGAATTTGATGATTATTTCCCAAAAAAAAAAAAAATATATATATATATATATATATACAGAGAGAGAGAGAGAGAGAGGTGTGGCGCATGGTGATACTGTACATTTCCCCTCCAAAAGAAAAACCACATAATAAAAAAATAAAAAATAAAATCTAAAGCTGTCTGTCTGTAACAGTAATAGAGTACGGAAACAAGAAAGACGAAGTAGCCAATGACATAGCGCTGCCGCGAACACAGCAACCAACCGTGACATACGTGGCGGAATTTGAAAAGTCTGTCAGAAATGATTTCGCTCGGGGGATGTGAATGTATCGGATGCCTTTTTTATGCATCAGATAAAGACGGAAGGAAACGGAAGAGCGCGGTTATTGGCTGAGAAGAGAGAGAGAGGAGAGGAGGTTACGTCAGAAGTGCAATGACGCGTAGCAGCAAACTGTGAAGCCCGCCGCTTGAGTCCGCGAATCCAGACAAAGTCCAGTTACGTGAAAACTAATATCCCAGATTGCAATTTAGAATTTAAACTCCAAGTCGGTCCGAGATATTTAAAAATAATAATAATAATAAATGAGTGAGAGAGCAGTATTCTTCTCTGTTGGGTGGACTCATGTGCTGTATTCAGAGTCCAGTTGGCTCCGTTTCACCATTTTTCTCTCCATGCAACTCTCATCTAAATTAATATTGTCCATTTTCAAAAAACTTTGCTTTTTTAATTAGTGTATAAAGACCGAGCCTGCCATTTTCATCGGCTTTTAATGAGTTTTGGATTTGTTGTTTTCTCTTATTTTCTATTATTCTTACGTCGATCGATCGACTCTCTCATTATATACACATTCCTTCATTTACCAGCTTCATTATGAATTAATTAAGGACCTAGTTTTATTAATGAAAAACACATCAAGCTGTTAGCCCTAAAACTCAAAAAAATTATCATTTCCATATATAATACATATATAGAAAGAAATAACAAATTTGTTCAACATTAAACATGTTACGCATTATCTTAAAGCTTTATACGTAATTATTTGAAAATCTAAAGTTTTGTTCTAGTCCCGTCCGGTTTAGGATCTTAGATGGTGAGTATATATGATTAAAGCCATGGTGATTATATATGTTTGTTTTTGACCAAAATATATGGTTAGGTGGCGATCATGGTGCGTCCAAAGTAATGAACGATGTCGTGCTCATTCTTTTCTTTATATTGAAATTTGTTGGTGATAATAAAAAGACTGAAGCACCGCTGGTTTGCACCATTCAGGTGGGAACGTATGGAGGATGGCACAAAATCCGGAGAGAGGCTGAGAAAGTAGCGGCACCAGGTTTTGTTTTCTTGTTTTCCTTTTATTCAATTTTTCCCTCTATCAAAAAAAAAAAAACCAACCCCACGCTCGCTCTAGTCAGTGTGTGTAAATCCCTCCATTTCTACTCCAACCACAAAAAGTGAAAGAGAAAATAAAAAGAAAAGAAAAAAAACCGACTTGGACTCATCTCCAACAATGCGTTAAAAAAGAGAACAATGAACATGCTGGAATAAACCAGAACCGCATGTGGGTGTTGAGTTTCTTTTACAGGATTTAAGTGCACAGTGGGGTGGAGGTTTGAGTGTGTCTTGTAGAACATGGTCGTCTGAATTGGCTTCCCGGATTTGTGCTGCTCAATCTTTCATCGGCTGCTGTATTGTTAATGTAATAGCGAGTAGTGGTTTTTGGGAAAAATTTTGCTTGTTTACTAATACTGAATTGGTTGTAGATTATAGAAGATAGAAGTCGCTTTCTTTTGGGTTGTAAATTATTAGTTTAAGTTATCTTCTGTATAGCTGTTGGGGGATAGACCCAGATGCTTTATGTTGCTTCTCTGTTGAGGATTTGATAGCAAAAGCGGGCCCTTTACTCTATGCTTCCTTAATCGCATACAAATTGCATCTCACTTGCACTTACACTTATCCGTACACAGAGAACCCTACCCACCACCCATCGCTATACCTTTTTCTGTTTCTCTCTCTCCCCGAAATCCATCTGAAACCAACATAGCCCTAAACGTTTATTTTCAAGTTTTTACCAAAAAAAGAGATGGAGGACGGTACTGTACAAGCTCAAGATCTACATGCAGAGAACCATAGTACAGGTTTTTGTGCTATAGAGGAAGAAGAAGAGGTTTTGGGAGTTGATGGGAGTGAGATCTGGCTTGATCACAATGACCACCAAGAAGATCTATGTGATGTGAACGATGCTGCTTCTATTTTTTACACTGGCTTCCCTCCTCTTCCTGATTTCCCATGCATGTCGTCGTCATCGTCATCGTCATCATCGTCTACTCCTGCACCAGTGAAGGCGATCACGAGCTCGACGTCGTCGTCGTCGGCATCTTCGTCGTCCTCTGCTGCTTCTTGGGCGGTTCTGAAATCTGACCCAGAGGAAGATCATCATGTCGATAAGAAGCACAGCAACAATCCTGTGGATGCACCACCTGTGGAGGCTTTGTCTTCCACCGCCTCCATGGAGATTCCTCAGCTGCCTGAACAAGACGGGATCGATTGCATGGACATGATGGAGACTTTTGGGTACATGGAACTCCTTGAAGGCAACGACTTTCTAGACACGTCTTCCATTTTCGAAAATGAAAGCCCGTTTGATGATTTCCAGCAGAACCAGAACCAGAGACAACAAGAACATGATACAATGTATGATGAAAATCCTCATCAAGAACACGGTCACCAAGTTGTGGCGCAGAGCAATAACGTCGAGGAGATCTGTGAAGCGAAGGAGGCAGATGACATGGCCACGGTGTTTTTGGAGTGGCTGAGGTCAAACAGAGAGACTGTATCCGCAGAGGACTTGAGGAGTGTAAAAATCAAAAAGGCAACTATAGAGTGCGCGGCTAGGCGTTTGGGTGGAGGAAAAGAGGCCATGAAACAGTTGTTGAAGCTTGTTCTCGAATGGGTTCAGACCAACCATCTTCAAAGGAGACGAACCAAAGACGCCACAACACTACCATTTCAATATCAAGACCCTTTTCTAAACACAAGCCCAAACCCTAACCCAGAGCCTAATATGATGAACTCCAATTCCCTCACTCACGAATCAAACACTTGTTTCAACCAGGCACCCTGGATATCCCACTCACCCTACGATCCGCCAGCCACTGTAATGGTTTCTCCTCCGCAGGTTTATCCTTCTCCGAATATGGGTGGATACATGACTGCTGATCCATTTGTTAATGGAAGTGGTCATCCGTATCCAACTCCTGAATATCATATGCTTGACTCAACTCCAACATGGCCTGCTTCGCAGTTTTCCATGGCTTCTCATTACACTTCGTTTCCAGACAACAATCTTCAGCCAGTTGCACCGCCATCTCATCCACAAGCTTTCGCTGGCTACGGAAACCAATACCCTTATCAATATTTTAATGGCCATGGTGGTGAAAGGCTGGCGAGGTTGGGTTCTTCAGCAACGAAAGAGGCTAGGAAGAAGAGGATGGCGAGGCAGAGACGGCTTTTGTCACACCACAGGCATCATCACCACCATAACAGTACCCAACAGAGCCAAAATCATGCGGATCAACAACATGCAAGGCTCGGCAACAGTGAGAATTGCACCATCGCAGCAGCTGTGCAAGCCAATAATCCAGTTGGAAACTGGGTTTACTGGCCCGCAGCTGGAAGTGCTCAGTCAGCTTCGCCGGCGGTGATTCAAGGGATTCCTGCAGAGCCACCAGCATTACGTCAGGTGGATCGTCTGGCAGCCCAGGCACAGAATTATCATCAGGGACGGTCAGATCACAGGAGGCAGGTGCGTCTGTAATTTCGGTCATCCGCTGTGTGTTTTTGTATGCTCACCGGAGATTCTAATGTTGTAATTAGGAACGCTGTTACTCTTTGAATGAATAAAAAACTTCCTTTTGGGTTCGAATTACATGTTTTCATAATTTATAACATCTAATTGATCAATATTGAAAAATGTTTTATAGGGATGGAAACCTGAGAAGAACTTGAAGTTTCTTCTGCAAAAAGTGTTGAAGCAGAGCGACGTGGGCAGTCTGGGACGAATTGTGTTGCCAAAAGTACTTATAGTTTTTTTTTTTTGTTGTTGTTTTTGCTCAACAATTCCTTATAGTGAAATTGTGATATACATACATATATATATATATATATATGGGTATTTTTCAGTGACTGATTTGGCTTGTCAAATATGTAATTTATTAATCAGAAAGAAGCAGAAACTCATCTCCCAGAACTAGAGGCGAGAGATGGAATTTCCATTGCCATGGAAGACATTGGGACTTCTCGTGTTTGGAATATGCGCTATAGGTATCCTACATTTAACCCACAACCCGTACTCTGTCAAATTTCGAAATCATCTTATTTCTTTTTAAAACAAATAGATAATGACTGAACAAATATATTTTGGTTTTGTATTGTTATAATGGAGTTTCAGGTACTGGCCTAACAACAAAAGCAGGATGTATCTCCTTGAAAACACAGGTGGGTAGTTCATAAGATCAAGTTATTACTTTTGGGTGCTCAAATATTTCTCTTAATTCTCATTAACGTCTGTTCTCCAGGAGATTTTGTTAGAGCCAATGGACTCCAGGAGGGGGATTTCATAGTCATCTACTCGGACGTCAAATGTGGCAAATATGTACATGCATATTTCTCATAATTTATAGTTTTCTATTTTTTCCATTTATACTCCTGAATATTCTCCGACTTAGAAATTGATATTTTGAAATTTATATGATAGATGATACGAGGAGTGAAGGTAAGGCAACCGGGTCCAAAATCAGAGAACAAAAGGCCAGGAAAGTCGCAGAGAAACCAGCATGCAAGCAGTCCAGATGGGCCTGATAACGGTTCCTCATCCTCACACAAGAATAATACAGTAAAGTAGTGAAACGCAGAAGAAGACCTATGGGCCTGCACACAGCCAATTCAAATTCTTCCACAACATTCAAGTTAAAATCGAATTTGCCAAATGGATGGCCAAAATTTTCTGAGTAAATTAAATTACGTACCCCAACCTTTCTTTTTTTAATCTTTCGGCTTCTGAGCCCAAATGAATTATTAGGTCACAGACTCGTAAAATATTGTTATAAATAGGGTATTTAAGAGAGAGGCTTGCGTATGAAAAAATGGTTTAATGTTGGTTTGGCTTCTCAAAGTAGGCTAGCATTTGGGTTTTAAGAATGTTAATTAACCAAGTACTTATAGACTTCAAAAAACTGTATGTTTTTGTTGGGGAGTGGAATCATTTTGTGAAGGACTGTCCATTAATAACTTCTCCAATTCACAAATTATATATATACATCTGTATTTTAGTGGTTCTTAATATTATATATATATATATATATATATATATATCTGTATTTCTCCATATATAAGAATGTATTTATGTTTTTTCATTTGATGCATCTCCACGGTATATAACATATTAAAATTAATTCTGATTTTCAGATTCAGCTAAAAACGAAAAAAATAAATAAATTATTTTCAGATTAACGTCCATGTACTCGAGATGCTCAATGTCCTTGGTTCTTTAACTGTCTTTAGTTCTTCAACTCGATGATCGTTTGAACTTTATATTAGCTAATTAATATTTATTATAAGGTATAGCTCTTTTTCTTTTCTTTAAATATATCTTTATATTTTTTTCATAAAGTAAATTGTATTAATGCTTATCAATTAATAATGTAATAGGCTTATATATGTATGAGAAATATTCTAGTCCATTATATTGTTTATATATAATGGACGATAATAAATATATAATTAACCAATTTATGTGTAGCCCAGTAGGATGTGTATATAAAAATTAACAAATAATATAAATTTATATTTTTATTTATTTTTAATATATATATATATATATATATATATATATATATATATATATATTTGCTCATTGTATATGAACATGTGGTATCCTAGAACATTTCGTATCATGTAATATTTTAATTTTAACTTGAATTTTGACTTGAGTGATGGGGTATAATAAAAAATTAAACACTGAAGTTTTAAATTGTTATAGGAAATGAGTTATCTATATTTAATACCCCGTAGGTCCATAAATTTTAAATAATTTACTACGGTCTACAATTTAGATTCTATATAGGAGGAAATGTATCTGTATCTGTAGGTTCTCAATCTGTTTTTTCTCAAATTTTTCTACGCTACTAAAAGTTTTTCTTTTTTTAATTTATGTGGCCAATTAGGTTTTTAAATAAGTGTAAAGTGGTCTTTAATTTATTAATTTTTTGGTCAATTTTATAATGAATTCAATTCATTGTCATGTTTGACTTGTAAATGGGAATGATTACTCTAATATAAAAGACAGTTAATAATAAAAGAATTATGGGAAATAATTAAATGCAAATCACGTGACAAGTAATTCTATTAATGAAGACTTTTATGATGGAAAGCACGTAGAAGATAAAAAGATTGTTCAATTATTTCTATCGATGTGCGTAGCTGTGGGCATTTAATGGGAATTCATTAGAAAACAAGTTTGATTACAACTTATAAAATATAATTGCAATTTGCCAAAAATAAAATATAATATAACTGCAAATCCTTGCAGTCTTTGCATTGGTTCCTCTATTATTATTATTCAAAAAAATTAAATCATTTAATTTTATATGTGTGGAAATTTTTTATTTTTAAACTATTGGAAAATTATATATATATAGGGTGATGCTGCTATGGGCGACAAGCCCACCCTTTTTTTTTTCTTTCTTTTTTACTTTTTTTTTTTGTATTTTGTATTTTTTATTTTTTTTGTCTACTTTTTTATATATAATTTTATATTTTTTTGTATTTTTCCAAACTGCAAAAATTCTATATATATATATAATACAAAAAAAAAAAAACATTATATATAAAAAATACAAAATACAAAAAAAAAAAAAAGTAAAAAAGAAAAAGGGTGGGGTCGCCCACGTTAGCATCACCATATATGGTGACAAGGCGACGTCGTCCAGGCCCAATCCCTCTTTTTTTTTTTTACTTTTTTTTTGTATTTTTTGTTTTTCATTTTTTATATTTTTTTTGTATTTTTTATACTGTTTTATATATGGTTTTTTTTTTTCTATTTTTCTATTTTTTTATGCTTTTTATACTTTTTTTTGTATATTTATTTTTCATATATGTATATATATATATATATATGTGAAAAAAAAAAAAAGGGGGGGATTGGGCTGTTGTAGCCCAGCATAAGGTGGGCGACGTCGCCCATATTATCACCCCCTATATATATATATATATATATATATAACAGTGTATCAACATTGCAAAAGCCCAATTGGGAGGGCGTTGTTTTCTTTATGATAAATAATTGGGAGGCCGTTCCATCACTAGCAAAAGCTCAATCAGCATCCTGATAGCCCGCACGAGTGATAGCATGTAGACCATTATTCAATGTTCATTGCCTTTATGACCACATTATCTGTTCATTTATTTTTATATGAATCACTAAGATCTTCCAAGTAAATACACTGGTTTAGATATAAATAAAACATACAATGAAAAATCCCATAAACTTTAAATAATTAAATTTTTATTTTTTGGTAGATAATATGAGTTTGGCTTGTTCAACAAATAAGATGACTCATTTTCTTGAAATTTATATAGAATCAAAGTATATTTTACTTTTTTTTTTTTTAATTATTATTGAACCTACATAGAACTCATCTAAAAAATAGAGACTAATTTATTTGAAACTTGTCTTGGCATTTGAGGAAGAAGAGTACAGCAATGAGGATGCAGAGAAGGTTGTTGTGTTACTACTTTTAGGCAAGGAAGAGTTGTGCATCTGCTGAGTGGAAGCCATAGTTGCAGAATTAGAACCATCAAGAAGCAAGTCTACTTTCACGCATTCTTCTCTCTCTTGCCTGATCTCTTTCAACATCGCCGCCACGTCTTTCATGGCCGGCCTGTCGTCCGGCGAAGGGTTAACACACAGCAATGCCACTCCCAAGGTCTGCAACATTTCCTCCAGCTCTGATTCCGGTCGACCACACAAGCATTGAGCTAGAACTTGTTCTTCACCTCGCCTTTGTCTAACCCAATCCACAATGTGTAGGCCATCTGGTATTGTTGGGTCAATTGGTTGCTTACCTGTTAGCACTTCTAACACCACCACGCCGTAGCTATACACATCACTCTTCTCTGTTATCTTCATCATGTACCCATACTCTGTTGCATGCATGTCATAGGAAGATTAATTTTGTCCGACACTAACCAACAAGTAGAAAAAGGAAAAAATACAGACATTACCTTAATTATACAATCACGTTGAAGACTTTCTTTCGACCAAAAATAAAAAAAAGTTGAAGACTTTCTTTACGAACTAAATTATTACATGACTTAAAATTATACAGATAATTTAATTTATAGAAATTTTTATATCTATTTCTTACTTTAGGAACTAAATTACCACATGAGCTAAATAATACAAATTATTTATATTAACAAAATTTAAATTTTTGATAAAATAGATTAATTTGGTAAACATATTTATAGAACTTTCATATTTGTTAAGATACATTGATTTATTAAATATTGATTGTCACATCTCAAAACTTTATGTAAAATATATATAAGATTTCACAAAGTGTAATGTGTATTTTTCTAAAATAAGAAGAAAGAATTCAATCTAACCTGGGGCAATGTAGCCGTAAGAACCAGCGACTGTGTTAGAAGACCTGGCAAAATCTCCGTCGTCAACGAGCTTGGCAAGCCCAAAATCAGCAATATAGGGTTCGAATTCAGGGCCAATGAGAATGTTGTTGGCCTTAATGTCCCTGTGAACAATTGGAGGTACGCAGTCATGGTGCAAATAAGCCAAACCTTGAGCTGCACCTAATATAATCCGGTACCTCTGGTCCCATTCCAAGCATGAGTTACTGCTTTGTTCATGGAGAAGACTACCCAAGCTTCCATTGGGCATGTAATCGTACATGAGCAGCCTCGTTTTCCGGTTCCAACAGCAACCCAAGAACCTGACGATGTTCTTGTGGCGAATTGAGCCTAGGGTCTTTATCTCTGCCGAGAATGAATCTCTAACTCCTCCGTTGACTCGGAGTCTGTCGTATTGACAATCGTATCCACCCGCCATTGTTGTTGGCCAGAGCTTCTTCACGGCAATGACTTCCCCATTTTCTAGCTCTGCACGGTAAACAATTCCTGAGCACCCTTTTCCAATTACGTTGGATTCCACTAGACATTTTAGGATCTGTTCAACTGTGAAATTCAACTTCTGGAATGGTGTGAATTGCCAAGGCCATGACTCGCATCCAATCTCTGAATCATTGTCTTCACCGGTCATTTTCTGTGCTCGAAACACAGCAATGGCACCGAAAATGGACAGTGCAATGGTCAAGGTAATTAGCAATGCGATGGCCAGTTCAAGTCTTTGTGACCTCCGGGAATTGCTGCTTTTGGGCATACTCGTTATTGTGCCATTGCTGAGGAAGCACAAATCATGGCCTTTAGAACATAATCCTTGGTTCCCAGCCAGGTCTGTTGCTGACAATTGCCGGAAAAGCTTGATGTCTGGGAGATAGCCGGTGAAATTGTTGTATGAGATGTTCAAAGAAACTAGATTCTCCAGACCAGATAATGCCAGCAACTGACCTTCAAGTTTGTTGTATGAAAGGTCAAGTACAGAGAGCTTGTTGAGAGCTGAAATCTGTGGTGGGATTACTCCAGAGAGATCATTATAACTCAAGTTTAGGGCAATTTCAAGAGCTTCTATTTGAAACACTTCCATAGGAATTGGACCGGAGAGCTTGTTGCTGCTAAGATCAAGCAACTGAAGGCTTGAACAGTGACCAAGTGACGAGGGAATTGACCCAGAGAGATAATTCCTACTGAGAATGAGCCTGTTGAGTGATTCTAGACTTCCAATACTTTCAGGAATCTGACCCACAAAACCATTGACTGAGACATCCAGTACCTGAAGCCTTGTGAGTGAAGATAAATGGTTGGGCAATGTACCTCCAAGAGTGTTGTTGCTTAAGTTAAGCAGCTGCAATTCAGTGCAATTCCCAATTTCACCTGGCACTGGCCCTGAAAGATGGTTTTCAGACAGGTCTAGGAAACTAAGGTAGTTCAGGAACCCAACTTCTCTTGGGATCTTTCCGCTGATTCTGTTGTTTACAAGCCGGAGTCGAATAAGTGAACTGCAATTACCAATCTCCAGAGGGATGGTACCAGAAATGTCGTTAGAGATTAAGAGAAGCTTTGTTAGATTTTGAAGATTAAATAGGCCTGCAGGTAAGCTACCAGTGAGTGCATTATGTGATAAATCCAGAGCTTGAAGGCCTTTGCAGCCAGCCAAAGTTGATGGAATACTTCCTTCAAGTTTGTTATCCCAGGCAAAAAATACAGTAAGCTCTGCCAACATTCCAATCTCAGCAGGAATTGAGCCTAATATCTGATTAGTGTCTAGCTGCAACTGTATAAGATTAGTAGCATTGAAAAGAACTGATGGGATTGAACCCGACATATTATTGTTACTGAGCATAAGCTCTTCAAGATTTGTGAGGTTCCCAAACGAACGAGGTATGCTTCCAGAGAAGGAATTTAGGGAGAGATCTAAGATCCTCAAGCTTTTGCAGTTCCCAATTTCCTGAGGAATAGTTCCATCAAAGTTGTTTCGCCACAATAGCATCTTCTCAAGCTTTTGAAGCGTGCCTAGCTGTGGTGGAATTGAACCAGAAAGGTCGTTCTCATATAAATAAAGGTTGACGAGCTCTGAACAGTTGCCAATATCTGGTGGAATCTCACCAGATAGCATAGTAGTATAAATTGACAATGTCTGAAGCATGCTTAGCTTACCCAATGAAGCAGGTATGGAACCAGAAATCTTGGTATCAGCTAGACCCAGCACCTTTAGGTTCTGGCAATTCCCAATCTCGGCTGGGATTTCCCCTGCAATATCTTTGTTTCCACCTGCACGTATGGCTTCCAATTTTGACAGTTTGCCAAGCTCAGCAGGAATATTCCCACTCAAATAGTTATCGAATATGAGGAGATTCTTCAAGTTGATGCAATCACCAAGCTCTACTGGTATTTGCCCAGTAAGCTGGTTAGAGTTCAAAATCAAGTCTTGGAGATTTTGGAGCTTTCCAATACTTGAAGGAATACTACCAGCTAGATTGTTGAAGCTAACATCAATCACTGCAAGTGCAGTGCAATATTGGATGTCAGACGGAATAGCCCCTGTGAGGTTAGCACCAGAAATGATGAGCTTTTCAAGAAAATGAAGTTTGGAAAGATTGGAAGGAAATGGAAGAGCCAACTCAACTGACTGCATAGTGATTTCTGTGACAAAGTTTTCAGAAGAACAAGTGATGTGAGTCCAGTTACAGGGGTTGGGGTCAGATGGGTTCCAGCTGGAGAAAGATGACAAGGTTGAGGTAGAGTTATGAAGCCATGAATGTAGTGCAATAACTTCATCATTAGCAGCAGAAACAGCAGAAAAACGAAGTAAGAGAAAGAGAAGTTGACAGAAGAGAGAGTGCAGGCAATGGAGGTGGTGGTGGTGGTGGTGGTGGTGGTGGTGTTGAATGGTGAAGGATTGGCTCAGCATTGGCATAGTGTGGTGGATATGGGGTTTAGAGGACTGCCTCGGCATCGGCATTGGCAAACTTGCCTCAAAACCTCAACCAGTCTTGTAGGTTTTGCATTGGGTCTCTCTAATTTTCTTGGTTCTTTTCGTAAACTCTACCATTAATTGTTGGTACTGGCATTGAGTCTATGTTACTATTATACATGCTTTGTAGTCAAGCAAGAAAAGGAAAGATTAAAATAATAGAATAAAATATTTGATTAGCCACACCTCACCACCAACTTCACCTCGGGGTTCTGTTACTATGCTTGCTTATTTCAGTCTTATTGAATTGAATACTGAAACAGGAGTTGTGAGACTACTCAATTAGGCAGATACACCATGTGTGCTTGCATTGTTTTCCTCAATACAGTCAGTGATATGGGCTTCATTTTTTTATTCTGATAATTGAAATTTGAAACCAGCTCTCCTGAAGCCTAGTCATAATATTCCTTTGATTATTTTTTTCTTTCTTTCTGAGTTGAGTTCAGCTTAATTTCAAAGCTGTTGCCTTAAAAGTGTTTCTATTATTTGTGCTGATTAATATTTTTACTGCTTACAGTTCTTGGTTAATAAGCATTAAAGAATCTCACAACTGATTGTTGTTACCATTTTTATGTCTTTGGGCAGTCAATGTTTGAGCTTTACGATTGTCTGTATACTCTCTTTTCTGTTTCTCTTTGGTCATGCTTCCCACCGAGGAGTTCCTATTTCCAAAACATGTAGCAATGGCCAAAATTATTGTCAACATAAAGTAAATAATCTAACACAGTAAACAAGGTAAGAATGATTCACTGTTTCAGATAAATGCAAATCTCTGAAAAAAATGCAAGGCGTATTATTGCACTAAGTAATGAGAAACTCAGCCACCTCACACCCACTAGAAATCAATTCTCTCAGTCAATATTTTCTTCTTCATTTTAAGGCACTCTTCTCCTTGCAAATCCACTGTCTAACATAAGTGTGAATTGGGGTTACTTCTGGTTTTGAAAACACAGAATCTCTGTCATCCCCATTACCATCTTCTGTTTAAACTACCATTTTGTACTGTATATAAATCAGTTCACTGATTTCTAGAGAAGAAAAATTGGGATAGTTCTGGTTGAAATTCTGTCCTATGTTTTAAGACCAGATTCTGAATTCGACATGTGTGCTTTTTAATTTTAATAACTAAATAAAGAAATGAACTTACCAAACAAAAACAAAGAAGAAAACTCCACAATTTTTTGTTTTCTTGTGTAGTAAGAAAAGACCATAAAAACACTATTGTATTGTTTTTTTAATAAAACCTGATGATTATGACCGCATAGTAAGAAATGGTAATAACTAATAAGGATTTAGGAGGATCATAAACTCATAATGTATGGGAATTGGGCTATCTCTGATTTTGAGGCTAAACCATGTGATTTATTTGCCAGAGCTATTAATCCTAACACTTGGCAGTGTCTATTATCTTAATTGCTCAAGAAAAATTATACAGCAAGAGACACCGCTGCCCACTGCTCAAAGTTCTAGGCTTTGTGTGCTTCGGGAAGCTCCCTCTAAAGAATCTATGCACGTTCATTTTTGACAAAACACCCACCCAAATTCACAAAAAATAAAAATTAAATAAGAAGTCCCCCCTTGTTTTATATGATATGTATATCTATACAAGTCCGGTTGCATTCTTGCAGGTCCGATGGCGTTTTTGTAATGTAAGGTCCGGTGGCATCATAGCGAGGTCCGGTAGTATTTTTGTGAGGTCCGAATGCATTTAGATCCGATGACATTCCTACTATTTTAAACAAACATATTATTTTAGATTTTTCAGTTAATTTATGGACAATATAAATGTTTTACTTTCTGAAAAATCCTAATACAGTGGAATTATAATAGTTCACGTACTTCCTTTAGATATTAGTTATGGTTACTTTAAAGCATAATAAATTCTTAAATTTTGTTTTCTGTTTTTTTTTAAAAAAATTCTTAATTGGAGTCCGTTATGGGCTTCTACTAAGTTCAAGACCAATTCTGTAGCCCAATAGAGATTTGGATGGAACCGTAGGCTGAAATTTAGGCCAGCCCTTTCAGAAATTGGGCTGGGATAAAAACTAGACTGTGGGCCCTTTCAACCCGTGCTTGTGAGGCTGAGAGTGTTTCAAACTTTTCCCTTGTCTTTGCGCTTTGGGGGTAATAATCCTCGCAATTCCAAGCCTTCACCATTATCAAAATCTGCAATTTGAATTATTGTCAAAATAATCTTCAATCTGAAATTATATAAGTAATATTTTCTCATATATTTTTCAACAAAATTAATATTGGAAAAGAAGCACATGGCTGCCTCAATAGTTCACAGTCTATGCTCCATAAATCCACACAATCCAAAATGTTACAGAACTCAAACCGGGACTCTCCCGCAATCACTGTTTCTTTACCCGAATTCGTTATTGAGGTTGAAGAAGCAGCCTTTGCTTTCAGAACTCCAGGCTAGGAAGCTTAGGACCCAGAAATCTTCCTCCTTTCCTGTTGTATATGCTGCACAGTCCAGCTTCTTTAAAGGTTAGCTTTGCTGCTCCTTTTTTTGTCCCTTCCTTCATAGTGGGTATGACATGCCCAGGTTTACGTTTTTATTTTTTACTTTATTTTCTTTTTTGGGTTTTTGAAATTTTGATTATTATTAATTTTTCCGTAGATTTCATTGACTTGAGTGTGGAGTGTGGATAATGTGGGCTAATGTGATATGGATAACTGAAAGCTAGTTTCCTGCTGAGCCAAAATGTAAAACTGATGTCTGTAGGAATTGCTTTTGAGTTTTTACATTTATTGACACAGCTCTCTATATCAAGATATAACATATATGCTTGTTCAATATTTATTTGATTACAGTAAATGATTCTAAATTAGGTTTTTGATTATCCTAGATTTCAGCATTGCATTATGTTCTTTTGCTTCTGTCCTGTTCTTTCTAGAGCGAAACTCCCAGTTTAGCTTTGTGTTCTGATATTTGCTGACTGCCATATTGAATAATCTTAAATAGTTATCCAAACGGCATGGAAGATTGGGATGGATGGTATTGAGGCTGGAGCTAATCTGGTCCCTGTAAGTTCTTTGGTCTACTTTATATACTTCTAGACTTATTTTCAGTTCATCCGTGCTCTAAAATTTATTCTTTTTCTCAGTTGATTATTTCTTAAAGATTTTTTTTTTTTTTTTGGATGTTAGGCATCTGTACCGAGACCAATGGCAAAGATTTCCGTGGCAGTTGTAGCATTGAGCATTTCGCTCTTTGTAGTCAAGTCTTTCTTGTCTACAGCTTTCTTTGTGCTGGTATGTTGTCTAATATTTTCCTCCTGTACTGATAGGTGTTTTGTGATACCATTGGACTTCTATTGCTGCTTGTATGCAAATGAGATGTGCTTTTCTTATCCTTGTAGAAACTGCGATTTGAATTTGTTTGCAGATTTCATATGACCAATCTAAGTTGAATTTGAAAGTAGGATAAGGGAATGAGAATCATTTAGAGATTCTTTAAAAAGTGCAAAGAATTCCCGTCAAGCGTTTATATCTTTGAGCTACTACTATGAGCTTAATTTTAGTAAGGCAGTCAATATATAACTTTACTGATGTAGGTCAAAAACATAACCGCTTGCGGCTGGTTCAATATGATGAATGAACTTGTGATAGAGGTGTCAGTTTGCTGCTCATACATGCAAATCTGTCAGAAAATGAAGGAAATAGGTGGAAAGAACTTAATTCTGAGTAAAATCATGAATTAGAATTTCTTTACTTATAGCATAAAAAAATTGGATTATGTTGCTCACATCTATATTCTGATTCAAACGCTTAAGGGTTGTATCTGCACCCCTGTTGGAGTCTGGTTGTGACTGTTTCTGTATTTTGTGAAGGTTAGAAATTAGATTTAGTAGAGCAGTTTTGCTGTGGAAATGAATTTGCTTAGTAATCAATAAAATTGTATGACAACAGGCCACGATGGGACTTGTGTATTTTGTATTCATAGCTATGAATAAAGATGAAGGGCCAAGAGGGGGTGGTGGAGACACCACTTCTACTGAAGACAGTTTAGAAGAAGCCAGAAGAATTATGGACAAGTACAAGTAACTCGGAATGGCTAATCCAGATCTCATTCATTCAATTTCCAACATAGAATGAGGGCATGCTCAGAAAGGGTGAACAAGGAATTCCAGAAGAAAAAACATCTTAATTTACATAGTTTCATAGTTTCCTCCTTAAATGCTCAAATCATATCCTTAAGATTCGTATAGCTTTAAGAAATTTTGAGTTGGCTTGTGTCCGTAGTCTAGTTGAGCAGTGCTGTTGTTAAAGATTGAAAAGTAATACTACATTTAGATTAAGCTTCTACTAATGTCACGCCAACTCTCTCCTGTCTCCTCCCTCCATGTTCTTTTCCTGCGGCTATATATGAAAATCATGTTACTGTGGCTTCCCTGTTATTTCCCTTTTATTTATTTATTTATTTTATTATGTTTCTGTTGAGTGACATAGATAATAAAGTAAAGTGGCTGATACCTGTGAACTACAAAATCATTACTTTCTGCTACTATATAGTTAAAAATCTTTAGTGTTACTATATAAACCACTACAATGCCTATTTGTGCTGTTGTGATGATAATCAAACGTATGCAATTTCACTTTTTATTGGCTATTTCATATGCTTGGCTGTATTAAGATTTGAGATTAGTGCAGGAGAGCAAGTTGTATTGTAATTTGCACATAACAGAATCATATTATGTGAATGACGTGGTTTTCTATGTAGTAAATTCTTTAGTGACGGCTAAGGAACATGCATGCTTACATAAAAGTAGGTGCTTAAAGTTGTTTCTAGCAAACAACGCAAGGCAATAGTAGGACCAAAGGCATCGTTGTGGACCAAACACTTGGTACACTTTACTATCGATAACTGGACTGAAGAATATATTCCATTCGGCTCTCCTTTGGAATGATGAACAAGATTAGCAAAAATGTTCTGTAGCACATAAAGATCTTGTATTCCTTATTGTTTGATTTTATATTGCAAACGCATATATAATACACATAGGCAGTTTGGGAGTAAACAACCAAGACACATAAAATTATGAACATTGAAAGTTAAAAGCATTGAATTCAGACATAATTCTCTAGTCTTCCATGCTAATGATACACCGCAGTCCTTCCCCTTTCAACATGTAGTCGAAGGCTTTATTGATGTCTGAGAAAGGAACTCGGTGGGTTATAAACTTGTCCAGCTGCAGTTTCTGTTGCAAAAATATGCAAAGTCGTGTTATCAGTGATGTATTATAATTATAAATACAAAAATTGGAGTTGTTTGTAGTAGAAACTGAGAGGATACCTTGCTCATGTACATGTCAACGACAGAGGGAAGGTCAGTCCGAGGTTTGTAGTTTCCGAAGAAAGTCCCTCTGAGTGTCCTCTCATTAAGCAAGTTAATGGGTTTAGTCATGAACGTTGCGTCTTTGTTTGGCACTCCCACCAGCACAGCCACACCCCATCCCTATTCGCCTCACCCATCGCAAACAATACATAATATTATTAGCAACGAAGGGCATGCGTGTGAATGAATAAGCTCTTGAATTGCCCTAGTTCAGGAAACTAACTTACATCATGAACGCATTCAAAAGCAGAGATCATGGCATTGATGTTGCCTGTGCATTCTACACTTCTGTCAACTCCTCCATTAGTCATCTCTGCAATAACCTGTTGACTTCAATCATTAGCGTATGGTAAGAAGTAAAAGCTTTATGCAGATTGAAAATAACAAGAATTATCCACCTCTTGAACTGGTCTGTCATGGTCCTTAGGATTCACAAACTCATTGACTCCAAATTTCTTGGCCGACATCGGAGATAATAGACATGAGCAAGAATTAGGCTCTTGGGTTTTTCAGGTAATCACTTGCTATACTATGTAAGGGTGATGAATATTACCCTCTTCAAACCTCATTGGGTTCAAGTCAATCCCAATAATCCTTGATGCCCCAGCAATTCTTGCACCTTCAGCGGCCTAAAAAGTTTAAATGGACTAAATTATAAAGTAATTTGAGGATCAAGTTTGACCAACCAATTAAAACTGACCAAAAACATACAGCAAGGCCAACAGCTCCAAGTCCAAAGACAGCAACTGAAGATCCCCTCTTTGGTTTTGCCACATTCAAAGTCGCACCCAATCCTGACATTTCAGAGTCACTTTTATTAGCCTCTAACTTATATGAGGATTTCCAAAGCAATATATTGAATTGATAGAGAGAGAACCTGTAGAGATGCCACAGCTGAGAATGCAAACTTTGTCTAGAGGAGCCAAGGGGTTGAGCTTTGAAAGACAACCAGAATGAACAACAGTGTATTCACTGAAGGTGGAAGTGCCAAGAAAGTGATTAATAGGTGTGCCATTAATGGAAAACCTTGTTTTGCCATCATGAAGCATAACACCTCTGTCAGTGTTGATTCTGAGGAGGTCACACATATTGCTTTCCTCTGACTTGCAATGCCCACACTCTCCACATTCCCCTGTGAACACTGGAAGCACATGATCTCCTGCCTGCAGATCCTTGACCCCTTCCCCAACACTCTCCACAATTCTGTATCAAAATTAAGAGTTTGTGCACGTGGAAATTTATTATAAATATTTGCGACTATAGAGATATGATTTTATGAAGTTAATAATAAAAAACATACCCAGCTGCTTCGTGGCCAAAAATGCGAGGGAATAGTGGCGTCTGGCCCTGAAATCCCATACATAACAATAAACAAAAGTGGTGATAGCATCTTCCCGATTACTAGTTTCTAATTTTACACCCGATTTCCAACAACTAGTGGGAACTGCTTAATCTGATCCATGATGATGTTCTTGATTTTACACAAGTACTACGCATATAATATCCCGATGTAGAAGAGACATTTTGTATTCAGAGTTGTGTTAACAATGAATGTTTGTAGTCATGGATATGATGCAGAATTAGAATGGCAAAAACAAAAAAAATGTTGAATCTATAGGAAGAAAGAAAACATATAATATGTAATCCAAACCACATTCTGAGATCAATCCCAGAGGCCTCATTTTCTCTCAAAAAGTTCCAATTAAGAAAGAAAGAAAAGCAGAGCATTAATGTATAAATATAATACGAACCTTGGCTTCCCAAAAGTAGAGATCAGTATGGCAAAGGGAAGTGTATTTGACCTTCATCCTCACTTCCATAGCTTGTGGTGGAGCAACCTCCACACGCTCCATTACCAATGGCTTCCCTGCTTCCCATGCAACTGCCGCTGCCAATTCACATACAAATACCAATATCTACCTATTCAGAACCACCCCATGTTTATAGAATAACATGAACATGACCAATAATTAAATTTGATGAATTTTAATATTATTACCTTTGCAAGGAATCACAAGGCCAGAAGTACTAGTAGTGGACATGGGTCTCTGGTGAATTCCTGAATATTGAAGGCAGTGATTCTTATTTTCAGTGATCTGAAGCAGAAGCTTTGGAGTAATTAGGGGACAATTAGTGCTACATATGAAACCTCTTAACTTGTTACACATTATAAATAAATTTTTAATTTTGATTTATAAAGTAGAAATTGTGCACTGTGGACTCGTGATTTTTTTTTGTGTGGTGAGTGGGTGTTGAATGAGTCAAAAACCAGCTGAGAGAGTTGAGATATCTTTGGCTTACCCCGTCCATAGAGAAGATGACATTTATAAGGCTGACCCAATGTTTCTCGGCATGCACTGTTACTAAATAGTAAATACTAACCTCTGCTTTTTCATTACTACTACTAGTATGGAATTTTTCCTTCTTTTTATTCAACAAATGCCCATTAACTACTGGTCAGGTTTTCTTTTTTTTTTTTGCTCTAATTGTTCACTGATGCTTAACTTGCTTATTACGTTGTTTAATTATACATTAGTAAAATGGAGCACAAAAGCATATACAGCCACTATAATTGCTATCTGCTTTAGTTTATTCCTTTCTCTTTTTTTTATTTTATTTTCCTACCATGCATAAATTCATAGCCTAATCCCACTTTAGACTTTGTAGGAAAAAAAAAAATGTTGTACGAACATACATAAATCTACTTTGTATAGTTATTGTTTCAATTCCATAAAAAAAGAAACAAAAAAAAAAAAGAGATAAAGATTTATGATTTTTTTTTTCAACTTGAGCCCTTAACATTCTATTTATTTCGAGTATTATTTATGTCATAATATGTGATGATTTTTTAAAATTGTGATTAAATCTATTTTGGTTTATTTTTAAGATATATATTTAAAAATAATAATAATAGTAAAAAAAAAAAAAAAACCTAATATGACATGGCATGCATCCAGTTACCTACAAGTTTAACCAGAATCAGGAATGATCCAGTGGGTAGACCATGTAATCTAATCCACACTGTCTGACTGCCTCCGTCTTCAAACTGGTCTCATCTCAACCATTTTCCTTGGAGCCACCCTCTATCCAAAAAGGTGTCAGTGTCACCCTCATGAACTCAACCATCTACAATCGCTCCACTACTCCACCGCAGCGGTCTCACCCGTCCTCGCTCTTCCCACAGATTACAGCATGCAGAACCATGAGAGACTTGCGCCAAGTCCACGCCTTTTTCATTAAAACCGGGCAAATCCAAGACCCTCTTGCCGCCGCTGAAATCCTCAAATTCTGTGCGCTTTCCATTAACCGGGACATCGAATACGCGCGCTCAGTTTTTCTCCAAATGAAAGAACCCAATTGCTTTTCTTGGAATACCATCATCAGAGCGCTGGCGGAGAGCGCTGTTGATGATGATCACCAACCATTGGAAGCTCTTGTCCTGTTTCGTCAAATGGTCTGTGATGGTTTTGTGGAACCCAATCAGTTTACTTTTCCTTCTGTATTGAAGGCTTGTGCTGTAATGGGTAATGCTGAAATGGGCAAACAGGTTCATGGGATGGTTGTGAAGTGTGGATTGGAAAGCGATGAGTTTGTGGTTAGCAATCTTCTTAGGATGTATGTCATGTGTGGGGTTATGAAAAATGCTCATTTATTATTTTGTAGGAATGTCATTGATTCTGGTGATACGTACAAACTGGTGAGAGATCAGAGGAGGAAAGAGGGTAATGTGGTTTTGTGGAACGTGATGGTTGATGGGTACGTGAGAATTGGAGATTTTAGAGCTGCCAGGGATTTGTTCGATAGAATGCCTCAAAGAAGTGTAGTTTCATGGAATGTGATGATATCTGGTTATGCACAAAATGGGTTATTCAAGGAGGCGATAGAGATGTTCCGTGATATGCAGTTGGGAGATGTACGTCCCAATTATGTGACTCTGGTTAGTGTCCTGCCTGCAATTTCACGTCTTGGTGCACTTGAATTGGGCAAATGGGTACATCTATATGCAGACAAGAATCAGATTGGCATTAATGACGTGCTTGGTTCTGCTTTGGTTGATATGTATTCCAAGTGCGGGAGCATTGACAAGGCAGTTCGAGTTTTTGAAACTCTGCCTAAAGAGAATCCAATCACTTGGAATGCCATAATCGGTGGACTTGCTATGCATGGTCGAGCAAAGGATGCAATTTACTACTTTTCAAGGATGGAACAAGCCGGTGTAAAACCAAGCGATGTGGCCTATATTGCTGTATTGAGTGCTTGTAGCCATGCTGGCTTGGTGGAGGAGGGCCGATCATTTTTCAACCACATGATTACCATAGCTGGTTTAGAACCTAGAATCGAACACCATGGATGTCTGGTTGATCTATTAGGGCGTGCCGGCCATTTAGAAGAGGCTGAAGAGCATGTACTAAACATGCCAATTAGGCCGGACGAGGTGATATGGAAGGCATTGCTTGGTGCATGCAAAATGCATGGAAACATTGAAATGGGAAAACGAGTAGCAAAAGTTCTAATGGACATGGCTCCTCATGATAGTGGATCCTATGTTGCTCTGTCAAATTTGTATGCCTCTTCAGGAGATTGGGAGGGTGTTTCAGAAGTGAGGTTGATGATGAAGGACATGGATATCAGGAAAGACCCTGGTTGTAGTTGGATTGAGCTCGACGGGGAGATTCATGAGTTTGTTGTGGAAGATGAGTCCCATCCCAGAGCCAAAGAAATCCATTTTATGTTGGAGGAGATTTCCAACAAGTTGAGGTTGGCAAACTATAAGCCAGACACCACACAAGTGTTGCTCAAAATGGAGGAAGAAGAAAAAGAGAGTAGCTTGCACTATCACAGTGAGAAGATTGCAATTGCTTTTGGATTAATTTCAACGAGACCACAGACACCACTTAGGATTGTAAAGAACCTACGCATTTGTGAAGATTGTCACTCTTCTATGAAGTTAATCTCAAAAATTTATAAACGTCAAATCGTTGTGCGGGACAGAAAGCGGTTCCACCATTTTGAGCATGGGACATGTTCTTGTATGGATTTCTGGTAAATGAAATAATAAGAAAAATTGTAATTAGCAAACAAAATGTGTTTACCCTGTTTCACTTGTCTCTATCTCTCCCAAGTTCTTCTCTTTTTAATCTTTTTTTTTTTTTTTTTAACCCTTAACCTATAGTTTTTACTTGTGTTGGATGGAAAACTATCGTTGTTTTTACTTCTTTTTTTTTTTCTTTTAATGTGAATTATCAACCCTATGTAGAAAATCAACGAGGTAATATTGTCTCATTTTTTCAGTAAAATAGTTAAATTTACTATAAAATGTATTTTGTTTGGTAAATAAACTTATTATTAAAATATAATAAGTTCAAACTTCAAAGTGATATCAATTTAAAAATCTAAAATAAAAGTAAAAATCATAGGTTAAGGATGAAGGGAAAATGTCCGCAACAAATTGGTCATAAGCATGTTGACTAACATCTGGGCTGCCACGCCTCTAAGGCTTGTCCCTTTTCTATAAATGACAATTGATGCGTCCTACAAAACACAAAGTTTAAGGGCCTATGGTTTAAGGGCCTATGGCAATGGGTCCAAAACCTTTTGGGTGTGTGGATTAATGTCTTGGTAACAAGACCTAAGTTAGCCATTTAAAATCACCTTGTAGGCTTGTGACCCTATATTTCACACTAAAACAAAAAAAAAAAAAGAGAGGAGGCTTTGTACCCTTATATAATGTGGTAAACTAAAATTTGACCGTCTGTATAATTTAGTGTAAAATTCAGACAAAAGTTGGGATAGTTTGACTATACCTTCAATCGACACAGCCAAGTAGTTGAAGGTCAATTTGGATTATAGCTGCAAAGGAGAGGAAGATTATATTACACAAAAAGAGTAATTAAAGAAAAACAAATTGACGGTCAACATTTTCAACTGAAAGTAATAATTTACAGTTGCCAATGCATCACTAGAAATGCAAAAACTGAGAAAACCAATCAGTATGTCTCCGCCATGCTCAACAAAATTAAAAGTTCCAAAAGGAAATTTTCAAGCTTCCACATTATAATGGTCTTTCATAAACCCTAGCCTTTTTATTACAGCACTAAAATTTGAGACCCCCCTCATTGGTTGGCTGTCTCGGTTGAAAAAAGTTAGGAGAAAAAAGTATGCAAATTGAGATCAGAAAGCTTGATTTTTGAGGAATATAGGCCGACATTTGGTCACGTCAGATAATCGATTCATGTCGTTTCTGTTGGCAGCAAAGATAAAAAGTATTATTGATATATTTACACACAAACAAGAAAATGAAACCCAAAAGAAGAAAACAATACACAAGAAGGACCCAATGTGACAGCAATACAGAGCTCAAAAGATTATATACAATAAGTGAGTGAAATAATAATGATGGGAATTTATATTGTTATTATTAGAGAGGCCAAGAAAAGCTGATACAAATCAACGCATGATTTGGTTCGGTGGAAGACTACTAGTGGCGTGAGTTTGAGCAGTGTAAAAAAATGCCAAAAAACCAAAGACACAGAATCTCATTTCATGAAATCTCCACCACTTTTCTATTATCTTCTAATCACTGTGTTTCACTCAAATTATAAGAGTTGCTCGAGCAGCTTCTTTACGCATATGGGATCAGTCAAATTCATATCACTGCCTACACACACCACGAATTCAAATAATCTGTTATTCTCCCTATCCTTATCCCTTTATCTGTCTCATTCACTCAGCACGAATTCTACACAGCATGTTCATACTCTTTAATTTTCATTATTAATTATTGCATTTATTTTCAAACTAGAAAAAAATATATTAAAAACCACTGTTCAATGACAAAAGAATTAATAAGCGCCATGAAATCCAATGATAAATACAAATGGCAGATTTATATTTATAATTACTTTTATAATTTTAAAGAAAAAATAAAGTCTTATATTATTCTGACTTAAGGACTAAGAAGTAAAAACTATGAAATTACATTAATCTACTTTTTAACTGCCCATAAATTTAGAGAAAAAATTATAAGTAATTTTGTAAGTGGACAAAAGTGAATATCTATATATATAATTAAGCCATGTTGTCCTGCATGCATGATTTTCATGAGAAAAATAGAATGTTCAGAGAGTTATTGGGCTGCCTAAAAATTGAAAAGAAAATGGTGCTTTAAATATTATACTAACAGAAGTTGTAGCCAATTAAAAGGAAGCCAGAATTTGCCTTCCCCTTATAATGAAACCAATATATTATAGACATTAGTAATAATTTATTAAATGTTATAAGTTGGAGTTCATATGTTTGAAACGACATCAATTTTGAATGAAACACTAATAATTGCTGAGGTTATGTCATATGAAAATGAATGATCCTCAATGGGAGAGACCCACAGGATGGATAGGTGGAACTCACTCCACGTGAACAGTACCTTTACCACCTGCTTTCTCCATCTTCATGTTATTCTTCCAACACTTCTCTTCATGCCTCGCCTCAGCTCAGCTCAGCTCAGCTCCATAGCCATGGACATAGATTCTCCTTTTTCTTTTCTTGCTTTATCTTGTACTCTGACCCCCAAGCACGTGGGACCCACTTGAACTTATTCCCTGCTGCACATATCAATCATTAAGATCACAAACACCTTCATTCATCTAAACCCTCGATAATTCAATCAAACTTGAAGTGGAAGATCATAGATAGGTTTAGGGTGATGGACATAGGGAGCAGGACATATCCAATGGACATGCCCAGAAACTTTGCCTTGAAAAGACAAGACTTGGTGGCTTCCTGCATGGTAAACCTCTCTTCTTTATTTTCTCTCGAAGAATACTAAAACCCAAAGACTTGAAAAGTAATCAGCAACTCCAAAGGGAAGGTGAGCGTGCATAACAAAAATTTTAATATAAAAGGCTAACCAAATTCAATAATTTGATGAACAAAAAAGGTAAGGTGTGCCTCCTCCCTAGTGTATCCCTACCGTTGGATCATCATTAGTCCTTTTTACAAATACATTTATCGGCGCGTAATGATGGTGGAGAATCCGAGCTAGAAACAGTGCGAATTTTGCATGCCTCTTTGTATTAAGAAAAAAAAAAAAAAAATCATGACCGTAAAATAAATAGACTATTAATCAGACCACTTATAGTCAACACTCTGTGTCAGCTTTCCCAAAAAAGAGAACCTCTTAGGACTACCCACAACACAGCACTACGACCTTTCCCCATCTCTCTCTCTTTCCTCCTTCACCCTGCTTCATTCATGGCGGTTTTGAAACGTTTCCTTCTCTATGTTTTCCTCTTCTTTTGCACTGTCGGCTTGGGTAGTACGCTGAACGAGTCTTCTTCTACGACTTCTTCTTCTTCTTCTGCAGATGTTGTGCTTCTCTTGGGAAAAGTTAAAGCTTCACTGCAAGGTAACAATGAGAACTTACTCTTATCTTCATGGAATTCCTCCGTGCCTCTTTGTCAATGGAGAGGTCTCAAATGGGTCTTTTCCAATGGCTCACCTCTTCTTTGCAACGACCTCGCTTCACCACAGTGGACCAACATGTCCCTCTACAAAGACCCATCTCTGCACCTTCTCTCTCTTCAGCTTCCCTCTGCCAATCTCACTGGTTCACTCCCCAGAGAGCTAGGTGAGTTTTCTATGCTCCAAAGTCTCTACCTTAACATCAATTCTCTGGGTGGAACAATTCCTCTTGAGCTTGGCTATAGCTCCTCCCTCTCTGACATTGATTTGGGCAACAATTTGTTAACTGGGGTTTTACCACCATCCATCTGGAACTTGTGTGATAAGCTGGTTTCGCTTAGGCTTCATGGTAATTTACTATCTGGGTCTATTCCTGATCCTGCATTGCCAAATTCTACCTGCAATAGTTTGCAATTCCTTGATTTGGGTGACAATAAGTTTACGGGGAATTTCCCTGAGTTTATAACCCGGTTTTTTGGGCTTAAACAACTTGATCTTGGGAACAACATGTTTTCAGGACCAATTCCTCAAAATTTAGCTGCTCTAAGCCTAGAAAAATTGAACCTTTCACACAACAATTTCAGTGGGGTGTTACCAGTTTTTGGTGAGTCAAAATTTGGTAGGGAGGTTTTTGAGGGAAACAGTCCTGTGCTTTGTGGATTACCCTTGAAAAGTTGTAATGGAAGCTCTAGATTGAGCTCTGGTGCAATTGCTGGTATTGTGATTGGCTTAATGACTGGAACTGTGGTTATGGCTTCAGTGCTAATCGGATACGTGCAGAATAAGAAGAGAAAGAGTAAGTCAGACAGTGAAGATGAGTTGGAGGAAGGAGAAGATGATGAAGATGGGGCTGGAGGTGATGGTGTCGGTGGTCGTCGTGGTGGTGGTGAGGGGAAGCTTATTTTGTTTCAGGGTGGTGAGCACTTGACCTTAGACGACGTGTTGAATGCGACCGGGCAAGTTATGGAGAAGACGAACTATGGCACTGTTTATAAGGCAAAGCTTGCAGATGGAGGGACCATTGCTTTAAGGTTACTGAGGGAAGGTAGTTGCAAAGATAGGAGTTCTTGTGTACCAGTCATCAAGCAACTGGGAAGAATCCGCCATGAGAATTTGATTCCACTGAGGGCTTTCTATCAGGGCAAGAGAGGGGAGAAGCTTCTGATATATGATCATCTACCTCACAGAAGCCTTCATGATCTTTTACACGGTATGCTTATATTTACTTGTATCCTACATTTTATTAACATTCATTTTTTTTCTATAGATGTTGAAAATTTTACTCGAATATAGAAATTTTGTAGCTTTATAATCTAATCCTTCTGTTTAATAGTTTCTGAATTAGTAAAACACCCCCAAAGTTGTTTTTGAATGACTGAAACAAGTTAAAGTATCATTGCTTTCAATTACGTCCCTACATATGTGTTAGTTCAAGCAATAAGTATATGGAAAAAAGAGAGAGGAACTCAAGGAAAGACTAGAAATTTCCTGGTTTACTTCCTTTGCAAGGTCTAATAATTATAAAGGAAAAGGCTTTACTGATGTGAAGAAATAATGTTCCACAACTGCTCCCTATTGAGTATGGAAGGGTGAAAACTTAGTTACCAGAGACCTTTTGATTCCACGTTGTGTAGTCCTTCTAAGTTCATGAAAGCCCAATTCTAGAGAGTAGCACCGACAATTCGATAAATTATGATTTTTTACCAGCTTAGCAATAAAAAAGTGCCATGTTTAAGCGTATTAGAGTAACTTTGAAATTACTTGATCAAAATATTCTGATACAAATCAGTATCTAGGACCTAAATTTTTGAGGAATTCATACGGAAAGCCTAAGAGATATAATACAAAAGGAGAAGAACAAAAAAATGGAAAGAGGAAAACAACAGTGATAACAACATAGGTCAGAGTAGAAGACTGACAATCTGAACTCCTAGGTCCAAGACACCTTCATCCTAGGAAAGTGTCCTTTAAATAAGTTGTATTGTCACTCCCATCAATCACGCCAAGATTTGCTACAAATTTGTTTTCTGCTTCAATTGGATAAATACCTCACCTTGTGCAGTTTTATGGTGGAGCAGGATGTCTTTCACTTGAGCAGCATTAAAGTTTAACATTCAAGTCCTGCAATAACATCCATAACCTCTCCTTGTTCTTTGTTTCTTTATTGTTTTTTATAAAGGGAAAAAAGGCTTGAATTAGTTCACTAGAAAATATTAGAACAAAATTGATTGAAATACACAAAGACACACGCACATTGGGTAAAACACTGAACTATGCTATCAATATAGCCATTTGACTTAGAAGGTCACTATTTTTGGACCTTCGTTATGTTATGACTTATGTTACACTCAATACAGATTAATTAACCTCTTTTTTTATCATTCTGATTTTGGATGCAGAAACTAGAGCAGGCAAACCTGTGCTGAACTGGGCTTGTCGGCACAAGATTGCATTGGGTATAGCCAAAGGGCTAGCATATCTTCACACTGGTCTGGAAACACCTATTACTCACGGAAATGTGAGATCAAAAAACGTGCTTGTGGACGATTTCTTTGTGGCCATGCTCACTGAGTTTGGCCTTGACAAGATAATGGTCCCTGCTGTAGCTGATGAAATTGTGGCACTTGCAAAGACTGATGGTTACAAGGCACCAGAACTTCAGAAGATGAAGAAATGTAATTCTAGAACAGATGTTTATGCATTTGGGATTTTGTTATTGGAGATTTTGATAGGAAAGAAGCCTGGAAAAAATGGAAGAAACTCCGAATTTGTGGATTTGCCTTCAATGGTAAAAGTGGCAGTCTTGGAAGAGACAACTATGGAGGTTTTTGATGTGGAGGTATTGAAGGGAATAAGGAGTCCCATGGAAGAAGGATTGGTTCAAGCATTGAAGCTTGCAATGGGTTGCTGTGCCCCAGTAGCTTCAGTTAGACCCACCATGGATGAAGTAGTGAAGCAGTTGGAAGAAAATAGACCAAGGAATAGGTCTACTTTGTACAGCCCTACAGAAACAAGGAGTGAAATTGGTACCCCATTTTGAGCTTAAATTTCTTCTTCCAAATGTCAAAAAAATATGGTTTTATTATTGGTATTTTCAATATGTTTCTCATTTAAGGACAGGATCGTTGTGGATTTGTGATAGTGTTTCTTATATGGAGGTTATATTTCTAGGCATGAAGAATCAATCAATTCATGGTATCTAACCAATTCATTGAAAATGGTTATATTTCTAGGAATGAAGAATCAATCAATTCATGGCATCTAACTAATTCTTTGAAAATCCATTTGCACTTTTTTTTCCCCTTCCTTTAAATAGCTATATATGCAATTAGAACAAGGAGATAAACACTGATAATTTACAACCAACCCATTTATGGCTTCTCAGGAGGGTTGCGTATGGTCTAGTAATGTAACATGTACGTCCAACTTTGTTTCATTGAAAGGTCTATTGGTACCTTACAGAATATGAAAAGATGGACTAATATGCTTAATGCCTGGCTCAAAAATCATTACGTTTGAAGGCAGAATAGGGCCTAGCATTCAAACTCCTGACATCACACTAATCATTTCGCACCCATGATGAGCCAGGTACTGTTTTTCCATTTTTCCTTTTTCTTTATTTCTTATATAAACGCTTTCTTTGAAAACTAAAAAAATAAAAGACAAATGGTGGGGAAGCCTGAAGAGCAGTGAAATCATTGTGGACTAGGCTGTGGCTCCTTTATTTGCCAAATAATCCACTACCATCAATGGAGGTATCTCCACGAACAAGCACCAATAGCAACCTACAGTCTGCATACCCTAGAGTTTAGCAGAGAGGCCACCTGTGAAACCATTAAAATTCATTACCCCAGAGCAGAAACAATGGCCATTTAACCAACCTAATATTATTCGCAAGTAATCATAATACACGAAGCATTGTAACTTTGGTGTGGGCATCTTTAACTTTAAAGTATTAAGTTTTGGTTTATATTAAAATGAAGATTACGAGGAAGCTCATACATCATGCAGAACTAGAGCTCCAACACGCTAGTTGGCCGAAACATGCATGGCTATGTATTTTAGAAATACAGATATGTGCGTCAAATTCTTATGCGAGGCCCCATCCCACGCCTCATATCACATGCACAATGTGGGATTGTCGAATACCCCAAACATTATTGGAAGAACAACGGGGGGCAGAGGACTCTAACAAGAGCATAACATTAACTACGGACTGCGGTGACAACGGAGGGCAGAGGACTCTAACAAGAGCATAACATTAACTACGGACTACGGTCTGAAGAATGTGCGTGTGTTTTTCTTGAGGAGCGAAGAGAAAATGGTGTAAACGATTTTTTTAAAACTATTAATTGGAATTGCTTTAATCTATTTATTTTTGTGGGGCAAGGTAAGGAACCGAGGAGAGGCTGTTTAAGCCAAAATAGAAAGATTATAAACTGATGGCGGAATTGAAATATACAAGGAAAAGAGATTCACAGAAATATGTAATGGAGAAGCAAAAACAAAATGAGATTGCTTTTAGGCACTTGAAGCATGCCATTGCCAAATTGGATTAATACATTAATAATGTGACAACATTTGATGTAAGAAAAGAAAAATGTACATTTTTTCAACTATTTGATTTGGAAAATACAAAATAGGGGGTTGTCAGAATGACTGCAAACTTCACTCATGATACGTGCTATAATGATAATAACAATAATTATAATGATAATAAAGGAAGAAAAAACCAATAATTTTTTTACTTCCTTTTCTCTTTTTTTTTTTTGTAGTTTTTTTTCTTTTCCTTTTTTCTTAAGTTTTTTTTTTTGGTTTATGATATTGAAATTAATTAACATTGGCGGCCAGGGCGACAGTTGATAACACCAGCACCGTAGGTAAGAGAAGCAACCATGGAAGAAGATTTGGCTCCCAAGCTTGAAGCTCTGGCATAGTTGGCTGCAGCGCCAGCTCCTGATGGAGTGAAATAAGCTCCATTCAGCAAAAGATCACCCTCTGATCTCCAATTCCATTGTTTCCATACGCCGTTGTTGGTATCAACCCTCTTTGTAACCTGCCAACATATAAAAATAAAATAAAACCATTAATTAACACCAACTATTTTTGTTATGCTATGTAACATATAAGTTTCTTTCAATTTTCATTATTTCAGTTCAATATATACCTCCTTAGCAAAAGGGTTGGCAGGGGCTAGGTATCTGTTGCCTTGGCTGTTAATGGTGGGATTAGCACTTCCACCAATAGCATACATTTCCCAGTGTGTGTAGTCATTATTTACCACATGGAAATACCCATGTCTACACCTGCAACATTTATTAATTTGTACCCAAAATCAGCTAAAGGCATATACATGTATTCAAAGTGTCATAGAAGTAGTATTATTTATATGATATGTTACCTAGGCATTCTCTGAATAAGACCTTCACCAAAATGGTTGTAGGCGATGGTCACTTGCATTTGCTTGTCTCTTGTATAGGAGTCGCTGTGACCCAATAGCATAACCTGGTTTATTTCAAGTGGTTTAGTTTAGTTTGAGCTATGTTTAGTAGTTAAATAAAAATGATTAAAGAAAGAGATGGATGGAGTGTATAAAGACTGAACGCGGACCTCGTTGTGGTGGGTGAAGTAGTTGTTAGACATAGTTAGAGCAGTGGAGCCCATAATAGCATCAACGAGCCCATCAGCACAGTTGGAGAGAGAATTGTGGTCAATCCAAATGTGACTGGAGCCAAAAATGGAAATGGCATCCCCATCGGCCATGGTTCTCCAGCCATAATGGGAGGGTGAGCTACGAACCATGGCATTGCCAGTGGGCTTGCAATCATGGATGTGTAGGCCATGGATAATCACATTGGTCACGAATTGAATTGTAATGCAAGCCCCGTAGGCAATGTGGACATTGGCACCACGCCCATCAATTGTCTTAAAGCTGTTCATGATAAGTTCCTGCTTTAAAGTGATCACCATGTCCCTCTTGAACACGATCCACAGTGGCCTATCTTGGATGACAGCGTGGCGGAGTGTACCGGGTTTAGGATTCACCGGGTCGTCGTCGTTGGGGTTGCTGACAACGTAGTACTTTCCATCACGACCGCCCACGGAGTTGCGTCCGAATCCAATGCCACAGTTGGCAAGGCGCTTGCGGTGGAGGTGCCAACGCGGGTCGCACCGCCAACAGTCATCAATTGGATTCCCTGTTGCACATGAGAAGAATCCCAGATTCCTCCTCTCGCTGCTATTGCGAATGCTCCTGAGAAATCAATCATATTATTAAAAAAAGAAAAAAATTAATAATTTTAATTACATACCATAATAATAATTGAGGCTCCTTTTTTTTTTTGAATGTTTAAGCATGTGAAGCAATGTAAGAAGTTGAAAATAATATGACATGTCGTCCCACATGTTTATTGAGTAGGCCATGTGAACAGATAGTAAACAATAAATATCCACATACGGATTAATTAGTTACGGTCTCATACGGAAGATATGCAATAAATGCAAAGGTGGAAAAGAAGTTGATGTGTCGGTGGAGGTCTACAATCTTATTAAAAATGGGCTCATTTAGTGAGCTCATGCCGATTTCATTGAACTAACATAGTTCTGTCAGTTGGCCAGCAACCGGATGAGGTTTAAACAAAAAAAAAAAAAGAAATAATCTGATCTAGCATGAAATCAGATCTGTGATTTGTGGTTTTGAGGTTATGCATATCGACAGGCTGATGATAGGGAGCAAAATTAAGTAGCCCCTACCCCACTATGTTGGGGAGTAAGGCATTGTAATGGGTAATATTTTCACTTATGAGAAGGTGCTGAAGAACAGAGCAAAAAGTTTTCACTTCTTACTACTCTCTATGGTATGGGCTGGAAAATAATCATATGGCAATGGATGATATAATAGAGCTCAATGCATTGCATTGATTACATAAAGACATTGGATTCCAAACCATTAAGCTGGTTCACATGATTTGGTTTGGATTTGTATATCAGCTTATTATAGGTGTTTTTTACCAACCAAAGAAAAAAAGTTCAACTAAAATTGAACTTGTTTGACACAATTATGTGAGATATATATATATATATATATATATATAGATTCGTGGTGTGTTTTTGGTTTATTTATAATATGTTATAATATGTTATAAAAGACGTGCAAATGAGGGAGTCGCATGCACAGTTTAAGTAGAGGGTTTAGAAAAGCAATTAAAAGTGGCCATATGGCATATGAGGGGAAAAAAAAATTGGCACACGAACATTGGTACTGGCATTGGTACATATAACTAATGTACTTAATAAAGAATGAGATTTGGACAATGAAAGAAAAAGACAAATGAGGAATAATATAAGCGTAACCAGCGGATCTGGCAACATGGGCATGTGGGTAAGTTGGCAACTCATTAAGATTCAAAGAGTAGAGAAGAGATTGCAGCAGCAACGAACATGGTTGTTGATGCCTCATCGCAATCCAAAAGTGAAGCATAACATGGTTATAAATTATTATTATTTTCTTTTTTTTAAAAAAAAAACAAAAGTATCGTAGTAAATAACCATAGATTAGTCATCAAAGACGAGACTAATATTCTCTTGGATTGTTGTTTAATTTTGCATCAATTTATCCTCATCTTTTACTCTATTACCTTCCCGCCTAAGCAACTAATATGTGGAAAATCTGGAAAGCACAAAGACCATCCACTATAAGAGGGTTTAGCTATTTTCCTAGCCAAAAAAAAAAGAAGAAGAAGAGAGACTTGGGGTTGAATTTGAGTCGTCAATCATGAACACGAAGGTAATTTTCAAGAGGTAGCTCAGTCGTTGGCTCTAGTAGAACTTTGTTGGTAACAACCAAGGACATTGGGAAATGGAAAAAACAAAATATGCATAATATATTCATATATTTCAAGCCCTCCTTTTTGTTAAGCCTTTGACTGGAGTTTCATGAGGTAAAAAAAGGTATTTTTTTGACTGGTGAGTCCTGAACCGGTGGACCTCAATCTAGAGGAAGAAGGAGCATGCGAAAATGACATCTAGGAATAACCGGGTCAGCTCTTTAATTAATTTTATGCATGCTACCCCCATAGTGTTCCAAAAAAAAATTACAAAAAGAAAAAATTACAAAATTTATGAGACAAAGGAACCAACTGTTTGATTGAAATGATAGTAGTTCAAAATTAAATCAGTTTCTCACGTAAAACAAATAAAGAAAAAGAACCACAAGGAGACTTACATATCAACCATAGAAGCTATTTCCTCTGGATTATCCACTGCGTGTTCGTTCAAATAAGTATCATCCAACCTGAAAATTAGTGAAAATTTATATCACCAAGTCAGTGAACCACTAAATTTGTTAAATATTTAAAACGAAATTGACATTACATAAATCCAATTTCATTTTTTTGCCAAAGCTTATCATATTACTATCATAAACTTTTCGATGAATAGTACAAAAGACACTTGGGACTCTAATCCACTCTAAAATCTGACAGTCACAGTCCAATCTACGTGCAGATAGAATCGATTCTGGAAAAAAGTGTTCCCGACACATATTTCAGATTACCAATATGACCTCCCAATAGTGATGAATTTACATGATGCATAAACATTGAGTAAGCGGAATAAAGGAGATTCCTAAAGGCTGATTTTGAACGTGGCAAAAACCTGTATCAAAGTATAGCTAGTTTTCAGCAGACACCAACGAGAGAGCGAGTGACAATCTTAAACTACCATAACGAATTTAACGATTCCGATCATTCAGATCCGATCTGAAGGAATAGGATTGTCCAACCAAATGTACAAGTGCAAGTGAAAGATCTAAACTTGAAGTAGCCAGATTCTTTGCTAATTAAAAAACTGACCTGTCCGCCATTGACGAATTATTTGAGCTCTGCAACTTCTCTGGTCCTACATATCTGTCCAAATAAACAAGAAGTCGGTGAGTTACAATAAAGATCAACCAATCCACGTCCTGAATTCAGAACTGCAATTCTATAAATTACTTCGTACACCTACAAATGTAGGCTGCAGCTAATTTGATCAAACAAGATATTGCATTAAAACAGTGTTGCTGAGCTTTTAGTTTAGCATTATCTGTACCTTGACTGTACATCGTTGTCTTTCATGGACGCGTTTGCTATTACAGGCAGCATTACAAGAGACAGTAATGGGCATAGGAAGAAGAGGCATTTTAGAGGAACCGCCATTGTTGAAGAGCGGAAGCTCTGTTTTCACTCTGTCTCTGGCACGATAAATGCAGTCTCTGTGTCTCTTTCGACACGGAGCATACAAAAATTGAAAGAGAAAGAAAGAAATGGAAAAACTATAATGGAGTCAGAGAAAAGCTACGATGGAGTCGTGTTTTTATAGTAAATAAGGGAACGTTTGAGGTCTCGAAAACCTTACCTAACTTTCTCAAACCCAACCCACTAACCGTGGTTAAGTTTTAGAGTTTATAGCATCACCGCTCCTAACCACGTTTAACCTTCTTTACCACCACCCTAACTGCCACTAACTGACTCTCTCATACCCCCCCAACTCTCTTTTTCTTTTTCTTTTTTGAAAAATAAAAAATAAAATTTTCCCTCTATAATATTTGCCAGAGAGAGACTTTACCACTCCCACGTGTCAATGTGTGTGTGTGTCGGTCGGTCACGTGCCAGACCCCTCTCCTTCCCTCTGACAACACCCCGAAGCTCAGAAGTATAACTCCACCCCCTCTGGCTCTCTCTGATCCGTTTGCCGGGGACCATTCGTCCACGTCAGCTCTGTCATTTTGACGATACAGCGTTCACACTCGCCAAGCGTATTCAATTTACTACTCGCTGTTACGCGGAGCCACGTGGACGACGTAGAGGAATACGTATGTTGAGGGCGGCGGTTGTATCCTGATTGAGGCATTTCAATCCGTTTAATAAACGGGTCGATCCGAATCCGAACCGCCAATACAAAATGCCAGACCTGCTAACATGTATTCGAATTTGGAATAAAAGAATTGGCGACAGGGTGTCCTTTAAATGAGTACGGCGATTTCCGTATAAATTTAGTTTTAGCGAAGTACAAGGGCAACCGGTTCCACCGGTGAGTGTCCGTACTCAAATCCCAGCATTAATGTAACCGTATTAATTAATTAATTGGCATTTCAAGGCAAATATCATAATTTTGTCACAGTGACCGAAGCGATTCCATTACAGGTTGATCCCTCGCCTGTTTATCATGGTTTTTTTTTTTTTCACATGTTTGTCTTTTCCAAGTCGCTTATTTTCTATTAATTGTGTAATTTATTTACGTGACTTTTTTTTATATTAAAAAGGGAAATATGAATGCAGGAAAAAAAAGTTGATTCCTTATAAAAACTTGTACATTAGTAATTTATTTAAAATATTTAAATTGAAATATTAATAAAGTTTTTTATATTAATAATTTCTCTGCGAAAAAGATTTAGAAGCCAACCAATGCAAAATTGATCTTGCAAAAGTTTTAGGGATTTGCGCCTAGAGGTGTGGTTTAGTGGTAAGGAAGCCGAGCTCACACTCACTCAGAAAGTTACTGCTCAGTCTTAGAAACCCCCTAAAGCCTGGTTACCTTACTAATCGCTGTAAGGAATTAGAGACTTTGCTTCTAAACTCCTCTATAGGTTGTAAAGTTAAAGCAGCAATGAGGCTTTATCTTTTAATAAAATTCTGAACTAATAATTTCTACATTGAAATTTTTTTTAAGAGACTTTTTGTGTATTTTCTCCATTGTTTTGGTGGTTTTAATACAAGGTTATCTTTTTTAAAAAAAAAAAAAAAAAAGGCTTTGGGGATTTGACATTGTGTTAAAAAAAAAAAAGGCGTTGGATTTGACACTGAGTTAACATTTCCCATAACATGTATGGGTCTAATTTGTCCAATCATAAATTATATTTATTCAGCAAGAAAAAAGAAGAAATCATAAATTATATTTCTTGCTAAATCAATATATTTCTTTACAATTTCATAGTCGGGGCATTTATCACAAATTTAGGTAAACTATTTTGTTACGGCCCCAAAAATGAAAAAGTATTTTGCTATCTACACCAATTTTGCATTTGTTTTTTTTGGTCCCATCCACATCTTAACTAATAATTTGTTAATTGATTAATTATTTTCGCTTAATTAATAAATGTTTCTTGGTTCCAAAGCCATGCATTTATTTACTGTATTCCCCCATCCACATTTGGCTGCTACTTATTATTTATTTATTTTTCATTTAAAAAAAAAAGTTCATCCTTTTATTAATACATACAAAAATTATTAGCACTAATACGTAGGTTTTCATTTTTTATTTTTTTTTTAAAATAAACGTATACGTACTTTCCGTAGATCCAATAATTGGATAAGGATTGTAGAAAGCGCTATACATCTGGCTTCATGCATTATGGGCCATCATTTTGTCTTTTTTCCCTATTAATATTTCAGCTTAAATTTTTTTTATTCAAATAAAAATTTATAATTATAATTACTGTATTGAACATTTTATGAAATAATTAGTGCTGCAAGTATTCTCTTTCAAGGTCACTGCCATCATAATTACTGGTTTTTACACTATACAACCATAATTACAGCTTCAATTAATAAATAAAAGGTGTTTCATATGGTTTTGCTTTCTGTGGTCTAATCATGAAAATTGGTACAAAAACGCAATTAATGTTTTCAATTTTGTTTGTTTGCGAGTGATAAGAACTACGCTTTAATCCATTTTAAATCATTGGAAATAAATTATAATCATGAACATTGTTTATTCTCAACTTTTCTCCTTATTTTGTAATTATTATTCAAGGATTGGATTGGTGGACACCTCTGGCTTGCCTTTAAATGTATTAAATCAGACAATTTTTTCTGCTGGAACCCTGAGAAAATATAAATAAATAAACAAAAGTAAAACTAATGGCCAAATTAACCATTTTTTGAAATTAATTATGGCCAAATTAATGGCCTCATATATGTGTCTTTTTTTGGTAAACGGCCTCATATATATGTCGTTGAATGGAACTTGACCCAAGTAATTTTGTCTCTGACAAAATTTTCAAACGAGGAAGTTAATATTTGTTAGTTAGTTAAGCACAATAGCATAAATTATTATGGTAGAATTTGATCAAGATGACTACAAACTAAATGCCACTTATTTCTCACCGTCCCAAATACAATACAATGGTTTCAATTGGTAGTTTGGTACTAACATAATCAATATGAAGTTGGGGTTGGACCATAATCTGTAACATTTTTATTAGAAATAGAAAAATTAATTTTATTCAAACAAACATGTAGATATTCTTTGTATAAATAATATGGGGGTTAATAGGTCAACCTTTTACTCCCAAAAAATAAGACTAAAGTGATTTGAGGTCCAAGTTCCCGACCAAATTCCCTGAATGAAATTTAAAAGTTTATGTTGAAATTCTTTACACTGAATCTGATATTAGAATTTTATTATTAGAGGACTTAATTGAAAAGGACTTCTGTTTTTTTTAGCCTTTTAATTAGGTGTGAAATCCTACCATATATATCCCAAACTCACATGAAATTCTCACCGCTAATCAAGGCCGCACCTGCTTTAAAATCTCAATCTTAATTAAGAACTTTTAAGACAGAGAACACAGAGAAAGATAGGTGGTGGAAAGGTAACAAACTGTGGCTAGCTTGAGCAGCCAAGAAAAGTTACATATACAATATAGAAGCACATATATACATATATATGTATTTGGTAAAATCTCACAACCACATGGTTTCAAGGTGTTGAAGATCAAAATAAAAAATGGGTTTCTGACTTTGAAAAGTTTGTAATACACTTGTCACAAGTATTACAAATCAATCTTATGTGAAACTAGTAGTTTTCAAACCCCTCCCAAACCTCATGATCATCTCTAAACTTTATCAATTCTCTTGCTAGTGTTGGACATGTAACTAGCCACTAATTATTAATATTGTGCTCTTAAATAAAATAAAATTTTCATATATGTAGTTCTTTGTGGGCATTAGAGGTCTTTCAAGTCATCAATTTAAGCTGAATTAATATTGTAGTAGTACATTGAGAGAGTGCTTCTTAAATTATGGTGATGTTGAACCTAACATTAATGCATTACCACCCCAACTTATCAAGCTCTTCATTACTTGTGTATGAAAACGAAAACCCACCCAAATGAAATTATTCATTTCATATTTGTTTTTTCATTTTTCAAAGTTAATTTCTACACATTCAATTATATATTCAAAGGAAAAAGACAACTTCAATTCTTATATCCACCAAAATGTCTAAAATGGTTTACAATTGGCTATTTTTCCTCCAGCTCTAGACTAGTGACTTTGACAAAAAAAAGATAGAAAATAGCATTTTCTCTTTACCTCTTTGAACGGTGTGTACACATATTTGTGGTTAGTGTTACATTAACCCCTTTGGTAATGGATTTGGTAAGCACAATAGATTTAAATCATTTGATGGAAGAATATATTTAGAAAAATATGCATTAGTTTTGCCGCAGTCATGAGCTCAATTTACGCATCATTTATTATTATTATTATTTTTTTTTTTCTAAATTAGCCTAAATTAGGCACATTGAACTTCAACAGAATAAGACTTTGACCTTTTATTTTTTTATCCAAATAGATTACGACCACAAAAAGCTTTCCCTATATGGGCATGAATGGATGTGGGCCTTAAGTGTGTTCCCTTCCTTCACATCAGACAATCATGCTAATAATGCAAAAATGCCAGTTGTGACCCTCCATTATAATCTCATACTCATAATTTAGAGTTACATAAAATATTCATGAAGTCAATTGGATTGTAGTTCATGCTATATATATATATATATATATAAATGCACACACTAAGCCCTTTTCATTAGTGGGGGATAGGTCTTAGGCATTTAACTAGAACAAAAACCATTGCTCTCGGCACGTAACTAAGCTTAAGGGTAGGACATGTGACAAGGAATCTGCTTATCTCTTTGCCACTAATCTACTAAGAACCCCTAATTATTTTCACATGGGGCATGCAGTGCTTAATTAGATAGGAGGGGACTTAGAAACCCAGTCTTCTATTAATAATATTATTTGTTATTTATATATATCTGCAAATATTCTAATAGTGGTACATGCCAAAAGCTAAATTAAAAAGATACGCCTTCTTTCTCGAACAATTACAAGATAGATTAACAAGACAAGTGTCCTATACGTATCAACCCAATCAATATTTGACACCTATTGGCTATCGATCTTACTGATTCTATGATTGCTTTCTCAACTTCTAAAAAACAACCTTCAAATTTAGGGTTTTGGGCAAAAGACCCTGTTGTTATTTAGGGGGATAAAGAAGTGCATGATTGGTAGATTCTAATTTGGCTGCACAAAAAATAACATTATAAATATTGTTTTAAAGTTTTATTCTACCGAGGAGAGCATCTTCATGTTCTATACATATATATATATATGTATAATAACAAATATATATAGAACATCTTCAGTACTGTAAATTTATGCTTTTAGAAGATATTTTTCCTTAGCATTTGTATATACCTTTCTTAGTTAATCTACTGTCTTAAATTGTAGTGAGGAGCTATTAGTGTTGAAATCTTCCTAATTTTAGAAGGAAGATTAGTTAGTTGCCCAATGTTTGGACAATATGATAACTGATTCACAAAGCCTCATATTCATAATATTTTGTAATGTATGGAGTTTAAGGTCGTTTACTGGTTTTAACTGTAAAGTTGCTAGTTAGGATGTTTAACATGGAGGTCCTTAATATTTTCAAATTATAATTAAGAATATCTATTCGAAGATGACACACCATATTCGATAATCGACGAGTTTGAAATCCCGTGGTCATAGAGTTTCTCACGACCAATTTAATGACAGTCAAAATTGAAACCTGAAAATCCAATCCAAAACAATACTTGCTTGCTTCAAATCCCTAGTACAAAAGAAAGTTAGCTATCTACAGCATACCAAGAAAATGTCATGTAAACGTCAACGACTGCCAATGTGACGAAAAACTTGAGGCTAAAGTTTAGCAAATAAAAGAAGAGTACGGAATTGAATTAATAAAATTAATTCTTGATGTGTCTTCGTGTTTCATATGGATGAATGATGTTAATGGTTGACAATGCTGTTGAGTCCACAGCTTATAGAGAAAGAATTGATGTGACAATATTGATTTTTCAAATATGTGTGGCCAATGTGCATACAATGGTTGGACGACCATCCGCCCTTGGCTTCAATATGCGTTCGCATATAAAAGCACATTACTTGGACCAAACAGCAAACAAGAGAAAGCACCCAAATTATCAGCCATTAGAGCCCGCATTTGGTGCCATAAACTTTGCAATACTACCAGAGCTATATTTTCCATTTAATATCAATTCTCAAAACGTTTCTTCAAATATATGAAATATATTGTCTTGCATTATGTATATGTGTGTGTATATATATATGCACATATATGACCCCTGAAAATAATGCGAAAACAAAAATGATTTTGCCAACAAATCAACATCTCATAAAAAAACCTTTAAAAAAGAAAAAGAAAGTAGCAATTTCACCCCTGAGGATCATGTGCGCTCAAAGCTTATGCAAATGCAAAGTTCACCAACTAAGCAACATCTCTCTGATCCGTCTCTTTTCTATGAGCCCTCACATAAGTCCAACAAAAAAAAAAAAAAAAAAACAAAAACAAAAAAAAAATAATCAAAATAATAATAACACACACCCATGGGCCAGACCCAGAGGATCGTATGTGTACACATGTACAATTGTCCATTTGGGTCTTTTTATCCATCACATTAGATTAATGTTACTGACCCACATGGGCTATGTTATCCATTTAGACATGAAAGCAGAAAGAATGTGACTTTACTTGCACTTAGGCATTAACTCAATCCCATGTGATTTCATTGTGTTGCTGACCTGTGCTTGTTTTTCCACCTGGCACCCAACACCTATTTCACTTCCAAACTCTGAAATTTTGCCCAGTTTTCTTACTACGTTTTCCATAACCCTCTCCACCGCCCACGTTTCTCTAATTAACTATTTTTCTTTTTCATATATTCTTATTTTCAACATTAATGGACCGTCGAATAGTCCATCGATCTATTAAAGCCTCAAATTAATGGTATGGATCGAACTGTAGGATATCATGATTTTCAACATTAATGGACCGTAGTCCATTGATCCATTGAAGACTCAAATTAATGGTATGGATCGAACTGTGGTATATCATAACAAATTTGGTATTATGAACTTTAGCATAATAACAATATTCCAATTGGTTATTCAAACCTTTAATTCCAATTAGTTACTCACTTTTTTCACAAAAAAAAAAAGGATTACTCACTTTTAAAAAAAAAATTAATTAATTCATCTTTAAAACGACATACTTGTCGGTTTGGACTCAAGGCCCAAGGGTAAACTTGACAATTGGCGTAGCAAATAACCCATCAGGTTGATGGATTGGGCTGTTGGGTTGCGGTGAACTCTGATGCTCCAAAGTTGGGCTCGTAAGGAATGTCCAAAGAAAATAGGTTATATATATACAGCGTGGAAAAAAACTGTATACACTTCAGAACATTACCAACGGTGCATCAAAAATTCAAACTTTTTGTCATAAATGCTGACTGTGCTATTAACGTGGGCATTTTATAGTATTTAGTCGGTTTTAATACACCACGTATATAAATAGCTAAGGTGACTATCAAACAAATTATTAACCAATTTATTCACCAAAATAAATAATTAATAACCAATTTTGACACTATATACTATCCCTTTAGCAAATATGAATTCGCATAAAAGACTCGGAAAGTTTAAACATTCTTTAGACATTTTTAACATTTTGGCAAGTTACTATCAATTTTTAACATGAAGATGAATAATAATTATACAAAGATGTTGATGACCAATTAATGATTTTCTGCCACTCTTTTTATGTAGTAAAAGGTTACAAAGTCCAAGTTAAATGATCTAAAGCTAGTAATAATAAGAAAAGCTAGAGAGGCTTTAATTATTAAAAAGATAAACTCTCAACTAAAAAAAAAAAGAAAAAAAAAGCAAAACAAAAATGCAACTTTCTCTATACCATTTATAAATGGAGAGAAAGATCAAGTTTTTTGTCATTACCCTTATCACCATTCCCAATTGCAATGCTGTAATTGCTATTCGTGAGCACTGATGCATGTTGAGATGAACTACTGCATCTTATGCTCCTCTGCCAATTCACGAAACTTTGCTCGTCTTCTTCACATGGATATCCATTATTGCTGTTGGAACAAGTCCCACCACCATAGTATACTAAATTCTCAAATCTAGGTGCACCGTTGGATCCAAAACGATCTGATGAGAACTGGTGGTTAGTAGGAAAATAGTGTAGGTTCCCAGAATGCGCGGTGATATACGTTGAAGGGTGTAGAATGCCTAAGTGTGGATTTGAAGCAAACACCAATGGTGATGATTGTGGGTGGGATGGGAAGTTGGGTGGTGAGAATTCAGAAGCACGTTTGGCTTTTCTTGCTGCTGTTCTTTCTTTCTTATGGGCGTTTTGGTGACCCCCCAAAGCTTGCGAACTGTAAAACTTTCTTGAACAGAATAAACAAGGGAATACTCTGGAAGTTGTAGTGTCTTCTCCATTCCTAGCTCCACCCTGGGTTACTTTCTCCTCATCTTCCATATCTGTACCGAAGAAAAAAGTTTATGATCAAGGTTTGCGAAGAGAAATAAAAACCGAATAAAGTACAAGCATATTAGCAGTGTAGGTTTTGTATTGAAGAACCTTTAAGTAGTAGAAGATCAGGTTGAGCAAAGCGGGCAGAGAGAGATAATGAAACAAAATATATACTGGGGTTTGAGTTTGAGTTGTGGCGTTTGATCTGATAAAAAAAGAGTAGAAAAGAGAGGAGTTCAGTAGGTCAAGTTCTCAAAAGAGTTGAAAAATGTGAAGAGTCTCTCAGTACAATTATTAAATAGAGTGTTTGCCACAGAGGAGAGGAGTGGCTGTATGGGATTGGGAACAGAAAAGATAAGAGAGAGAGAGAGAGACAAAGACAGATGGAGATTCCATTTCCCATTTTTAATCTCACATCCCACCAATAACTGAGTCTACCACAGCATGCAATGCATAAAACGTATTGTATTGGAGATACTTCCCCACTTATCTCCCTCTCTCTGTGTCTGTCAGGTTTTACAGTTTCAAGGGCAATTTGCTTTTCTTTTTCTTTTTTCCAGGGATTTCTTTTACTATTTTTCAGTTTCATTTATAATGTTTTTGTCATCCTGAGGACCTAATGAATCACCCAAATAGTAATTAAGAGGGTGTCTTAATTAGCAAGTAATTTAATTTGAGAGAGAAATCAGCATAATACAAGTCAATGTCAGAGGAGGGGAGCTCTGGTGAGCTAAATATGATCAGGTTTTGTGATCTCCAACGGCCAATGTGGAAGGGATTGGGTGACTTAAAAGCTAAAGTCAGTCCCACTCCGCACCCACTTGGGTCTCTGGAACTGAGTGGCTGGTTGCCTTGATACTTAGCTCTTTCTATCTCTATCTCTCTCTCTCTCCTCACTACCTGCAAATGGCTCTTACTTTCTCTGCTGCTGCAATCCTCTGCTTTTCTATAAATAGTTATGGGGTCTAATAACCCACTACTCTTCTTCTATTCTCCACCGCCAATCCCATGCAATTTGTCACTTTTCCCATCCCATTCCTTGCATGCACTGATCCCCTCACGTCACTCTCTCATTGACAGAATCCTATACGCTATGCCCCATGCCTTTCCTCACACATGGTACCCATTCAGTGGTCCTAACGAGATCAGTCTTGATTCCACATAAAATAACATAGGTTGCTAGGTCTCGAATATTGAACCTCATGTAAAAGAAAAAGGTTGCACGAACAACATTTGAACTCCTGCTCATTTGTCCTTTTTTGGCCAATAAAACTGCCTGAACACTCCTTTTTGAAGATTCATATTTCATAGTTGAAAAGGAAGATGGCAAGCCCTCTCTGAAACCAAGTTCCCGCAATTATATCCTACATTTTACCAGACATTCTTTTGTTAAGAGGAAATGCCAACTTCTTACGTGAACACTGAATTAGAAGTAACGCATTTTTATGTCAGTCCACTTGAGAGCGTGTGTATTATTCCAGGGAAATGAAAAACTAAATCAAACCAAAACAAGCCAAGCATGTGTGTGCACCATACCTCTGTGTCAAAATAGAGCAACTCATGATTTTCTCTGAATGAATATTGAATACAAAAAATAGAGATAATTACAATTTTATGAACTAGGAATGAGAATTTCTGAACAAAACATTCCTAAGCAAAAGCCAAAAGGTACTTTGAATCTTCTTTCTGGGAGGGGGTGAAACCACTCTGCCGAACATTTTATAATCCTCTAAAGAAAAATATAAAGGAACAATGACAGTCAATATCTTATCCACATTAAGATTCAGGCACAACCAAAACATTTACTCAGAGAGAAAATGCTTGATGACCCCAGTTCTGGCTCGGCCTCAGGCTTTTTGCAAGGAAGATGCTTAAAGAAGGCTTTGACAGCTCCTGTCACACCATCTTCATTCTCCATGGCCTTGGCAAGCTCAACAGCACGCTCCTTCACCTACAATTTTATTTAGGTAAATTTGTGACGCAACCTTTTTTACAGATACCACCTCAATAACATATAATCTCTTCCAAATTTGTATTTCGCAAAGGGTGGCCAAGTTACCGTGGGCTCAAGCATGAATTCTATTGCCTGTACCAACTTGGGAAGTGAAAACTCATCAACTGGGATGGGTGGAGGACCTACTCCTCTAGCATGTACTCGATCCCCCCAGAATGGTTGGTCGCCAAAGAAAGGAACAATGGTAGTAGGGCACTGTGATGCAAATATAATAGTATGGATCAGTAATAAAGTAGATGAAATAATGAAGAAGTAGGAACTGAAAGTATCAAGACAAAGCAAAAAGTTTTGAAGAAATTACTGCAGCTCTTAGACCGGCAGCTGTTGTTCCAGCACCTCCATGATGCACCTGAAAACAAAGCATCAAACCATATAAATGGCCCATGCAGCAATAATAATAATAAAGATGATAATGCGTAACAAGAGAGTTCGACCAAAAATACGCAAAACAAATAATAAACCCTAAGCATCTATTGTGCCAGGCCCAAAATTTCAAATCCAGAGACGACAAATATGAAACTGCACATACATTAGGGATCTTCCTTGGCGGAGACCATTTGTCTAATGTAATGTGGTCATGTTTAAATGAGAAGACCTTACACACCTGACCTATACTAGGAAACACTATCACCGTACACCAAATAAACAAATAAATAATTCATACCAATGAAAAGCAGTCTCGAAATGTAAAGACGGTTAATTGTAACTGTAGAACAGGAAGCCTCAAGATTAAATATTAAAACTTACCACAGCCTTGCATTGTAAAAAGAGCCAGTCATGTGGGCAATTATCCAATAAATATATGAAGTCCTTCTGTTCACTCACTGAGAAGAAACAAAATCCAGTGAAGAAGATCAGTGCACAGCTCAGAATAATTATGCATAGTCAGACAGTTGCAGGAACTAAAGGCTTACAGTTCCCAAGGCCACCCCAGCCTTTGTTAATTATACCCCTTTGTCCAGTTTTTTCCAGTGCTTCCACAATTATTTGGGTCATCTTTTCTGGCTCTTGAACAGGCTGAAAATACAAAAGAAAAATACTTTACAAAAAATAATAATAATTCTAGAGGGCATACACTAGACAGCTGAGGCTGAAACACTGCACAAAGCATAGTATATGAACAACTGAATTAGATTATTCAACTTCTGTTATGATACAATTAGTTATGCAGCCTATCTAATATCAAATACCAGGGAATGACATTGCATTTTCTCCATTTACAAAATCTAAATTTAGACATTCGATTATGCAATCCAACATGGATGAAATCTGAATGATATAAAAAGCCATCCTCAATAATTGACAAAGCTCATGCAGAACCTAGAAGTTCACAAGTAAGCCTAATGCTGAAACTTATAATTATGTACATGAAATACTCAGAAGAGAACAATAGGATGACAAACTCACAAGGCTACCAAATCCAATATAAATAGGTTTTTCACCAGCTTCTAGCCATTTTACAAGTGCCTCTGGAGGTTCATAATTTGATGCGAGATCAAGGAAGCAAAATCCCACCACATCAACCTTTAAACCCCAATCTGCAAAATGAAATAAATAAGTAAAGATGCATAAATAGGCATACCCAATAAAGATTCATGGCTGCTTCAGAACGAAAGTCGCATAGTTTTTCTGGATGCACTGGAAAAACTTTCTGGTCTATTTTTCAAGCAAGAAAATTAAGTACAAACTGAGAGAAGATGGCCTAAAAGATTGAAAAAAAAAAAATTTCTATCTTAAAACATCCTTAATCTTTTGTGGCAAGGGTAAGGTCAGAAAGTTGATATTTTTCTTTTGTATAGTAAAAAAAATGAAAGCAGTAAAAAGAAAAGACAAGAATGAACGAAGAAAAAAAAAAGATGTACACGTCATAGAGACAGATGCATCCAGTCCAATGACCTTCACAGTACAACCTCAAAGCTGCTTGGTTACCTTTTCTATCTTTTGAACCTACTAATTTTCTCAAATTTTCCTTGTAGTTTGGCCAAGCAACAGAATCTTCTAGAATAATCACAACTAATGATAGTAATTGAAACTACAAGTACATATGATTGAAATTTAAAGCAGCCACCTTTAGGTTTAGGAACAAGATGGGGACTCCATATATATCCATATGGAACATCTGAATCCGAGCCTTGTGAACCACTTAAATATGTAACAGGTCGGAGTTTCAGCTTTTTCTTGCGAACATCATTAATCATGTCCCTTATTCCAAGCCAAATCAAAGAGTCCACTATTTGATATGACAACTGAAAAATTGCTAGGATCAGAACTTTATTAAAAGCGAACAACAAACTTAGAAGAGAAAATATAACATAATTTTACAACAAATGACAACATGGACACATAATAAAGTAGAAGGTTCAGTCAATTTAACAATATCAAAAAAGCTAAGAATCAAACTCACCCTATATCCACCTTGTTGCTTGACACGAGATAAAGGATGTGGAAATTCACTAGTTGGCCTGGTGGGAAACAGTTAGTACATGCAGTGCAGATTTTAAATTCTCCATTGAAGGATATAAAACAATGACCAAGCAGAATAAAAAATCAGAACAAACAAAAAGTAACTCTACATCTAGAACAATTATAATAAAATCTCAGTAAGATTCTATTGCCAAAGTAAGACTTACGTCCATGGCATAGTGAAAAATATATGAATTGGTATTTTCAGTGCCTCTGCCACATGAACATGCCCTAGAAAAGATTTATGAAGGTTAGCAGAAAATACAATTAGTGAAAAAATCCCATGCGGTAGCCTAATTAAGTAAAACTTTTTCCATGCAGATTCAATTTTTATTATACCACAAACCATATTTGTCTCTCTCAAAATTACTTTGAGCAAAGACGTTTTGATCCCCGTAAACTCTAATTTACAATCACAATTGACACTCAACCAGAACAGATGCATTAGAGCCAAGAAAAAAACAAGATTCATATCAAATATGTACTTAAAACTATACAAAAAATACATCAAAGAGCTAACCGTATGCTGGAGGATTGGCAATGATTGCATCTGCTTTGAAGGGAATTCCAGAATCTATATCAGGGTCTTTACAAGCTGGAAGTAGAGAGTAAATAATATCCTTTATTTGATTTCTTTGGATAGGTATCTCAGATGGCCCTGATGGCAAAAAGCCTTTATTTTTAACCATATCTGGACAAGAAAACGAAGAAAAATATATATCAAGATTATGACAGAATACATAAAATCACTATGGAAATCCATACTCCGTAATTGGCAAACAATTCAAGTCTATTCATGTGGGGAACCACACCAATTAATCAATATATGTTCAAGAGTCCATGTGTTTGCATCCACGTGCTGCACATCAATCAATCGACAAACTTCCTTCATATGTATATCACATGTAAGCATAAAATAGAGGGAGGGAGACAGAGAACATGTCTTCCAAAAATTACTTAGAGAGAAGATGTGGATATCAGCAATTCAAGAGTACTAAAGTAGAATGAATAATCTATTAATGCAGCAAAAGAGTAAAATTGGACTTTATTAACCATAATCAACACCACTGTTTTATGTAGCACCACCAGTTAAAAGCATTTGACCTGTCCTTAAGACAAAGATCAATACAACATACATAATCATCAATAAAAAACATATATATATATATATATATATATATCTAACATCTTAAGATATCACTGCATGGCATTGGAAAAGATAAAATATTCATAAGAGCATGTAAAGCATTCAACAGTTATGAGATTTAACAAGGAACAATAATACGACTTTAGTCACAGCACCATAGTCACAGCGCCAAAGGGATTGGGTGCCCGTGCCCAGATATGATATATAAACAAAAGAAAAAGTAATTTATAAATCAAGAGTGAAAATCATTTTTAACCACTGGTTTTCAATATAAAGGCACAGGCAAACACTTGGAAAAGATGATCAACTAATCACAAAGTAAATCAGCACATCTGGAGTCTGAGGTACTTACAACCAGCAAGAACTTTGGGGTCACCGCCTAAAGGATAAAACTCCAATCCAGCAGTCAAGACAAACTCTTTAAAATTTGAATGAGTTGCTAGCCTAACACGATGGCCATAATCCTGCACAAAAATAATATGGAGTTTCCTTCATTACTATCTTGAGTGGCATGAAAGCTAAAGAATATAAATATTTTCTTCATTTTCCATCATTACTATCTTGATTGTTACCTGTAAACGTTTGCCAATTGCAATAAATGGCTGCACATCTCCACGTGTGCCAACAATAAGCATTACTACCTGCAGAGGTGGAATGTATTGAAGGTCTGCTGCATCAAGAGGCTCATCATCAACAACTTCAGTATGAGTATGTTTGGATCCACCCCCAAGGGATTGGGGTTCAACATCTGCCGGAACTTCAAACTCAACTGTTCCATCATCTTTCACAGTAGCAATTCTATTCAACAATCTAAGCTGCACATAAATTTAATAGGTTCAGTAAAATAACTCAACGTTATAGGTTTATAAGGACAATTCCATACTTGATTCATGGTTCAAGAAACCTGAATAATAAAAATCCTCCATGAGGGACAATACACAATACAGTGCAAAACCATTGGTCTTCAACTTATACACTTCAAACGCTAAGACCACTTATCAATCTGAACCACTCAATCAGATCTAACAACTAAAATAAATATTTACGTTATGTAGCATGGATGATGCAAATGATATCTGTCTTTACTTTAATTCCACCAAATTGGAGAATTATGTGTATGATTTAAACTTATTTTCAGATGAGGAGAATAATTAATTCAGGTCTTAAACCTGTCATCCTCATACAAGTAGTCCTCGTTGAAAAGATGTAGACTTTTGCATGGACCACCATTCTACAATAAAAATATGATATCAAGGAGTTCGGTTGAGAACCAGGTTGACAGCCAACCATAATATTGTTGAGAAATTACACAGTTTCCATATATCCAATATATAATGTGACATTTTCATGGATGACTACTACGTTTCTGAATAAAGGATTAAAGCTGTGACACAACAATATAATCTTCCCTCAAAAAAAAAAAAAAAAAAAAGGGATGCAAACAATTTAATCCTTAAAAAGACGACATGCAACCAAAGAATAAAAATATTATTAGGGATCCAAAATCACACGAAAATACTCAAGAAGAGAACTATATAAGGATTTTAAAATCTATTTTGTCCGAGGAACAAAAATTGAACATGCAAACAATGACCATTGGTTATATTGGTCATATTAACACTATTAATAGTAACCCTAAAATAGAAATTTGGGGAGAGAGCAATTCAGGGTGAGCTAAAAGTTATAAATAACACATGAAAACAGGAATACAATCTCTGAAGGATCTTCCTTCTTACCTTCTGCTGGACTGAAATTCTGTCATCAAAAATTTGCGCAGCCTCTTCGGAACCGATATTGTGATGTCTCTGCCTCTCAGTTTTCGATCTTTCCATCTTAAGCTGACCTGAGGTCGATTCGAATTTTACAACATTTGATATCTCCACTGGAAATGTGTTAAGAGCACTCCTGCCAGAAATTCCTGGATTAAGAAAATAAGATGTACCATGAATGTATAATTATACCAACAACATAATTTAAAAAATAAGAGATACTGGTTCTCTAATATCATTTCTCAGGAAATACTACCCTATAGTATGATTGAATTTCAACGACAACAGTTACATTCCCACTGGTAAAAGCACAAACTTTCCTTCCATAACTAAAAGGAAATTAAGAGCCATAATTTCGCAATAATCCCAAATTCAACGGAATCAGAGTCAAAAAGAGTACAAAATTTTAAACAATTTCCATTCCTTTTCCTCCGCTTTCTCAGCAAACAAACACGAACTCAATTGAAGAGCAAACTCACAAACCTGGAGAGCTACTGCCACCATTATTTGCCGGAGCAACACCGCCGACGGTCTCTCTGCTCTCCAATTCCTTTTCAGCACCAGCCTCTCGCTCAGTTCTCACCGGAACTTCGCCGGAACTCGAAGAAGATCTCCGACGAGCTTCCTTCGGTTCCTTCATCACTTCCACCGATTCCGGAGAGGTGTCATGACGGTCTCGCTGGTCCTGATCCAGATTGAAAGAAAGAGGTTTAGATAGTTTTGGCGGAGCGCCGATCGAGCGCGTGTTTGGATTCCGAGAATTCAGATTTTTCGAAGCGAGAATTCAGATTTTCAGAGCGAAGATTCTTTTTCTCAAGACTGAGTAGGAAACTGTGAGAAACCACGTTCGAAGGAGTGAGTGACGGGTCTACGATGGTGCATCGTTGAGCACTCGACACGTACCCAACCGCCACTTCGGCCTCTGGTATTCTTCTTCGAATACCCAGCTGTTAACTTTGGACAAAGGACACATCATTAAAAAAAAAAAAGAAAAAAGAGAGAGAGAGAGAGAATAAATATACGAGAGTCTCAAATTAAAATGTTTTTTTTTTTTTTTTGGTAAAATTATAAAATTTTATGGTAACAATATTCTGAATATATGCACAGATATTTCAGTATAAGTAATAATAATATGAGACTTTTTTGACATCCTTTTCATCTGGAAGAATCGATTCCGATGTGGGAAAGGCTGTTTCTTAATTGAATTGTTATTATTGAAACACAATAAATACCAAACAATTTCGTAAACATTAAACAGAACCTATTCCAAAATATTGTTAAAATTATGCAAGCAATGATTATGATAAATTCATAATTTTTAACCTATGGATCGGGTGACCCAATTTTTTAATTCGTAATTTTTAATATATGAATTGGGCGATCCAGCTTTTTTTCATTTTGTATTGGCATTCGGCATTGTTACATTTAATTAATGGAATCCAAAAACCACATTGAAAGCTTTTTCAAAAAAAAAAAAAAAGAAAAAATGAAAGCGAATTATGTGGACGGATTCAATTTGCAAACAGGGTGTCACGTGCATTTAAACACATTTAACAAATCACCTATAATTTTCTCTAATTAGATTTTATTTTATTTTAAGAAAATCGAAATTTCCATTAATTTGTGAAATAATTGGATACATGCAAGAATGAATAGCCATCCATATGATGTCCATCTTTTACTAAAAGCTAGGCAAAAATGATTCTTAAATGCTCAATAGCCCACTAACTAAAGTGCATGTGTCCAATCGACATAGTCTACATGTAAAACTGGTGAAGGCAATTTTATACCAAATATATAATTTTTTAGGTTAATTATATTTATCATTTTTATATTTTAAACATATTATATCAATATGGTTCTTATATTTTTAATTTGAACAATTACATCCTTTACACTTTTTAATAAAATCAAATAAGTTATTATGTTAAAATTTTATATTAAAATTGAGTCAAATTTAGTATACAAGTTGAATTTTTTATTATTATTTTTTAAAAAATCATCATACTAAATAAACCGTTTACCTCTCTAATTAAAAAATAATAATAATAAATTATATCTGAATGTTTATTTGGATTCTAATATGACATAATTTATTAATTTTGATAGAAAATTTTAACACAAAATTTATTTGATTTTATTAAAAAGTATAAAAATTATAATTATTCAAATTGAAAATATTAAACTTCAATATAAAATTTTAACACAAAAACTCATTTGATCTTATTAAAAAGTATAAAAATTATAATTGTTCAAATTAAAAATATAAAAACCATATTAATACAATATTCAAAATATTGAAGTGATAAATATAATTAACTCATTTTCTTTAAATCCCATCAAATTATGTAATTATAATTAAATTCATCGGCAATTGGAATAAGGCACGAGCAAAAAGTTGTATGCTTGCTTTTCTCTAAATTTAGGAATTAGATTCTTATTTTGGTCGGTCCATTTCCCATACATTCATGTCTACTCATTCATAAATGGCGTGCCTTGTCCTTTAAAACACCATTATTATTTTTTTTCCTAATAAGAGAATTTTAATAAAATTAAAAATCGTTTTCAATATATGAAACCCACAATCTCAGATTTGGGTTGGATATTGGTTATACAATCAGGCCTTCGAATCAAGCCTAAAACACTAAACACCGAGAATTCTAATTGGGCCTAGGATTAAACAACTCAAACTGGGCCTAAGATCAGACCACTCAGCCTCACAATTATATAGTTTATAATTTATAATTATAATTCCCAGTGACATTTTCGTAATAAGAATCTAACATTTATTCAGAGAGAAAAACATTTACTCGGAGAGAAAATGCCTGACGACCCCAGTTCATGCTCGGTCTCAGGCTTTTTGCGAGGAAGATGCTTAAAGAAGGCTTTGACAGCTCCTGTCACACCATCTTCATTCTCCATGACCATGGCAAGCTCAATAGCACGCTCCTTCACCTAGAACTCTAGTTAGGTAAATTTGTGACGCGACTTTTTTACAGATTCCACCTCAATAACATATAATCATCTTCCAAATTTGTATTTCACAAAGGGTGGTCAAGTTACCTTGGGATCAAGCATGAATTTTATTGCCTGTACCAACTTGGGAAGTGAAAACTCATCAACTGGGATGGGTGGAGGACCTACTCCTCTAGCATGTACTCGATCCCCCCAGAATGGTTGGTCGGCAAAGAAAGGTACAATGGTAGTAGGGCACTGTGATGCAAATATAATAGTATGGATCAGTAATAAGGTAGATGAAATAAAGAAGAAGTAGGAACTGAAAGTATCCAAACAAGGCAAAAAGTTTTGAACTAATTACTGCAGCTCTTAGACCGGTAGCAGTTGTTCCAGCACCTCCATGATGCACCTGAAAACAAAGCATCAAACCATATAAATAGGCCATGCAGCAATAATAAATATAATAAAGAAGATAATGCGTAAAAGAGAGTTCAAACAAAAATACGCAAAACAGATAATAAACCCTAAGCATCCATTGTGCCAGGCCCAAAATTTCAAATCCAGAGACGACCAAGATGGAAACTGCACATACACTACGGATCTTCCTTGGCGGAGACCATTTGTCTAATGTAATGTGGTCATGTTTAAATGAGAAGACCTTAGACACCTGACCTATACTAGGTAACATTATCACCGTACACCAAATAAACAAATAATTCATACCAATGAAAAGCAGTCTAGAAATGTCTAAACGGTTAATTGTATGTAACTGTAGAACAGGAAGCCTCAATATTAAAATATTAAAACTTACCACAGCCTTACATTGAAAAAAGAGCCAGTCATGTGGGCAATTATCCAATAAATATATGAAGTCCTTCTGTTTACTCACTGAGAAGAAACAAAATCCAGTGAAGAAGATCAGTGCACAGCTCAGAATAATTATGCATACTCGGACTGTCGCAGGAACTAAAGGCTTACAGCTCCCAAGGCCACCCCAGCCTTTGTTAATTATACCCCTCTGTCCAGTTTTTTCCAGTGCTTCCACAATTATTTGGGTCATCTTTTCTGGCTCTTGAACAGGCTGAAAATACAAAAGAAAATACTTTACAAAAAATAATAATGATTCTACAGTGGGTAAACTAGACAGCTGAGGCTGAAACACTGCACAAAGCATAGTATATGAACAACTGAATTAGATTATTCAACTTCTGTTATGATGCAATTAGTTATGCAGCCTATCTAATATCAAATACCAAGGAATGACATTGCATTTTCTCCATATACAAAATCTATATTTAGACATTTGATTATACAATCCAACATGTCCGAAATGTGAATGATATAAAAAGCCATCCTCAATAATTGACAAAACTCATGCAAAACTTAGAAGTTCTCAAGTAAGCCTAATGCTGAAACTTATAATTATGTACATGAAATACTCGGAAGCGAACAATAAGATGACAAACTCACAAGGCTACCAAATCCAATATAAATAGGTTTTTCACCAGCTTCTAGCCATTTTACAAGTGCCTCTGGAGGTTCATAATTTGATGCGAGATCAAGGAAGCAAAATCCCACCACATCAACCTTTAAACCCCAATCTGCAAAATGAAATAAATAAATAAAGATGCATAAATAGGCATACCCAATAAAGATTCATGGCTGCTTCAACACGAAAGTCGCATAGTTCTTCAGGAAGCACTGGAATAACTTTCTGGTCTATTTTTCAAGCAAGAAAATTAAGTACAAACTGAGAGAAGATGGCCTAAAAGATCCAAAAAAAATTGCTATCTTAAAACATCCTTAATCTTTTGTGGCAAGGGTAAGGTCAGAAAGTTGATATTTTTCATTTGTATGGTAAAGAAAAATGAAAGCAGTAAAAAGAAAAGACAAGAATGAAAGAAGAAGAGAAAAAAAAAAACAGAGAGGAAGAACAAGATGTACACATCATAGAGACAGATGCATCCCGTACAATGACCTTCACAGCACGACCTCAAAGCTTCTCGGTTACCTACTAATTTTCTCAAATTTTCCTTGTAGTTTGGCCAAGCAACAGAATCTTCTAGAATAGTCACAACTAATGATAGTAATTGAAACTACAAGTGCATATGATTGAAATTTAAAGCAGCCACCTTTAGGTTTAGGAACGAGATGGGGACTCCATATATATCCATGTGGAACATCTGAATCCGAGCCTTGTGAACCACTTAAATATGTAACAGGTCGGAGTTTCAGCTTTTTCTTGCGAACATCATTAATCATGTCCCCTATTCCAAGCCAAATCAAAGAGTCCACTGTCTCATATGACAACTGAAAAATTGCTAGGATCAGAACTTTATTAAAAGCGAACAACAAGCTTGGAAGAGAAAATATAACATAGTTTTACAACAAATGACAACATGGACACATAATAAAGTAGAAGGTTCAGTCAATATAACAATATCAAAAGAGCTAAGAATCAAACGCACTCTATATCCACCTTGTTGCTTGACACGAGATAAAGGATGTGGAAATTCACTAGTTGGCCTGGTGGGAAAAAGTTAGTACATGCAGTGCAGATTTTAAATTCTCCATTGAAGGATATAAAAGAATGACCAAGCAGAATAAAAAATGAGAACAAAGAAAATGTAACTCTAGATCTCGAACTAGAGTAAGATTCTATTGCCAAGGTAAGACTTACGTCCATGGCATGGTGAAAAATATATGAATTGGTATTTTCAGTGCCTCTGCCACATGAACATGCCCTAGAAAAGTATTTATGAAGGTTAGTAGAAAATACAATTAGTGAAAGAATCCCATGCAGTAGCCTAATTAAGTAAAACTTTTTCCATGCAGTTTCAATTTTTATTATACCACAAGCCATATTTGTCTCTCTCAAAATTACTTTGAGCAAAGATGTTTTGATCCCCATAAACTCTAATTTACAATCACAATTGACACTCAACCAGAGCAGATGCATTAGAGCCAAGAAAAAAACAAGATTCATATCAAATATGTACTTAAAACTATATAAAAAAATACATCAAAGAGCTAACCATATGCTGGAGGATTGGCAATGATTGCATCTGCTTTGAAGGGAATTCCAGAATCTATATCAGGGTCTTTACAAGCTGGAAGTAGAGAGTAAATAATATCCTTTATTTGATTTCTTTGGATAGGTATCTCAGATGGCCCTGATGGCAAAAAGCCTTTATTTTTAACCATATCTGGACAAGAAAACGAAGAAAAATATATATCAAGATTATGACAGAATACATAAAATCAATATGGAAATCCATACTCCATAATTGGCAAACAATTCAAGTCTATTCATGTGGGGAACCACACCAATTAATCAATATATGTTCAAGAGTCCATGTATTTGCATCCACGTGCTGCACCTCAATCAATCGACAAACTTCCTTCATATGTATATCACATGTAAGCATAAAATAGAAGGAGACAGACAGACAGACAGACGGACAGAGAACATGTCTTGCAAAAATTACTTAGAGAGAAGATGTGGATATCAGCAATTCAAGAGTACTAAAGTAGAATGAATAATCTATTAATGCAGCAAAAGAGTAAAATTGGACTTTATTAACCATAATCAACACCACTGTTTTATGTAGCACCACCAGTTAAAAGCATTTGACCTGTCCTTAAGACAAAGATCAATATGACATACATAATCATCAATAAAATACATACATATATATATATATATATATATATATATATATATCTAACATCTTAAGATATCACTGCATGGCATTGGAAAAGATAAAATATTCATAAGAGCATGAAAAGCATTCAACACTTATGAGATTTAACAAAGAACAATAATACGACTTTAGTCACAGCACCAAAGGGATTGGATGCCCCGATATGATATATAAACAAAAGAAAAAGCAATCTATTAAAAGCAATCTATAAATCAAGAGTGAAAATCATTTTTAACCACTGGCTTTCGACAGAAAGGCACAGGCAAACACTTGGAAAAGATGATCAACTAATCACAAAGTCACTCGAAATCACGAAGAAAATCAGCACATCTGGAGTCTGAGGTACTTACAACTAGCAAGAACTTTGGGGTCACCGCCTAAAGGATAAAACTCCAATCCAGCAGTCAAGACAAACTCTTTAAAATTTGAATGAGTTGCTAGCCTAACACGATGGCCATAATCCTGCACAAAACAATATGGAGTTTCCTTCATTAGTATCTTGAGTGGCATGAAAGCTAAAGAATATAAATATTTTCTTCATTTTCCACCATTACTATCTCGATTGTTACCTGTAAACGTTTGCCAATTGCAATAAATGGCTGCACATCTCCACGCGTGCCACCAATAAGCATTACTACCTGCAGAGGTGGAATGTGTTGAAGGTCTGCCGCATCAAGAGGCTCATCATCAACAACTTCAGTATGAGTATGTTTGGATCCATCCCCAAGGGATTGGGGTTCAACATCTGCTGGAACTTCAATCTCAACTGTTCCATCATCTTTCACAGTAGCTATTCTATTCAACAATTTAAGCTGCACATAAATTTAATAGGTTCAGTAAAATAACTCAACATTATAGGTTTATATGGACAATTCCGTACTTGATTCATGGTTCAAGAAACCTGAATAATAAAAATCCTCCATGAGGGACAATACACGATACAGTGCAAAACCATTAGTATTCAACTTATACACTTCAAACGCTAAGACCACTCATCAATCTGAACCACTCAATCAGATCTAACAACTAAAATAAATATTTACGTTATTTAGCATGGATGATGCAAGTGATATCTGTCTTTAATTCCACCAAATTGGAGAATTATGTGTATGATTTAAACTTATTTTCAGATGAGGAGAATAATTAATTCGGGTCTTAAACCTGTCATCCTCATACAAGTAGTCCTCATTGAAAAGATGTAAACTTTTGCATGGACCACCATTCTACAATAAAAATATGATATCAAGGAGTTCGGTTAAGAAGCAGGTTGACAACCAACCATAATACTGTTGAGAAATTACACAGTTCCCTATTAATCAGTTTCCATATATCCAATATGTAATGTGACATTTTCATGGATGACTACTATGTTTCCGAATAATGGATTAAAGCTGTGACACAACAATATAATCTTCCTTCACAAAAAAAAAAATAAAAATTGGGATGCAAACAATTTAATCCTTAAAAAGACGACATGCAACCAAAGAATAAAAATATTATTACGGATCCAAAATCACATGAAAATACTCAAGAAGAGAAATATATAAGGATTTTTAAATCTATTTTGTCCGAGGAACAAAATTTGAACATGCAAACAATGTCCACTGGTTATATTGGTTATATTAATACTATTAGTGGTAACACTTGTTATAGGGTATTTTATAATATTAATTTAATATTTATTATATGCACCCATATTTATAACATGTATCCAGGAAAGTGCTAAACATACATTGTCCACTACTGAGTCCACTCCTATAGTCAGCTTCCACAATTTCAGGTACTATGAGAGAAAAGCTCTCACGTTTTCCATCAGTAGTACATCCATGACTCACAGAGTGGGAGCGTGCATATTAATTGTGCCCACATCTGTACCAGTTACAGCCTAAGGCTCTATGAATGTCAATCAAAAAGGAGTCTGCTCCCACTATGCTGAATTTTAGGACACCGTGGAGAAAATAACTTCCACGAGACATTCCCGCTCACTTACTAGCAATGAGTACCTGCCTGTTAACAAGGAACCTCACTAACCCACGTTCCACATTGTGTAGCGGTTATAAGCTGTGGAGTAGTGGAACGTAGGGTATAAAAAATACATCACTCCTCTCCTATAAATACCCCAAAAGACACCCAGTTTAGGTAAATAATTCTGAAGCCTTACAGAAACTTTGTCATTCTATCTTTAAGAACCAAATTACTTATTTGAGCATTGGAGTGTTTTTGATCAGTACCACTCCAAGATCCTGACTTTTTTTTCTATTTTCAGATTCTAAAAGCGTCTAAACTATCAAAATACCCTTTCAAGCATAAGTAAGGTTTTAATCCATTTTTCAGCAAAAACACACTAAAATAGAAATTTGGGGAGAGAGCAATTCAGTGTATGCTAAAAGTTATAAATAACACATGAAAACAGGAATACAATCTCTGAAAGATATTACCTTCTGCCGGACTGAAATTCTGTCATCAAAAATTTGCGCAGCCTCTTCGGAACCGATATTGTGATGTCTCTGCCTCTCAGTTTTCGATTTTTCCATATTGAAAGATATTGAAAGAATGAGGTTTAGAGAGTTTGGTGGAGCGCCGATCGAGCGCGTGTTTGGATTCTGAGAAAAGATTTTTCGGAGCGAGAATCCAGATTTTCAGAGCGAGATTCTTTCTCAAGACTGAGTAGGAAACTGTGAGAAACCACGTTCGAAGGAGTGAGTGACGGGTCTACGATGGTGCATCGTTGCGCACTCGACGCGCACCCAACCGCCACTTTGGCCTCTGGCATTGTTCTTCGAATACCCAGCTGTTAACTTCGGACAAAGGACACACCGTTAAAAAAAATAAAAAAAAAAGAGAGGGAGAATAAATATATGAATTTTTATTTTTATTTTTCCAAAATCGTAGCAGCAAAAGACAATCTCAAATTAAAATGTTTTTTTTTTTTGGTAAAATTATAAAATTTTATGGTAACAATATTATGAATATATTTACAAATATTTCAGTATAAGTAATAATAATATAAGCCTTTTTTGACATCCTTTTCATTTGGAAGAATCGATTCCGAGATGGAAAGACTGTTTCTTAATTGAATTGTTCTTATTGAAACAAAATAAATATCAAACAATTTCGTAAACATTAAACAAAATCTATTCCAAAATATTGTTAAAATTATGCGATTAATGATTATGATAAATTCATAATTTTAACCCTATGAATCGGGTGACCCAATTTTTTAATTAATAATTTTTTATCTATGAATTGGGTGGTCTAATTTTTTATTTTGTATCAACATTCGGCATTGTTACATTTAATTAATTAAATTCAAAAACCACATTGAAAGCTTTTTTTGTTTTTTTTTTAAAAACCATTAAAAGCGAATAATGTGGACGGATTGAATTCACAAACACAGGGTTTCATAATTCATAATGTCCTTGAAAAAATATAAAAAATAAAGTAAAATAATAGTATTAATTCATTTAACAAATCACCTCTAGCTTTCTCCAATTAGATTATTGTTTTTATTTTATTTAAAAAAAATTATATTAATTTGTAACTAATTGGATATATTTTTTTTACAGGAGACCTATATCTATTAATGGTACCACACACAACTCAGATGTCAATAGAAATAAACCCATACATAAATGAATGAATGGGCATCCATATAATGTCCATCTTTTACCAAAGCCAAGCAAAAATGATTCTTAAATGCAATTGGAATAAAGTTCATGGCACGAGCAAAAAGTTGCATGCTTGCTTTGCTCTAAATTTAGGAATTAGATTCTTATTTTGGTCGGTCCATTTCCCATACATTTTTGTTTACTCATTCATAAGTGGCGTGCCTTGTCCTTAAAACACCATTATTATTTTTTTTCCGAATAAGAGAATTTTAATAAAATTAAAAATGGTTTTCAATGCACGAAGAGTCCGTTTGAAACTGTTTTTTTTTAATGAAAAGGTATTTTTTTAATAAAAAAAACAGTTTGAAACATGTTTGACAAAAAAATTATAAAGCACTTTTTTATATAAAAAAAAAGCACTTTTAAATGTTTTTTTGATAAGCACCTGATAGGTGCTTTTTTAAAAAAATAATTTTTCAAAAACTGTGAAATATTTTTAAAGTACTTTTTTATAGTTTTCCACCAAATACAAACTGTTTTATTATTAAAATACTTTTTAATTAAAATACTTAAATAAAAAGCGTTTTTAAAAAAAAAATATTATTTACGTAAACAGTTCCAAACAGGTCCGAAACCTACAATCTCAAATTTGGATTGGATATTGGTTATACAATCAGGCCTTCGAATCAAGCCTAAAACTATAACCACCGAGAACCCTAATTGGGCCTAAGATTAGACCACTCAACCCTACAATTGCCTGATGAATAAAGTGTGCTCTAACTGGGCCTGAGATTGGACCACTCAGCCACACAATTATCTCCAGTGACATTTTCGTTATAAGCTGTGATAAAAACTTTGTCCAATAGATTATCTCTTTCAAGTAGTAGATAAATTAAAAAAAAAATCACGTAGTCACTGATTGCTTCTGACCCGATTAGATCAGAATTAGTTTGTTCAAAAACCAATCGATTAATAACATAGAGGGATTAATGATTTGATATTAACGGTGCTAGATAGATAGTGCCATAGTGGTGGTTGCTTGCTTGCCAAGTCCTGGTCAAATTACCAACCACCACAATATATTATTTGTACCATTCCCTTGTCATTATCAGCCTTTGCCGCAACAAATATCACATACCGAAATTGCCACCCCTCGCAATTCCACTCGGCTAATGAAGTCGGTTATATGTAGATTGCGTTGGGCCTATCGCAAGGATCGTGATGGGCAATAAATATGATTGTGGTCGATACGACGTGTCGTTGAGAGCGCCCTCTGCGAATCTCAATCTCAAGCAACCCTCTTCGTAAAGGTAGTCGGTGTTGACGTGTGAGGCTTCCATGACAGCCCAACTGTCAACCCAATGGCCGTCCCACGATGGACAAAGGAGAACTAACCCCAACGTAAAGGCCAGGTATTCAAATTTCAGAAGTCGCTTTTTTATATTTTAAATGAATTTGAAATGCCACCTCTTAGCATATAATAAATAATTTCAAAGAGTACTTGTCATAAATTATAAATGTGTATATATATATATATATGCTTGCAATTTATCTATTTTTCATTTAATTATCGTTACATTTTTTTGTATCGAAGGAGTTTTTTTTTTGGATGAATTGTATTGAATGAGTTGCTTGACAGTAACACATCACGTAACCGGAGAGGCCGGTAGTCAGTATAAATGAGGCTTCATGCGTACCGCTAATGTAGACCGAGCGTATACATGCAGCCATTCAAAATGGGGAGGACTGGTCCCCGGTGGTCCTACTCTCCTTTCCAACCTTTTCAACTGCTATCCTTTCCAGCTTTTTCAACTGCTATACATTCAACACTTCAGGGGTTTGGCCTTCGCAAAAAGAAATAGGCCTATAAGAATTTTGATTCGTATAAATTTTATTTTTTAAATTTATTTAAATATTATATAAAAAATATTTATTAGAGGGGTGTAGGTTGACTATTTTAAATTTTTACCCATTATAAAGTTAAAATAGTAAAAAAATAATTTACTAATAAAATCATAAAAAATTAAAAGTACTATATATCCATTATAGATTAGGTGACGTGAAATTTATTATAAGTTTGAAAATTTACAACTTATGATAAAAAATATTAGTCTTGAGAGTTTTAATGTAGAGTAATTTTATTTAATAAAAATATAAAGCAATTTTAATGATTAGTCACGTATTTGAGAATGTACAAAATTAAAATTAATATATCCCCTAAAATTTTCATTATCAGTAAATAAATATTTTTTTTCTTCTCATTTTATATTCCTTTTTTAAAATGCATATTCATTAGGAAATTAATAAGTCGGTATTCCATGTCATAAATTTTCATTATCGTTGAATGAATAGTTCTTTTATTTCTTATTATAAACTCATTTTTAAATTGCATATTTATAACTTGAATTAGATATCGCATGTCGTGTGTTAATTCTTCATGGTACTTAATTAATGCAGCACTTCTTCCACACGTGCAATTAGTAACCTACGAGATGAAATTGACGAAAAATATTGAAAAAGAAAACCCTTCGTTTCAAATATCAATCCATGCATGTCACAGTCGTACTGTCGAAATGCACGTGTGGAAGTACATTCTTAATACATACGTGCATATAATTTGTTCGTTTAAATATATTATATGTTATTTACAAAAAAAAAAAAAACATTTTATTCTTATTTTTCAATGACAATATACTGCATTAAATTTAAATGTGCATGCCACGTAAGTGTAATCCCACAATTAGATTGGAAATTCGGCATCAACATTTTTGTACGTGGATTTTGGAAACAAAATTTTTTTTTGGGTGAAAATAAAATTAGAAACAATCTATGGATTAGTTTTCATATTATAATATATATATATATATATATATATATGAATGATGCATTATAATAATAACTATTATTTTTTTTTTTTGGGGGCTTTATATTAATGGGTTAGTTTTTAATTGACATGATAAAATCTTGTTAGTTATAGTTTGTTAGGGACGATGAATAATTACCCATCCTCATCTTTCGATTTCGAAAGCTATCCCCATACAAACTGAAAATAAAAGACGAGGAATACGATAATATCGTGGGTTAATTAACAAAATGAAAATTTTTATTTCATTAAATCAAAATAATTTATTTTTTTTATTTTTATTTTTTTAATAATACTTACTATTACGTGTATTTAATATTTATTATGAATTTCGCGCAGTAGCTGTTTAAACTCATTACGAAAAATTCAAAACGAAAAAATCCAAGAGAAATGGGAGTCCACGTAGGTGGAAGTGAATATTCAATTTATAAAATTAAAATAAATAAAAATGATAAAATATGGTCGTAACAGTTAAAAGGCATTCGCTTGTGTCGATGAAGCTTAATTCTCGGCAATGTCGCTCTCCGACGCCCGAGATTGAACCTGCAGGCGTAAGATTTGATTCTTGATTCCTCATCCTAATCGTCTACTCCTCTTTGTTTTTCTTCCATTTTCTGCACCAATTCGGCTACAATTCGCAGCAATGAGAGCTCCGACGATACAAATTACAGCTCCTACACCAACAGATTGATGACGGAACCGGAGCGAACTATCTGGTAATTTTAATCCTTTTTTTTTTTGTTTTGTAATTTTGAATTTTGTATAGTTTTTACTTTATTTTTGTCACTGTTTGAATCCATTTGAATTTAGATTGATACCCTTAGGATTGTCCTCTGTTTAGCTCGTAGAAAATATTGATTGAAAATTTGTTCCATCGGAGTGGTTCAAGTGATTAATTCTCAGAGAATTCAATTTAAAAACATGATCTTCGATGCTTTTGAGGCGACGAATTATTGAAGACAAAGGATTTGACTTGTTACTATTTGTTGGGTTTGGCTTCTACTAGTCTGTTTTGTAAATGATCTAAGATTTCTTTGTAAATGATCTAAGATTTCTTTCTCATGCGTGATTGTATAGGTGGAACAAAATTACAAATAGGCGGGTTCTTTCTGTATATAATTCTTTCGATTTGCATGGGATTGATTTCTGGATTGGATTACAGAGGAAGTAAATACTGTCACATGGTTGTGAAACTAGGTTGATAGTGTACAAGGGCTTTTGAATCTGACCGTACTTTGGCAAGATATATCTTTTATATTTTGTGCGAGACAAAATTTGGTTTCAGTCTGCTGAAACGAGAAGCAATTGCATCCCTGTTATTGATTTGTGGGTCGTAGGGGATTCTTAGCAGCCCAAGTAGCTTAAGGGACTGCTTTATGCAGCTAAATAGCCCTGAGAACTTGTTTGATACCATGACAAGTGAGGCTCCTGGTCCACCGGGACGTTGGATCAGGAAAAAATCTACCTCAATTGTTCCAAATGTGGGAAAGAATACACATAACAATGTTTCAGTACAGACAGGTGAGGAATTTTCCAAGGAGTTTCTTCAGGAGAGAGTTTCAGGGAAAAGAACTCCCATCGTAATTGATATGGCTCAGAACCATGAAAAGATAGTTCCTGCTGTCAATGATACAGCTTTGAACCATGAAAAGAGAGATTCTGCAGTGCCTCAGAACCATGAAAAGATAGTTCCTGCTGTCAGTGATACAGCTTTGAACCTTGAAAAGAGAGTTTCTGTGGTAACTAATATGGCTCAGAACCATGAAAAGAGGGTTGGATTCAATTGTAACCAGAACTGTCAGCTGGGGTATGAGGATCTTGCTCGTATTCTGGGGTTGAGGAGAGTGGATTCAGAGTGTGCTTCCGAAGCATCTGAATATATCTCTGCAAAAGGATCTTCTAGGGAGATTGAAGTTGAGGCTTATGTTGATAAATTAAGCAGATACAACAATGAGGGTGGAGATAGTGGGCATGGATCAAGGAAGGCTTTTAGTGAACTGAATTGTGATACGGCTGGTTTTGGACCAACTGCTCAGCCCATCTATAAATCTGAATCCCCTCAGGCCAACAATTTTATGGGGTCGGGAATTTCAGATGGTTCTCAATCTCAGAAGATGAAATTTCTCTGCAGTTTTGGTGGTAAAATTTTGCCTAGGCCCAGTGATGGGAAACTCAGATATGTTGGGGGAGAGACACGTATTATCTCAATCCGGAAAAATATCTCATGGGATGAGCTTGTGAAGAAAACCTCCAGCATTTGCAATCAACCCCATGCAATCAAGTACCAGCTTCCAGATGAGGATCTTGATGCTCTTATATCTGTGTCTTCTGAAGAGGATCTTCAAAATATGATAGAGGAATACCATGGGCTTGAAAGGCATGATGGGTCTCAGAGACTGCGTATCTTTTTGATTCCTTCAGGTGAATCTGAAAATGCACCTTCTTTTGAGGCAAGCACCATACAGCAAAACAATCCAAATTATCAATATGTTGCTGCCGTCAATGGTATGGTGGATCCTAGTCCTAAGAAAAACACTGCAGAGCAGAATTTGGCAACTGAAACAAGTCAACTGGAAACTAAGACTTCCGCATTTCCTTTGGATACTAAGAGTAACTTTAATGCCATGAATCCAAATCAGTTTTTAGGGTCACAGAATATAAACGGATCTCACAATCAGTATTCTCCTGTTTTGCCAATTGTGAATCAGCATGGAGATTCCAAGAGTTTTCACATACAATCACATGGGGATAACTCATGCCAGGGTAGTTATGAGAGCAACTCTTCTTATGTTACCACTCAACTACATCCCGAGAACTCCAGTTATAAACACCCTCCAACTGGTGTAGTAACTTCAACAAATTACCATTACCATCACCCTTATAAGCAAGCCGATGCTGGCCATCCAAATCAACCATATGGAGGAAGCTTCAATGATCTCAATTCAAGCAGAGAGTTCGTGAATCCTTGGGTTATTGATCAAAATGATGGTGATTTTGGTGGATTCTCCCTTGAGAGGCCAATACAAAAGGAAAGGACATTTCATTCTGAAAAGCCTGGTTCACGTCTACAAGATCCTATGGGTCTGTTGTCACAATCTAATGAGCCCATTGATTCTCATTGTGGCATTCCTCATGCATTTTCTGATTCAAAGTTGCAAGAGAGTGGGGGGAAGTCTGCATATTGTTCACAAGAAGGAATGAGCCCATCATCCCCCCTGAACTTTGCAAAGGCTCAGTTGTCTTTGCTGATTAACTCAGGTACGTCTCAGGAAAAGCCAACCAAAAGGCATGAGAATATTGATTTCAATCCTACCGTACGGAATAAATTACAAGATAATGGATCAGTTGAAGCAAATGGAAGATCGGATTTTCCAAATTCTTCTCCATGTTTTGATGCAGTGTGCAGGAAGGAACCTACTCACAAGGGTGCTGATGATATTGATGACAAGTCTCAAACTTCTGAAAACAATCTTACTAAGTCTAATTTCACGATATCAAATCCTTCCGAGAAAGATCCTTTGACTTTGGAAAAAATGAAGAGGATCAATGCAATAGATCCTTTCTTGGATCAAGATGGAAAGCCTTATGGAGGGAGTTCACTTGCTGCTGGTGTAGAATATAAGAACAAATTGCCTAATATAAAACCAACCCCATCTTTTACTAATGGCTCTAGGGATTCAACTCCTGTCTCCTCGGCCATTGATTTCAAACCTTCGGTGGATAACTTGATGGAGCATCCCAAGAACTATCAACATGAAGAAGCTGTTGGTGGTCTACGTGCCATGAACCAAACAGCTGCCTTTAATGATTGTGCTTTGACTGGAAAATTGATTGGTGAACAGGGAAACAATGCCCCAGTTACCGCAGATTCAGAAATTGTGGGCTTATGTCCAACTGTGAGAAGGCACTCACACAATGAAAATACTTTGTCTGATCTTATGTCTGGGTTGTCCAACAATCCATTTATCCATGAACCTGCACAGCTTCAGCCTATTGCTAGAGATGTGATTCATGAAGAACCCTTACTAATAAGCTCTGTAAATTTGTATCCATTGCCAGCTCATGGTGATCCTGGTATCAACTCAAATCTGCAAAAGATTGACCAGCCATTGTTGCAGAATCCGATACAAGATGCTGGATCTAAGTTAGAGGTTTCACTCCTTGATGATGACTTTGTGAACTATCCCAACCCAAAGGATGAGAAGATTGGTTTTGGAGGATCCAGTTATGCAGAGTCTAATGTTGAAGAGGGTAAGGAAAAAATTCAGTTGGAGTCTGCAGTTTTTGTGGAAGATGTGATCAATGGTTTTCCACCTGGCATTCAGTCTTCATCAACAGTTACACCATATGTCGTGGATGAGAGCATTGGTTATGTTATATCCCCTACTGCAACAGAGGTGGAAAGCATCATTCCAGAGTCCGAATCAGAGGTAAAAATTTGTTGAAAATTTTTCGAGTCTCTAGTATGAATCGTGTACATTTTTTATAGGTCTTGATTGCAGCTTTTATATACAGGATGGCAAAGCATGTGATGAGGACAGTGGGTCATTTAGTGATGCAATGATAGCTGAAATGGAAGCTAGTATCTACGGCTTGCAGGTTTTTACTGATGCCTTAATTTCTTCTTGATTGAATGGCAGTTAGTTTTTATGTTTATGAAATATTCTAAAGCCATATGGGCGAAGTTGTTTACTTTCTGAGTGGCCTTTATCACTACCGCCGTATCAATTCTTTTGGCTTTGCACTATTTGTCTTCAAGTGACTTCTTGCATTTGTTTTCAAACAATAAGAATGCTTCTAAAAGACATGTGATCTTGAAGGATTAGGTAGAAAGTTGGGGATTTGTTTGGGATTCCTACTATTAGCCAAAAAAGTAAAGAAAATGCAGTTATTGAACGTTCATAGCTTTCTGTTTTATGGTTCATCTATAGAGCTGTAGTTGATAACATAATGTTATTCTAATGTAAAAGAATCATAAATCAGAAAAAAAAGAAAAAGATTTTAATCAGTAGATCAGCTGATGTTTTATGTGGCTAATATGGTTCGTGCTTCTAGTAGATATCTCTTTGATTCCCTGTTGCTAGTTTCTATACACATCACATTAGATTTACCATTTATGGACTTTTAAAATCTTCAACAGAAGAGTCAGACTTGTAAATCCTATACTCTTTGAAATGCACAATTCTCTGTTTGCTTCTGATGTTGTCTTTGATTGATTAAATTTTGTTCAGTTGTGATAAAAGCATAATCTGTTCTGTTATTTCTAACAGACAGGTTTGTTGTATAATTCTTTGTATAGATGCTTATTTATATGCAGTTGAATCTATATATTCTGATGTCCAGATTATAAGGAATGCCGATCTTGAAGAACTACAGGAATTGGGATCTGGTACATATGGAACTGTTTACCATGGAAAATGGCGGGGATCAGATGTTGCCATAAAGAGAATTAAAAAGAGCTGCTTTGCTGGGAGATCATCTGAGCAAGAACGGTTGGTGGGTCCTCTAGACAATTTATTCTCTATGCATTTCCTTCTTTTGTTTTCTTTCTTTGCTTCTTCATTCTTATTTTGTGGGTTTTCAAATCTTAATCGTCACTTGACCTGCATGTGAAATTGAAACTATTCTTTTTTGGCTGTACCAGACAAAAGACTTCTGGAGAGAGGCACAGATCCTCTCAAACCTTCATCATCCAAATGTGGTGGCATTTTATGGGGTAGTACCGGATGGAACCGGAGGAACACTCGCAACTGTAACTGAATATATGGTGAATGGATCACTTAGGCATGTCCTACTTAAGAAGGATAGGTAATTTAACCTTCGTTTCTCTACTTACATATCTGCTTCCAACAATTATTTATACATTCCTTGGAACATGGGCAGATCGCTTGACCGCCGTAAAAAGCTGATTATTGCCATGGATGCGGCCTTTGGCATGGAATACTTGCATTCAAAGAATATTGTCCATTTTGATTTGAAATGTGATAACTTGTTAGTCAATCTGAGGGATCCACAACGGCCCATATGCAAGGTAAATAGTTTAAAAGTCCAATATTAAACATCCAGGGATAGAATAAATACGCTTCACATTAACATTTTGCTTCCTGAGGCCCTTAGCTAACACAACAACTGAAGATTCTACGAAAAGCAATATAGAATATTTCCATTCTATGTGCTGCCTTGGTGATCTAAAGGGAAGAAATGAAACAAGTGGCAACTGTTTCCATGTTCCTGTCATAAAATGGAAAGGAGCGATACTTGATGCTTGGATGCTTTGTGGGATTTGAATGGGGAAGTTTCTGTTCTCTGTTACATAAGTTCTCAGGCTTAGTGCTTGGACTTTTGTAGGTTGGAGATTTTGGATTATCAAGAATTAAGCGCAACACTCTGGTATCTGGTGGTGTGAGAGGAACGCTTCCATGGATGGCACCGGAGCTGTTGAATGGTAGCAGCAACCGGGTTTCTGAGAAGGTTGGTAGGATTTCAATACATGTCATCAAGGTGGAAGAAGAAATGGATTAATCAAAAGCATGGTTTTGATTTTGATAGGTTGATGTGTTCTCATTTGGCATTTCAATGTGGGAGATCTTGACTGGGGAGGAACCGTATGCAAATATGCATTGTGGTGCCATCATTGGTAAGCTTGGACCATCTTCCTGTCCATTCATAAGTAGTGATTATGAAATGAATTAAAGCATTTGTTTATTGAATGTGAAATCAAATGCTTCTTTATCAAAAAGGAAACAAAAAAATCCTTTTATACTAGTTTCCTTGATATATAACATCCCAACACCAATTTTTGGGAGTACAATGGAACTCAAGCCAAAATTTCTGATTAGTTGTAGAGAGAAGGGTAATTTTCTTCAAGTTACAAACAATTTGGACTTTTAAGCACTGTAATGTAATACTTCAAATCAATTTCAAATGTCCCAGCATAAATTATTGCACAGCTGTCATCCTTGGTGGTGTGTTGTTTGAAATATCAGTTGGTTGTTTAAGAGAAATTTTTATGTGGCTGCGTCATGCATGGCAGTTGGATGGTCATTTCCACATCTGAATTTTAGTAACCTATTTATTTTAGTCAGAATCATAGCATTAGTTTCCCCCGACTTAGGTTTCCTTCTGTTTATGTTAATTATATTTCCTATTTTGCTTTGCAATCTTGTCTGGCAAATACTGTTTCACTTTTTTTTTCTCCTCCAATTTTATTGTCTGATTTGGTAACACTTATGGGTGAAGGTGGAATAGTGAAAAACACTCTTCGACCTCCTGTCCCGGCACGCTGTGATCATGAGTGGAAGAAGCTGATGGAACAATGCTGGTCACCTGATCCCGAAAGGCGGCCATCATTTACTGAAATAACCAACAGGTTGCGATCCATGTCTATTGCACTTCAGGCGAAGGGACCTATTAATCAGACAAGACAGACGAAGCCAAACATGCCCTCGTAAGTTAGCCGGAGATACAAGCACAATGCTATTCCTCAGGTATCTTTTTTGGTTGTCTGGTATCTCCAATTGATGGCACATTGGGGTTGAGGATCAAAACTGTGGTTGACCATCCCTACGAGTTTTGATGGTCTCATTTCTCCTTTTGTTTATTCTGTTGATAAGGTACGAGTTCGATTTGTTTATTCTTTGTCACATAAGCACGAAATGAGAGTAGTAAAGTGATGTTGAGGATCATGTGCAAATTTTTCCTACCCATCCAAGTTTTTCCAGGAAAAACGAGTGTCGATATGTATATATTGTACACAGAAAAAATGAAAAGCATTAAAAGCACCGTATCAACTAGTCATTGTTGCTCTACACAAAGTTCCTCTTTTTAGTTTCTGCTTCTTCCTTGTCTTTTCTATCTCTTATGGTTTTTCCACGTGAAATTATGATGCACCTTTCCTTTCTCTGTCCTGCTAAGCGACAGGTTTATCGACGAAGCCGTGTGAGTCCTATGAATGTTATTTCATATGCCTATACGTGTACGCCCCTCATTGGCTACCTTTTTTCACATGACCAACCTACGTGGCAAACCTCAAGTCCATGGTGGCATCGGTCTTCTACTGTCGTTTAGACTAAGAATAATTATTAAATGGGTGGCAACGACAATTGAATCGGTCTCCTACTGTCGTTTAGACTGAGAATAATTATTAAATGGGTACCAATGAGAATTGGATTTAGGTATTTAAGATTCAAAGGCTTTCCATATTTTAATCAGAATTGAATTTAAATATCCAAAATTTTAATGATTTAATATTGTATTAAATTATTATAAATTTTAAAATATTAAATTTAATATATATATATATTATATTTTAATAGAGAGGGAGAGAGAGAGAGAGACTGTCAGCGTGTTCAAACCAACAAATAACAACAAAGGAAAAAAAAAAAGGATTCACATGTAACGTGACAAACATTTTTTTTTCTTTTCTTTCTAATAAGAGGTTGTCAACAACCAAAGTTTACCAGATTAATTAAGTTTATTAATGTTTTCGTAGCTAATATGAAATTCTGGAAATGGGGACTCAAAACTACCAAAGGTCACAGAATCATTAAGTGTTTCTTTTGGTGGTAAATTACGGAATTATTAAGTCGGTAAATGTCTCCAGCCCAGTAATATAAAGTTGTAGGTATTGGCATTTAACGCAGCTTCAAATTTAATTGAACAAAATAGCAGTGTCCCATGTGGGTGTGACGGAAATTCCAATAAATATTAATTTTATAAATTATTAAAAAAAAAAATGTTGCACTAAGAAAGATTAAAAGATAAGCGAATTGGGAGGGGAAGCAGCAAGAAGCGGAGTGCGACTTTCAAAATGCGGAAAATGTGTAAGTGCGAGGAAAACGTGTGGACAGACAACAAAACGGCCACTAATAAATAAAATCCAAATATTTATGTTCAAAGTGCGTGGTTTTGGAATCACTTTCTTGACTGTGCGCTGTGCTTTCGTTTTGGGACATTTTCTTCTACGGGAAATTACGAGGTATGTGTTCGGTGCTTTTTCTCGGCAATAGTTGATTCAGATGAGTTTTTTTAGATAATTATAATTAAGGGGTATATTCAATCTTCTTCCATGGAGTGAGGTGAGACTGAAACAGCAATCCGTTTGACGGAGATATGGAGAAAGCAGTCAACAGACAGAGAGTTCTGCTTCACCATCTACAACCCTCTTCTTCTTCTTATCAGATTCGTGAATCTGCTACTCTCTCTGTAAGTTTATTCTTAGAAAAATGATTTTGTTTCTGTAACTGGGTCGTAGTGAAAATTTGACTTTGGTCTTTTTTCTCTTTTCGATTGGTTCTCCATCTCGCTGCTCTTTGTAGCCTTCAATATGTGCAGCTGGTGACCTTGCTGCGTACCAACGGACCGCTGCTTTTGGAGATGATGTTGTGATTGTCGCGTAAATTCCTTGACTCAGGAGAACGAGTTCTTTGATTTATTATATAGTTGTTTATCCATTTCCTTTAATTTAACTCTTGCTGTAAATGATTAACGGAAAATAAAATAGAACTTTGCTGTAATAATAATGTTTGCAGGGCATTCCGAACTGCTATTTGCAAATCAAAGCGAGGGGGTTTCAAAGACACTCCAGCTGATGATCTGTTGCTACCTGTTTTAAAGGTTAGCTATCACTCGAACTAAATTTCCAGATAAACGAGTGTGATTCTCTGAAGATTTAGAATTAGTATCTTTCTCAAGGAATTTGTTATTCGACTCAATTAACCAACTGTAATTTGTTATTTGACTCTGAGAAATCTGATTTTGACTTTTCATATAATGATTTTTTTCACTGTAGGCTGTGATAGATAAAACAAATTTGAACCCAAGTGAAGTGGGGGATATAGTTGTTGGTACGGTTTTGGCACCTGGCTCTCTAAGAGCAATAGAGTGCAGGATGGCAGCATTTTATGCTGGTTTCCCTGGTAAGTTTTCATTTGTATTATTCCACTTCATTCTTCTATTGGAATATAGATGGTGTGTGAAATGAACCGTATTGCACTTGAAAGTTGAAGACACTACTTGGCCTAATAAAAGGAGAAAAGCTAGAATGAAAAAAATTACATAGAATCCTAAAATGAACGTCTTAAATTGAAAAAATGCAAAGAGGAATAGTTTCATATAAATTCGATACGCAAACATCCCATTTTAAATTCTTTTGTAGCCTGTAGTTTAGTATTTGATTAATTTGGTTAATCCAGATACGGTGCCCCTCAGAACTGTCAACCGGCAATGCTCATCAGGTCTTCAGGCAGTGGCTGATGTTGCAGCAGCAATAAAAGCAGGATTTTATGACATTGGTAAGTGAAAAGACTGCAACCATCACTATCTCGATAACATCACATACTGAACTCAACTGTGTTTTGTATAAAGGTATTGGAGCTGGATTAGAGTCCATGTCAATAGACAGTATTGGTGCAGTCAAAAGCAAAGTGAACCCAAAAGTATAAATGATCTCTTTCTTTTCTTTTATCCTTTTCCCCTAAAGTAATATCCAATGACAGGAGAATATTTCGTCTGCTGATGTTGCTGTGTTGACAGGTAGATCTCTTTCAACAAGCCCGTGATTGTCAACTTCCAATGGGAATTACTTCTGAAAATGTTGCACAGCGTTATGGTGTGACAAGGCAGGAGCAAGACCATGCTGCTGTGAGCTGAATCTTTTAACATGCGCTAACTAATATCTCTAAGGTTGAAAACATAACGTAGTAATCCTAATGTCTCATATGTGTGTGTGTGTGTGAATAGGTCGAGTCCCATCGGCGTGCTGCTGCAGCAACTGCCTCTGGTAAATTCAAAGATGAAATCATACCTGTTTCAACAAAGGTAATTGTAAAATGTTCTTATGTTAAAATCCTTCTTCTAGTGTTCTCTATTTGACAGTTTATCTACATAGATTGTTGACTCGAAAACTGGGGAGGAGAAGCCTGTTACAATTTCTGTGGATGACGGGATCCGGCCAAATGCTAACGTGTCTGATTTGGCAAAGCTGAGGCCTGCATTCAAAAAGGATGGGTCTACAACTGCTGGTGACATTCAGAACTCATGACAGTAGCTTCATTTTATTCCATGCAGTTTCAGTAGATATCCAGGCTCATGAAGTTTATATAACTCCTGACAACACTTATTTGATTTCTTTCATTTTGAATTGAAATTTTTCCTTTTTTCTGTCTTTTAGGGAATGCTAGCCAAGTGAGTGATGGTGCTGCAGCAGTCCTTCTCATGAAGAGAAGTGTGGCTATTCAGAAGGGACTGCCTATTCTTGGTGTATTCAGGTACTAAATGTTATGTTCTCAGTTATATTTACCATAGATTTGAAACTTTTAAGTTATAAGAAGTTAAAATGAGCCCTTGGCACACTCTAAATCATAGAAGTGCAAACATTTTACAAAACCTTTATTATCTAGATTGTGGAGTTAAGTTTCCTTAGGATAGGAGAGTCTGTTTACATTTTGAATTTAAATTTAAAGAGGTTGAAGAAGCACTAGCTGAGGACAAAAGCTCTATTAAAATAGTCTAATGTTAATGATTAATCAATGAGTCAGTTTAGGAGGAAAATAAATGATTGCAATGCTAGTAATTGCAAAGATAAATATGGAAGTACAGATCTTATATGTTCACACGTTTTTTAACATTTGTGAGGACTCGGGAGAATAATTCTAGAGTAACATGCAAGCTGTTTGAATGAAAACTTTTATCAAATTGCTTACACCTTGGCTTAAAATTATAAATTATCACCAATAGTAGAAAGAAAAACTTTTGGAAGTTTTTTTTTAGAGAGTATAAGAATGAAATCTACAGGTAGTAAGTGACAGAAATTTGCATGGCCGCTAAAAACAATAATTGTTCGTCTTTTTCAGGAGCTTTTCTGCTGTTGGAGTTGATCCTGCTGTCATGGGCATAGGCCCAGCTGTTGCAATTCCTGCTGCAGTAAAGTCTGCTGGACTTGAGCTTGATGATATTGATTTGTTCGAAGTTAACGAGGTACAGGGTTTTGATGCCTCTCCTTTATAGAAAGTAATACTGCTCAAAAGTAATCATCTAGCTAAGCAATCCCAATTCTATTCTTCAGGCATTTGCTTCCCAATTTGTATATTGCCGTAAGAAACTGGGCCTTGATCCTGAGAAAGTCAACGTAAATGGAGGTGCCATTGCTCTTGGCCATCCTTTGGGTGCTACAGGTATATGTTTATAAAGCTTTATCATATGTTTTGATTAATTTACGTAGTGCTATAACTAGAGTAAATGTGGTGTCAAATAGATTTTGGGTAGTTAAAGTGTGAGCTATGGTGTAACCTGTAGGTGTATTTATAAGTCAACGTGTATTACTAATGTTATCTGCTATGGTTGGTGTCAGGTGCTCGATGTGTTGCAACCCTATTGAATGAGATGAAGCGCCGCGGAAAGGACTGTCGATTTGGCGTGATCTCCATGTGCATAGGTAATGTTTTACAACTAAGATTTAAGTAATGTTTTGCATTAGAAGCTCAGAGAGTATCATATGAATCTAGTAAAGTAGACAATGTTTGTATTTAGGACTTTTGAGCAGCAGGAAATGAATAGACTCTGAGTGTGTTTAGTAATAATCATCTATTGGATATTAATAACAAGCAAAAATATGGTATTTGGCAGGGTCTGGTATGGGGGCTGCTGCTGTATTTGAAAGAGGGGACTTGGTTGATGAACTATGCAATGCTAAGACGGCTGCTACCACTAAGCTTTTGTCCAAGGATTCTCTTTAGAGCTAGACGTGGTTATTTTGTATTTGTATTACGTATGTTGTGTGTGCTCAATCTCAAATTACAACCTCAAAAAACTCTCTCTTATGTTTCTTATAGTGATTAATGATCTCCAAACTTCGATGTCAACTTGGTTCGACTTCTAATAATAGTTTCCAATGTGACATTTGGTTGGGCTTCTAATAATAATGTCCATAATTTTCTTTATAGCATTTTAACTCGTAGAAAAATTGTCTACTAAAGATTAAAATCCTAATTATATATATGTATATATACAGTTTTGAATTTCCTGTTCTTCCGAAAAAATAAGAAGAGCCGAGCACGTTTCTTTGCGATGGTAAATGGTTGAAGAAGGGGACTATCTCAGCCATTCGGCCCATAAAAATGGGTCAGTGAACATAGCAGCCCATCAGTACCCAGATGTAAAATAAGCAATGGGCCGGGCTACTACGATTCATTTTGCAACTACCCACACCCAATTTAATAACCCAAAACAAAAGCGGAGCGGATAAAACTAGTAAATTATAGACGAAAACAATGAATAATAGTAATAATTCAACACATGAACCACCCTTGTTTCACCAAAATTTTCCAAATGATTTTATCATGTGGATCCGATTGATATTTTTTTGTTTAAAGGAAATCAGCAGTAGTTTATTTGTTGGTAGTATTATTTTTTACAACAAAATTATTATGATTAGAGGATTGAGAATATTCATAAAGTTACGATCAAACTAAAGAAACAAGGACAATTGATTAGCAGAAGCTTTATGGTTTAGAATTTGATATGTAACTCAAATTATGATTCACACTTTAAACCCCTCCATTTGATTGAAATGCAGAGGACGGATCCAAAAAGAAGAAGAGAAAGATAGGGTCCACTAAGTCAAGCAACAAATGTCTCCCAAGGACCATTTTAAAAAAGAAGAAAAATGATAATAACGAAAATAAATATGCAGTTTGTGAAATGACATGCAACGTGGCCGTGTCTGGGCTAAGAAAAATAGCCATTTCTCATGTCATATATTATTTTTATTTTTACATTTTTTGGTGTTATTTACTTTTTATATTTTATTGGGGGTGTGCTTTCTTCCCCTTGTCTTTTTGACTACAACACCGAGATGGATATTGCCTTTAGCTGCGGAGAAAACGTTGGACCATCACATTATATCATGCGAACTTTATAATTTAAGCTAATTATGAAATTAGTTTATTCTAAATTTTTTAAAGTCTTTTTTTTTTATGAATTTTTTTTTTTTAAAGTCGTTGAATCAATATCCAAGAAACTTCCTCCACTGACTAATAAAAATATTTCTGGTTTAGTTTTCTGAAAAATTCCTGAAATTTAATCCATATAAAAGTAACATTATACTTGCGTAAACATTGGCGGGTTAAGCTTAATTAGATGTATGTGAGTTTTGAAAATGAAGGCCAGCATCAAATCAAAGGGGTTCACCTGCCCCCGATTGTCGCCTGTGCGATATACTTTGCCTGCATACATATTTTCATATATATATATATATATATATATATATATAAAGTTACTTATGAATTCATTTATATGAACCAATATTTTTGGTTTTAATTCGTATAAATATTGGAATATATTGTATGAACGCAAAAGGTGACGAAGCGGAACCCAGATGAGAACATGCGGTCGATACGTATATAAACTACAAGCTGCTTTCACTAATTACTAAAAGCAAGCTAGTCCTAAATGCAGTAATTAAAATAAGTCAACATGACTTCCTTAATCACCGTCAAAAGTTCCACGTCACAAATAGTAATTGGTTGTTTGTAATATTATTTTTTAAATTCAAAATGTTTCCACACGATAAGACAGTTCGTGACAAAGTGAACTTCTTTACTTATAAAACCCTCGTTTCTAACATTCTTATATTATGTTGAATTACTAATATTTTAAAAATTTCAAACTATTAGATAATGAGTTTAATTACAAATTATTATTTTTTCGTTCTTCGGAAATTTGGATTGCAAACGCCCGTATGCACGCTTCGTTACGCACGTCAAATATAAACCCCCCCAATTTCAAAGCTTAGAGAAACAATACGGAAACTTCCAATTTAATTAATTTTTATTTCTAAATTTTTTTGAGTATTAGATGCGTAAACTTTTCCAATTATCATTTTCATCTAAAATTCGAGGAAGGACAGAGCAAATGAAAATGCGCGTTCAAATATTTGTGTAGTAAGTTTTAATTGATTCGATAAATTTCACTTCCTTGTATGCAATCAGTATACATAGGCTATATAGCTAGCTAGTACATAATAAGCCCAGGAAACATAGTCTTTTTAGGAAATTTCTAGGTCGTTTGGATTTTTTTTTTTTTTTTTGGTAACAAAACTTCACAATTCAAAGGGAGTTAAAATACTTATACCTACCTATTTAATAACAATAAAAAAAAAAACATAATTATTAAGCTACGTACACAAGGTGTAAACTTTATATTATGCTCTGATCAGTTTAAATCCAAATGGGGCTATTCAGTCACCTCAAAAAGGTTAAATATTACAATAAAAATCTAAATAAAAATAATCAAATCCCATAAATTATTGTAGGTAATTTGAGGATTTTCTTTCAGTTATTTTATTTTACTAAATACTGAAAGAAAACGAGTACTAAATGAGAGAATTAAAATAAGTCGTCATGACTTCCTTAATCATTGTCATAAATTCCATTTCGCAAACAAATAGACTAGTTAGATTGGGTAATCAGTTGTTTGTGATTTTATTTTTTAAATTCAAAAAGTAAACTAGAAATATTGTACTCGTGTTTAAAAAAAAAAAAGGGTTTCCACGGTCGGAGAGTTTGTTGCAAAGTGTGGTCCTTTGCTTATAACTCTTGTTTCATATAATTTATAGTATTTTAAAATTCTTATATTAAGTTGAATTACTACTATTTTAAAAACTTCAAACTATTAGATAATGAGCTATATATATATATATATATATATATATATGGTAGAGAGAGGTAAAAAGAGTAATTGGGTGTGAAGAAATTCAGTAAAAATGTGCATGTAATTGCTTTTAGAAACATAAACTAAAAATAGAATTAGAACAAGAAATCTTTGTCTTAGTTTGGTGTTAATTAATACACTTGCATCAGATCTTAACGACGAATAATCTGTTTTGCCGTCTTGCAGCGAGGTACGTAAAGCGTCACACGTATTCAAAGATACTCTGGTACTCCTACAGTACTGAGGGGCTCTATGCGACTGCTATCTATTGGTCAACCACAATGTGGACAGTCAGTCCGCGTCAGCTCGTAAAGTTGAAATTTTCTTTTATATATTTCTCCATATAAGCACGGCACCAACTCGTCTCTTACCGCTAAGAGAGGGTGGTGTAAAAGATGGCCACAAAGAAAAACCCACATGGAAAAGACAGCATCATTGTAGCCAAGACAGAGACGTCGGAGAAGGTGGTGGAGAAGGTCACCATTCCGGCCGCCGAGACCGATCAGCCATGGCATAGGCCGAAAGCCGGAAGTGTGTTTCCAAAGAAGAGGAGGTCAATTAAGAGTTTGATGCTGAAATTTATTTTTAACCATGGCTGTGTTTCCAACTTTCGCGGCCGTCCTCCTTCTGGCTGAGCCTCCAATGGCGGGAGGGTAGCTTGAAGCGCAAGTAAACTTTGTAGCGTAGCCAGCAGCCGGAGATCAAGTGTCCAGTACCACTAATGTTTGTAACTTTTATTTATTTAT